>CM053793.1:481730574-482930574 GCA_028749045.1 Cupressus sempervirens
TCAATGACCAAAAATGAATAAGATGCAAAATCCCAAAAATAGTAAGATGCTCACAAGCTGTTCGCATAATGACCTTGGTGATACAACAACATCTTCCTATATCTATGCTCTCAAAATAATGTCTTGTTTATTTGGAACCAATTCCACAACAATAGTTATTCATAACTCTAATCTCCATCATAAATTATGAAGAAAATTTATACTATCACAGAGTTTCTGTTCGGAACAAGTTTCCTTTTAAAACATTTGACAAATTGTCATTTCCAAAACCATTATCAATTGTAACTAAGTTACTATTTTCAATATATAATTTAATCATATTATTGGATTCAACACACTTCTAAAGAAAAATAATGACAAAACCCTCGAATTACTCATCAATATCATAATACAAGATAATTGTCATAAGAAATTTGGACTAGCAATGTTCAGACTGTATAATGACCATGTATCATGAAGATATTTCAAACATTTCATTACCCATAAAACACCATGCAATTAACATGACACTTTAACATTCTTATGGTTTCACGCAAACCATTTGACAAAATGCCTTTGCCTTCAACAGCAGACAAGAGCCCATTTTTTTAAACATTCTCAAGTCTGAGGCCGAGCCTCTCAAAATTTGTTATGTATTACCAAGTAAGCTGGAGGTATGATTCTCACAAAGCTCATACAAAAGGGAGCACAAAAACTTACTCAAAATTAACACAACAGCCAGCATGCTCACTGCCGCAACCATATGTTTCTCACAAAACTCAAGTTGGTGGGAAACATATGTTTAGGGTGAAGCTAAATAAACATAAATAAGGCAACTTCCAGTCATATCTCTCCACAAATTCCACATTCAAAGGTGAACACATGCAAAACTTTGCATCGCACACAGTGCATATACTCATCTCTTAATGTAAAATTTCACAATATGCAAATCTAATAACTTTTACATTATGCAAAATGAAAGTAACATGGCATTCAAAAATAGAGTGAAAGAGTAGGGTAAGAAGTTGCCCCCTACCTAAACAACTAAAGATGGAAGATTGTTCCTCAATCCAACCTGATTCCAAAACCCCAAAAACTGAATCAAACGCCGGTGAGCAAACTCTACAATGTCAACTCACACAATTCATAGAAGACTTTACAATGGAGTGAAGTAGAAACCCCATAAACAACAACAGCCAACTACTGAGAAATAAATCCATCAAATTATACCCAATAAGCAAGTTAACCTTCCAACCAACTCCCATTAAAATGCCGATATCTTAGCACAAAACCAAAGATGTAAAATCAATAGAGCAATGTGGCTCATAAACTGGCCCATAATCAGAAAAAACCTGACTCACATCAAGGTATGGCTGATTGCAATTTCAGTTCCATAAGTTTGGCAGTTCCAAGTCCACTGCCATGAATATGGCTCAAACAAAATAACAATGTTACCCTCCTTCATAGCAATCGATACCCATTTAGGGTTACATCAATGCTAATTGCTTAAGAGGTCATTTAACTCTTTTTTTTAAAAAAACAAATACAAATGTATATGCCAATCTCCACTAAGGAGTTAGACCTTTAATCATAAGAAAACACTTATATAACTATATATAAATGCAAACCATGGTTCCCTCAATTAACCATTCAATACGAGTCATGAAACGAAACCATCTTAAGGGTTAACACAATCTAAATATTTAATCCCTATTTAGTTACATATAAGAAAGTACAAAGAAGGATTCTGAATAAATACAACATATAACCATTTAAATATATCTGCAACATCAAGTCTACATACAACATGAAATAGAATGCAGTAAACAAAGAGTCAAAAACATAATAACATAATCAATAATCTATCAACTTGAAATCATAGATATGCCAAATTCAATTCATAAAATCCTAAATCACATTTATTGCTAAAATATAGTTTTTTCACAAAAAATACGTTCAACATTAGTCTCATGATTCAACAATAGTATTATAACCAAGTTCTACAGAAAATCAATCATAACTTCATAATGAAATCTTAAAACAGCAAAGTCCTGATTTGCAGAAAAACATAAAGTAGTGGTCAGGCATGACACCCTCCCCCTCTAGGTTTCAACTTTCTCCTGGAAGTCAGTAAACAAGAACAGATGAGCTGCTCTCATCATTTTAGTGTCCTCCTAGGTAGTAGATGTTTCATCATCAGGGTCTCATAGGACCTTTACCTACCTTATTTCTCTCCCTCTTAAACTCATAGTTCTGCTTTGAATGATCTACACTGGTTCCAACATGATTTGTCCATCCATAATCTGCAAATTTTTCCAATCAAGAACGTGAGCAATATTAGGTATATACTTACGCAGAACCGAAACATGAAATACATTATGAATGCATGAAAGACTTGGTGGCAAGGCAAGTTTATAGGCAACTGGTCCAACTCATTCCAAAATTTCAAACGGACCCACAAATTGAGGTGCTAACTTGGAACCCTTTCCATATTGAGTTGGACTTTTACGCGGTCTTACCTGGAGAAACACTTTATCACCCACCAAGAATTGATGGTCAATTCTATGCTTATTAGCATATTTCTTCTATCTATCTTGAGCAGTAATAAGGTGCTCTCTAATCCTTTTAACTTGCTGCTCCAAATCTAGCAATATATCAGGTCCTAAAAGAGTCCTATCCTCCAAATTATCACAACTGAGAGGCATCCTACAAGGTCTACCATATAATACTTGAAATGGTGCCATACCTATGGAACTGTGATATCCATTATTATAAGAAAACTCTACCAAATGTAGATACTCCTCCCATTTATTCTGTCTATCCATTACGTACATCCTAAGCATGTCTTCCAAAATTTGATTGACACATTCAATTTGTCCGTCTGTCTCTGGGTGATAAGCTGAACTAAAATTCAACTGAGTACCTAACTCTTGCTACATGGATCTCCAAAGAGATGAAGTAAACATTGGATCCCTATCAGAAATAATCTTTTTAGGAATTCCATGTAACTTAACTATCTATTCCATATATACTTTGGCAACCATTATTGCATTATAGGATGATCTAACTGGGATAAAGTGGGCAACCTTAGACAAATGGTCCACTACCACCATAATAGCATCATGCCTATGAGCTGTAATAGGTAATATAGTAATAAAATCTATCGAAATGGTGTCCCATTTCCATTCTGGAACATTATGTGGTAGCAATAGTCCCGCAGGGTACTGATGTTTAGCCTTAACTTGCTAACACTCTAAGCATTGAGCCAAAAAATCTGATATGTCTCTTTTCATTCCAAGCCAATAATAATGCTGCTTAAGGTCAGCAAGAATTTTCTTGACACCCAGATGAGCTGAATATGGTGCTTTGTGAGCCTCCAACATAACTAAATTTCTTAAATCACTCGAAATAGGAACATACACAGTCCCTCTAAAAAGCAGTAAACCTTTAGAATTTACTAAATACCCCTCAAAATGCCCTTCTAAGATGCTTCTGCTATCAATAATAGCCTTAACATCCTAAAACCAATGATCTGTAGAAAGATTTTGAAGAATCTTATCCCTAAGATCCACTGTTAAGATCAAAGAAGATAATTCATGTCACCTTCTGCTAAGTGCATCAGCAACAACATTCTCCTTCCCTTGCACATAACTAATCCCAAAGTCATATTCACACAAGAACTCCATCCATATTTGCTGCCTAGCATTGAGGTCTAGTTGTGTGAAAAGATACTAAAGGCTTTGGTGATCAGTATGTAACTCAAATCGTTGACCCAAAAGAAAATGCTGCCACTTGGTCAAAGCATGCATGATCGCTGCAACTTTGAGATCATGAGTAGGGTAATTCACCTCATGACTCTTAAGCTTTCTAGACTCATAAGCTATAACACATCCTTCCTACATCAACACTGCTCCTATGTCATCCAAAGATGCATCAGTGCAAACCATGAACTCCTTAGCTGAATCAGGGACTGCCAGAATGGGTGCACAGGTCAAACATTCCTTAAGTTTTTGAAATGCTACCTCACACTCCTCTGTCCAGAAAAATTTCTTCCTTTTTCTCTGAAGAGATGTGATAGGATGCACTATTCTGGAAAAGTTTGACAAAAATCTATGGTAATAGCTTGCTAAGCCCATGAAACTTCGAACCTCGGACACATTCACAGGTGCTAGCCAATCTACAATAGCCCAAATTTTGGATGGATCTACAGAAATTCCATCCCTAGAAATGATATGACCTAAGTAAAAAATCTCAGACTTGAAGAATTCACACTTCAAAGGATTGGTAAATAGTTTGTTCCTACAAAGGCACTCCAAAACTTGCTCTAAATGGTGAACATGCTCCTCCGCAGAGAAGAATATACCAAAATGTCATCCAGAAAAACCACTACGAACTTATCAAGGAAAGTTCTAAGCACACTATTCATAAGGCTCATAAAAATAGAAGGTGCATTAGTTAACCCAAATGGTACTACCGTGAATTCGTAGTGCCCATACCTAGTGCGAAAAGTTGTCTTATGAATATCAACTTCCTGGATTCTAAGTTGATGATATCTAGATTTCAGATCAATCTTCAAAAAGACTCGAGAACCCTTGACTTGATCAAACAAGTCATCAATTCTAGGCAAAGGATACCTGTTCTTAACAATGACCTTGTTTAACTATCTATAGTCTATACAAAGTCTCAAGGAGCCATCTTTCTTCTTGACAAAAATTATAGAAGCACCCCAAGGTGATACACTAGGACGAATCAAACCTTTCTAAAAAAGCTCCTCCAACTGAAATTTAAGTTCAACTAGCTCTTGAGCTATCATTCTATAAGGAGTCTTAGAAATTGGTTCCGTTCCTAGCACTAAATCGATCCAAAAATTAATTTCTCTTCTCGGTGGTATTCCCGAAATCTCTTCAACAAATACATCCAAAAAACTCTGCAAGACTGGATGATCGTGAGAAGAACCCTTATCCATGGAATCATTTTAGTCATTTACCATTATGGCAAACAAACTACAGCCTTTTCGAGCACACTTTGCCAGTTGCTTGGCAGAAATTATCTGCAAAGAGATGGGTCTCTTGATTCCAACAATAACTCTAACTAATCCAACATCATCCAAACAAGTGATTATCTTATCCTTGCAATCCAAAATAGCTTGATGTTGTTCTAACCAATCCATTCCCAAAACTATGTCATACCATCCTAAAGGTATAACCCTAAGGTTCGCTGAAGTAGTAAAAGATTTCATTTGAATCTTACAATCAAGAGCAACTATATCAGTGTTCACCCTAGAACCTGACGCTAACTCCACTTGCCATCTATTCCTTGCCTTAACCACAAGAATTCCACTATATGCAACTAAAGCAGAAGAAATAAAGGAATCTGTAGCTCCAGAGTCAAATAAAATAGATATTTTCATACCTTGAGTATTACCTTGAGCTTCAATAACCGTCAACTGATGTTCTGCTTGCTTCTAATCTAGGGTAGCAAAAACACGGTGGTTCCTGGCAGAATTACCAACTGTCACTTCAGACCTAGCTGGCTTAGGTCCAACCTTTGGCTTATCCTAATTAGGGCACTGAGACTGGTAATGACCTATTTGACCACAATGATAACACTCAATAGATTTCCAAAATCCCATATTCTGACCAGAAAGGTTAGGAGATGGGTTATTACTTTGCACACTTTGAGGTGGTTGAGATGGTTTAGGCTATTCTGAACCCTTGGAGTTCTTACCGAACTTTCTCTTCTTGAATTTTCCACCTGAAAATCTTGATTTCAAATTGCCTTGTGGAGGCTTTTGATTCCTACTGACATCTAGAGTAGGTGGATTCATGCTAGTTTTTTATGAAGCCCCATGATATCCAGACTTCATCTCAATCAACTTTGCTCATTTTAAAGCTTCCTGCATAGACACAAGTTTGAAAGTTCTCACTTCCTCCCCGATCTTGGGCATAAGCCCCCTGATGAAATGTTGAATCATGGCTTTATCATTTTCTATCCAGCCAGAAAACTTCTTAAGCTCGTAGAACCTATGTTCATAAGCTTCCACTGTAGAGCCAGACTACATAATCTGAAAGAACTCCTCTGCACGGGCCTGTTGCCAATATTTAGACATAAACCTCTCCTTGAATCGCTCTACAAAGAGCTCCCAAATAACTAGAGAGATATCAATGCCCAACTTCTCCAACTCCTTCTCCCACCACAAGGAACCAAATCCTCTCAAATGCATAACTGTCCATCTTACCTTCATGTTACTCAAGTAACAATGTAAGACAAAGCATCACTCAATGTTCAGTAGCCAAGCTTCTACCATTGTACCCTATTCTATACCATAGAATAATGACCCTTTCATCTTGTAAAGATCCTTGAGCTGAGCTCTTGCCACTGGATCTTTCTCGACAAGAAGGTTAATACCCTGCACAAGAGGTACCCGCACATTTGCACCCCCACCAGTAATCTGGTTATTAGTCTCAATATTATCGAGACGTTCCAATATCTGTTGAAGTACCATAGCTTGATCTGCCTGGTTATCTTGATTGTTTCCAACCCCAGGATTCTGATCAAACTGATCATCCCCAACATTTTCTTGGTTCCTAGGACCTCTACCACAGCCCCTGCCTCTACCTCTGCCTCTGCCAGCAAGGTTATCTTTAGGAATACCATGACCTCAAGTTCCTCTAGTGATGGGAGGCATGATAACAACCTAAAACAATTAATTATTAATAACGCATCGAAGACGAGAAAAACCCTAAAACCCAAGAGTCTTGGTTAATCTAACCGTCACTCTAATACCAAATGTAACATACCACAAACAAAAATAAAACTAAGCTATGAACAAACATAAAGAACCTTGGAATTTTTATTTAATCATCAAATTTAAAGATCAAGTACAAAGATTGAATCATTCTCAAAAATATAAACCTCAACATAAAAGAATATATCATCAGAATATATTTCCATAAAGATGTCTATACATAATGAGTTTAGTACAATATTAATGAATAGTATCATTCAAGATGCCTAGGTCCCACAAATGAAATTTACAAGTATTAAATTTAGTTTCATGAAGTAACTTCAACAGTCTTCCTTCACACTAGATATTCAACTTGAACACCTAAAAATAACACAAACATGCAACACAACACATAGAGGGCTCAGTACACACTAAGTTAAAAAGCGTAGTCCACCTACATACATGTCAGAATTAACATATATATATATATATATATAAAACCTTAAAGTAGATATCTAACCACATAACATAGTACAATTCTAATATTACTATACAAGAAGTAACACCTTCTAAAAAATGCAAAATTAAACTCGCACTAAGAATAACTAGTTAATGAACCATATATATACTAAGGTGTCATTGCTATGGTGCTAAGATACTACATTCATATATGGTAAGCCCTTAGACAACACATAACGGGGTTCTCTATAATACTCGTGAAATAATGTCATAGAGACCTGCCTTGTTCTCTGTACTTAACCTTACTAGTTTAAGTCATAGGTAAGGGCCAATTATCTTTTATTTATAATCAACCCTCCCAATTCATCCTAAATTATCACTGAATTTAATTAACTGAATAGAATAAATCGATATTCAGCCACCTCAATATACGTTCACTATAGCTATCCTTAACATACACATCAAACATATATTCTAAGAATGCACATGTAACTAATAACAAGTTAGTTTTCTCATGATATTAAATCCTTCATCTTTTAAAACTTTCATCTTCTACTGTCAATTTGAAAGTAAACTTAGGTTATTTTAATAACATAAGTAAATACTACAATATTACAATCTCGTAAATATCACTAAACTGCTACATCAATTGAATGATATTTACCAGTCGTAGTACTGTACTACTTAACTCTACTATTATAACAAACTAAGCTTAACCTCTGAATTGGCCAAGATATTAATAAAATGTACATATGATGCCCTTGTTTCATCACACCAACATATTTCATAATCTGTCTCATATCTTCAAATGACTTTCCATTTTATCAAAGAATAGAAATACATCTTATTTCAAAATAATCTATAAATGCTTATTAAAACACTTCATAATAAAATCAAGTATTACTAAATCCAAGTGCAGTCAATGCTAAACAAAAGATAGCCTACAAGGTTACTGAATATCTAAGTGTCTATTGATGTTTTACCATTGTTTAATGGTGAGATACCACCCTGTTATAACTACAATCAGCATTTAAAATACACTATCTAAATTAAATTTGAAATACGACTCACAAATATGTAATATAACTTTCATTACATCAATGACCAAAAATGAATAAGATGCAAAATCCCAAAAATAGTAAGATGCTCACAAGCTGTTCGCATAATGACCTTGGTGATACAACATCATCTTCCTATATCTATGCTCTCAAAATAATGTCTTGTTTATTTGCAACCAATTCCACAACAACAGTTATCTATAACTCTAATCTCCATCATAAATTATGAAGAAAATTTATACTATCATAGAGTTTTTGTTCGGAACAAGTTTCCTTTTAAAAAAATTGACAAATTGTCATTTCCAAAACCATTATCAATTGTAACTAAGTTACTATTTTCAATATATAATTTAATCATATTATCGGATTCAACACACTTCTAAAGAAAAATAATGACAAAACCCTCGAATTACTCATCAATATCATAATACAAGATAACTATCATAAGAAATTCGGACTAGCAATGTTCAAACTGTATAACAACCATGTATCATGACGATATTTCAAACATTTTGTTACCCATAAAACACCATGCAATTAACATGACAATTTAACATTGTTATGGTTTCATGCAAACCATTTGACAAAATGCCTTTGCCTTCGATAGCAGACAAGAGCCCATTTTTTAAAACATTCTCAAGTCTGAGGCTGAGCCTCTCAAAATTTTTTATGTATTACCAAGTAAGCTGGAGGTATGGTTCTCACAAAGCTCATACAAAAGGGAGCACAAAAACTTGCTCAAAATTAACACAACAACCAACATGCTCACTGCCGCAACCATATGTTTCTCAAAAAACTCAACTTGGTGGGAAACATATGTTTAGGGCAAAGCTAAATAAACATAAATAAGGCAACTTCCAGTCATATCTCTCCACAATTTCCACATTCAAAGGTGAACACATGCAGAACTTTGCATCGCACGCAGCGCATATACTCATCTCTGAATGTAAAATTTCACAATATGCAAATCTGATAACTTTTACATTATGCAAAATGAAAGTAACATGGCATTCACAAATAGAGTGAAAGAGTAGGGTAAGAAATTGTCCCCTACCTAAAAAACTGAAGATGGAAGATTGTTCCTCAATCCAACCTAATGCCAAAACCCCAAAAATTGAATCCAACACCGGTGAGAAAACTCTACAATGTCAACTCACACAATTCGCAAAAGACTTCACAATGGAGTGAAGCAGAAACCCCATAAATGAAAACAACCAACTATTGAGAAATAAATCCATCGAATTATACCTAATAAGCAAGTTAACCTTCCAACCAACTCCCATTAAAATGTTGATATCTCAACAGAAAACCACAGATGTAAAATCAACAGAGCAATGTGGCTCAGAAACTGGCCCATAATCAGCAAAAACCTAACTCACATCAAGGTATGGCCAACTACAACTTCAGTGCCATAAGTTTGGTAGTTCCAAGTCCACCACCATGAATATGGCTCAAACAAAATAACAATGTTACCCTCCTTCATAGAAATCAATACCCATTTAGGGTTACATCAATGCTAATTGCTTAAGAGGTCACTTAACTCTTTTAAAAAAAAAACAAATACAAATGTATATGCCAACCTCCACTAAGGATTTAGACCTTTAATCATAAGAAAACACTTATATAACTATATATAAATGCAAACCATGGTTCCCTCAATTAACCATTCAATATGAGTCATGAAACGAAACCATCTTAAGGGTTAATAAGATCTAAATATTTAATCCCTGTTTAGTTACATATAAGAAAGTACAAAGAAGGATTCTGAATAAATATAGCATATAACCATTTAAATATATTTGCAACATCAAGTCTACATACAACATGAAACAGAATGCAGTAAACAAAGAGTCAAAAACATAATAACATAATCGATAATCTATCAACTTGAAATCATAGATATGCCAAATTCAATTCATAAAATTCTAAATCACATTTATTGCTAAAACATAGTTTTTTCATAGAAAATACATTCAACATCAGTCTCATGATTCAACAACAGTATTATAACCAAGTTGTATAGAAAATCAATCATAACTTCAGAACGAAATCTTAAAACAGCAAAGTCCTGATTTGCAGAAAAACTCAAAGTAGTGGTCAGGCATGACAAAATGGGAGTTAGGAAATTGTGAATTCCCATAGTTTTTGAAGATGAATCAATTAATAATAAAATATAAATTAATTGAAAAGGTTAGTTAGGAAGAACAAATAGTGAAATGACATAGGATTAAATTACGGATTACTTAATCCTATAGAGAAAATCAGTAGATGATTGGCCCCAATTTGATTAAATAAGTGGGACAATATCATTTGATGAAAATGTGATGATACTTTAGATTGACTAGGATGATGATGGGTAGATGAAAGCCATGGTCAAATTGATTCACTGATTAAAATTGATAACATGCCAAGGACACATGACATGAATTAAGGATATGCAATATTTAACTGATATCAAAAATTCTAGAGGATCAAGATTGATTGATATGGTTGATCATAATAACATCAATGGATGCTATCAATATTACTAAAATGGCTTGATGATGTCATGATCTGACACTGAGGTACTCAACAATATCAATGATCAAATGACAAGAAATATAGTTTGACCTAGCACTGAGAGCCATGATAGTACTAAGGTCAAATTGATAGGTTTGGGATTCTTGACATATTTTGGGTTGATTAAGACTGATTCTAGGTGATTTTTAGGTAGATTCAGGGTAAATCTAGTTTGATTTGATATGATTTTTGATGATGTTGAAATCATTCTAAAATTATCTATAATTGATGTAAAAGAGATTATGAATGATGACAAAAACTATTTAGATATAATCATGTTGGCCAAGAGATTAGAATTAGTGGAATGAGAAAATGGGATGAGTTAGTAAGAAAATTTGATGAAACTATAGATGTGAACCATTTCTAAGTGTCTATAGAATCATAAATTGTTAAGTGTCATGGTGTCAGTAAACTTAATTTATGTTTTTACGGGAAAAAAATTGTAGTTGTTTTTTCCCCATAATTTTTGGGCATAACACTTCTAATATCACATGTTTAATAACCATACTTCATTCAATAATTGCTTCATTTTATAACATCTTATTTGTCTTTAGAAAAGTACAATATATTTCTACTCATCATAACATATTGTTATTACCATCACTTAATCAATTCATAAAGAAATATATATATATATATATATACGATAACATCATCATCACTTTATTAAAGAAATGTTTAGAATAAATAAAAAGGGTGGGTGAATTAGTTACTCAAGATATATATGTACCACTTCAAAAATTAAACATAAAACACTTCACTATTCTACTTATCCTATTGTTGCTCAATCTCTATAGTAAAATTATCATAAACATAACCTGCATTGTATAATAGAAATTTTATCAAATGTAAACATTTATCATAGTTTTAAAATAGGATTTTACTTCGAAAACCAATTTGGGAAAAACCACCAGAAACATGTCACTTTTTTCACTCTTTCAAAGTGAGCTCTATTAGGATCCAACATTGTTAAAGGTTACAAAAAACACTATTAAATGTGACCTAGTTAGAAGATTTATTCACCCTATTAGGAGTGGCCTTGTAAGAGCACTTCGGTCATTCAATTTAGAATTTCATCAAGTTAAAGGATTTACACAAACTGTTAAGTCAACATCTATTAAAAGGATTTCAATACAAATTGTTTAAAATGATAAGAAAGAAAATAGTAGGTTTGATCTATGTTATTAAAACTCACTTTTTCTAGTTTAGATCTATGTCCACTCCTTATGTTGGTTCATAAGCATTTCACTGTCATCTTTGATCTTGATGTACTTGGACACCTTTCAAGCAATCAGTCCACTTTTCTCATCAAAACTTAAGCATTATTCTCTAACTCACTTATCAATAAAAATATCATATCTACAAGCTTTTTCCTTTAGCTTCCCATTCACACACTTGTGTATTTTTTATCAAACTTTCTTTGTATGCCTTTCTTCATATATAAACTCTCTTATATACACACTAGCTTGGCTTGGCTCAACTTGACTAGACACAACACCAAATTTTTGGTTTTATATCTCTTTAAATATGAAATTTTTGCTTTAGCATTTTCTACATCCATCATAGATCTTAGGGTTTATGATCATATTCAATTTGATTCAATGTATCTGTTCATCTTCTTGATCATCCTCTAGAAACTTCTTTAGAATCCATCTATTAGGTGTTTACCTAATTAACTTCTTGAATTTAATGATTTAACTCATCAATATTATGTTCAACATGTTATACATCTCCCAAGAAATCAACTAAGTCAGCTTGATCTTACAATTTCTTTCAATTTCTTTTCATAACTTCAATATTTCCTCTAGGTTCTATAGTTATGAGTAACTTTTCAAATCCTCTCCATCAATCAAATATATATGACATTTATATTAGGTAGCAATATGTCTCATCCATAGATTTGACATAAATGACAAAACAATAATTGTTCCAATTGTAAATTTCCAACAATTTCCCTCTTTGTCATTAATGGCAACATCTCAAACATCTAAATACTAGTAGTAGCTAGGTTACCATACAATCCAAAAGATTTCATTATCATGAGTGATCAATATCTTTAGTTTCATTCTAATTCTCATCCATGAAAACTCCCTCTATTAGTTTGTTTCTCTTTCTCTCTTTTCTCAATAATCTCTCCCTCTTTGACAATAATGCCAAAGATGTGTAGCTCTCTCAGCTTCAAAGTCTTCATACATATGAATTATGTATATTTTGCATGTCTAGTTGATACTTGTCATATGTTTATGATTGATCTATTTATGTTGTGCTAAAGTATTTTACCTTAGGTGTGTCCCAAAGTAGAGTTGTATTGCATCACTATGTAGAATTTTCTAATTAGCACATATGATACAATACACCTTGTCTTCTTAAGTAGCCTTAGTTAGGGGAATCACCCTTAGTTTACCTATAAGATATTCATGATAATCTTTGTGTAATGGTTTTGAGAATATGCCAGCAATCTACTCCTTTGTATTTAGATATTCTAACTTCACTTCTTTGTCATGAAATAATTTTTCAAGTAGAGATACTTGATGTAAATGTGCTTTGTCTTAGTGTGCATCACTGGATTCTTTGAAATGTTGATAGCACTTGTATTATCACAATAGATAACTATTGGGTTTGTAATCTCTTCTTTCATACCTTTCAACAATTGCTTAATCCACATTATGATTGAACAATTCACTACAACTTTCATATAATCGACTTCACCTATTGATTGGGAAATACAATCTTGCTTCTTTCTTGTCCATGACACCAATCTTTTTTCCTAGAAAGAATGCACCTCCACTAGTTCTTTTTCTGTCATCAATATTTCCATCCCAATCTAAGTCATTAAAACCTTTAGTTCAAGCCTATGACCTCTCTTGTAATATAATCCATAGTCTTTTGTACCTTTAAGATATATCAATATCCTTTTATAGCCATCATGTCATTCTCTTTAAGATTTTCTAAAAATATAGCAACTATCCCAACTGCCAAAGCAATATCTGGCCTAATGCGAACACCATATTGCAATTTTCCTATCATGGATCAGTATAGGGTGTGATTCACATTAGTAGAATCATCAGTCTTAGATAGCATATGTCTCATAGACATATTTGTACTCACTAGCCTTGAATCTTACATACCAAAACTCGTTAATATTTCCTTGATGTATTTGGGTTGTGAAATGAAAATACCAAACTTCATTTGACATACTTGTAATCCAACAAAGAATTTGATTTTACCAAACATAGATATTTCAAATTCCTTTTTCATTTCATTGGAAAATTATTTACATAGTGCTTCTCTTCCTCCAAATATAATATTATCAACAAATATCTCAAATAACAATACTTCATTGTTCTTATCATTCTTCAATATAAGTTGTTGTTATCATTTGTCCTTTCAAAACCAATTTTCACTAAGTAGTTTTGTATTATATCATACCATGCTCTTAGGGCTTGCTTTAAACCATAAAGAGCTTTGTTTAGTTTACATAACATGTTCCTTTTGTTTGGATCTACAAATTCTTCATGTTTTTCAATGCATACTTCTTCATATAGTATACCATTTAAAAATGCAAATTTGACATCCATTTGATATACTTTGAAATTCTTGTAATGCAAGTAGAGTTTTGACTCCTTCAAATATGGCCATAGGAGGAAATTTTCCTCCATAATCAACTCCTTCTTATGCATAATCCTTACATACCAACCTTTCCTTGTTTCTTATTACTTTACCATTTTCATTGAGCTTTTTTCTAAAAATCCACTTTGTCCCAATGACATTTTTATCTTTAGGTCTTGGTACTTATTCCAAGTATTGTTCTTCTCAATTTGGTCAATTTCTTCATTCATTTCTTGTATCCAATCTTCATTTTATAATTCATCCTTTATTGACTTGGTCTAAAACTCACAAAATAAGCATGCATTGTTTTTTAATCTTCTTCTTGTCATTACACTTGATTCAACATCTCAAATTATTTGTTCATGTTTATGATGTCTTCTCACATATTTTTCTAACAAGGGTAGTTTCATTCTTGGTTCTTCCTTAGGTTCATTTGGAAAAATAATCTCTTTTACTCAACATCTTCAATCTATTTCTCAACACCCACTCTCTATTGTTCGGCAATTTGCATTTGCACTCCATCATTTCCTATGTGATGGGAACTTGTACAGCTAGACTTGTTTATTCACTTTGATTTTTGGGAGAATCATAAATTGATAATTAGATATATGTATATATGTAATTTTTTTTATTAATGGAAACAAATGATGTACATGCTTATATAAAACCTCAAAAATAAAGATACTTAGCTTTTTGGTACTCAAAAAATTGTCCAAGTATGAAAATAGTTTACAACAGTGTATTATTTTGCATACAACTTGTTATTGATGTCATACTATGACTAGCAAGATCACATGGAGGAAGAATGAAGTGAGATGAACATGTGGTTAACATTGCTTGTAGGAATACTAACTCTAACACTTGTTATTCAAGTTCTAGTGAATGCATTTATGTGTTTATTAGACAGTAACAAAGAATTGTATCTGAAGTATAATTTGTTTATATGATGTTATTTTTGAGAGAGAAGTTATATGTAAATAGTATACATATTAATGATGATGTGTATAACCATGGAAATTAGTACTCACAATACAGAAAAGATATATTTAAGATTTACCAGTATAACTATGTATAGAACATTGGAATTGATGCAGGAGCATCTAGAGGTATAAGGGCAATCTTGTGTCACCCAAAAAATGTACTTAGACTTAGTTTCTATTTCATGTCTTTACATTTTTGGATACCCATTTGGCTCAAATAAAGGTTCCAACTCTCATAGTTCAACTATCAGTGCGTTTGAAAATCCCAAAAAAATAGGAGCATGTATTTGTGCCATCATTTTGGTAAACTAGAAGGTGTGAATTGGCCAGATGAATGTAATCATGATTTAGAGCATTCCAAAAAAAGAATCAGGTCAATAGGCCCCACGGTTTGAAAGTTATTGCAATTTTTTGAGTTTTGGAGACCTCCTAAGAATGCTTCAAAGTCAGGTTTGGGGCATTAAATAACCTCGAAAAGGGTCAAAAAATGGGGGACGAGTGAAGCTGGTCCATAGGGCTATAGAGTGCTTTGAGAGCTTTTCGAGAATGTAAACAGTTCGTCAATTGGAGCTACGGTTCAAAAGTTATGCCTCCCAGAAGTTCGGTTACCGTTTCTGAATTCTTCTAGATTTGCACTGACTTCTAACGCAGCTTTCAAAACCTTCTATTTCGTCAATGGATGCCTACTAGCACTTTCTAGAATTTACTCCTAGTCCTTAACCCTTCAGGGTCTATTTAAGGTGATTTTTGGCATTGTAAAAGGCAGTTCGGAGTGGAGTTTGAGAGGAGGTACTAAAAGGAGAAATTATCTCCAGATTTATGCTATTGTAAGCCTGTAGGGCATGTTTTGAAGTTTATTTTCTTTGTACTGTTTGTACTAGCTTATTTTCTCAGTTAATATAATTTTCCCTTTCTGTTAGTTCCATTCTATTCTTGGGTTGTGTCCCCATCAAGTGGTATCAGAGCGGGTTTTCCTGAGTGTGTAGACAGAGTGCCAACTGTGAGGCAGTTTGCACCAGGACTGTGTGGTTGTGGGTTCAAGTTAGAAGATGCCTCCATGAAGAGAGTGTGGCAGAAGGGCCAGAGCTATTGATCCTGAGGAGGTTAGAGCCCTCTAGAGGCAGGTACAAGCATTGCAAGAGGAGCTTCGTAGAGGAGCAAATTTTGCCGTAGGTGACAATAGTGAGGATGACAATGAAGAGGAAGTAATGGGACCAGAAGAGGAAGTTGACGGGGAAGTTCTGAATCCTGTAGAGGAAAGGTTTTTTAGGGCCATTACTAAGTTTGGGAAAAGACCTACAATTGAAGTGGGTATATTTTCAGGAAATCTGAAACCAGATGAGTTGATTGATTGGATCAATGAACTGGAAGAATACTTTAAGTATGAGGATATAAGGGACCCAGATAGGGTTAAGTTTGCAAAGGCCAAACTGAAAGGCCATGCCAAAATCTTGTGGCAAGAGGTTCAACTAGAAAGACTTAGAAGAGGAAAGGAGAAGATCACAAGATGGGATCGCATGGTGGACAAATTGAAGAAGCAGTTCATTCCTGTGGACTATGAGCTTGATCTGTTTAAGAAGATGCATGGGTTAAAGCAAGCAAGAAGATTAGTCCAAGAATATATAGAGGAGTTTTATCGACTCTTGATTAGAGCGAGGCATGCAGAAGCAAATAAGGAGAAGGTTTCTCATTATATCAGTGGGTTGTGACCTAGCATCCAAAAGGAATTAAGTCTGGTAAGAATGACCAGTGTTGAAGAGGCATACCAATTTGCCCTACGAGTTGAAGAGAAGCTGAATAAAAGGTTTGAAGGAAGACAAAGAGGGCGCGGTCAAGGAGGAAGGGGAAGTGGTAGATCATCTGGAGGCCGCAATGAAACCCAAAAGAAAAATGAAGATGTGGGTACTAGCAGAAACCAGAGGAATGAGGGTTTCAACCGCTCCCATGATCAAGACTTTGGAAATCAAAGAGGAAGAGGTAGAGGACATGGACAAGGAAGAGGAGGCTTCCATGGTACCTATTTCCATTGCAATGAAGAAGGTCATCGTGCCTTTGAATGCCCTCAATGACAAGGAAGGATAGATAGGAGAGCTAAGGGCCAAGCTAGGGTTGCTCATGTGGATGAGGATGCACAATCATCACATTCAGAGGATGTAGAAAGTGGAGAGACCTTGGTAAATGAAAGAGTCCTACTAAGTGGTGAGAATGAACCAGGACAATGAAGGATTTTTTTCGTACCAGATGCAAGCGTGAGGATAAATGTTGTGATGTGATCATTGATGGTGGTAGCACTGATAACCTGGTATCAGAAGAGATGGTCTCTAAGCTAAAGCTCAAGAGGGAGAAACATCCCCAACCCTATCGGATTTCTTGGGTAAAAGATGATCATAAGGTCCTGGTAAGTGAACAATGTTTAGTAAAATTCAAAATTGGGAGTTACCATGATGAAGTTCTCTGTGATGTTATTTCGATGGATGTTTGCCATCTATAGTTGGGTAGACCATGGCAGTTTGATAGACATGCAATACATGATGGACATGCAAACACATACTCTCTGACAAAGAATGGAGTTCACCACAAATTGAAGCCCATGAAAAAGGAAGGTGAAAAGGTATGTAGCAGTGCTAGGATTTGTCTTGTTGATGGAAGGAAGTTTTTAGATGGCATGAAACATCAGCATATGTGCTATGCTTTGATTCCTAGGAAAGATAAAGAAGGTAGTAGTGAAATACCATTTGAAGTTTCAGATTTACTAGGGGAATTTGGAGATATTATCTCTGATAATGTTCCAGATGGATTGCCACCAGTAAGGCAAATCAGTCATCAGATAGATCTGATTCTAGGAGCTAGTTTGTCGAACAAGGTTGCTCATAGGATGACTCCTACTGAAATAAAGGAGCTAAATAGACAGGTTCAGGAGCTGTTGAGGAAGGGCTTGATTCAAGAGAGCCTAAGTCCATGTGCAGTACCTGCAGTACTCGCACCAAAGAAGGATGGAGAGTGGAGGATGTGTACAGATTCTCGAGCTATAAATAGGATAACCATCAAGTACCGGTTTCCTTTACCAAGGATGGATGATCTTATGGACTACTTGAGTGGAGCTCAGTACTTCACAAAGATAGATCTGAAGAGTGGTTATCATCAAATATGGATTCGAGAAGGAGATGAGTGGAAAACAACCTTCAAGACCAAGGAGGGTCTTTATGAGTGGTTAGTCATGCCCTTTGGATTGATGAACGCCCCAAGCACCTTCATGCGACTCATGAATGAGGTACTTAGGAAGTTCTTGGGAAAATTTGTTATTGTCTATTTGGATGATATTTTAATTTTCAGCAAGACTTTGGAAGAACATTTATTGCATATTCGTAGTGTCCTTGAAAGGCTAAGGGAAGAGAAACTGTTAATCAATCTGAAGAAGTGTAACTTTGCAAAAAGGGAGCTAGTCTATTTGGGGTTTGTTATATCACCTGAAGGTCTCAAAATGGATCCAGAGAAAGTAAAAGCCATCTTGGAATGGCCTACTCCAAGGTTTGCTACTGAGGTAAGATCATTTCATGGTCTGGTTAGTTTTTACAGGAAGTTTATTAAGAATTTCAGTGGCATATGTGTACCCCTAACTGATACAATAAGAGGGGATAGAAAAGAGTTCAAATGGACTGCAGCAGCTGCGAGAAGTTTTGAATTACTGAAGAAGAAGGTGAAAGAACAGCCTATGTTGGAACTTTTAGATTTTAGAAAAGTATTCCAGGTGGATTGTGATGCTAGTGGTAGCGCTATTGAGGTTTTATTAAGCCAAGAAGGTAAGCCTATTGCATATTTTAGTGAAAAATTGAATGATGCAAAGAAGAAGTATTCTGTTTATGATCAAGAGTTCTATACAATAGTTCAGGCCTTAAAGAAATGGAGGCATTATTTATTGCCAAAGGAATTTGTTTTGTATACTGATCATCAGGCATTACAGTACCTAAATAGCAAAGGTAAATTGAATCAGAGGCATATGAAGTGGGTAGAATTCTTGCAGAGCTATACATTTGTGTTGAAGCATAGAAGTGGAAAATCTAATAGGATTGCAGATGCACTAAGTAGGAGACAGTTGTTGCTTACAACAATGCAGGTTGAAGTAGTTGGGTTTGATGAACTCAAGAATTTGTACCCCGAGGATCTTGATTTTGCTGAAGCATGGAAAGCTTGTAAAGAACCTATTGCTGTAGATAGAACCAAGTGGCTAGACTATTTGATTCAGGATGGCATGTTGTTCAAAGGTAGTCAATTGTGCATTCCAAGGAGTATAGTTTCTGACAGAGATACTAAATTTGTGGGGTATTTCTGGAGGACATTGTGGAAGAAGTTGAGAACAGACTTGAAATTGAGTTCCACGCATCACCTACAGACTGATGGCCAAACAAAAGTGGTAAATAGAAGTTTGGGCAATTTGCTGAGATGTTTAGTTGGAGATAAGCCCAAGGGATGGGATTTGATTCTACCACAGGCAAAGTTTTCTTATAATAACTCTGTAAATAGGAGTACTGGAAAATCACCATTTCAAATTGTATATGGGAATAGCCCAAGGATTGCACCAGAATTGAGGAAGATAGAATAAGGGGAGAGAACAAGTGCTGAAGCTGAGGAATTGGTTGAACACATCAAGCGTCTACATGAGGAGGTTCAAGCACACATTATCAAGATGAATCAAGAGTATAAAGCTAGGGCTGATCAAAGGAGAAGACATAAGGAATTTCAAGTAGGGGATCTAGTCATGGTGCACTTATGAAAAGAAAGATTTCCAGTTGGTACTTACAACAAGTTGAAAATGAAGAAATTTGGCCCCTGCAAAGTTTTGAAGAAACATAACTTAGGAAATGCATATGAGGTGGAGCTGCCAGATGGTATTCACATTTCTTCGATTTTCAACATTGCAGATTTAACAGAGTATCATGATGATGGTGCAGATGAGCAACTAGTTTTAGAGCCATGTCCAATTCCTGCTTCTAAGAAGGAGGAGATAGAAGACATTCTAGATCATCGTGTGGGTAGGAGTACCAGAAATAGGCAGTATGAAGAGTATTTGGTCAAATGGAAAGGACGGCCAATCGAGGACTCAACTTGGATTTCAGCAGTTGAGGTTTCCCATTTGGGATTTCCTCTACCATCCATAAAGTGACATAGTCACTTTTCAATCTACCCTGGGTGTCTGATGCAGGAGCATCCAGAGGTATAAGGGCAATCCTGTGTCACCCAAAAAATGTACTTAGACTTAGTTTCTGTTTCATGTCTTTACATTTTTGGATACCCATTTGGCTCAAATAAAGGTTCCAACTCTCATAGTTCAACTATCAGTGCATTTGAAAATCCCAAAAAAATAGGAGCATGTATTTGGGCCATCATTTTAGTAAACTAGAAGGTGTGAATTGGCCAGACGAATGTAATCATTATTTAGAGCATTCCAAAAAAAGAATCAGGTCAATAGGCCCCACGGTTTGAAAGTTATTACAGTTTTTTGGGTTTTGGAGACCTCCTAAGAATGCTTCAAAGTCAGGTTTGGGGCATTAAATGACCTCAAAAAGGGTCAAAAAATGGGGGACGAGTGAAGCTGGTCCATAGGGCTATAGAGCGCTTCGAGAGCTTTTCAAAAATGTAAACGGTTCGTCAATTGGAGCTACGGTTCAAAAGTTATGCCTCCCAGAAGTTTGGTTACAGTTTCTGGATTCTTCTAGATTTGCACTGACTTCTAATGCAGCTTTCAGAACCTTCTATTTCATCAGTGGATGCCTTCTAGTACTTTCTAGAATGTACTCCTAGTCCTTAACCCTCCCGAGTCTATTTAAGGAGATTTCTGGCATTGTAAAAGGCAGTTCGGAGTGGAGTTTGAGAGGAGGTACTAAAAGGAGAAATTATCTCCAGATTTATGCTATTGTAAGCCCATAGGGCATGTTTTGAAGTTTATTTTCTCTGTACTATTTGTACTAGCTTATTTTCTCAGTTAATATAATTTTCCCTTTCTGTTAGTTCCATTCTGTTCTTGGGTTGTGTCCCCATCAGGAATGAAAGGTAAAGGAATTATTTTGTTTGCAAAATAATTACTTGACCAATTAGGGATGACATCCTAGATGTTTAATCTAAGTTGGAAAGTTTATTGTGCTCCCAGTTGATCTAGGAGAAATTTGTGAAAAGGCATGATATTTATGCAAAGACATCTTGTGAGGTTATTTGAAAGTTATGCATGAAAGTTATGAATGCAAAGTTTTGTATCATATGCAAGAAGTAAGTTTTTTACAACCTAATTTTGTGATCCAAGATTGAGCTAAGGTTAGAGATCAGATCAAAAGAAGCTACGATGTCTATACTTCTATATTTGAGGAACTTGAAGGATAAATTACTTGTTTGGGCAGTGACATCTTCTATAATTGAAAGTGCATTTTTATTCAGTGAGCTCTTCTTACATACATTGTACCACAACTCCTAATAGGGACTCATATGTACTAAATGTTGTAACAGACTCCTAATAGTGTCTATCTTCCAACAAGGAATATTTATATTAGTACATCATCTTCTGGGTATCATTTCCACTAGGGTTTCCCCTTGGCCAGGGTTTCCCTAGTTAATAGAATATGGTATTATGAGTTCTCTTTATGCATGGTTGCTCTTACTATTCAATATTATTTTTTTACTTTCTTATGTATGGTTCAAAGTAATAAATAATATCTAGTTGGTAAAAAAAGTTTTTAGAATACTAATTCAACCCCCCCTCTTAGTATTCCCTATTTCTAGCAATTGGTATCAGAGCACAGTTACTCAGAAGAGGCTTAATGGCTTGAGTAAGATCCCTATGGATATGGAATAGTTGATGAAGAACCTTGAAGAGGCACTTAAACAAATTTATCTCCTTATTGAAGAAAGATATAATTTGAGAAATAGATATGAAGACTCCATAGTGTACATTGGAGAACTGAAGGACAAGATTGAACATCTCAAATCCAAGCTTGGATCTACTAAATTTGAAATTGGTGATGATAAATATTCAAAGATAAAAATGGAGTACAAGATCTTGAAGCATGAATTGAAGATTACCAATCTAAATTTGTGTTTGGAAAATGATCATAGCAAAGTTGAATCTAATTTGAAGACTGAAAATTCATATCTTAGAGCCAATCTAGAAAAGAGGACATCTGAACTTGAAGCATTAAAAGTGGATCATGAAGAACTTCAAAAGTACAACACTATTGTGAAAGGTGAACTAGCTCAAATAAAGGTACATCTTGAAAAGATATATTCTAGCAGAGAAAATATTGATGACCAGATGTCTATACAAAGACCTACCTATGATAAGATTGGTCTTGGTAATCTATTTAGCATGTCTATAAAGAACCCTAAAAATGGATCAAATATGAAAGAAAAAGATAAATCTAATGATAAGATTGAATCCAATAAATCCTTTGATAATCTAAAGAAGTTGGAAAATACCAGAAAATTGAGAAATTAGATGAACCTAAGTCAGTTAAATCTCCTAAAGAAATCAGGTATGAATTTAGAGGTAAGTGTTTTTTATGCAATGAAATAGGTCATATGAAAAGAGATTGTACAAATATATCATTTAATCATGTTACAAATTTTTATTGTCATAATTCTCATGGCATTGGTCATAAAGCAATTGATTGTAAGAAACCAAACTATGATAATGATAAAAGGAATAGTAGAATGTTTAGAAATACTAACCTTGCAAATAGAAGAAGAGCTGATGAGAGGACACCAAGAGAAAAAGGATCTTATGAAGAAAGAAAGCAGATCATGTGTTATAAGTGTAACAACTTTGGACACATAGCCTAGAATTGTCAAGCACCTATTGATCAATAGAATCTTAGAAGCAAAACCACAGTATGTTACTTATGCAACAACTTTGGACATATAGAAAAGTATTATAGAATGGACAAAAGGAATAATGGAAGAAACCTAGGAAATAATAGAAGGAATCATGAAAGGAACTTTGAAACTAACAAAGATAATGAAGATCAAAGAAATGTAGTTAGTGAACTTCAAGAAGAACTTGATGAGACATTTGTAAAGGGATTAACTATTGTATTTGAGGAAAATTTAGATGATGCAGAGAAAGGAAGATTGAAGTTATTAATTGAGTTTGATTCAACCAAGTTAAATTAAGCTTGTTCACAACACCAAAATTTTAAACTTCATTTAGAGATTGAACTATGAGTAGAGAGGTTGGGAAAAGAGGTATCTAGATGAGTTTATAATATAGCTAATCTCACTTGCAATTTGGAGCTTATCAAAACAAGTTGTGAAGGAAATAAGAGTTACTATTATAATAAAGGAAGTTTATTCTATGACAGAAGATGAAATCTATGTTTTCACAAAAAATTTCATGGAGTGAAGTTTTGTGGAGCACTGTCATAATGAAGGGAAGCTATGGTTAACCTCAAGTAGCATTTGAAGATCGGATAGATTATTTTGAGCAGATATTTGATTTCAGAATGAGATTAACAACTTTTTTTATTTAGTAAATATGTAACTAATGCAATTTCAAGTTGGATAAATAAATGAAGTATAAACTTAATTACCTTCACATTGTGATCATATCAAAATCTTAGAGCACCCAAAAGCAATTTGTCAAAGTGATTTCGAGAAAAACCCTACTTTGATAAAGGTATTTTATTATTTTCCACGTATAATTATTTTGATAAATTTATATTTAGTGAAATTATGGATATGATAGTAGTTCACAATGTTGATAATGTTTAGAGACCCAAATTGAAGGTTGTCCATGTGAAACCCTTAGAAGGAAACCTTAATTTGGCTCTATCAATAACTCTAAACAACGTAGTTTACTTGGAAGATGTAGGAAGTTAATTGTCTAGCAAGTTTGAAACTATTGGATGTGAACTTATGAACAAGGATGTGGAATTATTTTTAACCATGATATGATTGTAAAGCCCGGATTTGAACATCTACAAGATTTATACCTATTCATATTACTTCTATGATGAACTTGAGAATGAAGAATGGACTCAGATTATATTAAGAAAAATTTATAATAAGAAGTTTTGGACGGGAGATAATTTAGTTGACATATCTATCAACCTCATTCATGTGATTAGTGGTCTTAGAAAACAAGGTAGTATACCCATTGGTGAGAAATTAGTCAAGAAGAAGGTTGAACTCAATAGTAAAGCAATTTATAATTGCAAGACAATGGTGATCAACACCATTAGACAACATGATATGAGATTCTTGAGTAGAATCATTGCATGTACTATTTGTGAAAGCTCTAAGAATGATGATTTGTTAGCAACCTTTATCTATGCACCCTTCAAGATTTGTATTGAGAAAGAACAAGTAAATTTGAGTGATATTTTGAGAGTACAACTCCTTGAGAATCTCAAGAAGATTAAGAGAACTATGAATGGTGTATTCAGATTTTAGTCACTAATCAATCATATTTTCTTTCATGTACTTAAAATATTTTCATTTCTATTAGTTACAAAGATCATGAGTAGTGAAAGATGTAGTATGGATAAGATAAAAAATGTATGCAGAAGGCATCTTATAGATAAAATCTTGGATAGTGGAAATTTGATTATGAGAACATTCTAGAATGAAATAAAACAAAGATTCAAAATTACCACCAGCAATTGTTGATAGATTTAAAGATGACATATGCTTTATGGTAGACATAGGCCTAACTTATGTTGAAGTAGTAGAACCAAGAGAAACATTTCTTAAACCCTTAAGTTATGAATTGACTGATGATGTAGGTATTGGTTACATTGATCTATTATTGAACTTTGGAAAGGACAAAGCCTCATAAAAATTAGAAACATATGAAGAGATAATTTAGTCAGCTTACTAGGAATCCTTAGAAAATTCATCTCATAAGAAGGTTGAGACTATGGTGAAGAAAGTATTGATTGAGGTCGATATGTCAAAAAGAGAATCACAGGTAGTTAGACAATCAATCTCCAAACTAAAAAAAAAAATGGTGAACAAGGTTTGATGTATGTGCCACCTCTATCAATTGGTCAATCATCTAGTGTATCCATTGTAGTAACTCCTACAAAGAAAAGCATGCCATATGTTGTGTTATCAGCTAAGAAACCTAGTGAACCCAAAAGGAAGTCTGAAAGGCTAGTAGAAGTTGAGACTCACAAGTCAAAAAGACTCAAGCAACAAGTTACTAGACCTAGAAAAAGGAAGAAAACATTGTTGACAATTGAAGATTTTGATGAAGAAGAAGAAGAGGAACAAGATATCAAACAACCTAAAAAGGTTATTTCTTCTAAAAAACCAACAAGTAAGACAAGGAAACCCTAGAAACTAAAGATAGAAAAGATTATCACAACTATTATCAATGAGGGGAGCTTTGTGCAAATGAATAAGTTTAATTATTTATACAATGATATTGAGAGAGAGTAGATTGATATCTCTACTATAAGATATATTATTCTTAACAATTTGAAACTTGAAGACATCGAAGGCATTATGAATTAGAATGTCTATGAAAAAATTAAAGCAAAGAAGGCACCAATTTGTGAAGAAGACATGGAACTCTAAAAATCCATGATAAGAACTATGTCCAAAACTGATGATGAAGAATAAATTACGAAATTTATGAATAAACTAGCACCTTACTTACAAAGTAAGGTGAGCCCATTTTTGTTTATGGGAGGTGAGAAGAATTTCATAAGAAGTGAAACAACTACAACCATCAACAAGATGTTGTTTGAGCTACAGGTAGCACCTACCACTATAGAGAAAACTTTGGAAATATCAATAAGTGGTGATACAATGAAAATTGTTCAAATAAATGTTACTATTAATATTGATGATGATCATTTTGTAAGTTTTGATCAGCCTAAGTACCATTCAAAAAACATTCAAGATTAGTTAAAACTAATTGAAGAGGAGAAAAGGAAGTTAGAAGAGGAAAAGAAAAAGAATAAAGAAGCTAAGTTGAAGTTGCTTGAGGAGGAAAAGAAGTAGAAAGAAGAAAAGAAGATGAGAGAAGAGGAAGAAGAGAAAGAGCTAGAAGAAGAAAAGAAAAAAGAGGAGAAGGAAGCAAAAGAGAGAAACACAAGGGAGACAGTAGAGAATAAACAAAAGGAAGATTAGATTAAAGTATCTAGCTCGTCCACTCCACTATCTCTTGCTAACCTTATAGGGATGATGATGATTAATCTAACTTGATTTCATCTTTGACCAAGTTGATTGAGAAGAACAAGAAAGTCAAGAGTCTAAAAAGGACATTAATGGAGGTGATTGATAGATTGCATAGCAGCCTAGTAGCCAAACATACTGAAGAAAACCCCAAACAAAGAGCCAAAATAATAGTAAAACCTTTTGATGATGAATTTATAGATTTGTTAAGTGTTGTAGAGAAGATTGGAAAATTTTTTGGAAGCATAAATGCTGATGATATTCCTATGGGGAGTACTACTATGATGATATGTTACATTCATGACTGAGTTTATCATTGATGTCAACATAGCAATTTTTTATGGTAATTGATAGAACAACAATGGAAAGATCAAGTTGGTATGAATGGTTAGTTGAGCATTATAATCACCCAAGGTTATGTGAGATACTTCTAAGTATCTAGTATATGTAGTTAACATTGGAAGAAGAAAGGATAAGTCTAGAAGAAGTTATGTAAGTTTTGGTGATCTTTGTTTTGAGATAGAGTTTACAGAGGCATGTTTTGGTAAACTTATTATATCTCTTAGTAGAGTTGATATCTTGAGGATAGAGGTTGAGGACATAGAGAAGACATATTGAGGATGATGTGGCTAAGTTCACTTTTCATAACATTGCATGTACAGAAAGTTATTCAAGTTGCAAGGTGGAAGATTAATGTTATCGCTATTATAATTAATTAAGAAGGTCTAATAGCTAACTTAGGGAATTGTTTTATGGACTGGAAATAAAGGAAGGACATTTTCCTTTATCATGGTGTCAAATAAATGAAATGTGAATTGATGATAAGTAGTAAAGAGTGTAGAATGCAAAGTTGAGCAGAGTAGTGAAGAAGTGAAGGAAACTTCATTGCAAGGTTTAGCTAAGTGATCTGAGGTTTGGTATTTAGATTTGAGGTTCATGACCTAGTTTATAAGGTTTGACAGTGATTGGTCCAGTTGATAGGATAGAGGAAAGAGAAAAGGATAATAGTAAATTACTTGTTTAAGTAGTGAGCTCTTCTTGTAGTTGAAATTGCATGTTTTGGCAGTGGGCTCTTCTTGCATTCATTATAACACAACTCATAATAGGGTTGGCACAACTCCTAATAGGGTTAGAATCTCCTAAGAGGGATTCAAGGTCTCCTAACAAGGACTCATTGTACTAAATGTTGTAATAGACTCCTAACAGGGTCCATCCTCTAACAAGGAATATTTATATTAGTACATCATCTTGTAGGCATCATTCTCACCAAGGTTTTCCCTCTCATCAAGGGTTTCCATATTTGACATATTTGGTGTAATTTTCTATGTTCACTTTATTATGGTTTTTGTTTAATTTGGTTGAATGGTTAAGTTTTTTTAAGGAAGATAAATTTTTTAACTATTGGATAACTAATTCACACCCCCCCCCACTCTCATTTATCTTGGTGGACTAGTGTTTCTAACAATTAGTATTAGAGCATCAGGTCCTTTAAAAAAATGTCTAACAAATTTGGGATATCCATGGTGAACATGTTTAGGAAAGATAGTCTAAAGTTTGATGGAACAAATTATGATAGCTAGAAGGAAAAGATGAAGACACATTTGTTGTGTATAGGTCCAGGATATTGGATCTTGACAAAATCAGCGAAGATAGTAATTGAAGAAAAGGATTTGGAAATTTGCACCAAGTCTGAAAGAGATCTTTTCATGTGTGACATGAGAGCTAGGGAAGCACTATTAACTGCACTTCCTGAAATTGAGTACGATCATGTAAAAGCACTTGCTACTTCACATTTGATTTGGAAATCTTTGGAAAATAGTTTTGTATGTCATGCAAATTCTAAGAAGTTGAGGCTACAAAGTTAGATTTGTGCATTTCAAGATGCTAAAATGATGGAAGATGAATTTTTAAGAACATATATAGGTAGGATATCAGAATTTACCATAGGTATTAAAGCTCAAGAAGGAACCAAAGAAGATGATGAGATTATATGGAGGATATTGAAGACTCTAATACCACCATTTAAGTTAGTAGTTCAAATGATACAGTTGTTGATATCATGTACCAAAGATTTCACAAAGGAGACATTGCTTAGAAGACCTAAATTAGTTAAGAATGAATTTAGTGTTAGAAATAGATAATACTGAGAGGGGGGGTGAATCATTATTTTCAATCTTTTTGCCCACAACTGGATTTTATTAATTACTTTACCACATACATAAGAAAGTAAGCCAATAATGTTGAACAATATAAGTAACCATTCACAAAGAGAGATCATAAAACCATATTTTTTAAACTAGGGAAACCCTGGCCAAGGAAAACCCTCGGTGGGGATGAAACCCACTAGATGATTCACTATATAAAGAATCTAGTAGAGGATATTGACCCTGTTAGGAGTCTATGAAGAATGTATAGTGTCTCAAGTCCCTATTAGGAGACTAGGCCTTGTTAGAAGCCTTAACCCTATTAGGAGTTACTTCAACCCTGTTAGGAGTTGGTGGATCATATACAAATGTGTTCAAGAGGAGCCCACTACCATAACATGAAAGTATACAATGAGATCTTTAGGAAATAGGTATACATACAATTCTAAGATACTTTTTGTACTTTGAAAATCTTTTGATTGACAATTCTTCATACAAGAGTGATTGCACACAACTTAATTTGAATCATATCTAATATAAAAATTCTTCACATCATATATCACAAAGTTGCATTCACTTGTTACTTGCATTTCACAAGATCATATCAACTTCACAATCACTAATCACACATCATTATCATCATGTACTTCATCTCACTTAACTTTGCAAATGAAGTTCTTTACTTATACCAAAATATTGATAAATTCTTCCTTAGTTAGATCACATAACATCATTAGAGTCATCTCATAAAGAAATAATAATTAAAATATTAAATCAAGTTGTTTAACACAATTTTCTGACATGTTCTATTCTACATTGAGTCATCATTGTGTTACTAATTCCTTCATAGCTTGAAATCAGTTTATCGTATGGACCTACACACTAGCATACATCACTATTATGATGTCTTGCATCTCTGGTTAACTATTCAAGATAATATTTCAATGAAATATTTTGTTACCATCAAAACTGTTATGTTGCCATAACACTATTTGGCACTTAGTCAATTTTCTTTACAGATGAGCAAGATTGATCTGCAAAACAAATATGTTACCATAAATAACAACCATAACTTACTATATCTGATTGATTGGACATATTGCCAACAATCTTCCCATTTGGAATTGATGGCAACATTTTGGGAAAATTGGATAAGTCCCAAACATGTTGTCATACCAATCAAAACAAATAACCATAACATAATTAAAAACATTTGTATTCATGTTTAAAAGGTTACATCCCTTATAACTTCCTATTACAACTTATTGCTCCCCCTTACAATTATAATTAATTACAATTTTCCATATATCTCCCCCTTTAACATCAATGACAAAGGTTTGAAAAAGAGACCATCAAAATCGAGTAGGTACATCAAAACTTGGAAAAGCAATCACTAAAGTTAGTTTTTAACTACACAAAATGTTTCTTCCAACTTTATTTTAGTGCATCAAATACACTAATAAGTGCACATAGAGCATATGCTTCCAACTCTACTATGTTCAAGTCTATAGCCACAAAATTTTCATAAGAAGATTTTGCTGACAAACATTCCTCTAGTTGATTCTCTAGCGTTATTACTTGTGGGAACAAGTGTTCTCTTAAGAGAGTGAATCTCTTTAGAGCTTTCTTCTTTTATGCTTGTAAGTCCCTGATGCTAACATGAAGTATTTGTATTGAGGGCTCAATCGTATCCATCTTTTGATTTTTCTTTAAAAAGTTGTTAGTGACCATTTGAAGCTCAGTCACCTTTTCTTTGATCTAATCATCAAATTCTTGAAGATAATTTTATGCCAAGTTGCACTTAACATCAGCATGTTTTCCTTCCTTTATGCACTATCTTAATGCTTTAATACATATATTCAAAGTTTCTATATCATTTCTCAGATTAGTGCACATGGTATTTATAAGTTTACCATCATGCTCTATTTGTGCTTGAATTGTGGCCACATTTGTGAGTGTTGTGAACTCATCATCAAAAGCTTTACACAAAATTGATGCATGCTATTGAATATCTATAGGGGTGTTAACAGGGTTTACTAATTTTTCTATTCTATTCAAAATTGAGGTCAAAATCTTCTCAATTGACTTGACTGATTTCTTCTTCTCAAGAAATTTACTCAAAGAAGACAGGAGACTTTGTGCTTCATCTTCTTCATTTGATTGTGCTATAGCTACTACTTGAGTAGGTGGCATGGATGGTGTTGCTGCTACTGGTGTCAAGTTTACATTTGAAGTAGTTGCTTCACTACTAGACTCAATTTTCTTCACAAAAGGTGCTTCTTCTTCCTTTTGGCTCCTAATCCTTTTCTTCTATTTCATTTGATGAGTTTCTATAATCTACAATATTGCCAACAATGCTAACACAAAAATACTTGAACAGATCCTCTATTTTGTCAACTGACACTTGAGTGTTATCTATTTGCATAGATTCACTGCCAATGGTAATATGTGGTGAAGAAATTGGTGTAGCTTCCAGTTCAAAACTATGAGGAGGACTACATGTTGTAAGACTAGATTCCTTTTTCTATGCACACTTCTTAGGTGTCTGGCTAGCCTCCTCTGGATGTGCACTTTCTTTGGGCATCTGGCTTGCATCCTCTATCTGTGCACTTTCTCTAGGCATCTAGCTTGCCTCCTTTGTTTGCACACTTTCTCTAGGCATCTAGTTTGCTTCTTTTGCCTATGCACTTATCTTAAGCATAGTAGACATGTATGAAACTACAGCCTCCTGATTTTTCTTATTAACTTCTTCATAATTTCCTCCCATGAGGAGAATGGATCTCTTCTTATGTCTCAGCAATGGTGCTATACCTTTCAAAAAAAATAAAAATTTCTTCCTCATTATTTACAGAACATAACTTTCTCACCATATTCATTCTTATTTATTTGTCTTCTTCTACAACTCTATTCTTTCTATTTCTTAATCTATTATACAAGTCTTCAAGTATTTGACCTCTTATACTATCAAATTTCTTATCTTTAAGAATCATGTTTCTAACAAAATTTTCTAGAAGTCTCTTATCCATATTATTATACAAATCATAATATTTATTCAACTATACAAAATTATTGTCATTAATTATTTGCATGTTTAGATTTTCTACCTTTGGCTTCCATGCTTTTTCACCTACTGATGTCTTTGCTTCTTGATCAGCTAGCTCAATTGGTTTGTCACCAGTTTCTTCTTCTAATTCAGATGAGCTAATCTACAAGGTTCTTCTCTTTTTTGTTTGGCCACTTGTAGTCTATTTCACTCTTCTTTTAGGAGAAGTTTTGGTCCTTTTAGGCTCCAGGTTATCTATTTTTTCCTTTAATTCACCAATGTAGGCTTTTGCATCCTTGTGTCTATCTTTAAGGCCATCTTTTCATCAATAAGGAGATCAATTTGTTTAAGTGATTCTTCAAGATTCTTCTTCAATTTTTCCATATCCATAGGGATATTATTAGAAATAGATAATACTAAGGGGGGGGGGGGGGGTTGGTCGGGCGCGAGTGTAAATCAGTATTTTTAATCTTTTTTCCCACAACTAGATTTTATTAATTACTTTATGACATGCATAAGAAAGTAAACCAATAATGCTAAATAGTATAAACAACCATACATAAAGAGAGATCATAACAACATATTTTGTTAACTAGGGAAACCGTTAGTGGGGATGAAACCCACTAGATGATTCACTTTATAAAGAATCTAGTTAAGGATATTGACCCTGTTAGGAGTCTATGAAGAATGTATAGTGTCTTGAGTCCCTATTAGGAGACTAGGCCTTGTTAGAAGCCTCAACCCTATTAGGAATTGCTTCAACCCTATTAGGAGTTGGTGGATCATATACAAATCATAGTTATTGAGGTGGTGCATCAATCTAGTGTAACAAATCACCATTGTTGTTTGGACTGAATGTTGATGCTTCTTGAATGGGGGAGTATCTATGATGGACAGAGTCATCTAGGACTCTCATTGGATATTGTTTTGAAAAGTGTTTTTTGACACTCAAGCTAGTGAGTATCAATTGATACAGAGTTTGATACAATAAAGTTGGTTACCTTTGATATTGATGTCAATGGGGGAAAAGTTTGGCATGAAAAATAGTATGCGAAGGAAGATGTTTGGTATAAGATTAGTATGAAGAATGATAGTTTGGTATAAAGCACATTGAGGTATATCAATGGGGTAAAATTATTGATGAAGAGGATTTAAGGATAGACAGTCTTTTGTTGGTATTCTTGCAACTAGATATTTTTCATCTATGTTGCCATCAATGCCAAAGGGGAAGATTGTTGGAAGCATGAATGCTAATGATATTCCTATGGGGGAGTAGTACTATGATGATATGTTACATTCATGATTGATTTTGTCATTGATGTCAACATAGCAATTTTTTGTGGTATCTAATAGAAGAGCAACAAAAAGATCAAGTTGGTATGAATGGCTAGTTGAGTATTATAACCACCTAAGGTTATGGGAGATACTTCTAAGTATCTAGTATATGTAGTTAACATTGGAAGAAGAAAGGATAAGTCTAGAAGAAGTTATGTAAGTTTTTGTGATGTCTGTTCTAAGATAGAGTTTATAGAGGCATGTACAAAAAGTTATTCAAGTTGCAACATGGAAGATTAATATTATCGCTATGTATAATGTGTTCTTAATGTGGTCCTATAATAATTAATTAAGAAAGTCTTATAGCTAACTCAAGGAATTTTTTTATGGACTAGGTATAAAGGAAGGACATTTTCTTTTATCATGGTATTGAATAAATGAAATGTGAATTGATGATAACCAGTAGAGAGTGCAGAATGTAAAGTTGAGCATAGCAGTGCAAAAGTAAAAGAAACTTCATTTTCAAGGTTTTGCTGAGTGATCCAAGGTTTGGTATTTGGATCTAAGGTTCATGACCTAGTCTACAAGGTCTAATAGTGATTGGTCCAATTGATAGGATAGAGGAAAGAGAAAATGAAAGAAGAAGATAACAGTAAACTACTTGTTTGAGTAGTGATCTCTTCTTGTAGTTGAAATTTCATGTTTGGGTAGTGGGATCTTCTTGCATGCATTATACCACAACTCCCAACAAGGTTAGCACAACTCCTAACAAGGTTAAAATCTCCTAAGAGGGATTCAAAGTCTCCTAACAAGACTCATTGTAATAAATTTTGTAATAGACTCCTAATAGGGTCCATCTCCTAACAAGGAATATTTATGTTAGTACATCATCTTGTGGTCATCATTCCCACCAGGATTTTACCTCTAATCAAGGGTTTCCCTAGTCAGCATATCTAGTGTAATTATCTATGTGCACTTTATTATGGTTTTGTTTACTTTGGTTGAATGGTTAAGTTTGTTTAAGGAAGATAATGTTTTAATTCTTGGATAACTAATTCACCCCCACCCACCCCCAGTTATCTTGGTGGACTATTGTTTCTAACAGCTAATCTTTTTAGCTTTGTTTGTCAAAACATAAAGAATGATTTTCTTAGTCTTGATACTAGTATCAAGGGACTCTGAAGATGTCAAAAAAATGGCAAGGTATCATACATCAAATGTACTTTATCTCACAATTTGACTAAATATTTGGATAATAAGATTGAATGGAAGTTGAGGGAGCTAGAAGCTCTAACAAGTCAGTTACAAAAACCCTCTAGTAGAGTTGATAATTTTGAAGGACAATTTGTTGGTGTTCACATTGACATTAGGAAACTACAATTTGAAAAAGAGTAAATTTTGAGAATATTATCAGATTAAAAATAATCTACAGCTCTAAAACTATCAACCATTGAGATGAAATTGGAGGAATGTATTAAAATAAAGGAAAATTATTCCAATTTCATATATTCCAACCTTAATGTAGTTGAGATTGCATCATATGCCTTATATGCAATTCTCACTACTATCAAAGAAGCCAAGTACACATGGGAGAAATGTATGGATATTCTAAAGGAAAATTTTGATAATTTTATGAGGATGATATTAGCTTGAGGCAGGGAGACAAAAATGTTGACAGTTTTTGACAGTTGTTAGACAGAACTTTTTGACAATTTTTTTTGGACATTCTGACTTTTTTCATTGATGTCAAAGGGGGAGAAGTTGTATGAGAGAATTTTGATCTTAGATTGGTTTTGACAATTGAGTGACAACACACTTAAGAAATTTACTAAGTTCATACCAAGCTAGTAACATATGTTGAGTATAATATGTATAGATGTTGAGTTGCAATGAGTATTGAGTCACTCATGTGTTGAGTAAATCAAGTATCAAGCAAATAGTAAGTGTCAAGCAATTCAAGTGCCGAGTGAATAGTCAGTGATGAGCAAGTTCAAGTGTCATGCCAGATAGAATTATAATATGTTCTGAGCACCAGTATTAACAAGTGTTGAGTAATGCAAAAATGAACTAGTTGTTTGTGATGGCACAAACAACTATGTAAACCATTTTTCAGCTGACATATGGATATATATTAAAGCTTTGAAGATAAGATCAAATCTATTTGGATTCCCTATGTGATCAACATGCAACCAATTAAAAAAATGGAAGGATTTGAGCAGAAAAGTTAGATGAATCTCAATCATAGATTCATACCTAACCCTAAGCCACCAAAGTCTTTTTAAATAGAGACGAAGCCCCATAATTTAGTGTGAGAGAGAGTATTAGGGAATGCATGCAAGAAGGTAATGATAGCAAAGAAAGGGGTTAATTGATTAGTATACATTCAAGGTGACTTAGAAGAAGGATGGAATAGCATAATCAGTTATCAAAATAGAAGATTGAGAATACAACAATACCATATCAGATCAAAAAGGATTAATAAGGACTGAATTGAGATCTAAAATCAGCAATATTAGACTATAAGTGTATTAGATCAAACATTCTACTATACTTTCTAAAAATTGTATCATCAAGATGAAATTCCTTGTATTAAGGTTGATTTAACAGTTATTGATAAATCCTTTAATAGGGTGACATTCCAAGTGAGTGTTCTAAAGTCCTTTAACTAGACACATTTCTAATAGGGTGTTAAAATCCTTTAAAAGGGTAGGATCTAACAATCCTTTGTAAGCCTTTAATAGGGAAGATCATGAGAATGGTCAAATCATGTAACCTTAACATGTGAACTTTATTATTGCAGTAGTGAAGAATTGTGGGTGTCATCCATACCCTAGTTTTACCTTCTCATTGGAGGGTTTCTAAGTAATCATATCTAGTGTTAATTTTTTATGTGGATGCATTTACTTTACATCTTATTTCAGTATGTTTGCGCATGTATTATTTTGAAGTTAAAAGTTTTATTGGTTAAAGATTATTATTTTTGATTTAAACCCCTCCATATCCCCTGCCCTCCTAGAAGTATACGTTTCCCATTTATATTTCCATCAATTGGTATAAGATCTAAGTTCTCTTTAGAAGAAGCCTTACATCTTAGAGAAATGATCTTGAGATGGAAGCTTACAAGTTGGGAAAGACCATTGAGAATCAAGAGATTGAGATACATCTCTTATTGCAACAACTGAATGAAGCTAGAGATACCTTGAGAAGTTCACTAAAGAGAAGGAAAGAGATTCTTATAACTGAAAATGACACTCAATACAAAGAGATTGACACCTCAAAATTATTTGCAGATGGTAACTCTTGCGAATTTGATGTAGCAATTATAGATATTATGGACAAGAATAGAGCACAAGCTGAGGAAATAAAAAATCTTAGGTTGGAGCAAGAATCACAAGCAATATTATTATGTGAGGTGACTAAACAAAAGAAGAAAGCTATAGAAGAAAAGGTCATGATTGAAGAAGACAAAAGAATTTTGGAAAATAGATTGGAAGAAAAATTAATAGAGTTGCCTAGGATCTCAAACATTTAGTTGGGCACCCTAAGCCAAATGATGAATGCCCATCATGAGTTGAATGTTAAGGATATTGAGATAGCCATATTAAAGTTGTAGAATTAACAATTGTAGAATGACCCAAAAAGAGAGGAGTTTGTCGAAAGTTTCAGCAAGCCAAAAAAAGCCATCAAGTACTTTAAGAAATTACTAAAATCCCCTAGATCCAATAAAAATACATCAGGATTGAGCCACACAAGCATTGAAGAAGGAGAATCATCCAAAGCTACTGAGGAAAGAAACAATAAAGGTAAGAATTCTAAACCTACTTGTCATCATTGTGGAAAGAAAGGACACACAACTAATGTTTGCAAGAGCAAGAATGGTAGTCAGAATGCCAAGTCAAAGATTATGATTCATTGTCACAAGTGCAACAAACAAGATCATCAAGCACATGATTGCAGAACAAGGACCATGCATGCACCAAGTTTTGAAGGACACTACTATAATTGTTAGAAGTTTGGACACAAAGCCTTTGAATGCAGATCCAAGTCCACATGGTCATCAAACAAGGGAAGAAGCCATGAAAATTCCTATAATTGGGATTACAATACAAGAGACAATTATCATTATTGTTAAGAGTATGGACACATCCCTGAGAATTTCATAAGAACACATTTCAAAGGTAGCTACAATAGATGGTTGAGTCAAACTACATGCTTTAGTTGTTTGAAGACTGGTAATATCAACAAGCACTGCCCAACAAAGACAAAGGCACCTAAATCAAAATTCAATAAGGGAAAAGGAAAGGTAGATGTTGAGAACATTAAAGGAGAGATAAAAAAGACATGGAAAAAGAAAGATGGATGAAGCACAACAAATGAAGGGATCACTTCACCTGAAGGGTTAAGTGGTCACAATTCATCAAACTAAGCAAAACGAGGTATGTGGGATTAATTTTTAAATGCCTCATCATACATCAGTTCTAAGGTAAGTTAGTGCTAAAAGAGGTAAATTAGCATGAATAAATATGCAAGCTAATAAGGGAAAACCAAAGTCAAACCTTTAAGTTTTCATCTTACTACCGAGTGTGAGAAGTTCTATTCAATTTTAGAGTAAATTCTAGTGTGTGCTAAGTTGTCAGCCAAGTTAGTAGTATTTGTCAAGTGAAGATAATTCCTATTGAAGCCAAGTAAGGGTAATCCTAATTCTTCCAAGTGATGGAAAATCAATGGATGTCGAGTAAAGTAGAAAATGCATAGAAATTGAGTTTATAGCTATACATGCACCATGCATTAAATGTTATATTTTGAAAGGGTATAAGGTAGATTTTCACCCATTTTTCATCATTATGAACATAGTGAAAGAGTGAGTAGAGCAAAGAAGTGATTAGAAAGAAGAGATTGAAGCTTTTACATGGATTCCAACAAATATCAAGCATCGTTTCATTGATTTTAAAGGTATTCTTCGCGTGCTGAGTTAGGCAGTTACGTAGTTTAAATATCTATTGAAACCCTAGCTTGAAAAATGGTCTCTAGCTCTAGAAATCCTAAGGATAAGGAACCTTTTGAAGTTTAATTGGTGAGTAATGAGATTAAGCAAACAAACTTTAGGGCTATTCCTGAAGTTGCATATAAGAATGACTCGATAGGCACATTATCAATTATTCCACCCAAGGTTGTAATGGTTCAAGATGTAAGGAAATTCTATAACTAGAAGGTTGGAGGGATATGAGACATGGAAATTTGATAGGAATATGATGAACTATATGATAATGGAGTGCTCAAAGAAGAATTTCAAATCATTGAGAGGAAGGGCTTAACCCATGTCCTAGATTTCCCTACTATCTTTAAGACTGAATGGATAAGAATTGTTTTGAGTAGAATCCATGATGGATGCCTATGGTTGGAAGGAGGACCCATCAAATTGTCAAAAAGGATTGTGCATAGGGTTACAGGATATCCATCCCTAGAACACCCCAATACATGAAGGAGCGATTCTAAAGAAAAAATTGAGAAGAATACAGGGGTAAAGTGGAATAAGAGGGGAATGACTATTGATACCATCAAGGATCCACTTCTAGAATTTGTAGTGAGGGTCATATCTCACAAATTCTATCAGTCAAGCCAACTAAATAGTGTGTCATGCATAGAAATTGACGTAGGATACAAGATTGTGAAGAAAGGTCATACTTATGATCTAGTAGAGCTACAGTTGTAGCAAATCATGGAGAATTTAGGAGCAATAAGGAGATTAAAAAATGCTCAATGAAAATTTGGTTCAATTTTGATATGTATAATTTTCTATGTTCAGAATGAGTTTCCTTCTTTTGGTAAGGTAGGATGGAATACCAATAGATCTGTAGTTGTACAAATAAATGAATACATTGAACAAATGGGAGATAATTTTGAGTCTATAATGACTAGCTACTTTGAGGATTTCAAGCAATGCATGAAACATAGATTAAGAATCCCAATTTCCCTATGGAAAAGTACTTCAATGACATTTTCTTTTTGGTAGATATTGACTACACTTTTATCCAGGCTCCAGTACCCAAAGTAAGATGGCTAAGGCCTTTGGGGTATGAAATCAATATAGATGAAGCATCAACAGCCTCACTACGTTACTTGTAGAGGAAGTTAACAAATCAACAAAACTATTTGGAAATTATGATGTCAAACCAAGGTTGAAATGGAGTTGAAAACTACCTCAACTCTCAAAAAGAAGGATAAAATGGTTAAGAAGCTAAAAGAAAAATTTGGTGAAGGAGTTGAAGGTGATAATGAAGATGATGATGATGAAGAATAACAAGAACAAGAACAGGGTCAAGAACCTATTTCCCTAACACAAGGTATGAGTGAAGATGATGAAGAAGGTCCTAAGGAGGAATAAGTTGAGGAAGCACCAAAAAAATAGGAAGCAAAGAAGAGAAAGGCTAAGATACAGCTCAGCCCATGGGTAAAAAGATCACAAAACCAAGCCCTACCAAGCCTACTGCTCCAACCACAAGAGAAACCACAAGGGCAACCACTCAGAAGGCTACTGAGCAACCAAGTCCAATGTAGAAGAAAATAAGGAGGAAATATGTTGCATAACCAAAATTTGATGAAGAGAGGACTGAGTCAGAAGACACTAGCTAGTTCAGAGTGGTAAGTCATGCACCCAAGTCCAATATTGAAAAATTTGTGATAGTATTAGGGATAATGAAAACTTAACTGGTTTGAAAACCATTGAATTCAACAAATTAAATAGAGAAGATCATAATAAGATTGAGGAATTAGTGTATGCCATGATGGTAAAATTCAAGAATATCCCACTTGAATTTGACACCATAATGCCCAAGGATTTATATTCCATTGTTGAGAATAAATGGCATTATTGACGAAACATGGAGAAAGAAATAAGAGAATCTAAATTGGCACAAGTGATGCTAGAATTATCAAAAGGCCAAATAAAAAAGGCAAATAAGAAACATGGTAGAAAATTTGCACCTAAGTATAGGGCCTTCAACATTCTTCAAAAAAAGATTGAAGATGTTGTTAAGAAATCAACTCAAATGTGGAAGTTGATATATGGGTTAACAACTATTAAGGAAGGAGAGGAGGATCCCTTTGAGGGAAGAAACAATGGAGAAGAGGAAGAGAATGAAAAAGAAGGAGAAATAGAGAAAGAAAAGGCACATAGTATAGTGGAGAAGGCACAAGAAAAGGGAGATGAAATGGTAACTTTCGAGGAGCAGCAAATAGATCAAAGTGTGCAAGACACACAATTGCCATCATTAAGCCCTCCACATGATACAGACACACCTATAGAGATAGTAAAGGTAAAGGATGTTCCTAATATCTTAGCTTAGAACATTAATCCACTAACTGCAAAGGATCTAAAGAAGATCCTTGACCAATCTACACTATAGGCAAAGTTGTGTGACAATCGAGTATTGGTCAGTGTAGATGAGTTGCAGAAAGCAGTATCTGACCTAAATAGGGACAAGATGAGAACACAAGAACCACCTTTTTACATCCCTATAACTACTAGTGTACAACCTCAAGAGCAAGCATCAAAAGATATATCAGCTAAGGTTGATACCACAGTGAAAGTTGTCATGACTAGACAACAAACTCAAACTATAGGAGAGCCAACAAAGGAACAAACATGACAGATGGAGGTATCTATACCTACTACACAAACACAAGGTGCACCACAAATAATTGTGATTGATCAAAGAATAATAGAGGAAGAGAAGGAAATTCCAAAGGAAAAGGAGCAAGAAGCAATTCAAACATTGGTTAATTTACCAACTACTGGCACTCCTACAAAAGTTCTTTAGAAGCTGAGCATTGATGCAATGCCACTCCAAATTTCAACACTAGGCTTGAGCTCCATAAAGGTTGCAAGGATACTTCACTATGGAGGCCCAACATTATGTGAAGAAATTGTTATACCAAAATATGACTATGCAACCATGAACCTTGAACAAATCACTAAGATGTAGGAGGCATTGGAAAGGAAGAAATAGCAAGAAATACCTAGAAAGGAGTATAAACAAAGGCAAGTATTACATGAAATCAAAGACATCTTTCTAAATGAATTCAACTTGCAAATACTTGATGAAACCAAGTGAATATTAGAACAATTATCAAATTTTGTTGAAGAGGTGACAAATGAAGGCCATGAAACTAATGCAAAACTCATAGAATGGCCTGAAAAGAAGTTTCAAGGAAAGGTAAATGAGAAGATATCTAGTGGAATAGCATTGTCACAAGTGGAATTGGCTACAAAAAGAGAAAAAGTGAAGAAGGTACATGAGAACATATTCTCACTATACACTAAATTATGTGACCCCACACTCTTCACACAAGAAACAAGCCAAAGGATTTTGAGTCTAGAGAGAAACTTGAAGATATTTGGTATGCAGTTACCACAAAATCTAGCTCAAAGTGAGAAGCACTTTCATTCCACACTTTACACACAGAAAGAACTAGCTATATTGACAACAAAATAGGCTAATACAAGAGCCAAGTTAGTTCAAATTCAAGCCACCCTAACCCCATGCATGGAAATCTTACAAAAAGAACCAGCCTATGCTGAGACAATACTAAAGAAACATCCTAATCTTTCAAAACTAGACAACTTAGTTCAACTTGTAGCAGAGACATCCATCCAAATCAAATCACTAGATGTTGCAATAGACAATTGGGATGTTTCTCTCAAAATTGTAGTGGAAGTAAATAAGAATTTCTTGGATAAATACACACTTAGTGTATAAACCCTTTGACATTAGTGTCAAAAAGGGGGAGAAATATCTATGCAAGGGGAGACATATGAAAGGGGAAGTTACAAAATAATCAGAGAGAAGAAAGGGGGAGTAAATAGTAGGAAAGTAGAAACAAGGCATATCAAAATACATAAGATAAAGAGTATCAAAATGATTGAAGTCAAAGAGTTACATGAGAGGAAAATCTTCTCAGAAAGATTTTGGATATAGCAAAGACACATTTACTTAGGGGGAGTTATAAAACATTGAGGTATATAGTTCTTTACAAAATTTTGAACACATTTTGAAGTTTTGTATATATGTCGAATTGGATGTATAGTATACTTGAGGATATTACATTCATTACGTATAGTTAAGTGTTTTTCCCACTCATGTCAAAGGGGGAGATTGTTGATTTAGGATTGGTTTTGACAATTGAGTGACAACACACTTAAGAAATTTACTAAGTTCATGCCAAGCTAGTAACATATGCCAAGTATAATATGTATAGATGTCGAGTTGCAATGAGTGTCGAGTCACTCATGTGCTGAGTAAATCAAGTGTTGAGCAAATAGTAAGTGTTGAGTAGTTCAAGTGCTGAGTGAATAGTTAGTGCCAAGAAAGTTCAAGTGTCATGCTAGAAAGAATTATAATATGTGCCAAGCACTAGTATTAACAAGTGTCGAGTGATGTAGAAATGACCTAGTTGTTTGTGATGGAAAAACAACTATGTAAACTATATTTAAGTGACATATGGATAGATTTTGAATCTTTGAAGATGATATCAAATCTATTTGGATTCCCTATGTGATCAACATCAACCAATCAGAAAAATGGAAGGATTTAAGTAGAAAAGTTAGATGAATCTCAATCGTAGATTCATACCTAATCCTAAGCCACCAAAGTCTTTTTAAAGAGAGATGAAGCCCCATAATTTAGTGTGAGAGAGAGCATTAGGGAATGCATGCGAGAAGGTAATGATAGTAGTGAAAGGGGTGAATTGATTAGTATACATTCAAGGTGGATTAGAAGAAAGATAGAATAGTAGAATCTATTATCAGAACAGAAGATCAAGGATACAACAATACAATATTAGATCAGAAAGGATTAAGAAGGACTAAATTGAGATCTGAAATCAACAATATCAGCTTGTATGTGTATGAGATCAAACATTCTACTGTACTTTCTTACAATTGTATTAGTGGGATGAAATCCTTTGTATTAAGGTTGATTTAACAATCATTGAGAAATCCTTTAATAGGATGACATTCCAAGTGAGTGTTCTAAAGTCCTTTAGCCAGGCACACTTCTAATAGGGTGTTAAAATCCTTTAATAGGATAGGATCTAACAATCCTTTGTAAGTCTTTAATAGGGCAATCCTTTCATAGGGTAGATCATAAGAATGGTCAAATCATGTAACCTTAACAGGTGAACTTTATTGCTACAATAGTGAAGAATTGTAGGTGTCATCCCCACCCTAGTTTTACCTTCTCATTGGAGGGTTTCTGGGTAATCATAACTAGTGTTAAGTCTTTATGTGGGTGCATTTACTTTACATGTTATTTCAGTATGTTTGTGCATGTATTGTTTTGAAGTTAAAAGTTTTATTGGTTAAATATTAGTACTTTTGATTCACGTGCCCCCCCCCCCCCCCATCAGAAGTATACATTTTCCATTTATATTTCCAATAGAAAATTGTAAGTAATTTAAGCATTTTGTAGTCATATCAAAAGAGGGATCATTTGTAATAAGTGAAGATGGAGCATTTGTAATAGATGGTAAGTGTACTAATGTTGTAAGTTTTGGTAAAGTTTTGATGCTTAGCCAATTTTCCCTACTTTGTTTCTATCATAGCCAAAGGAGAGATTGTTGATGATTGGCTATATATAGATATTCAAATTTTGGCATTAATTGTAATACATGATGTACATGCTAGAAAACCTTGAAAATAAAGATACTTAGGTTTTTGGTACTCAGAAAATTGTCTAAGTATGAAAATGGTTTATAGTAGTGTATTGCTCTGTATGCAACCTATTTCTAATGTCATACTATGATTAGCAAGGTTACATGGAGGAATAATGAAGTGAGTTGAATATTTTGTTAACATTTCTTACAACAATACTAAGTTTGACACTTGCTATTCAAGTTCTATTGAATGTAGTTATTTGCTTATCAAACAGGAATAGAGAATAGTATTTGAAGTATAACTTGTTTATATGATGTTATTTTTGAGAGAGAAATTATATGGAAACAATATACATGTTGATGATAATGTGTATAATCATGGACATAAGTACTAATAGTATGAAAATGAGATATTTAAGAATTATCAATATAAATATGTACAAAACAATGAAATGAAAGGTAAAGGAATTATTATTTTTGCAAAAAAATTACTTGACCAATTAGGGTCAACATCCTAGATGTTTACTGTAAGTTGGAAAAATTATTTTGGTCCTAGTTGACCTAGATTTTTTTTTTGAAAAAGCATGGTATTTATGCAAAGACATCTTGCAAGGTTACTCAGAAGTTATGCATGAAAGTTTTCAATGTGAATTTTTGTATCATATACAAGAAGCAAGTTTTTGATAACCTAATTTTGTGATCTGCGATTGAGCTAAGGTCAGAGATCAACTAGAAAGAAATTACAACATCTATAATTCTATATTTGAAGAACTTAAAGTATAAATTACTTGTTTGGGCTATGAGCTCTTCTGTAATTGAAAGTGCATGTTTGGGTAGTGATCTCTTTTTATAGACATTGTACCGCAACTCCTAACAAGGTTAGAATCTCCTAACAATGACTCATATGTACTAAATGTTGTAACAGACTCCTAATAGGGTCTATCCTCTAACAAGGAATTTTAATAGTAGTACATCATCCTGTGGGTATCACCCCCATCAAAGTTTTCCCTTGGCCTAGTTAAAAAAATGGTATTATGAGTTCTCTTTGTGCATGGTTACTCTTACTATTTAGCATTACTTGTTTACTTTCTTATGTATGGTTCAAAGTAATAAATAATTTCTAGATAGTAACAAAAGTTTGTAGAATACTAATTGACCACCCCCACCCCCCCCCCCCCCCTCCCACCAGTATTCCTTATTTCTAACATCATCATCCACATAGATGAACTATAGTCTTTAGATTATTCATTACATGAAGTATCATCTCTTTCCGCAAACTCATCAGCTCTCACATTTTCACTTTCTTAAACTTTTTTAGTGTTAGAATTTAAACACTTATAAGCTTTTCTTTTAGTGGAATAACATAGGAATATTCTTTCATCACTTTTTGCATCAATCTTTCCATTCCTATTATCTTTTAGTATATAGCATCTACTACCAAAGATTTTGAAATATTTAACATTGGGAGCATAGCCATACCATATTTCAAAATGTATAGCATTTGTACCTTTCTTGACTTATACACTATTCAAGGTATAAATAGCAATACTAATAGCTTCTCTCCAATATTTATGTGACATGTTCTTCTGCATCATTAGTGTTCTTGCATAGTCCATTATTGATCTGTTTCTCCTTCTAGCTATCCAATTCTTAAAAGGGGTCTTTGGTGCTGACATCCATCTTTTGATTCCTTTTTCATTGTAGAATGTATTGAACTCATGCAAGATGAATTCACCTCCTCTATCAAATCTCAAATACTTCATACTCTTCCCTATTTCTTTTTCAACTCTAGCTAAATACCATGTGAATAACTAAAAAGCACCAGATTTATCTTTAAGAAACATCACAGTCATCATTCTAGAATAGTCATCTCAAATAGAATGAAATATTGATCTCCATGGTAACTTTTAACACCAATGGGTCCACATAGTTTAGTATGAACCAATTCCAAAATATCACTAGTAGTATATGTTTTACTCTTGAAAGTAGACTTTGTCATCTTTCTTAATTGAAATTATTTACATATAGCATTTTCATGCTTCTTTAGTTTAGGAAATCCTTATTTTCTTCATCTTTTTGATATTCACCAAATTGTCAAAGTTCACATGACATAATCTTTTGTGCCATAACCAAACATCTTCTTGTTGTGCAAACATACATGTCCCACTTGATAGGTCTACATAGAATAAGTTACCTCTAATCTATTCACTAGTTCTACTTATCTTCCCATCACCATCATGTATCTTTTATTTTTAATTGTGAAATTCATCTCTATAACCTATTTTATATAGTTGTGATACACTCAAAAAAATTTAGTTAAGTCCTTCAACCCAGTAAACATTGTCGCATGGTATCTTGTTAGTTAGTTGAATAGTGCCTTTACCTTTTATAACACATGGGATATCATTACCAAATTTAACACATCCACCATTGTATGGGCCAATATTTTCAAATATTTCTTTATCACCAGTCATATGATTGGAATATCTACTATCAATTATTCATCTGTCACTTTTGTTCACATAAGAAATTAATGTAGTTTTCTCATCTTCATCATAATCTTCTTTCATAGAAACATAAAAAACTTCATTATCATAACTCTCAAATTCATTATCAACCCTTTCTTCAAAAATATAACAAGTTTCCTTACTTTTTTCATCCTTGCTTCTCTTGTCGTATTTTTTATCTCTTTGTCCTTAGTACTTTCTTTCCTTCCTTTCATCCTTATCTTCTCTGTCAGGGCATCTAGTAGCAATATGATCAACTTTGTTGGGATATAAAAAAAAATGATAGGTAATTTACCTTTGTATTTACCTCTTCCTCTTCCAAGAAAAAATTCAATGAAGGCTTCAAGTTCATCAATCTAATCATTAAAACTATCACTTTCACTCTTCATATGTATTCATTTCTTCTTGCTAAGAAAAAGTTATGAATTGAAAGTAGATTCAATGGTAGTAGGTGTATAGTTATCAAAATTAGACATCTCAAAGGAAGACTACCAATTACATCTTCTAAGGTCAAGTTGTTACCTAGTGTGCATCTCAATTCTTAGATTGCAGAGGCTCTAATGACATAGATAGGGAGTAAAGTTCTTAATACCTTAATTATCACTATTTTATTTTTTATTTCTCCATTTGTACCTTGAATAACATTAACAACCTCTTTAACTCTTGTGAAGTATTTTACTATGTTCTCACCTTCCATCATTCTCATGTCATCAAATTTTCCTCTCAAGATTTTTGATTTATCTCTTAAAACATTATCATCACCTCCATATATGGTCTTTAATCTATCTCACATCTTCTTGGGAATATTAAAATCTTTTAGATCATCAAACTCAACATACCTTAGGGCTTAAAAAATCTCAAACATTTCTTGGTTATGATATAACTTCTATCTTAGTTCTTTAGCACTCAGATGTGAACTTGTTACTTCTACACATTCATTGTCCATAAATTTAATAGCAACATCATTGATACTAGATATGTGCAGCTTCATCAAGGTCAGCCATGCAGAAATTTCTCCTTGTTCAACTTGGGTATATCTATCTTGTTCATCATGATCTTTAGCTTTAAGTACCTTCAAACTTTTCTTTTGTAAGCACCACTCTCTAATACCAAATTCTATAAATGTTTAAAATAACTAAGAGGGGGTGAATCAATTACTTAAGGTCTACATGTACCACTTGAAAAATTAAACATTAAACACTTCATTCTTCTATTTATCCTATTGTTTCTTGGTCTCTACTCTAAAACTATCATAAACATAACTTGCATTGCATAATGGAAATATTATCAAATGTAAACATTCATAAAATATTCATCAAAATTTGAAACTAGAATTTTACTTGGAAAGCCAATTTGGGAAAACCCACCAACAACATGTCACTTATTTTACTCTTTCAAAGTGAGATATGTTAAGAGCCAACCTTGTTAAAGGTTATAAAATGCAGTTTTAAATGTGACTTGGTTAGAGGATTTAATCACCCTATTAGGAGTGGCCTTGTAAGAGTACTTTGATCATTCTATTTAGAATGTCAGCTAGTTAAAGGATTTACATAAACTATTAAGTCTTCAAATGACTGTTAAGTCAACCTCTGTTAAAAGGATTTCAATACAAACTATTTACAATGATAAGAAAGAAAATAGTAGGTTTGATTTGTGTGATTACAACTTACTTTTTCTAGTTTAGATATTTTTTTGGTCTTTATGTTGGTTCACTAATAAGCCTTTCATTATCATCTCTAATCTTGGTATGCTTGGACACATTTCAAGTAATTAGTCAACTCTTCTCATCAACACCTAAGCCTTCTGCTCTAATTCATTTATTAATAAAAACATTATATCTACAAGCTTTCTCCTTTAGCTTCACATTTACACACTTGTGTGTTTCTAATCAACCTTGCTTTTTATGTCTTTCTTCACATACAAACTCACTCATACACACACTGGTTGGTCTTAGCTAGAAATGGCACCAAATGTTCAATTTTGTGTGTCTTTAAATATCCCATTCATGCTTTACCATTTTCTACATCCATTGTAGATCTTAGGGTTTATGATCGGATTCAATTTGATTCAATGTATTTATTCATCTTCTTGATCATACTCTAGAAACTTCTCTAGAATATATATGTTAGGTCTTTACCTAATTACCTCCTTGAATTTAATGCTCAAACTCATCAATATTATCTTCAACATTTATCTCCCAAGAAATCAACTAAGTCAGCTTGATCTTACAATTTTTTTGAATTTTGGTATCTTGCTATCACTTGGAAGTCTCTAAATTATGATACTCAGTCAACATTGAAAGACTCAGTCATTGTAAATATTTTTGATTTGGCATCAACTAACTTTCTTAGTCGATGTTTTAGATTATAGTAAAAACAGGTCTTGAAGGGACCCCAAAACCCTTTCACATCCTTAAAAAGGAAAAAACAATACAACCATCAGGAAAAGAGTCCTTAAACTTTCTAGAAGCAGCACCAAACTTAGGTTTTATAGGGACCTGAAACCACAAACATAGTCCAAATAAAGTACCCAGGTTTTACAAGGACCTGGAACCTCCAATATAGTTTAAAACTAAAAACCAAAAAACAAGACCAAACATAGGATCTAGATGTAACAACTAGCAAAAAGGACTTGAATAGGAACCCAACTAGAAAAGAAGACCCAAAGAAACTATTGCAATTTTGTGATCATCTTAACTACCTCCTTACAAATCTTAGTCGTATGTTGGATGGAGTTAGCAGCCAAAGAAGTAGCAACAATCAAAGCTTTCTTCCTCGAACTCTATCTTGTCCTCTTGCTAGGGCCCTCTGAAGATATGGTTCCTTCATTTTCTCTTTTGCCTAGGCTCAGTGCTGTAGCACAGATGCTTGAAGTTACTTGCTCCATTTTTGTTCCAGGGTAAAAGCACAAACCTGTGTCACCTTTTATAAAGGAGAAGTGATATCAAAATTTAAAGTCTTCAACTTTAATGACATAAAAGTGGCATTTGTGCTTAGAATTTGAAGATGATGTAAACTAATGAAATGTGTAAAATTAGATGAAGTTTATGTCTGTAATTTTTTTGAAAAAAATTGAGTGAAATTTTTATCTATTTTTTAATTTTTAAAGTCTATTTTAAAATTTTTTTAAAATGCTAAAAATATAGATTTTTTTTCCTGTCAAACAAATATATGAAAATGTTCATATTTTGGTCTGATTTTGGAATATGTTAGAGTCAACATGTATACCTAGTGCACCAAAAAAGAAAAATTGAAATTAAGCTAATATTTTTTAAGTTATAACTGGTCAAAGTCAAAGTTGTCAGAAATTGACAATTTTTTTCTCCCGTCAAACTTTTTCCATCAAATCTACATATTTTTAAAAAAAAATTACATATTCTTGAAGAAGACTCTCTCCTCTTATGCAAAATTAAAAAATAATAATTTTTGAACATGATTTACTATTTTTTTCTTATTTTTGAATAGACATCTTCCTGAATCTTAAAATACCTACTTGTACTATTTTCAAATTATAACATATTATCCATAATCAAAATTTTAAAAAAACTATATAATCATAATCTTGACTCTGAGACCTACAAAACTATATTTTTAGTTTAAAAAAAAACTTCAATTTAGTAAGTAAAATTGGCCTTCAAAGTGAGAAGTTTGCATAAGTTCTTATTTTTGCTTGTGTGGCTGCCACCGAGGATGCCACATAGGTAGTTTCGGTCGTAACCGTTTCAGCCGAAAGGGTTTCGGTCGTAACCCCCTAGTGCATAAAATTATCGTCAATGACTTTTTGGCTATTTTTATGATATTTTGAGTCATTTAAAAAATGGGGGTTACGGCCAAAATTTTTTTGGCCGAAAGTGTTTCAGCCATAACTGTGCATGCCACGTCGACGGAGAAAATTGCCACATATGTATAGCCAAAACTTGTTCGGCCATAACCATTACAGCCGAAACTATTTCGGCTGTAACCCCTCAAAATATCACAAATGGTGACACAAGTTTGTGCTTTCACCCTCCACTTTCCTTGATAAGCATTCTAAGATTCTACTCATAATCCTTAAGTTTTTTTTGGGATGTCTCCCATTTGCTCCTCCAAGTGTTTGATAATAGCCTGGTTAGCCTCCTAGTTATGTTGCAAGGTTTCCACTTTCTGTTCCAACCCCATTATTTCATTATAAGTTTAAGAATCAACTTGGAGGAAAGAATCAACTTTAAGTTTGGTAGAATGTAGGAAGGAGAGCTTGGTTTCCCTCTTCGAGGAATCACCCACATCTTCAATAGTGGTACGTGGCAGGGACCCAACTTTATCAATTTGTTCCTCCCCATCCAACAACTCCTCCTATCTAGTCTCCATAGGGTCATGTTGACTATGGACCTCCTTATCTTGTCCCTTAGTCTCCTTTGCAGGAGTGGAAGCCTTCCCCATGTTTTCCTCCTCACTCATAATGGTAGGACCTTCAATTAAATTATCTTTATCTTTATCACCTCTCGTGGACACAATTTGAGTACCCTCATTATTAGACTTGCTATGTTCTGAGTTATCCTTAGTTGTTTCTTCCTCTCTCCCTTTCTCATTTTTGCCTTTCATTTTTGGATAGCCTTCCAGGTTAGAGCTAAACTCCCCAACATTTGTCCCTTCCTCTTCCTCTGGAACTTCCTTTTCTGAGCCTTCAGTACTCTCCACCTCAATATCCTCTTCAATAATTTGTCTTCAAGAGCTAGAGGATTTTAGTTTTTCCTTATCTTTCCCTTTAACATTCTCATCAATTTTACATTTTATGGACTGAGAATCCTTATGTTTGCTAGTAGAGGGAGATGAAGCAATGGATTTATTTTTACAAAAATCCTCTATGAGCAATATCAGACCTTCATGTAAAATGGGTCGTGACTCTTTCTTTCTATGGGCATGCAAGCTTTGAAACAAAGAGAAATGAAAATAGAAAGGGAAGGGAATTCTATCCTTATACCTAAAATGGTTAAGAAAGACAAAGTGGAATTTGTGCACCCTTTTATTCCTACCATCAAGGATAAAGTACTCATGAATATAGCCAAGCACATCATGCCAAATACCTTTAATCTGTTGCACATCAAAGAAGTCTCCATTCTTCTCCAATTGCATCTCCTCTTCATCCATCTTTGAGAATTTTTTGTAGGCCATATTAGAGATACTGGTCTGTTTCAAGAATTTAATACCTTTCATGGGGAGCCCAATAAGCTCAGCTATGAATTCCTCAGTAAGCTTCACAGTGACTTCGTGGAGAGTAACTTTGTCATCGACCCAATTTTTGAAGAAGGTGGTGGTGACATGGGGTTTGAATCCATGCAACCGCTCCAGAAAATTGACCACCTTCCCTTTCTGGAGAATCTTCCAAATGTCCTGCCTAGCCTTCTAGTCATCACATTTTTTGGGCTCCTACTTCCTTGGTTCACCCCCCATTTTACAAAGCAAGCAAAAAACTAGAGACACCTAGAAACCAATACTAGAAAGGTTGAAATGAGACCAATTTTTTGTGACTCAAGATTGAGGTCACCTTTTTGATGATATGTGCAGAGAGCATGTAACCTTCACATGAATGTACCTCCTGGGGAAGGTAATCTAATAGTCATAAGGCCACTCCCACAAATAATTAAATTTCTAATCCAAGAAAATCTTTCCCACTTTGGAATGAATAGCATCATAATTAATAATTTCTTTAAGATCCACATGCTTGTTTAATTCATCAAGCCACCTCACCTTATGCCCCATTTGAACTACATGATTGGCTATCCAATCAACAACCCTGTTGGCTTCTCTATATGAATGGGATATGTCCATTTTTTCAAATTTTTGAAATAAGGTTTTGATTTCCATAATCATAGCCACTATAGACCATGAGATAGAATTTTTACTATTTAGCGTATTAATAATATTCAAAGAATCACCTTCCAACCATAATTTGGAATACCCCAAATCAACAACTAATTTAATGGTATAGAGGGCTGCAGTAGCTTCAGCAATATGGCTATTCGAGTGACCAATAGGGACTGCTATAGCATCAATAACATTTCCAGCATGATCTCTAAGAACACCTCCACATCCTGCTCTTCCCGAGTTTCCCTTAGCAGCTCCATCAAAGTTCCCTTTGATCCATCCATTAGGAGGAACAAACCATTTTATGATTGATCTATGATTATCAATTTTCAACTTATATCCTTGAGATTGTAAAGGGTTATCAAGTTCGAAGGTTTGACTAGAATTCCTCTGGGACTTAAAATTCTCCTTGAAGGCTCTGATGATATTTTTGACCTAGCACCCATCCTGGAAGATCTTTATTTTTGAATATCCTATTATTTCTTTCTTTCCAGATGCCCCGCCAAAGGTGAGGGAGGGTTAATTTCCAAAGAAATTGAGCATCAAGATCCTTTGAGGGGCAGCTCCAACTTTTGAAAGAAAGATCCACATTATTTTGATGGACCCATGTCATACCCCAAAAATTCAAAATCTTAGTCCAAACTTCCTAGGTATAGGAACAACTCAAAAACATATGATCTCTATCTTCAAGTCCAGTTTTGCTTAAAGTAAACCTATTAACCACATTTATACCTCTTTTTTGCAAGTTGTCAAGGGTCAAATTTTTTTTTTGGAGAAGAATCCAAAAGAATATGTTAATTTTGGGTATGAGACCCTTAATCCAAGCATGTGACTAGAAAGGTTAATTACCCTTATCCTTTGAAGAAAAGATAGAAGAGACTTTAAATTGACCACTAGGATTAGCATGCCAGATAATCTTATCCTCAAGATAAGGCTAAAGAGAGACATCATTTAGGGATAGTTGGATATTACTGAAACCTTGATCAACATTAGTTAAATTCACCCAAGAATCATTCTGCCAATAATGACTTACTAAAAAGCCAAATCTCTACTTGCATCGGTCAACTAAAGCCTTTTCATGAAAGTCTCCAATCAAAGGATGGTCCTTAAGCTAGATATCCTCCCAAAATTTCACCTTTAGCCCATTAACAATTTTCCAGGAGCATCCTTTTTCTGAAGTTTTCTTGGTCCCCTAAACAACTCCCCATATGGAGGAAAAATGGATAACATCAGGAGAGGAGAAGAAATAAAGAAGGGATTTAGCATTGAAGAGATACTTATTATGTTTCCATATAGTACTCCACTCTTTGCTATCATGGTAAACTCTCCACCCCTATTTAGCTAAAAGGGCTTTATTCATACTTCTAATTTTCTATATTCTCAACCCCCCTTCACTTTGGGGTTTACAAACTTGATCCCAAGAAATTAAAGGAATTCTCCTTTTTTCCTCAAAGCCAGTCCATAAGAAATTTCTTTGAATTTTATCAATTGACTCAAAAAATTTAAAAGTAATTATGAAAAGACTTAGAGCATAAGTAGGTATGCTTTGGAGACAAGCTTTGAGAAGAGTTAACTTACCAGCCTGGCTTAAAAGATTTCCTTTCCATCCTCCTAGTTCCTTTCTAAATTTGTTTATAAGATCTTCCCAAAAAGCATCAAGGACCTTCAAGCCTAGGGGAAGCCCCAAGTAAGAGGATGGAAGAGATCCTATAGAATATCCCAAGATTTTAGCAATTTTAAATTGTCTATGGATAAGGGTGTTAATAAAGAACACAACACTTTTACTCCAGTTAACCAATTGTCCTAATGCAAAAGAATATAAGTTAATAGCTTGCTTTAAAATTCTGGCTTTCTTCACTTTAGCCTTACCCATAAAGATGGTATCATCAAAAAATTGTCCATGAGAAAAAATTAAAGGATGGGAACATGGTTGTAAACCCTTAATCAAACCTCTTTGGACCAAGTCCCCAATAAATCTCCCCAAGCAATAAGCCATAATAAAAAAAAGGATGGGGGATAAAGAATCAGCTTGTCTCAGTGCACAAGAGGGAAAAAAGAAATGAGAGGAGCTATCATTAACCAAGATAGCAATAGAAGAGGTAGAAATCAATTGATGGATCAGACCAACAACCTTATGGTCAAAGCCAAAAGCAATCAAAATATTACAGAGGAAAGACCAATCCACTCTATCATAGGCCTTTGCAATGTACACTTTCATAATGAAACCCTGATTGTTAGAACAAGACAAGGAATGAATATTCTCATGAGAAAAGATGGTAGAATTAAGGATTTGTCTACCTAGGATGAATCCATTCTGTTGATCAGCAATAATCAATGAGATCACTTGAATAAGTCTAGAGGTGAGAACTTTGGAAATAATTTTGTAGAAAGAATTACAGAGGCTAATCGGTCTAAACTGATCTAGAGAGTCAGTACCAATTTTATTAGGAATAAGGCACAAAAAGGTGGAATTGACTTCCTTAAGCATCTATTTTGCCCCATAGAATTCCTTAACAGCATCACAAACATCTTTACCCATGACTCTTCAAATTTTTTGGAAGAAAAACACGGGGAAACCATCAGGACTAGGAGCTTTATCTCCTCCCAGAGAGAAAACAACTTTGAAGATCTCATCATCCTTAGTAATTGAACATAAAATTTTATTCTGTTCCTTTGAAATCAGTGAAGGAATCACTCTGAGGAATTCAGCCTGACTATCCACATTGATGTTGGGATCAGTCAACATTAGAGATGAGAAAAAATTCACCATCTCATCCATGATGGCCTTGTCCTCAACAATCTTCACATCTCCCTTTTTTAGGTATGATATGCGAGTTTTGGCCCTGTGCTTTAGAGTGGAGAGATGTAAAAACTTTATATTTTAATCTCCTTCCCTCAACCATATCAACCTAGATCTTTGTCTCCAGTAGATTTCTTCTTTAGTGATGATGTCATGGTATTGAGCAAGCTTTTCATTTTCTTCAAGGAGGAGGTCAGAACTATATCCGTCCTTCTGGATTTTTTCCTGAATTTTCAGAATATCCTCCTTAACAACTATTTTGTTCTAAAAAATGTTTGCAAAGTTGTTCTTGTTCCATCTTTTGACTTCCCTTTTAACATTTTTAAGCTTGGAAGCAACTCTAAAGAAGGTTGTGCCTTCAAAATCAATATTCCACCATTCTTTTAATTTACTTTCGAACTGTGGGTGCTACACCCACATCTTCTGAAATCTAAAAGGAAAATTCTTCTTAAGGTTAATCTTCATAGTAGTGAAGATAAGGGGGAAATGATCTGATCCAATTTTTTGACAGGCTTCTAGCTTAAAAATGAAGTCTTTAGTCCAATTAGGAGAAATAAGAACATGGTCAAGCCTAGCCTGAATACATTCATTACCAACTCTCTTGTTACTCCAAGTGAATTGAATTCCATAGAGGTCCATATCCATTTAGCCCTCTTTATTTATAAATTCCATTAAATCCAATCTTCCTTCAACCTGAGTAGCATTGCCTCCCATTTTCTCATGATCATAAAGAGGGACATTAAAATATCCCATTATAATCCATTGTCCAGAATAGTCTTTACTTTTAAAATTAGAAACAAAATCCCAGACCTTTTTCCTTAGATGCTTTATGTTTGGAGCATAAATATTCACAATATACCAACCCTCCTTCTGGTCTATACTAGTAATTTTGGCTATCATAAGATGTTTACTAGCAATCAAAATTGTTCTAGAGAAATAGTTCTTCTTCCATAACATCAGAGTTCCCCCTGATGCTCCTTCTGAACTACTGGCATTTATTGAATAATTTTTAAAAGCTTTAATCTGTTTCACTTTCTCTTCATTCATCTTAGTTTCTTGAAGCAAGAGAAAATTAGGCTTTTATTCCCTAACAAAATTTCTAACAATGTCCAGTTTATGAGTACTATTCAACCCCCTAATATTCCAAGTTATGATCTTCATATCTATTTTTTAGGAGTAAAATCCAAAATAGTTGCCTGCCTACCATCAGCAATATTCTGCATACTTTCTAACTCTCTAGTTTTCTTAGTAGATCTTCTTCTAGTTTTTTCCGAGGAACCAACATCTTGTTTCACCTTAGAGTGTTGTTTTTCTCTTTTCCTAGTTTTATCTAGATTAGAAGCAAGAGGTTTTGCCTTGATATGCTGATCTATTTTTCTGCTTCTAGTCTCTACTCCCTTAGCATTGTTCTTTTTTTTAGCCCTTTTTCTTTGGTTTGGTTTATGAGTTGAGCCATTTTGTTTCACATCATCTAGGGGAGGAGGCTCATCCATAGAAAGGTCATTATTAATCTGGGATAGCACCTAGATCTCCTTGGACTGAGAAAAAAGAGGATCTCCCTCCTCAGGTAAATTCTTGGTATCAGCCAAGATTTCTCCTTCCTCAAGCACAATTTTGTCATCAAAATCTCTCCATTGTTCTTCAATCCTCTAATAAATAATGATTTGTTTTGATGAATCTGCCTAATCTTCTAATCTTTGTTCAAGTAAACTAGTTTCAAAATGTAAACCAAGACCTTCTTTCTTAGAGTTAGCTTCCTCAGAAGCAAGCTCTTTATCTGCCTTAGCCTGTGGAGCTTGAAGTTCTTCATTAATCTTTTGTTCTTGGCGATGGCCTTCTTTGGGTTTCCATACTTTCATTTGTTGAACCTTGTTTTTTTTCCCATCCAAACCACTGCTAGACTAATTTTTACTTTTGGAAGGATAGTTATTAACCAAATGCCCCTACTTCTTACAAGCATAGCAGGAATTAGGCAGATCTTCAAAAAAGATTTCTTGAGTTTTTTTACCCAATTTGGAAATCAGATCCACCTTAGTTGGGAGATTATTTAGGTCTGCCACTTTAACAAAAAGTCTGGCACAATGAAATTTGGTTCTAGAAGCCATAGCATTATCCAATGCCACAAGTTCACCAAAGGAACTAGCAATACCTTTAAAAATGTCTTCATGCCAGAATTCTAAAGGGAGCCCAAGAAGTCTGGCCCAGATGGGAGTGGTTAAGAAAAAAGAGTATAAAAGATCCATGTTAGGTTCCCATTTTTTATGGTAAGAGAGCTTTTACCAAAAGACCATGGTCCTCCAAAAAGAACCCTATCCATGTCTTCTTTATAGTTGAAGATAAACGAAAAGAAGCCATTCAACATGAGAGCAATATCTACCTCTCCTCTAATAACCCATTTCCTTTTAACCATTTTTCTAAGAGATTTGAGATCTGGTCTTGCGCCTAAAAATTTACCCACTAGGGTGAAATCCATGAAAGACACAGAAAAATCAACTAAAGGGTCTGGAATAAAAATTTGAAACTCACCTTTCTCTTAGCAGGTCTTAGTAGCCACCAGTAGGAAAAGAGATTTTCCAATGGGTTTCTTTCCAAATAGGGATGACCAAGTTTTTCATTCTGAGACCCCTTGCTTCAGCCCTTCAGAGGACTTTTCCTTGAAAGAATCAACGTTATCTTTCTCCTTCTCGAGATCCTATCCCAACACATGAAAAGTAGATAGGGAAACCAATGGTGGGATACAGACCCCACACAAAGGTTCAGAATCACCCAAAGTCTTTCCATTGTCCACATCAACCAAAGATTCTGACCCCACAAACTTCTCAGCATCCCCTACCATTCCTCTAGGGTTTGTACCTCCAACCAGATTCTCCTTGACTAATTTCCCACCTGCAAATGAATGAGCTAATTCAAATTCTGAAAGAGCACTCATCCGAATATTTCTTAGTCGATGCTAATGCTTGGTTAACACTAGATTTTCTCAGCACTAATTGTATCTTAGTCGACACTAGCATTACTCAACATTCTTTAGTATTTTACTCTTTTTCTCATCTTAGCTTAGCTTTCTTAATATAAACAATTACTTTACTTTAACAAGGTCTATATAATAAAATGTCCATTTTAGCTTTCTTTTCATAACTTTAGCCTTTCCTCTAGATGTTATGGTTATGATTAACTTCTCAAATCCTCTTCATCAATCAAATATTCATCAGTCAAATAGATATGACATTTAGATTAGATAGAAATATTTCTCATCCATATATTTGACATCAATGAAAAAAAAACAATTATTTAAATTATAAGTTTCCAACAAAATAAATATATACACCATAACATCATCATCGCTTTATTAAGACTTTAAAACAATACAACATATTTACTTTCCCTTCTTTTCTCGTAGAAATACCTTTCTCTATTTTACAGATATTTTTAAATCATGATACATATACATATGATCTTAAGTTCCCTTTAAGGAGATGACATCACAACACACTACATAGATTTTTTTTAAATGCATGCAACATAAGGAGTTCAAGACTCAAGAAATAATATTCCACAACTACTCAATAATGATCCACATAGAATCATCCATGAAACATGAACAATACCTCAAAAATATTTTACCACCCAACCATGTGGTGGCTCACTTCCTTGAGCTAGGAGACAAGACCATGATCCACATAGGTTCTAAGGAAGTATAGAGTATAGAGTTCACCTAATGAAACATTCAAAATAGAAGTGAGAAAATTCACATGGACTTCTAAACATAAAAAATAAGAGTTAGGGTTTAGAATGCAACTAGTTGAGTGTCATTGCATACCCCTTAAATCTTAGGATCAACCTTTTGAACCAATGCACCTTGCCAAATCTATGCTGTATACAAAATGGAATGTTTTCCCAATACTCTAGTAGGGCATATTCATTCTTATCACACTTTCCTTAATGTTGGGATCAACATCCTGAACCATTGTCACCTTGTTGCATCAAGGTCTTCTACAAGATGACATATAGTCCCGATACTCCAACAAGACAAGTGTGGCCCAATATCACTTATCTTGATTAATGTGTTAACGCAAACTCCCAATAACCTATTTATTTAATTAATATTTCCACTTGATTAAAAACTCACATGTAGATCCTGCCTACTCAGGATCTTTGTCTCCACTACATAGGATCCTCTAGTGACCAATTCTAGGTCCCAACACCTATGGTGAGCCACTCACATAAGACACCTAACCCTACTCCACAATATTTCACAAAAAATATTAAATGTAGCCTATTAAGTAACACATTCTTAGGTTCATCCCAAAATCTTTATAGTATCATCTAGGTTATTCAAGTCAGAATTAGGAGACAACAATTTATTACAAAATTTCAAGATTTGAAAACCCCACAAGATGGTAAAGATATCACATAACAATCCACACTTTCATCATCTATACATACGAAAGAAACATATAATATCTTAGATATTACAAGAACACTAGCCATAAAAATCACTATGAACAATGCTCATAACAAGGAAAATCTAAGGGGTCCAACAATAATCCACTTATTTATCGAGAGGTTTGTGAATATAGTAAACAACAATAATTAAAATTTAATACACATTTAGTGAATATTTTACTCAATATAAAGTATTTTTTAATCCTCGCTATGGTATAAAACACAAGTAATTTTCCCTTCTTTAATTAATAATCTTTAATAAATTTCAATGAATAAATTTTATGTATATATATGACCACAATAATTAATTACATCTTATTAGTTTAAGTGGCATATTATACATTATATTACTACATATATAAATTTAGACTATATGAAGCATTAATTCTTATATGAATTTAGGAAAGTGATGATTAATGTTTAAGGAATTCATTTAACTCAATGGTACCTTGGGGCTCCTTTACTACTAGAAGGTCCTAAGTTCTAATCCCCATGCTAACATGATAAGAAAGTGAGAATAGTGGGAGAGATAAAGTAGGAGTAATTTTAGATTTTATTACTTTTATAATTTATTTATGAAGTTTAACTTTATAATATTAAACTTATGGAATTCACTATAAATTAACTTTGGTTGTTTATTTATTTAACTCAAGTAGATTCAAACCCAAAACCTCCTAGATGAGAGGCTCACAGTTTACCATTGTGTTGTAGGCTCTTGCCTTCCATTTACTACTTTTTACTTCCTCAACTTATTCTTTTTCTTTTTTCAATTTGATTTTTATTTAACTAATTTTTCAATGTAATAATATCTATTTTATATTGTGAAATTTTGATTTAATTTTATATTTGATATTAAAAATTAAATTATGTTATTAAGAAATAGTAATATTTTATATCTAAAACTAATTTTAACATTGTTAATTCTCTTTACCATTCAAATATCCTGCTACAAACAATACAATTAATCTTAATGGTGAATCTATAGATTCTATCTAATATATTAACTTTTTAACAATAGCTATTCTATTTATTTATTTTAATTCTTTTTCGAATTTGAGTTTAACTTATTATTTTACTATACCTCATCAACTATTTGTATTTATTAATATGCACCAATTTATTTAGGTTAGGATTTTATCTCCAAATTATATGTGCTATATTTATTTCTATACAAAGGCTATGTTTTTTTAATTTCTAATTCACACTAGAAGATAAAATACATAAGGTCAATCACACTAAAATTTACTATTTGATTATAAAGTAATTATCGATAGTGAAGGTCTAAAAAAGATGAAGGCCTATCTATAGATTTTTTTAATATAATTTGAACTATAACTTGGTGTAGCTTACTCCATCCAAAGTGCTAGCTAGAATTGATCCTCCAACATAATCTTCCTTCTAGTGAATTCTCTTGATTTATCTCTTGCTAACCCTCCATGGTTTCCTAGAAATAGATTTATACGTCTCTAGATGGTTGGAGAAGTTGTTCCCAAAAGCAACACTTTGATCTAATGTTCAATTTATTAAATGAATCATTTAGTAAATCAAACTTTATTATTATTTATATATCTAATGTTTGATCTATTAAATGACTCATTTATAAATGAAACTTTATTATTATATATATATATAATATATTTTATTACTTATGAAGATATCATTGGGGCATATATCTCAAAGAATATTTTGGGACTCAAAATTACATTCTTGTTTTGAGTATCATTCCAAAATTTTGAGTCATTTTGAGCCCCTATAAGCACATCTAATGCATGTGTACTCTATTGGTGCTCAAAATTGTAGCCCTAATTTTGAGCACCATTGAGAAATCAAGCCCTTTAAATACTTTTTAATGCATTTGTACCCAGCTGTACTTTTGAGCCTCATGAGGTGTTTAATGTTTCAAACACCATGCATTCAATGCATCTAAGTGTTCCATGATGTCAAATTGCCATTATGAGCTAGTTCATGAACTCCCTTTTTGAACATTTATTAGATCTACATTTTTCACCCAAGTGTCCAGTAGTGATAGGAGCCGGTGTTTGCAACTGAATATCTCACACCTAGAAATGTTTCATAGCTTGTTGCTTTGGGAGTATCTAGTGTCCATACCTAACAACCTATGTTTCAAATTTCAAGTTGTTTCGAGTCCATTTGACTAGGTTTTGAATCCCTCAAATTTGGTCTTTTAATGTTGTCATGCTAATGTGAATTACTTAGAATTTTGGAAGGCCCTATTAGACCTATTATAACTTTGACCTAGTTGACCAAAATGCTGAATTTCCTTTTGCATTGCATTTTAGAGGTTAGAGACTTGTTATGTGTCAAGTTTGAGCTTATGACGAACCCGTTTGATCAGTTTTCAAACGTGATTCCAAATGCAATTTCTAACTTTTCACTAGTGTCAGCACATGCAAATTTGTTAGTACCCCTATTCATCATGTTATATCTCAAAATCTGTGATAGGTGAGATTGAATCAATTGTACCACTATGTTGTACTCTGAAAATACTTTAAGTGTGCTAGTTTTTAAACCTTGACGAATTTGTTTGCACACTTTTCCAAGTCAATTCCATTTGCAAAAAATGCTTTTCTACCATTGTTTCAATTTGAAAAATCCGAGTAGCCTACTTTGACTGCTTGCCATTTGTGCCCTATTATTTTTCATGAGCTCAAATTGTAGATCCATACTCTCCTCATGATAGAGAACCAACACCCCAATTTTTGTTTTCCTAAGTGTCAGTTTACCCAGTTTTTGAAGCTAATTCCAAATGCAATTTGTTGTTTTCTGACATGATTGTAGGTGATTTTAAGAAGGCAACTTTGACAGTCAATATCTTTTGATTGAGAATTTTTTTATGAGATGAGATTCAACAAGATAAAAGTATGTGGAACAAAAAATCAGTTTGCCAATTTTTAGAGTCCGATCAGGTATTTTGGTCAATTTTTAAAGCTGGTCAAAGGACCCTTTAGCATTAAATTGACAGTTTGTAGATTATGTAAAATGAACTTTAAATTGATTGTTTAGCAGTTGAATTTGATTCCAATCAGTATCAGATGGTTATTGGATCAGTTTGGTATATCAATTGTCTCAAAATGAATTTTTTTTTTATAGTCGGGCCTACTTTGGGGCCCAACTAAATGGTATCAAACTGATAATGTGTATCGAGGATTAAAATTTCCTAAAATTGAAGGGTTATAATGATTGTAATCAATTTAATTGTCAGCATATATCTTTCAAAGTTACAAGGGAGGAAGATGAAGCAAGTAGATACTTCCAGTAACTTATTAATGATGTTGATCATTGCCATAGTAATGGTGTTTACCATAGAGGTCTGAAACCAGATAATCTTCTTTTGGATACATGGGAATTTGAAAATATTTGACTTTAGCCTTAGTGCATTGTCTCATCAAGTAGGGAGGATTGTCTACTTCACACCACTTGTGGAACCCCTACCTACGTTGCCTCTGAAGTCATTTAATGGTAAAGGTTATGATGGTGAGATTATAGACTCATACCCATGTGATGTTACCTACTTATTTTGAGGGCAGGGTAGTTACCTTTTAGTGAGCTATTTAAAGTGTTTAACCATTGAGGTCATGTTGATGAGCTTCCTAAACCTATTACACCTATAGTAAAGATGCTTCATCAAAGAAAAAGGAATGGAAACATGAGTCACCCAGATGATGACGAAAAGTATGTAAACAAAGAGAGAAATATGTCATGTCAAGAAAAAGTGATGCCATGGCTGAGAAATAAGACTTAATAAAAGAGACTCTATGGTAAGAGGTTTTTGTTTGAAAGCAGAGTACCATGCTAAACATCACTGCCTGTGTTCATTGTTGATTAATAACAGAATGGTCATCAAATCCTTATTTAACCTTATTTAAGAAAAGGTTGTCCAGGGATGGTAAATTGATTCCCAAGACCTATCCAAGAGTTAATTACATCCTTAAGAGATGGGACATGAAAATCATCCATGAGATTTGCACAATAAAGAAAGAACCTGCAAGCAACAAAGGGGGTCCATGCTACCAATAATAGAGACAAGCACATTAACAAATAGTAAAGCCCACATTAAGAAAACAAGGGAAGATTGATGGAAAGAGAGCACAAGCATGTTCCATGCAGTGGATAGAGGCAGAGGTGTGCAAAGAATTCGCAGCCCATGGAAGACGCCCATGCTAAAATAAAGACCCACACATAAAATGAAATAAGTCATCCCATGCCAAAGTTGAAAATGTTTGAATTTGTAGCACAAGGTGCTCAAAAAAAGTAGTATTCCATGCATAGAAAAGGTAGCAGTAGGGGCAACATGTAGGTTATTGAGCCCACATAGGCAAAGAAGGAAAATTTCGCAAAACTAAAGTCAATGCATAAGCTGCAGGGGGCAGTATTTGCTGCACACATTGAAAAATAGCAATTTTGACTTGGAGAATCCACAGTCAATATATGGTTAGTCACCAAAAAAGTTAGCCACAAGAGATCACTTAGATCTATATTCATGCTGAAGTGGAAGGCACAGTCTTTAGAAGGAGAAGATCCCACTTTAGCTGTCAAACAATCTTCAAATAGTAACAGAGGACGTCTGAAGAAAAATAGGGGAGCTGGATAAGAAAAGAATAGGGCATCCATGTTATAAGGAAAGGAGAATATGATGATTAAAAAAGGAAAGAAAAGCCAAGGATCCACCAAGTAAATTAGAAGACACATCACACATTTCCCTCACACATAACCCAAGCATTTGTCTCCATCTGAGTGTCTGTTCAGCAGAAGGGTTCTTGTAATCCTTTAGTTCCACATTGAGGACGTGATGTTTTCTTTATATTGTTTAAATAATTTTCAACAGACAACACAACATGTATTAAAGAAAGGCACTTTTTTGAAGCCATGTGATGCATGGTGGATCTGAATGGACAACTGGTAGGTTGCTAGAGCAAAATTTTGAACTGAAATGCAAACATGCTAATGTGGAATCTAGTGCATGGGATTGTGACATATGGATGATCATGCATCATTAACTATGTCGCTAAGAGAAGTTGTGCACGCGATAACTATAGCAACATAGTGAATGTGCAGAATGGTGTGGAGGTGGTGATGACATGGCAATGAAGGATGAAGTCACCATAAAGACTTGTTGAAAAATCTAGAAATCTAGCAAAGTTCAAAAAAATGTGTGGGTCCTGCCAAAAAATTGAGCTAGTCAAAATGTGACATGTGGCATCGATTGGATAGTCAAAACCAGTCAAGATGTGACATGTGGCACCATTCAAATAGCTAAGGAGAAAGAGGGGATTTTAAATATAAAATATACCCTCTACATTCATTCAAACAAAGAGTTCTAATTTTTTTTTTTAAAATTGAGTGTTCTATAGTTTATACTATGGAATTTTATTTAAGTTTTTCAATTTTTGGTATTTTTAATGTGTAAACCTGTGAATAGAGGCCTAAACTTCAGAGGGGCATAATAAGGGTATTTTTAATTTGAAAGGGGTGCTCCAATATACCATTAGAACTGGGACAATCTAAATTTTATGAATCCAAGGTTAGTTTTTGCATAGGTGCTCACCAGTTTGTGTTATAAGCCAATTTGTGATTCCCAGGGCATTCTCAGCAGAATAGGAAAAAATCATCATTGACCATCAGAACTAGTTAGAGGGAAGATTTGAAGACCTTTTGAAGCTTGAACATGGAAAAAAATAAGTTGGAAAATATTATATTACATTCTGAAGGCCATAATCAACTAATTTTTCACTTTTACCGTGAGTTCATTTTGGCATCAAAATCAGTTATGATGTTGAATCAAATATCTCAAATATTTCTTGTTTTTGGAAACCAAATGATGAAGATTTGATTCTAACAATTAAGGAGAGAAGGTAGAGAGATTCTTTTTAGCTTCTTGAGGGAGAATTATGAAGGGACACATCTCAATTGCAAATTCAATCTAGGAATTGCCCTCTTCATACATATTCTTTCTTCTTCTCTAAAAAAGGTTGTTGGTTGGTTTTCATTTTCCAGTTCTAGGAGCTCTACTTAGGCTATGAAAGCCACACACCCATCATTCTCTCTTGTATTGAACAACAATTTATGCCTTATGCAGATAGTTCTGATTTGTTAGGTGATTATTGAATTGTTTTCTGTACATCTTTCATGTATTCATTTTCAAGGAGAATGAATAAAACACAACAAAGGGTTTCAAATTCAATCTGAATCTTGTCTCCTGGACATGTATATGTAATATTTTCTAGTTTGTGAACAAAGAGCATGAATTTTGTTGCATTCTATTTAAGGATGTTTGTGATTGAAATGTCTTGCTTGTGGAACAAAGAGCCATGTAATTTCTTGGTGTTTATCATAGGTTTTGTAGATTTCATGATGGGATAATTCAAGTATGAGATTCAAATTTGAAGTAGATGTCTATTCACAAGGTGAAAGATAGATCAAGGACCTTGATGTAGGAGTTATGTCAAAGATTTCAATGAGATGTATGGTTGTAATTCATTTAATTGCCCAATAGATAAGGCACTAATCAGAGGTAGGATCATTAGGTTTTGTTGCTCATACTTGGGTCTTTCTGATATCAACATATTAAATCAATTTTCCCTTTTATGTTGAGAGCTATTCAAAGGTTAACCCGCACTTAGCTTGCCAGTTTCATGAATCATGTTCTTAGCTATTTCATGCTTGTGATTTCTCCGTTAAGTATAGAAGAATTAGGGGTTTCATCTATTATTCTAGATGTTGATTATGCTCATTGTACTGGCCACATAATTAGATCTTAAGAGGTTTACCCACCTAGGTTTTATAGAGCCTGAAGTAAAGAAGGAGTGTAGCCTTATAGTTGGCATAGGTTCTTGGTAAATTGTGTCCATTATTGGAGACAACTTCCCATAGATGCATTCTTGCCTTGCATACTTGGTTGTTCAAACTCTGTTAAATCAGGAGCCAACATACTCAACTAACCTTTTTAGTCCTATGATATGTTTTATGTTTCTAACACATTCCATTCAGTATATCCATGCATCCGATGAAGATAAATTGCCATTTTGAGTCATTCTATGAAGTTCTATTTTGAGCAATGTCTAGATCTACATTTTGACTAAGAATACTCTTTTTAGGCCTATGAGATATTTTATGTTTCTTAAACCTTCCATTCAATATATCCATGCATCCCATGAAGATAAATTACCATTCTAAGTCATTCTATGAAGTTCTTTTTTGAGCAATGTTCAGATCTGCATTTTGCATAAGTGTCAAACAGTGATAGGAAGCCTAGTTTACATTTGAATATATTTCACCTGGTAAATTTTCATGACTTTCCTCTTTGGGAGTATTTAGTATGCATATCAAGGAACCTATGTTTCTATTTTCAAGTTTTTTCAATATTTTTTGATTAGGATTTGAATCCCTTAATGTCAATTGTTTATCGTTGTCATGTTGATGCAAATTGTTTAGAATTTTGAGAAGGCCTGTTTGACTAGCTATAACTTTGACCCACTTGACCAAAATGATAAAATTACTTTTGCATTACATTCTAGGGTTTTGATAGATGATATTTTCCATTTTGGAGCTTATGAAAAATCCATTTGACTAGTTTTCAAAGATGATTCCAAATGCAATTTGTGAAATTTTACTAGTGTTTTAAAGTGCAGATTGATCAGTAGCCCTGTTCGGGATGTTATAACTTTGAATCCATGGTAGATGATACCATATGGTTTGTACCATTATGTTCTACTTGTAAAATAATTTAAGTTTTCCAATTTTCAAGTTTTGACAAATCTATCTACACACTTTCCCAAGTCCATTTTTTTTGTGAAAATTATTTTTCTGCCAATTTTCCCAGTTCTGCAATTCTAAGTACCCCACTTTCAAGGTTTTCCAAATTTGTTTAGTTATTTATCATTATCCCAAATCATAGATTCATACTCTCCTCATGATAGTGAACTAATGCCCCTATTTTTGGTGCTTCCAAGTGTCCATTTGACCTATTTTCAAAACCAAAACCAAATGCACTTTACTATTTTCTAACATTTTTGCTTGCAAGCAATTTTACGAAGGAAACTATGATGGTCAATATATTTTGACCTAGATTTCTTCATGATATGAGATCTAATAGGGTGAAAGGATGTAGAACAAAGAACTAGCATGTCAATTTTTAGAGCCCAATTATCTATTTCTGTCAATTTTTAAGGCCAGTTAGAGGACCTCTTGGCACGAAATTGGCACTTTGTAGGAAAGGTTAAAAAAGAGTTTTAAACGTTGAATCAGTGATTTGAATTGATTTCAATTAGTAAGGTAAATCCATTGGATCAATATAATAGGGTTAGGTGTTTCAATTTGAAAAAAATTAGTCGAACCCATTTTGGGGCCCAACTGATTCCATCAGACCAATATAAAACAATTGAAATCCAATGAAAGTGAGGAATTGTACACACATTGAAGTACAAATAAGTCTAAAGAAATATTGATTATTAATATATTATTGTGAATGTAGAAGTAGGCATTTTCAAAATGAGTTTTATGTCAAGGCAATGTAGCTTGTAGTTTTATAAGTACTTTAAGCTTGTTCAACAGATGAAAGTTAGAAGAGATGTAAGGAATATTGTACATTATTGCTCATGATGATCATGGAAAGACAACCTTAATTAATGAAATACTGAAGAAAGAAAATGTGTTTCATGAAAATCATTCTGTTCAAGTAAGAATCATGAATTCCAATGATCTAAAAGGGGGGTGTGGGATAACTATACTTAGCAAAAATACAACAATAATGTACAAGCATAAAAAGATCAATATTATTGATATTCTAGGTCATTCAGACTTTGGAATGGAAATGGAGATTATTATAATCGAGGAATCGACATTGGTGTTTCCATTTTTGAGAACAAATTAGCATCATATGTGCAAGTACGGGGGTCCATCCCTCTATTGTGGGAGCAGATTGTAGACCTGACATATAAACCTAGCTTCAAACTTATAAATCCTAATGATACACATTCAGTGGTGGAGCATCACTTTTCTAATTAGAAGAAAAGATATGGGTCTATTTTAGCTATTGATTTAATTAATTAGAGGGGAGGTGAAGGCCTATTGAGCCAAGTGTATGCCAACACAATACAAAATCTTGTCAATGATGAGATAAAATATGTGCAATTTGATTTTCATCATACCTGTGGACATGTACACTTGAAGTGCCCATTCCTTCTATATGAACAAATTGTGGATGATATTAAGAAGCTAATATATTTTCTTTTGATTACAATAGCAGAAAAAGTTGAAGAACAAACAAAAGTTATAAGAACCAACTGTGTCGATTTTCTAGATCACACTAATGTTACTTAGAGTATGTTTGGAAGGAAATATTTGGAAACCCAACTTCACTAGATTGAAGTATTGCAACAAAATCAAAATATAAGCTAGCACACTAATTTTGATAATCTATTCAAAATCTTGTGTGAGAACCGTGGAGATGAGATAAACGTCTAATATTCATAACACTTGCATTGAATGGTAGTTTTGTAAGGCACTCATATTTAGTGGAGGGAAGTTGATTTACATGGAAATATTGCAAACTTTATTGAAAGTTAATAAATCAAGGAGCCGATTTCCATAACTATTTCCATTTGTTTGTGTAAGAAATACACATTAATTATATGGAAATGGTGAAAGGAAAATTTTGGTTTGAAATGTCATTGAACCCATTGTCAGATGCAATGTGCTAAGCAAGGGAGAACATAGACCTTTGCTATAACATGGATACAAGGTATGAATACATAGCACAAGAAAGTGTGAGGAATAGTGTTATGAGTTTTGTCTTAAATTTGCTAGAGATGGGAAATTTTAAGTGTTTAAATACCATTCCACACACTTTATAAGTGTCTTTGAGACACAAGTGCTTTTGGAAGCACAAACCTTGCATGGGGCAGCCACCTGTAGATGGCTAGCTAGCAGTTAAAATAAAATTTTGAATGCCCAAACCAAAGATGGAAGGATGATGCCATCAAGAACCACAAGGCAATCAATCATGTGCTCACAAGGTTAACAGTCCAATCAAAGGATAACTGCATGTTGGTATGAAAATGCTAAAGATAACCACTTCACAAGGTCACGGCATAAGATGTTAAGTCTGAGAAAGTGCTTTGATTGCATCAAATACCTTATTTCACATGGTCATTAACCTTAACCATGGTTAAGAAGAAAGGGTTGTGATAGTGTGAAGTGCGGTTAGTTGTCTGATTTCTCAAGTTAAGGTAAAGTCAAGAGTTAAGCTTGCAAACTCATGAGAAGGTGACACATGCTGAGGACCTACTGACTGTGAGGTGGTGAGATGGAAAATCTAATGAATCACATGCTAACACATGGCACCTAATTAGTGGTCAACCAAGTTTGACCTAGATTCAAAAAGGGGGCAGGATATGAAATGATAAAAATGATTTTCTTTTATGATTTTCATTCAATATTTCATGTGCAATCCATGATATGAAAGATTTAAATGAGTTTGAATATTCTATAGTCAAAACTATTAGAAATAGGGATTACTAAGAGGGGGGGTGAATTAGTAATCTACAAACTTTAGTTACCGACTAGATATTATTACTTACTTTAAACCATGCATAACAAAGAAATAAAGTAATGCTAAATAGTAATAGTAACAATACACAAAGATAACTCATGAAACCATATTTTGTTAACTAGGAAAACCTTGGTTAGGGGAAAACCCAAGTGGGGATGATATCCACTAGATAATATACTAGTATATATGTTCCTTGTTAGAGGATGGACCCTGTTAGGAGTTAATGAGAAAATTCAATATAACCAGTCCCTATTAGGAGGCTTTGAATCTCTATTAGGAGATTCCAACCCTATTAGGAGTTGTAGTATAATGTATGCAAGAAGAGCCCACTGCCAAAACATGCAATTTTAACTACAAGAAGAGCTCACTACTCAAATAAGTAATTTACTATTATTTTCCTTCCTTTTCTAATCTCTGATCTTCAGCTTGATCTTGGATCACCAGATAAAACTTTTCATATATCGCTTTCACAAAAGTTTGCTCACTTTACAATTCACAATTACATAATCATACAAGCACACTTCTTATCATAAGAAGTCCTTTGCATAAATACCATACCTTTACATAAAATATTGATGGGTCAGCTAAGACCACAATTCACTTTTCCAAGTTAGAGTAAACATCTACGATGTTAGCCCTAATTGGACAAGTAATTGTTTTGCAAACAAAATAATTCTTTCCTTCAATTTCATTTTCTTGCTTCATCAAAACATGATTAACTTTGTTCCATATAGTTTGTACAAACTTCTAAGATTATACACGTCATCACCAACATGTGTACTATCTCCATGTAACTTTTCTTGACACAATATGGTGTCTGCAACATGTTATAAACAAAACAATACATTGTTGTAAACCAAATTCTATACTTAGACAATTTTCTAATAGCCAAAAACTAAGTATCTTTATTTCTAGGTTTCCTATTAACATGTACATCATGTGTTGCCATTAATGACAACAATTACATATCACTATTAGCCAATTTTCAAGAATCTTCCCCTTTGGAATTGATGGAAACAAAATAGGGAAAATTGGCTAAGTGACAAAAACAAAAATAAATACCACCTTACATCTAATAGTTAAGTTTTTACATATGCTCCCCCTTATAATATACTTTACACTTTACAAGCTCCACATTTATCTCTCCCCTTTTTACCTTTCCCAACAATGACATGTATATAATTTTCACATGAATCTCTCCTCCTTTGACATCAATAACAAAGGTCAAAATGTGAAGATTCAGTCTAAAATTGTCAAAAACTACTGAAACTATTGTCCTCCCTTATGCTAATATTATCTTCATACAATCATCAAAAATAATCTTCAAGAAATTCATACCTTTGTTCCATGTCTCTTTGGTAGACTTTGTTGATGTGAGAATTGTATGTAATGCATATGATGCAATCTCAACTACATTGATATCTAAATACAAAAAGTTTGTATATGTATCCTTGGCCTTGACACATTCTTCTAGCTGCTTCTCAACAAATGATAACTTTAGAGCAATGGATTCTTTGAAATCAGATGTTCTCCTTAATATTTTCTCTTTCTAAAGTTCTAGTTTCCTAATATTTTTGTGAACACTGGCAACTTGACTCTTAATATCATCAACTTTGCTAGATGGGTGCTGGATTAAGCTGGATAAAGCCTCTAGCTCATTCATCTTTGCCTCTAGCTAACTGTCCAAATGCTTAGCTAGTATGTATGATAAGGTACACTTAACATACAAATCTTTCCCTTCCTACAAAAATTTCTAAAGTTATTTTAAGCATGTATCAAGATTGACTAAGTCATTCTTGATGTTCTGGTAGATGGTGCTAACTAGGTTAGCATCATGGGAAATTTGAGCCTTTGCTTCTGCAACATTTAGCAAATTAGTAAAATCTTCATCAAAAGACTTTAGCACTGCATGTGCTCATAGTTTAAGATTTTACTCATTATGTTGTACTATCAAAGTATTGTGCAATCTATCAGTTACTTCCATTAGTGATCTTTGCAAACTCTTAACTATCTTATTCTCCTATAAAAGTTGGATAAGGATGAAATCATATCAGTTTGATCATCATCATTAGTAGCCAAACTAGAAAGAGAGAGTGGAGTAGATGAACTATATGGTTTAGTCTCATCCTCCTTATATTTCTTTTTTGCTTCCTTATCTTTCCTCTCTTTCTTTCTTCTCTTATGATCTTTTCCTTTCTTCCTCCTCTCTTTTCTTTTTCTTTACTTCTTCTACAATGCTTCTCTTATCTTTGTCTTTCTCTCTTTTTCTATCTTCCTCAAGAAATTGTTGCTTGGCTTCCTCTATCTTCTGCTTTTCAACTTTTATTAGCCTCTTCTCTTCCTCAATTTAATTCAACTTTTCCTCAAAATCTTCAGTGTCTAGTACATTTAGTTTATAACTACCAAATGGATTGGTGTCATCAATGTTGAGAGTAACATTGGTTTGATCAATCTTCATAGTGTCACCATTGGTTGATGCTTCCAAGGTTTTAGGAGTTGGAGGAGATGATACCTATGACTCTAGCAACATCTTGTTGATAGTTGCTATAGTCTCCTTTCTCACCTTATCCTTCTCACCAACCATAAATAAGAATGGCCTCAACTTATTCCTTAGGTATGGTGTAAGGCTATTTAATAATCTCTTATTCTCATCCTCATCATCAGTCTTGCAAATTTTCCTAAGCATAGACTTCCAAAGTTCAAGGTCTTCTTCTGTTGCTAAAGTCTTCTTTTCTATGAGTCTCTCATAGAACTTTTGGTTCACTACTCCTTTGATATCCTTCATACTTAGATCATTTGCAATGATATGTCTCATAGTAGATATATCAATTTGATATTTCTCAAAATTATTATATAGATCATAAAACTTATTCATCTGAACAAAGTTTCCCTCATTTACAATTGGTGTGTTTATCTTCTCGATCTTCAGCTTCCATGGTTGCTAGGATTTTCCTGCTACTTGATTAAGTGGAGTCACCTTTTTAGCTTGCTTGGTTTCCTATTCCTCAACCTCTTCATCATCAATAGATTCAATTGTCAACAATGCTTTCTGCCTCTTGCTAGGTCCTGTAGCCATTTGCTTGACTATCTTAGTCTTTGTTGACACTGCTTCAACCAATCTCTTTGATTTTCTCTTGTGTTCGCTAGGCTAAACATTGAATACTACCTCATAAGGAATGCTCTATTACAAAGTTATCTTAGGAACTAAAGTTGAAAAGTGTTGTATGTTCAATACACATTTTTTCATTGTCTGTCACATAGCCTCAGATTCACTTTCTATCATTTTGGCATCAGATAATGCCTTCTTCATGATTGACTCAACCTTCTTATGAGATGCCTTCTCCAAGGTTTCTTGAAGACCATGTTTTGTAATCTTATCAAACATGAAAAATCTATACTTAGCTTTATCTTTATCTAAATTCAACAACAAGTCAATGTTCCTAACTACAATATCATCACTCAACTCATAGCTCAAAGAATCCAAAAATGTTTCCTAATGTTCTACTGCTTGAATGTATGTATAGTCTGGATCAACTAGAATACATATGTCCTCCTTGAACCTATCCACAATTGTAGGTGAGATTCTAAACCTCTTTTTCATCTCATTTTGGAATGTCCTCATAATCAACTTACCACTGTCCAATACCTTGTCTGTAGGGTGCCTTCTGAATACCTCTGTAATCTTTTCCATAGTGCATATGTCACTACTCATTATATATGTTACTGACAAGTAAGGAAATCTCTTTAGCACATGAAAGAATATGTGATTTATTAGTTATTAGAATCTAAATACACCATTATTTGTTCTCCTAATCTTTTCAAGGTTTTCCAAGAGTTGCATCCTCAGTATTTCACTCAAATTAACTTTTTGTTTCTCAATACATATCTTGTAAGATGCATAAATAAATCTTCCTGAAAGTTTGTCTATCTTAGAACTTGCACAAACTGAATAAGGAATAATTTTTCTAAGAAATCTCACATCATCCTACTTGATGGAGCTGATTACTATGGCTTTCCCATTGTATACTGCCTTAGTGTAACTTTCAACTTTCTTCTTAACTCTATTTTCACCTATGGGTACATTGCCTTGTTTGCTAAGACCAGTTACCTCATGAATCATGTTAGTAGAAATGTCTACTACATTGTCTTGCATCCATAATTTTCCAACTTGTATCCTACTCAATATGATATGAGTCCATTCATCTATATCTAGCTCATGGTAGAAATGATACTTAAATAAATTAACTTCCTTTAAGTGATCAAATTTGGGCTTCATAGTCATGTTGTGGTTAAAGACCAGTTCCATATCCTTATTCATATATTCACTGCCAATCAACTCAAACTTGCAATTCAAATAATTATGTATGTCATCAAGGTAAGCTATGTTGTTCAAAGTAATAGACAATGCAAAGCTAGGGTTTTTATCACTAGGTTTTGCAAAAACTACCTTGAGCTTAGGTCTATCCTTATTCTCAGCATTGTGAACAACTAACATATTCATGATCTTTATCAATAATATCTTTTACCAAACAAATTTTACAAAAAAAATGATAAAATACCTCTTTCCAAAAATTGCTACGAAATTTCTTTACTAAGTTGCTTCTAAATTCTCTTTGCTTCAAATGTGTGCAATAAAGTAAAATTCAATTCTGTACTCCATTTATCCATCAACTTGAAAACTACATTAATTGTGTACTATGCAAATATGAAAAAGTTGTTATTTGTGTTCTACAATCAGATAACTGCCCAAACTTGTCTATTCGATCTTCAAATGTCACCAGAGGTTTACTATAGCCTCCTTCCATCATGAAAAACATCCTTAAAACTTTACATCATGAAATTCTCTAAAAATATATACTTTTCATCTTTTGGTATAAAATCAACTTTTATTGTAGTACCAGTAACTTTGAATTTCATCATAACTTGTTTAGATGAGCTCCAAATGACAAGTGAGTTTAGGTACCATCTAAACATGACTAAATACATGTTTTCACAACTTCACTACCTCTAATTTGGTCTCTGACTAAAGTTCTCAAATTTTGATGCTGCGAACAAGCTTAATTCAACTTGATTGAATCAAACTCAACAACTAACTTCAATCTTCCTATCTCGTCATCTAACTTTTTTTTTGAGATATCTATTCCTTTAAAAAATGCTTCATTAAGTTCTTCCCAAATTTCACTCACAATGTTTCTTTGTTCTTCACTATTAGATCCAAAGATCCTTTCATGGTTCCTTCTATCATTCCTTCTATTTCCAAAGTTTCTTCCATTGTTCCTTCTATCTTTGAAGTTTCTATCCCTTATGTGGTACTTTGTTGTGTGTCCAAAGTTATTGCATAACTAACATATAGGTGCTCTACTTCTAAGATTCACAAGAAAATTTCAAGAAATGTGTCCCAAGTTGTTATACTTATAATGCACAATCTGTCTTCTATCATCATAAGATCTTCTTTCTTTCAATGTTCTTTCATTAGATCTTCTTCTATCTACAAGGTTAGTATTTCTAGACATTCTACTATTTCTTCTATCATTATTATACTTAGGTTTCCTACAATCTATTGCATTATGACCCATACCATAAAAATTATGACAATAAAAGTCCTTACTCTTTTCATATGACCTATTTCATTACGTAAAAAGTACTTACCTCTAAATTCATACCTAGTTGTCTTGGGAGTCTCCACTTGGTTTGGTTCATTCAAGATTTTAAATTCACTTATTTGCTGCTCAATTTCTTTAGGTTTCTAAGAAGATTGATTGAATTCAATCTTATCATTAGATTTGTCTTTTTCTTTCAAATCTAATGTAATCTTAGGTTTCTTTGTAGACATGTTAATTAGATAACCAACACTAGTCTTGTCATAAGAAGGTCTCTGTATAGACATAGAATCATCAATTTTTTCTCTACTAGAATAAAGTTTCTCAAGCTATTGTTTGCACTATATCAATTCACCTTTCACAATAGTATTGTATTTATGGATTTCTACATGATCTTCTTTAAATTTTTCAAACTCAAATGTTTTCTTTGCTAGACTTGCTCTTAGATTTGCATTTTCAATCTTCAAATCAAATTCAACTTTGCTAGGATCATTTCTCAAAGTCAACTTTAGATTTGTAATCTTTAATTCATGCTTCAAGATATTGTACTTTGTCTTCAATTTTGAATAGTCATCATTAGTAGTTCTAGATTTAGTAGATTTAGGCTTTGATTTTAGATGTTCAATCTTTTCATTCAATTGACCAATGTATACTTTAGGGTCTTCATATCTATCCTTTAGCTTGTCTCTTTCTTTAGTAAGGAGATCAATTTGTCAAGAGCTTCTTCGAGCTTCTTCGTCAACTATTCCATATCTATAGGGATCTTACTTATTGTGTTAATCCTCTTCAAAGTAAATATGTTCTAATACCAATTGTTAGAAATAGGATTACTGGGAGGGGTATGAATTAGTAATCTACAAACTTTAGTCACCAACTAGATATTATTACTTACTTTAAACAATGCATAACAAAATAATAAAGTAATGATGAATGGTAATAGTAACAATATACAAAGATAACTCATGACACCATATTTTGTTAACTAGGGAAACGTTGGCCAAGAGAAAACCTCAGTGGGGATGATACCAACTAGATAATATAATAATATATATGTTCCTTGTTATAGGATGGGCCTTGTTAGGAGTCAATGAGAAAAATTATTATAACCAGTCCCTGTTAGGAGACTTTGAATCCCTATTAGGAGATTCCAACACTATTAGGAGTTGTAGGATAATGTATGTGTTGGTGTAAATAAGTATTTACTATTTACACTTTACTTAAGTTTACTTAGGTTAATGCATTATTTTATTATTTTGCATTATTTTATTATTTATTTAAGTGAGACACTTAGGAGTTTGTGTACTCTCATGAGTTTTCATGTTGACAACATAGAAGTACACAACTCTAATTCAACACATGGTGTCTACAACACTGAAGTTTGCATCATTTATTGAGTTGTCATGTAGACAACACCATTATTTGCACTCCCATTTTAGTGCATGTTGTCTACAACATTAATTTGTATGCTACACCATTGTAGGCTTATTCTCACATCATTGCACTTACTCTCATGCTTAATGAAGGATAACCCATATCTAGTGGACATGTGCCTAGTTGTATGACTTATCATGTTGCTAACTTATATGCATTCTAGAAGCTCTCTACAATCCTTTATATACAGGCACTCCTAGTGTACTTTCATCTGGAATATTGAATGAATATATCATCATTTTGATCATACTCTTTCTAGTCTACTATTGTGCTTGTGTTTGAGTTCCTTAGTCTTGGCTAAATTCTACCCTAAGGAAAATTCTTACATTGTATCAGAGCCTAAGGACATTCTCTTCACATAGTCATTCGAGACCATTCATGCTTCAACACCTTGACCCAAATTTGAAGAATTTACAAAAATTGGGAGCATCTAGAGAGATATCAGACCTTGCCATTATGTCCATAACATCAATTTGGTGAAGATTGACTATAAATTCACCTATGTTGGGCTAAAGTTGATCACGAGGCAAAAAAAAATTGCAAACTGGCACTCGAAGGCATCGATTTGCAAACCGGGTTGGTCATTTTCAGATCTATTTAATTATTTTTTTGGATCTGATAATTCTCTATTTTTTCTTATTTTTATTTTCTAATTTTTTTTGCCCAGTTAGGCTAGCAGAGAATTTTTTTATTGTAGAACTAAGCAGTGACACCCTAGCCCTACAAGGATGAATATTCATATTTGTTTAGTAGAATATTCTTTATTTATTAATTGATGGGCTTTAATCATATTAATCCAGTGGGATACTCTAGCATTAAATTCTAGCCAAACCCTTTATTCCATAGAACTAGCCACACGAAACTAGTGACTACTCTACCAATGAGATCAACCAGTTCTGGCAGTAGTCAATTTGTTTATGTTGGGTAGACCTTTGTTTTTAAATTACAACACATCAAACAACATATTACATGTGGGATCTTTTTGTAAGTTCCCAAGATTGCAAACTTATTCTAGCACCATGGCAAGGAATTTTTGGTGTTGCAATTTAACAATCTGGCAACCCCTTTTGTGATTGCACTTCAACAATGAGGTAGGACACATCCATGCCAGATCATCAGTGTCAGACTCTTGCTCACTAGCTAGACTATCACCTTGCCACCACATATCAGCCAACAACCCTACCATGTCAACAACGTGAACAAAAATGTCGATGCCACTATGGTGCCATGTGTCCCTACACTCCCACTAGCTACATCAACTACACATTAGCCACGTTCAATTTAGTTAGCCCATGACGCGTATACAACACCAACTCAACATTCGTATAGTCAACAATTATGCATCATCCACATCACATCCAAATTAGTGCCTATGTTAGTACACCTATTCAATGCCCTACTAGCTAGCTATACCATGACATGTAGTTGTCTGTATAATTTTGTACGATGTTGACATCATGATGACATCATCCAATGGTGGAGTTTTTGTTGATGTCATCAATTCTATGATCCTAAATTTTATAGTTCTCTAACCATCATCCCAAGGAAAATTTGAACTACTATGGTAGTTGTATGATGATCAAATTTAACCCTGTCTTTTGCTGATACAACCCCTCTCTAGATTGATTTTTGATTTTGTAGCCTAACTTTGGGAGGCCATAGCTTAGTCATCTAGACTCCAAATTAGGTGTGATTTTTTTTGAAATTGGGTACAATTTCCTAAAATTTTCAATAGTGTAGCTCTTTTCTACTTTTGGTGCACGAATTTTTTATAATTTGCATCTTTTGGTGACTGTACATGTCTAATCCTATATTTTGCAACTTCAAATGCTCTATATGGGCTCATCTGGACACAAAAATAGGTTCTATTTTTTTTGAAAGTGCATTATTTTTTGTTTACTTTCCAGATATATAATTAGATTATAGGGTTGTATGGAAAAAAGGGTCATTTTTAGCATTAGGTCCTCATCTGTATTATAATACTTTGATATATCTTCATAATTGTTGTATATCTAAGATACATTGTAATGTCCCAAGTTTGAACTCCATAAGAAGGTTGTAAAAATCAAAATTAGAAGTCCACTAAGGTCAAAATTGGCAAGTGGACATTGTAATTGCACTACATATAAAGTGCCCAAAGCATCTTTTTTGGAGGGGTTTCTTAATTTAGTGGAAAGGGGGAGTGTTCTTGGTGTTGTGTTCTTCTTTTTGTATAGTTTTCTTTCATTTTTTTATCATGGGACATTTTAAGTTTCCAAAATTAACTCCACATAACTATGCTACATGGTCCATTAAAATGTGGTGTCATTTGATGCATAAAGGAGTTTCTCAATATGTAGATGGTACCCTTCCTAAGCCAATAGGTGATCAAGTATCTACCAGTGAAATCACTGATTGGCAAATATTGGATAGGAAAGCCCAGGGTGATATTTGTTTAGGGGTTGATGACAAGATCATGTATCAGATTTAGAAGTCCCATACATCCACAAAAGCTTGGGATACCCTCCAAAACCTATATGGGAAAGTTTCTAAAGAAGATGTTCTCAAAATTAAAGATGAGCTTGTCTCCTTAGATCCTAATTCATTTGATTCTATATAGGATTTCATCATTAAGGTGAATGAACTAAGAATGAAACTAGATGATTGTGGGAGTCCTATTAAAGATGATAGATTGATCTAACTCATTCATAATAGGCTGCCATCTAGTACACCACATTTATTCCTACTTATAACACCTCAAAGACTACATTAGGGTCTGCCTATCAGAAAGTCTCTTTTGATGATTATGTTGATCTGTTGGATAAAGAAGAAAAGAAGTTGAAATCAATGGGGATTCTCAATTCACCAAAGTCTAAGGCATTGGTAGCCAATAACGAGGGTTCTCAAAATTTAGCTATCAATCTTCAATAAAGGAAAGGAAAAGAATAAGAAATAGAAGACAAATAAATTAGAGGATGCAAAAAATACAACACCACAATCAAATCAACAAGGCAATTCTTTGAATTCAAATAAGAAGGGAGACAATAATAAGGACAAGAAAAAGTGTTCTTATTTCAAGAAATTGGGTCATGAAGAACATGAGTGTTATCATAAAATGATTGATGAGTTAACAACCATCATGAAGAAATATAATGTTCCACTACCTAATGCTTACAAGGAGAAAGGATCTTCTTCATATTCAAAGGGAAAAGGATAAGCACTCATGGAAAATTCAAATTCTTCAAAGGAATGGATTCTTAACTCAAGTGCCTCCTATTATTTAGGTTCTTCGAAGGAGGATTTTTCTTCAATGAAGTAGTCAAAGGTACCACACATCTTTGTGGGAGATGATACAAAAATGGAATTTGAAGGGAAAGGAAATGTGGAGATGGAAAATGGAGAGTTCAAAGATGTTCTCTATGTTCCCCACCTAAGTTCAAATCTCCTCTCAATTTACCAAATCAGTCACCTTGGAGATGGTCATAAAGTTGAGTTCAATCTTGACTCAGTAAAGGTGTATAGTCTAAAACATGATTTAGTGGTTGTAGTAGGGAAATTTAATCATGAAAAAAGGTTGTATTCTTTCTCCCACTTTGTGCCCAAGTCTCCTTCACAAGCCTTGCTAACACAATCCAATTCTCAAATTGAATTATGGCATGAGCAGTTTGGTCATCTTGACTTCCACTACCTTCAGCAAATTTGCACAAATAGAATGGTCAAAGGTCTACCTCTAATAAACCTTTCCATAGGTGAATGTTCAATAGGTTTAATGGATATTTATCTAGAGGAGAAGTTACATAAAGGGAAGTCTTCAAGAGCACAAGTTGTTCTTTAGTTGGTTCACATGGTATTAGCAGGTCCTTTTGTAGTGACATCAGTCAGCCAAGGTCGCTACATACTTACTTTCATTGATGATTTTTCAAGGTATACTTGGGTCTACTTTCTTCATCACAAGAATGAAGTGTGGGATAAGTTTCTAGCCTTCAAGACTCATGTTGAACACAAATCAAGGAAAGCCATCAAAGTTCTAAGGATGGACAATGAAAGCAGATATGTGAACAAAAGACTTAAAGACTTTTGCAAACTTGAGGGAATTGATCTTCAAAATCCACTAGCATTCAGTCTACACAAGACAAATGTTGCAACATTGTGGATATGAACTCTTAAGTCCATGGCAAATTGCATGATACAAGCCAAATCTCTATATCCATCACTTGAAGTCAAAGTAATCAACAGTGCTAGTCACATACTAAATAGGTCTCCTCATCCTACCTAAGATGAAAAGACTCCTTTTGAGGCATGGTGTGGCAAAAAACTAGTTGTGACACACTTCAGAGTCTTTGGTTGTCCTACATGGGTAATAGATCTTCTAGGGGATGCAAGGCACCATCAGCATGGCCTCGTACTTTCATTAGATATGAAGACAGTGTGAAGATATATAGACTTATGGATCTTGAGACACATGATATCTTTATGGATAAGGATGTACACTTTGAAGGAAAGTTCACCCAGCTTATCCTCTAATCCTCTTTACACATCATACATAGTAGAAACTGATAGTGACACTAGTGATAGTGCTTCAATAGATTCATATACATGGGGTTCTATCGATAGTTGTAGTGAGAGGTCACAACATTAGCATATTCCACATGCATATATTTCCATAGTGATAGGTCTAGCATAATAGGGTACACTCAGTCTTCCAGCTCCAACAATAGAGGATGACTACATAGCAAATATTTCACTTTTTTTTGTGGAGTCACACATAGTGGATTTGGAGGACATCATTGATCATATACATCTTCTCTTTGATCAAGAATATACTTCTTCAGTTGTTGTGAGGGCTCACTTTGACCCTCATGTCTATTCTCTACATGATCGATCTTCACAGGTTGATGTGATTATGGTTACTAATGTATAGCAGTTGCATGAGGTCTCTTTATCAATTGAGGAGATAGTACATTCTTTGGGATAGGTTCTACATTCTTCCTTCACAGGGACAGTTGAGTAGGTTTTAGAGACATCAGTGATCATAGGGATTCTTTCCACACACAACAGAAGCATCTCAATTTGATGCAGGAGCATCTAGAGGTATAAGGGCAATCCTGTGTCACCCAAAAAATGTACTTAGACTTAATTTTTGTTTCATGTCTTTACATTTTTGGATACCCATTTGGCTAAAATAAAGGTTCCAACTCTCATAGTTCAACTATCAGTGCGTTTGAAAATCTCAAAAAAATAGGAGCATGTATTTGGGCCATCATTTTGGTGACCTAGAAGGTGTGAATTGGCCAGATGAATGTAATTGTGATTTAGAGCATTCCAGAAAAAGAATCAGGTCAAAAGGCCCCACAGTTTGAAAGTTATTGCAATTTTTTGAGTTTTGGAGACCTCCTAAGAATGCTTCAAAGTCAGGTTTGGGGCATTAAATGACCTCAAAAAGGGTCAAAAAATGGGGGATGAGAAAAGCTGGTCCATAAGGCTATAGAGCGCTTCGAGAGCTTTTTGAAAATGTAAACAGTTCGTCAATCGAAGCTATGGTTCAAACGTTATGCCTCCTGGAAGTTCGGCTACCATTTTTGGATTCTTCTAGATTTGCACCGACTTCTAAGCAGCTTTTGGAACCTTCTATTTTGTCGGTGGATGTCTACTAGCACTTTCTAGAATGTACTCCTAGTCCTTAACCCTCTGAGGTCTATTTAAGGAGATTTCTGGCATTGTAAAAGGCAGTTCAAAGTGGAGCTTGAGAGGAGGTGCTAAAAGGAGAAATATTCTCCAGATTTATGCTATTGTAAGCCCTTAGGGCATGTTTTGAAGTTTATTTTCTCTATACTATTTGTACTAGCTTATTTTCTTAGTTAATATAAATTTTCCTTTCTGTTGGTTCCATTCTGTTCTTGGGTTGTGTCCCCATCAAGTGGTATCAGAGCGGGCTTTCCTGAGTGTGTAGACAGAGTGCCGACTGTGAGGCAGTTTGCACCAGGACTGTGTGGTTGTGGGTTCGAGTTAGAAGATGCCTCCACAAAGAGAGCATGGCGGAAGGGCTAGAGCTATTGATCCTGAGGAGGTTAAAGCCCTCCAGAGACAGGTACAAGCATTCCAAGAAGAGCTTCATAGAGGAGCAAATGTTGCCGCAGGTGACAATAGTGAGGATGACAATGAAGAGGAAGTAATGGGACCAGAAGAGGAAGTTGATGGGGAAGTTCTGAATCTTGTAGAGGAAAGGCTTTTTAGGGCCATTACTAAGTTTGGGAAAAGACCTACAATTGAAGTGGGTATATTTTCAGGAAATCTGAAACCAGATGAGTTGATCGATTGGATCAATGAACTAGAAGAATACTTTGAGTATGAGGATATAAGGGACCTAGATAGGGTTAAGTTTGCAAAGGCCAAATTGAAAGGACATGCCAAAATCTGGTGGCAAGAGGTTCAATTGGAAAGACTTAGAAGAGGAAAGGAGAAGATCACAAGATGGGATCGCATGGTGGACAAATTGAAGAAGCAATTCATTCTTGTGGACTACGAGCTTGATCTATTTAAGAAGATGCATGGGTTAAAGCAAGCAGGAAGATCAGTCCAAGAATATACAGAGGAGTTTTACTGACCCTTGATTAGAGCGGGGCATGCAGAAGCAGATAAGGAGAAGGTTGCTCATTATATTAGTGGGTTGCAACCTAGCATCCAGGAGGAACTAAGTCTGGTGAGAATGACCAGCGTTGAAGAGGCATACCAGTTTGCCCTACGAGTTGAAGAGAAGCTGAATAAAAGGTTTGAAGGAAGACAAAGAGGGTGCGGTCAAGGAGGAAGGGGAAGTGGTATATCATCTGGAGGCCGCAATGAAACCCAAAAGAAAAATGAAGATGTGGGTACTAGTAGAAACTAGAGGAATGAGGGTTTCAACCGCTCCCATGATCAAGACTTTGGAAATCAAAGAGGAAGAGGTAGAGGACGTGGACAAGGAAGAGGAGGCTTCAATGGTACCTATTTCCATTGCAATGAAGAAGGTCATCATGCCTTTGAATGCCCTCAACGACAAGGAAGGAAAGATAGGAGAGTTGAGGGCCAAGCTAGGGTTTCTCATCTGGATGAGGATGCACAATCATCACATTCAGAGGATGCCGAAAGAGGAGAGACCTTGGTAAATGAAAGAGTCCTACTAAGTGGTGAGAATGAACTAGGACAATGAAGGAGTTTGTTTCGTACCAAATGCAAGTGTGAGGATAAATGTTGTGACGTGATCATTGATGGTGGTAGCACTAATAACCTGGTATCAGAAGAGTTGGTCTCTAAGCTGAAGCTCAAGAGGGAGAAACATCCCCAGCCCTATTGGATTTCTTGGGTAAAAGATGATCATAAGGTCCTGGTAAGTGAAAAATGTTTAGTAAAATTCAAAATTGGGAGTTACCATGATGAAGTTCTCTGTGATGTTATTTCGATGGATGTTTGCCATCTATTGTTGGGTAGACCATGGCAGTTTGATAGACATGCAATACATGATGGACATGCAAACACATACTCTCTGACAAAGGATGGAGTTCACCACAAATTGAAGCCCATGAAAAAGGAAGGTGAAAAGGTATGTAGCAGTGCTAGGATTTGTCTTGTTGATGGAAGGAAGTTTTTAGATGGCATGAAACATCAGCATATGTGCTATGCTTTGATTCCTAGGAAAGATAAAGAAGGTAGTAGTGAAATACCATTTGAAGTTTTAGATTTACTAGGGGAATTTGGAGATATTATCTCTGATAATGTTCCAGATGGATTACCACCAGTAAGGAAAATTAGTCATTAGATAGATATGATTCCAGGAGCTAGTTTGCCTAACAAGGCTGCTCACAGGATGACTCCTACTGAAACAGAGGAGCTAAATAGATAGGTTTAGGAGTTGTTGAGGAAGGGCTTGATTTGAGAGAGCCTGAGCCCATGTGCAGTACCTGCAGTACTCGCACCAATGAAGGATGGAGAGTGGAGGATGTGTACAAATTCTCGATCTATAAATAGGATAACCATCAAGTACCAGTTTCCTTTACCAAGGATGGATGATCTTATGGACTACTTGAGTGGAGCTCAGTACTTCACAAAGATAGATCTGAAGAGTGGCTATCATCAGATACAGATTCGAGAAGGAGATGAGTGGAAAACAGCCTTCAAGACCAAGGAGGGTCTTTATGAGTGGTTAGTCATGCCCTTTGGATTGACGAACGCCCCAAGCACCTTCATGCGGCTCATGAATGAGGCACTTAAGAAGTTCTTGGGAAAATTTGTTATTGTCTATTTGGATGATATTTTAAATTTTCAACAAGACTTTGGAAGAACATTTACTGCATATTCATAGTGTCCTTGAAAGGCTAAGGGAAGAGAAACTGTTAATTAATCTAAAGAAGTGTGTCTTTGCAAAAAGGGAGTTAGTCTATTTGGGATTTGTTATATCACTTGAAGGTCTCAAAATGGATCCAGAGAAGGTAAAAGCCATCTTGGAATGGCCTACTCCAAGGTCTGCTACTGAGGTAAGATCATTTCATGGTCTGGTTAGTTTTTACAGGAAGTTTATTAAGAATTTCAGTGGCATATGTGCACCCCTAACTGATACAATAAGAGGGGATAGAAAAGAGTTCAAATGGACTGCAGCAGCTGCGAGAAGTTTTGAATTGCTGAAGAAGAAGGTGACAGAATAGCCTGTGTTGGCACTTCCAGATTTTAGAAAAGTGTTCCAGGTGGATTGTGATGCTAGTGGCAGCGCTATTGGGGCTGTATTAAGCCAAGAAGGTAAGCCTATTGCATATTTTAGTGAAAAATTGAATGATGCAAAGAAGAAGTATTCTATTTATGATCAAGAGTTCTATGCAATAGTTCAGGCCTTAAAGAAATGGAGGCATTATTTATTGCCAAAGGAATTTGTTTTGTATATTGATCATCAGGCATTACAGTACCTAAATAGCCAAGGTAAATTGAATCAGAGGCATATGAAGTGGGTAGAATTCTTGTAGAGTTATACATTTGTGTTGAAGCATAGAAGTGGAAAATCTAATAGGGTTGAAGATGCACTAAGTAGGAGACAGTTGTTGCTTACAACAATGCAGGTTGAAGTAGTTGGGTTTGATGAACTCAAGAATTTGTACCCCGAGGATCTTGATTTTTCTGAAGCATGGAAAGCTTGTAAAGAACCTATTGCTGTAGATAGAACATAGTGGTTAGACTATTTGATTCAGGATGGCATGTTGTTCAAAGGTAGTCAATTGTGCATTCCAAGGAGTTCCATGAGGGAAAATTTGATTAAGGAGAAACATAGTGGAGGGATGGCGGGACATTTTGGTCGGGATAAGACCATTGCCATTCTTAGAGAACATTATTTTTGGCCTCAAATTACATAGGATGTGAAGAAGTTTGTACAGATTTGCCAAGTTTGTCAAGTTGCCAAAGGGTTTAGTCAAAATGCTGGCCTATATCAGCCATTGCCTATTCCATCAAGGCCATGGGAGGACATAAGTATGGATTTTGTTCTTGGATTGCCAAGGACACAAAGGGGTAATGACTCAGTATTCGTGGTGGTTGATAGGTTCTCCAAAATGGCACATTTCATTCTATGCCAAAAAACTCATGATGTTGTCCATATTGCATACTTATTTTTCAAAGAGGTGGTAAGACTACATGGTCTTCCAAGGAGTATAGTTTCTGACAGAGATACTAAATTTGTGGGGTATTTCTGGAGGACATTGTGTAAGAAGTTGAGAACAGACTTGAAATTCAGTTCCACGCATCACCCACAGACTGATGGGCAAACAAAAGTGGTAAATAGAAGTTTGGGCAATTTGCCGAGATGTTTAGTTGGAGATAAGCCCAAGGGATGGGATTTGATTCTACCACAGGCAGAATTTTCTTGTAATAACTCTATAAATAGGAGTACTGGAAAATCACCATTCCAAATTGTATATGGGAATAGCCCAAGGACTGCACCAAAGCTGAGGAAGATAGAACAAGGGGAGAGAACAAGTGCTGAAGCTGAGGAATTTGCTGAACACATCAAGCGTCTACATGAGGAGGTTCAAGCACACATTATCAAGATGAATCAAGAGTATAAAGCTAGGGCTGATCAAAGGAGAAGACATAAGGAATTCCAAGTAGGGGATCTAGTCATGGTGCACTTACGAAAAGAAAGATTTCCAGTTGGTACTTACAACAAGCTGAAAATGAAGAAATTTGGCCCCTGCAAAATTTTGAAGAAACATGACTCAGGAAATGCATATGAAGTGGAGCTGCCAGATGGTATTCAGATTTCTCCCATTTTCAACATTGCAAATGAGAAGCTAGTGTTAGAGCCATGTCCAATTCCTACTTCTAAGAAGGAGGAGATAGAAGACATTCTAGATCATCATGTGGGTAGGAGTACCAGAAACAGGCAGTATGAAGAGTATTTGGTCAAATGGAAAGGATGGTTGATCGAGGACTCAACTTGGATTTCAGTAGCTGAGGTTTCCCATTTGGGATTTCCTCTACCATCCATAAAGTGATAGGGTCACTTTTCAATCTACCCTGGGCGTCTGATGCAGGAGCATCCAGAGGTATAAGGGCAATCCTGTGTCACCCAAAAAAATGTACTTAGACTTAGTTTCTGTTTCATGTCTTTACATTTTTGGATACCCATTTGGCTCAAATAAAGGTTCCAACTCTCATAGTTCAACTATCAGTGCGTTTGAAAATCCCAAAAAAATAGGAGCATGTATTTGGGCCATCATTTTGGTGACCTAGAAGGTGTGAATTGGCTAGATGAATGTAATTGTGATTTAGAGCATTCCAAAAAAAGAATCAGGTCAAAAGGCCCCACGGTTTGAAAGTTATTACAGTTTTTCGAGTTTTGGAGACCTCCTAAGAATGCTTCAAAGTTAGGTTTGGGGCATTAAATGACCTCAAAAAGGGTCAAAAAATGGGGGATGAGCAAAGCTTGTCAATAGGGCTATAGAGCGCTTTGAGAGCTTTTTGAAAATGTAAACGGTTCATCAATCGGAGCTACTGTTCAAAAGTTATGCCTCCCGAAAGTTCGGCTACCGTTTCTGGATTCTTCTAGATTTGCACCAACTTCTAACACAGCATTTGGAACCTTCTATTTTGTCGGTGGATGCCTACAAGCACTTTCTAGAATGTACTCCTAGTCCTTAACCCTTCGGGGTCTATTTAAGGAGATTTCTGGCATTATAAAAGGCAGTTCGGAGTGGAGCTTGAGAGGAGGTGCTAAAAGGAGAAATATTCTCCAGAATTATGCTATTGTAAGCCCTTAGGGCATGTTTTGAAGTTTATTTTCTCTGTACTATTTGTACTAGCTTATTTTCTCAGTTAATATAATTTTCCCTTTCTGTTGGTTCCATTCTGTTCTTGGGTTGTGTCCCCATCACAATTGTACCTAGGGTATTCTTTCTTCCAAAGGGGAGGAACACTATTTTGCAGTCTTGGATCGGCTTCTACATTAAAGCAATCACTAGTCAACATTCTTCTTTGGGAGGGAAGCCTATCATGTCTCTCTTCCTCTTCTCACATTTCTCTATTGTATATACTTGATGTATGTCATAATGGGGGGGTCTTGATTACTCCATCCATCCATGCATCTAGTTTTTTCATCTCTCTTTTTAGTGGAGGGTTTTTCCCATGAGATTTTCCCTCCTTCTTTTCTTTATGAGAAATTGCATTTTATTATGTACATGGGTACCTAACATGGCCTAGTAGCCGGGACCCATTATGCATTTCATCCTAGATCTTGTGAACTTAAGCACATTCCCCTAAGTTATACTTAAGGGGGGGGGGGGGGGGGGGTGTTGGTGTAAATAAGTATTTACTATTTACACTTTACTTAAGTTTACTTAGGTTAATTTATTATTTAATTATTTATTTAGGTGAGATGTTTAGGAGTTTTTTTACTCTCATGAGTTGTCGTGTTGACAACACAGAAGTACGCAACTCTAATTCAATACATGGTGTCTACAACACTAGAGTTTGCATCATTCACTAAGTTGTCATGTAGACAAGATAGTTATTCGCACTCCTATTTTAGTACATTTTGTCTACAACATTAATTTGCATGTTACAACATTGTAGGCTTGTCCTCACATCATCACACTTACTTCCATGCTTAATGGAGGATAACTCATATCTGGTGGACATGTGCTTGGTTGTATGACTTATCATGTTGCTAACTTCTATGCATTCTAGAAGCTCTCTAGAGGGCTTTATATATAGGCACTCCTAGTGTACTTTCATATGGAATATTGAATGAATATATCATCATTCTAATCATACTCTTTTTGGTCTACTATTGTGCTTGTGTTTAAGTTCCTTGGTCTTGGGTGAATTTTGCCCTAAGGCAAATTCTTGTAGTATGCAAGAAGATCCCACTCCCAAAACATGCACTTTCAACTACAAGAAGAGCTCACTACTCAAACAAGTAATTTACTATTATTTTCCTTCCTTTTCTAATCTTTGATCTTTAGCTCAATCTTAGATCACCAGATAAAACTTTGCATATATCACTTTCAAAAAAGTTTGCTCACTTCACAATTCACAACTAAATAATCATACAAGCACACTTCTTATCACATGAAGTCCTTTGTATAAATACTATGCCTTTACATAAAATATTTCTAGGTTGGCTAAGACCACAATTCACTTTTCCAAGTTAGAGCAAACATCTAGGATGTTCGCCCTAATTGGACAAGTAATTGTTTTGCAATCAAAATAATTCCTTCCTTCAGTTTTGTTGTCTTGCTCCATCAAAACATGATTAACTCTATTCTATACAATTTGTATAAACTTTCAAGGTTATACATGTCATCACCAACATCTACACTATCTCCATGTAACTTTGCTTGACAAAATATCACATAGGCAACATGTTATAAACAAAACAATACACTCTTGTAAACCAAATTCTATACTTAGATAATTTTCTGATAGCAAAAAACTATGTATCTTTATTTCTAGGGTTTCCTGTCAACATGTACATCACGTGTTTCCATTAATGACAACAATTACATATCAGTATTAGCCAATTATCAACAATTATGTAATATTTTAAAATTTTCAAGTTTTAAATGCTTGTTCATGAGTTGGGCCTAAAATTTTCAAATGCATGCCAGAGGGGCATTTTTTATCCAAAATGCAAAGTACAACATGCCATTAGAATTGGGAGAATACAAGCTTTCCAGATATCTAATCAAAAAATGCACAAGTATTCAGTGGTAAGAGCTATAGAAAAAATTGTAAAATGGGGACATTCTCAGTAGAATGAGCAATTTCCATTATTGAGCACCAAATTCAATTAGAAAAGCAGACATTGGAGTTTGTTGGCTCTAGATATTTGGAGAAAATATTCTTAAAAGTTTTATTTTTCCTCTAAGGATCATTTGGCAGGTATTTTTTCCCTTTCTTAATTTCATATCTGGCATCTTTTCAGTTGCATTTCTCCATCATGCTGGAAATATTTTCAAAGTATTCTTCAGTAGTAAGGAAAAGATTTGATTTTCAATTATAGAGAGTGGGTAAAGAGAGGTTTCTCATCAACAAGTGGAAGAGTTTCAAGTGGACAAATGGTAGCATCTAATCTAATCTGGGAATTCTTCCTATCTTTATATTCTCTTCTCTTTTATTTCTTTAGGGTTGGTTCCAATTCTTGGACATTTTTCACTGTTGTGATACGACAATGATGGTTCTAGTTTGGTTGAAATTTTTTCATGGTTGTGATTCCACCATATTTAGCATTTCTCTGTAATGAATAGTTGTTATTGAGAATACAGATAGTTCTAGTTTATTAAGGAGTTTTTAGAATTTTTTTCATGTATCCTTTATGTATTTGTTTCAAGAAAATGAATAAAAATCCAGATGCAAACTTATCTTCAGTCTATAACTTCTCTCTTATTCATTTTTTTGGTTATCTTTTGTATTTTGTGAACAAAGAGCATAAAACTTAGTTGCATCATGTTTTGGATTGTGTGTGTTGATATATTTTTCTTGTGATTCAAAGAGTCATGTAAATGCTTAGTTTATCATCCTAGGGCTATAGATTTCATGAAGGGATAGGTCAAGTATGAGACTTAGAAATGATGCAAATGTCTCATTCACAAGGTGAATGGATAGATCTAGAGGTCCTAATACATGAAATATCTCAATGATTTCCAAGGATGTGTGTTAGTGATTTGTGTAATTTCCCAATAGATAAGGCACCAATCAGCGACAAGATCTATGTGTTTTTTGTTCATGTCTTTGTGATGCTAAAATCAATCTTTAATCAAAATCCTTTTCCCTTTTTGTTGAAAAGTTGAAAAGAGTTTCCCTCACTTAACTTATCAATTTCATCACTCATGTCATTATCTATTTCATGTCTATGTTTTCTTCATAAGCATAGAATATTTAGGGGTATTATCTACTTTATAAGATTCCGTTGTATGCTTTAATACTAGTACCATATGAAGAATATGAGGTTCACTAGCCTAGGTCTTGAAGAGCCTAAAGAAGAAGAAGGATTATAGCCTTATAGTTGGCCTTGATGCCCAAATGGGTATGTTGTAGATAGGAATTAGCTTCCCCTAGATTTAGTATGTTCTAATCATTGGGTTTTTGAAACATGACATTTTAAAACACCAACAATATGTATGTAGCCTAATGGCCAAGATCAACCCATCTTGACTCAAATGTTAAAAGTTTGAAACTCATGAATTATTTCATAATTCTTCTCTTTTAAAATTTGTCTTTCTTTACTAACTCTAAGGCTATACTTTCATCCTTCTAACCATAAATAGAATTAGTTGCATAATGGTTCACTAATGGCTTAGCTAAAGAGAGGTCTAGAGTTCAAGTCAAGAGGTAAGATGTTTTAAATTTTGCCTTTAGTCTTTCTTCTACTTTGTTTTTATTTCTTTATTTTAACTATTTATTTATTAAATATCATATAATTCATGTATACAAGTATTGAACAATATATTATATCTAACTATTGTAACAAGATAAATGTATATTTATTTGGGCTTATATGTGTGTACCCATATATACTCAAATAAATGTACCTAATCAACTAAGTAAGAAATTGGTTATCAAAATCACTATATCATGCATATAAGACTAGGTAAAATCCAAAAATCACAACACTAAATGGAAAGATAAAGCGCAAAAGACCAAAAAGGTGAATAACTTCCTAACTAGATTCTATACATAGGGTGCCTATATGGATCATGGAATCATCTCTTTGAATCAACAATTTTTTTGAGGATTTTTATACATGTTACCTGCACACACTTGCATCATGAACCACCAATATACATAAATTATACTTACAAGAAGTGGCACACAATAATGACACACCAACAATAATATACACACATCATGGGTTAGCAAGGTTAGATCAAAACCATAATATTAATTTAGAGAAAATCATATCTAATGAATACAATTATCTATAGTAAGAATATGTTGTCAATAATATGGTATAATTTACACTTCAAGTTAGAATTATCCTCAATAAGTCAAATTAAAATGTAAAGTATATAGTGAAATATTATCTACTTGGTATGTAAAATATATAATCATGATGGTAGGCTAAGATTCCAACAATAAATTGAATCTTAAATCATATCACTAGGGTGGGCATCACACCAATGAAAGCAAGAAGAAATGGAAACTAAATATTGAAAACATGAACAACTTGATTATTAATGAAGGAAATCTTACCAAGTTGTAAAAAATATAATCTTTATGATAATTTTAAAAATTTGAAGTTAGAGAATTCCATAATTAGATATGATTTCATTCAAACAAAAGTTCATAAATCCATGGAAAAATACCAAATGAATTTTATGAAATGCTAAAGAATAGAAAAAGGAGAGTAAACTAAGAGGACCAAGCCATAAGAGAAATGGTGGTTAGAATACTCTATGAAATTTAAAATGAAGAGCATTCTGGTAGAATAATGAAGATTTTAGAACCTCTACTAAGAAATATGACAAGAGAAATAGTGATCATGAGAGGCAACTATGAATAAGTGAATAAAGAAATAGAAGAAGTCATTGTAAAGGTAATGACAGTGTAGGAATAGATCTTGTTGATTCAAAGAGATGATTCCATGATCCATATAGGCACCCTATGTCTAGAATCTAGTTAGGAAGTTATTCACCTTTTTGGTCTTTTGCGCTTTATCTTTCCATTTAGTGTTGTGATTGTTGGATTTTACCTAGTCTTATATGCATGATATAGTGATTTTGATAACCAATTTCTTACTTAGTTGATTAGGTACATTTATTTGAGTATATATGGGTACATACATTTAAGCCCAAATAAATATACATTTATCTTGTTACAATAGTTAGATATAATATATTGTTCAATACTTGTATACATGAATTATATGATATTTAATAAATGAATAGTTAAAATAAAGAAAAAAAAAAAGTAGAAGAAAGACTAAAGGCAAAATTTAAAACATCTTACCTCTTGACTTGAACTCTAGACCTCTCTTTAGCTAAGCCATTAGTGAACCATTATGCCACTAATTCTATTTATGGTTAGAAGGATGAAAGTATAGCCTTAGAGTTAGTAAAGAAAGACAAATTTTAAAAGAGAAGAATTATGAAATAATTCATGAGTTTCAAACCTTTAACATTTGAGTCAAGATGGGTTGATCTTGGCCATTAGGCTACATACATATTGTTGGTGTTTTAAAATGTCAAGTTTCAAAAACCCAATGATTAGAACATACTAAATCTAGGGGAAGCTAATTCCTATCTACAACATACCCATTTGGGCATCAAGGCCAACTATAAGGCTATAATCCTTCTTCTTCTTTAGGCTCTTCAAGACCTAGGCTAGTGAACCTCATATTCTTCATATAGTACCAGTATTAAAGCATACAACGGAATCTTATAAAGTAGATAATACCCCTAAATATTCTATGCTTATGAAGAAAACATAGACATGAAATAGATAATGACATGAGTGATGAAATTGATAAGTTAAGTGAGGGCAACTCTTTTCAACTTTTCAACAAAAAGGGAAAAGGATTTTGATTAAAGATTGATTTTAGCATCACAAAAGACATGAACAAAAAACACATAGATCTTGTTACCTGCACACACTTGCATCATGAACCACCAATATACATAAATTTATACTTACAAGAAGTGGCACACAATAATGACACACCAACAATAATATACACACATCATGGGTTAGCAAGGTTAGATCAAAACCATAATATTAATTTAGAGTAAATCATATCTAATGAATACAATTATCTATAGTAAGAATATGTTGTCAATAATATGGTATAATTTACACTTCAAGTTAGAATTATCCTCAATAAATCAAATTAAAATGTAAAGTATATAGTGAAATATTATCTACTTGGTATGTAAAATATATAATCATGATGGTAGGCTAAGATTCCAACAATAAATTGAATCTTAAATCATATCACTAGGGTGGGCATCACACCAGTGAAAGCAAGAAGAAATGGAAACTAAATATTGAAAACATGAACAACTTGATTATTAATGAAGGAAATCTTACCAAGTTGTAAAAAATATAATCTTTATGATAATTTTAAAAATTTGAAGTTAGAGAATGCCATAATTAGATATGATTTCATTCAAACAAAAGTTCATAAATCCATGGAAAAATACCAAATGAATTTTATGAAATGCTAAAGAATAGAAAAAGGAGAGTAAACTAAGAGGACCAAGCCATAAGAGAAATGGTGGTTAGAATACTCTATGAAATTTAAAATGAAGAGCATTCTGGTAGAATAATGAAGAGTTTAGAACCTCTACTAAGAAATATGACAAGAGAAATATTGATCATGAGAGGCAACTATGAACAAGTGAATAAAGAAATAGAAGAAGTCATTGTAAAGGTAATGACAGTGTAGGACTAGAAAATGAGTAAATTTTCATAATGAAAGAAACCACAAAATTTCAAATAAATGCAAACCAATCTAATCTAGCATTGAAGCCATTGAAATGAAAGTGCATAAATCAATATGAAAAACTCATAAAAGACACTCCCTTCACATGATGCTCCAATGTTATCCTTTATTCTCCATAGAGTTGATGTTGATGTTGATGTAGCTCCAATTGACAAGATGCACCTATAACTAAAAGCACGATAATGATATGATAGTGAGAATACTTGGATTGTGGTTAGCCAAAACAAGTGCATAATGGCTCAATTTATAGGATTTTAAAGCCAAATGCAAGAAATTGAAAGAAAGAATGGAAAAGAGAAAGATGTCATAAGTATGTGTGAATTTTGGAAATTGCTATGAAAAAGAGGTGAAATTGGAAAATTATGATACAATATGACATATTATGACAATATGAAAGAACTATGCATAGAAATATGTAAGAAAAAATGGAAGAAGAAAGTGTAAGAAAAATGTATAGAAAGATGTAAGATGTATAAGCTAACAATTAGGAATGTGTAAGAGTAGGAAAATTTGAATTTTAAAAACTCATAATTCCCTCTAAAGTGGAAATTATAAATTATAGAATTGGAAATAGAAAATGCAAAATAAGAAATGAGAAATTAGAATTATAATTTAGGAAATTAGGAATTCCCATAAGTCATGAAAATAGAATCAATTAATTAATAAAGATTAATTAATTGATGATGGTTAGTAAAGAGGAATAATTAATAAGAGGGAATGAAATTAAATGATAAATACATAGGAATAGACTATGGGTTATCTAATCCTATATGAGAAATTAACAAATTGATTGGCCAAGATGATGAAATAAAAGAAAGATTATCCTAGTGAAGGATCAAGGTGAAAATACAAATAAAATATGATGATATAAAGAAATGATCAAATGAAATAACTGACACTAGATGAATGATGGGAAATGATGACTTGTTAAGGACACATGACAAGGATTGATGACATATGACATATGACACCACAAGATTGATTGAAATTGATGGATAGGGATTAATCACAATAGCATCAATAGACATAGTCAATGCTATCAAATTAATTGAATAAAGATATGATTAGACATTGAAGGACTCAACAATGTTGAGGATCAAATTGACAAATAATGATGATATGCCAAGGACACATGACATATATTAATGAACGTTGATAAGGCACTGAAGGATGTAACAATGCCTAAAGGATCGATGATGATGAGATGGTATTGAAATGGTTTTTGAATTGATTCTAAGATGATTTGCATTTTTACTGAATGATGATCAAGTTGGCCAAAAGATCAAAGTTAGTGAAATGAGAAAATGGGACAAGTTAGGATGTAAAGGTGATAAAAGAGTGGTGCAAACCATTTTTGGGCATCTAAAAATAGAAGGTAAAGACACATTGACTAAGGTAGAGACTTCAAAAGAAAAGATAGTGTTGGATGCACCCAAACCTCATGAATAGGAAGGAAGCCCAATAAAAGGGGGAGCAACAAAGATCCAAACTCCTACCAATAAGTAGAGGTTGGTAAGACATTGGAAGGAACAATTTTAGAGACTCCTCATATAAAAATTACTATTGATACAATGAACATTGATAGCACTCATATTATTGTTGATGAAATAGAGGATCATCTTAAGGATCAAGCCACCATTATTGAAATTTTGGTTGACTATCCAAGATTTGGAGATGAAAAGAAAGAAGGATATGAGAAAAATAAAGAGAGAAGAAGGATGAAGGAAAAAAATTAGAAGATTCAGCCACATTACCTTAAATTCTTAAAGGTATAGATCCTAAGCTACAAAACAATTGGAAGATAATAGGGTGAGAAACATCTTCATTTTTACATTAGCTTAAATGTATATAGATTGAGAAAGAGCTAGAAATAGAACAAAAAATTGAGAAAGAGAAAGAGGATAGAGGTAAAGAAAAAGAATTAGACAAAATAGTAATAGAGGAGAAAGAGAAAAACAAGGAAGATATTCATAATCTATGAATTTAGGTAGTTTTTCCTACAAAGGGATCAAGTATAGAGACTCCTAACATACCAAAGACCCCATTGGAATCACTTCTAGAAAGTATGATGGGAAGATTTACAAGTACAAAAGTAACTAATATTGATCAATTGGGACATATTTCTACATATTCTATCAGCAAAATAATTGAGAAGAGTAAGGCCACCAATAGTACACAAGAAGCTCGTGAGAAGATGACAAGAAAAATGAAAAGTTGAATTTTAACTTAGATGAGTGAAAGTGATCCTCAGAATAAATCAAATGGAGTATTAGAATAGTTTGACAATCATTTGAAGACATTGGTAGAAGTTTCCACTATTAAAGCCCAAGATGAACATGATGTACAAATATTTTCAGCAAGGTATGCAATAATGTCAAGGATGATTTGGAAAATTTAGATACTAGAATTAAAGAGTTGAGGAAGTGTGTTCATCAAGGAAATAAACTATATGAAAAGTATGCCTTGGAATTTGAATACATGCACACCTTCACCACACAGATCAAGAGCAAGGAAGATGAATTGAAAAGTTTGATTAGTGAGCTGAAAATTATAGATGCTCAAGTTATTGACTAGGAGCAAAGGAAAAGTAAGATCCATGATGAGAGAAGAATGTTGGAGGTCAATAAGGAGCATGCATTACAGAGATTATCTTTATTAAGAGAGCATTTATCCTTGAATACTGTTCCAATATAGAAGCAACTTGCTGATTTCTTGAAGGAAAAGCTATCTTATGAGCACTTTACTTATCCAAACTTTCAAGGTACAGAACTAGCATCTTCTAGACTATGTGCACTTATCACATTTTTAGATCTAGTCAAAGATTGATGGAATTTTTTTTTAATAAACTTAAAGAGCTTTTTTTCTTATTTTATTTCATTGGTACCAAATTCATCAACATAAAAGGAAGAATGCAGAATCAAAATTTTGATTTGTAAATAGTTTTTGACTCACCTTTGTCATTGATATCAAAGGGGGAGTGTAATGTTTGAAAAATTGTATATGCAAAGGTATAAGGTAGAGTATAGACTAAGAGGGGGTATGTATAAGATATTTTTTAATAGAAATGATCCACATATTGAAAATTGTGTATGGCCATGTGAAGAACTTCACAAATTTCATAATTTTGTAATTTTGGGACTTAGCCAATTTTACCATATGTTGTCATGAATGCCAAATGGGGATATTATTGGAAATTTGGCTAAGAGGATAATATGGAAATAGATTGAGGTTTTTACCTATGAAAAAAATATCAACCATATTATGTTATCATGTTGTGGAGACATATCATTTATTTGAAGACTTAGAAAATTGTCTAAGTCTTGTAAAGGATAATTGTCAATAGAGACACCTTTTTTGTTTGTGAAGTTCATAGATAGTGAATTGGAATGTGTGCACTTGAGGGAAGTTAGAATAGGGTATGATGATCTTATATTTTAGAAATAAATTCATTATGAGTAGTACATATATATTTATTAATATTTTATTAGTTGCAGTCTTTTACAGGTAAAATAGAGTAGAGGTAAGGAAATGATCAATTATGTTAAGAAATTATTTTAGTTTACCAAAATTATTACTTAACTAATTAGGGAAAACATCCTCTATATTAAAAATAACTTAGAAAATATTATTTATGCATTTTGGGACATGTGCAAAGACATGAAGGTTGACAGGACAAAATAACTTGGGATAAAGAAAATATTTGGTTATGCAAAGTTGTGTGATGTCTTTTGACATTGAAATGCACTTCATATATAATGTGAACTTTATGTTAGAGTAGAGAAAGGAAAGTCTATGAAATATTTTTAATAGAGAGCTACAAATGAAAAATCATATATTGAAGATATCAAAATTGTCAAAAGGTTTTTGTATCTATTCCTTCTGTGTACAAAATATATCATTATAATTGTAGGTTTGAGTAGTGAGATCATTTTGCATATGTTTTTTAATTTTAACAACAAATCCTAATAGGGTTGAGGCTTCTGACAAGGATTAGTCCTCTAAAAGGGACATCAACACTATGCAAATGTAACAAACTCCTAACAAGGTCAATATCTTTCACAAGATACTTTTGATTAGTGGATCATTTTGTGGGTGCCATTCCCATTTGGGTTTTCCCTTGGCCAAGGTTTTCCTAGTTAACAAATAATGATGTTATGATTTGAATTATTTTACTGTTATGTTTACTTTTGAGTTTAATCACATGTGCATGTTTTAAGATTGTAAAATATATCCATAGTTGGGAAAAAGTTTCTTAAATATTGATTCACACCCCCCTCCCCCCCTCTCAATATTTCCTATTTCTTACTAGGATTCTATCACAAAGTACAAGATATGAGACAAAGATCAGGTATTTTAGCCTAAGGAATTGAAGTCCCTTATAAATTGAATTACTTAGTGATATAGGGATGATATCCTAGATGTTGAACTTTAGTAAGAAAGTTTTCATTATCATTTTTGGAAGTGTGTTACACACTTCATCATTAGTGATAAATGAACAAAATAATTAGAATGGTATATAATAAGGATATTTAGATCATGAAAAATATATTAATTGTATTTACATGATAAGAAATATTTATTAATGATAATATGATGCTACTTTTATGGTTAGATGTGATCATTTATTGAATGGGAAGAATCAATTTGAGATATACTAAGAACTAATAAAATATAGTAGATGTTAGTAAAGTCATTTTGGTATTGTATCTATTACTTATTGTATAGATCTAATATCTTTGTAGAGTAGTGAGCTCCTTTGTTCATTACTTGCATCGAGGAAATTGAACCAACATATTAGAGTAGTGATCTCCTTTGTTCAATTGGATCCTTTGTATAAATTTCCTTGTATTTCCCTTGGCCAATTTCCTAAAAAAAGATCACAGTGTTATGAGTCCATTATTGTTGTATACTTTACTTTTTAGTTTATTTATTTACGAATTCATATGGTTAAGTTTTGAAATACATAGTTATCTAGTAAAAGTGATACATTATTGATTCTCCCCCCCTCCTCTCAATATTGTATATATCTAATAAGAATGGATAAAGATAGTATTAAGAAGAATGCATGATCAGTTCTTTTGGTTAGGTGACCAACCTATCAAAATAAATAAAGACCTTATACATTTGGATTGGAGAATTATAGTATAGTACCTATTGAAACCAAAACAGTGAAGGAGATTGAAAATTCCACTATATCTAAGGGGGACAAGTAATAAACTACCCTTGTTGACATAAGACAACATGATATGAGGTTTATTTCTAAGATTTTTGGTTATAAGATGAATTATAGAAATAGGAACAACTTAGTATCAGCTAGAGTAATTTATAACACATATAAAATGGTGGTTGAACATGAAGACATTGATATTTGTGAGATCTTAAGGTAGTCACTATTAGAGAACATCAAAAGAATCAAACATTACAAGTTATAGGTCTTTAGATTTGGGTCCTTGATATTTCGCTTCTTTTTCACATAATTAACAAGTTTTCCACCATGAATGCTCATGTGTAGAGAGATGATATTTCTATTGTAGCCTTAATTAGGAAAGGTTATGGAATAAAACATAGAAAGATGAATGATAGTGATTTTTATGGGTTATCCAAAGAATTTCAAAAATAAATAAAGTAGAGAGGGATAATTCTAAGACATATAGTTGAGAAATATGTAGACACAATGTGCTTTATGGTTGAAACTAATAGTACTTGCATGGAAGAAATTGAACCAAGGATTCAATGGATCTCTCCTATGGGCTATGAAATTGATCCCTATATTATGGTACATGTTGATGGTTTTCTTGCATCTTCTAGAGATCCCAATGCAAGAAGATGGAGAACTTATGAGGAAAAATATAGTTAGGTTAGAGAAGAGATTACTAGAGACTTTAGGAAGAGAAAAATAGAGGAAATGTTGCAAAAAGTTGCAAAAAAAAAAAGATATTTCTAAGGAGAAGATAACTCTTACAAATGAGAGAAAGGAATAAAATAAGGTATAGATTGATGGATCTAGTATAGAACAAATTTTTTTAGGATATTATTGATGATGTAAATCCACTTTAGATACCTAATATACCATTAGAAGTGGTTATCAAGGTCGAGATTACACCTATACCTCATAGAGATAGAAGGAAGTCTAGTAGAATAATTATAATAGTAAAAGTTGAGAAACCAACTATAGAACAATCAACAAGGACACCTAGACACAAGTCCAAGGCTAAATGACATAATCAAAAGAAACCCAAGGTAACCAAGACCAATGTTGTAAGAAAATTAAAATAAAAACCTATCATAGTTCAACAATGAAAAGAAGAAGTGGAAACCTACTATTAAGGATATTGTTGAAATATAAAAAATAAGGTATGATCAATTAGACTAAGAATTATTATAATAGGTATGAAGAAAAAGATGAAAAACTTTTAGAAGTCTTTCTTATTAATTACTTGTTAAATTTCAAGAGAAATTTTTAAGAGATAATAGGTAGTGTACCAAATGAGTTATATGGTAGATTATATGTAAGAAGATAGTGATCCTTAGAAGAGGACCAAAAAATTAGAGAGAAAACTTTACACAACTTATGCACTTTGGTTACTATTGATAAAATGAAGAACATATTTAATAAGGCTAAGGAAAATATGAGAAAAAATATGAGGATAATTAAGATCATGGTAGGGATATATGAATAATTAAGGATGAAATTAAAAAATAAATATCAAAAGTATTGAGTGAAATTGATTAAAAAATTGTGTCTACACCTACGACTAAGGGTATTATAATCAAAGAAAAACATGTTACACTAACAAAGGAACTTGAAGAAGTAAATCCATTATTTAGTAGAGTTCAAGAACCTAACATATTTTTTTCATGTGTGCCTATATCATCAGAGCTAATTTAGGAGCATCCTGGGTGTAAGGGAAATCTTGCATCACCCAAAAAAATTTCTAGTTCTAGTTCTTCCATTTTTAATAAGGGTTATTCTTCTACAGAGTTGTTATTTATGGGAGCATGATAATTTTAGTAAGTTGGTATTATGTTCTTAGATTGTTCTAATCTCATATGTGGAGGTTCATCTTTGACATATCATTTTGCCAAATGAGTTTTATTGTCATATCATATGTATTGCTGTAGTTATTATAGATTTCAACGTAATGAATTTTGGCTATCCAAAATTTAGGTCTGATGATGAAGGCCTAAATGGCTCTAAAATAAGGGGAAACCTTGATCTTATGTAATAAAGTGTAAAAAATTGATAGAATATGAATTTGGATACACTCAAGGGTTAGGGGTTAGTATCTAAAACCTTCTCATGCAGTTAAAAATGCCTATAGAAGGAAGGCTTATAGGTTGTCTAGGATAGTTCTAATTAATAGTCACAGATTTGTCTTGTAGATTTTTGTAAGGAAGATGGCCGTATGAGTTTATATATTGAAATAAAGTATTTTTACATTTTTTGTGATAATAAGAATCCCATATTTTGTTCTCTTAATTTGTGTTGCTCTCTATTTATTTCATTTGTTGTGGTATTAATGGGAGCACCCTTCATCAATTGGTATCAAAATGAGAGTTCCTTAGTGTGTAAATTGATCAATGGTTGGAAGGTCATTTACACCAAGATCATGGTCTAAGCATGTAGATAAATAATCAATTATAAGGTAGTTTTCACTAGGGTTTCAAAAAAAGCACAAAAATGCCTTCGCAAAGAGAGCATGGTGAAAGAGTTGTAGGTGTTACATGTAAGGATTTTAGAACCCTCTAGAGATGGATGCAAGCATTAGAAGAACAAATGTGTAAAGGAATAAGTATTTTTGTAATAAATTAAAGTGAGGATGAAGAAGAAGAAGAAGAAGAAAAATTTGAAGAAGAGGTCATTTTAAACCTAGAAGAATATAGGCTTTTTAGGGCCATTTCTAAGATTGGAAAAAGACCTAGGTTTGAGGTTCCTACATTTTCAAGAAATCTTAACCTAGAGGAATTGATTGATTGGATCAATGAATTGGAGGAATACTTTGAGTATGAAGATATTGAAGATCCAAATAGGGTTAAATTTATGAAGGCCAAATTGAAGGGTCATGCAATGATCTTGTGGCAGGAGATTCAATTGGAGAAAAATAAAAAATGGTACTAGATTATAGCTAAATTGAAGTGACAATTCATTCTCATGGATTATGAGCTTGATCTATTGAAGAAAATGCAAGAGTTGATGCAAGTAGGAAGATCTTTTCAAGAGTATACCGAAGAGTTCTACTAAGTTCTCATTAGAATCAACCATCTTGAAGGTGATAAGGAGAAAGTTGCTAGAAATCTTAATGGGTTGAGTCCAACCATTTCAGAGGAGCTACATCAAGTTTGAATAACTAGTATAGAGGAGGCATAGTTATTTTCCCTAAGAGTTGAGGAAAAGTTGAATAAAAATCTTGATAGAAAATATAGTGGTAGAGTTCATAGTGAAAGATTCGATGGATAGTCTTATGAAGGCCAAAATGATGATTAGAAGAAAAATGATGAGGCTAAAAGTACCAATAATTTCCATGATTATAATAATAGAGATTAGAGAGGAAGAGGAAGAGGGAAAGGATTTGGAAAAGGAATTTTTTGTGGAATACATTTTCACTATGAAGAAGAAGGGCATGAAGAATTTAAGTGTTTGCAGTTCTAAGAAATGAATTATAGAATAACTGAGGGCCAGACCAGCATAGCACATGTTGATGAAGATCTCAAATCATCACATTTTGAGATGTTTAAAAAGGTGAATTCCTAGTTAATAGAATAGTCTTGTTGAGTGGTGATAATGAACCTGATGAAAGAAGGAGTTTTTTTTTGGCACAAGGTTCAAGTGTAAAGATAAGTGTTGTGATGTGATCATTGGTAGTATAAGTGCTAACAATTTGGTGTCAGAAAGGATGGTCACAAACTTAAAGCTAAAGAGGTAGAAACACATGCATCTATACTAGATTTCCTAGGTACAAGATGACCACAAGGTCATGGTCAATGAGTAGTGTCTAGTGAAGTTCAAGATTGGAAGCTACTAGGATGAGGTATTTTGTGATATCATACCTATAGACATATGTCATATTTTTTTGGGTAGGTCATGAAACTTTCATAGGCATGTTGTACATGATGGGTATGAAAATACCTACACACTAACAAAGGATGGAGTGAAAGATAAGATAAAGTCATTGAAGGAGAAAGAAGAAAAGGAATGTAGTGCTACCAAAATATGTTTATTTGATGGAAAGTAGTTTCTCAAATATATGAGGCATGGATGTATGTGTTTTTCTATAATTCCAAAAGATGAAAAAAAAAAGGTAGAGGAGATACCTGTAGAAGTTGTATATTTGTTGGAAGAATTTCTAGATATTATGTTAGCTAACGTACCTACTGGATTACCCTAATGAGGAAGATCAGTCACTAGATGGACTTGATTCTAGGAGCCAATTCACCAAACAAGGTAGTGCATAGAATAACCTAGCAGAAAGTGAAGCATTGACTTGATAATTTCTTGAGTTTTTACAAAAGGGGTTGATTCAAGACAATCTGAGTCTATGTATCATGTCAGTCATTTTGGAACCTAAGAAGAATGGAGAATGGAGGATGTGTATAGATTCACAAGCTATTAACAATATCAAATTCAAGTACAAATTTTCATTGCCAAGGATGGATGATAATATGGATTGTTTTAGTGGAGCAGTGTATTTCATAAAGATAGATATGAAGAGTGGGTACCATTAGATTTTCAGCATAGAAGGGGATGAGTGAAAGACTATATTAAAGATAAGGGAAGGATTGTACAAGTGGTTGGCCATGCCTTTTGGGCTAACCAATGCATCAAGCAATTTCATGACACACATGAATGAGGTACTAAAGGAGTTTCTATGTAATTTTTTCATTGTTTACCTAGATGATATATTGATCTTTAGTAAGACATTAAAGGAGAATTTGATGCACATTCATAAGGTGTTTGATAAGTTGAGGGAGGAAAAGTTGTTGATAAATTTGAAGAAGTGTAGTTTCGTGAAGAAGGAGTTGGTGTACTTTGGAATTTTGGTATTAGAAGAAGGTCTAAAAATGGATTCTAAAAAGTGAAGGCTATTCTCGAATGGCCTACTCCAAGGAGTGGAAAAGAGGTAAGATATTCTTGTGTACTAGTTAGTTTTTATGGAAAGTTTGTCAGAGGATTTAGTAGTATTTTTTGATCTATGATTGAAACAATTAGACGAGATAGAAAAGAGTTTAAGTGGACTATAGGAGTAGATAAGAGTTTCAATTTGTTGAAACAAAAAGTTACTAAGAAAGCTATTTAGAACTTTCAAATTTTAATAAGGTTTTTCAAGTAGATTGTGATGCTAGTGGTACTACAATATGATCTATTTTAAACCAAGAAGGTATTAATGTTACTTATTTTAGTGAGAAGTTGAATGATACCAAAAGAAAATATTATATTTATGATTAGGGATTTTATGCTATAGTTTAGGCATTGAATAAATGGAGACATTTTCTTTTCCCTAAGGAGTTTGTTATGAATATTAATCATCAAGCTTTGTAATATTTGAAAAGTCAAGAAAAATTGAACCAAAGGCATTTGAAGTGGGTTGAGTTTTTGAAGAGATATACATTTATTTTGAAATAAAGAGTAGGAAGTCTGACAAATTTACAGATTCTCTTAGTAGAAGAGAAGTTTTTCTACAAAAATGAAAATTGAGGTGGTTGCATTCAAGGTACTCAAGAATTGATATATATATATAGAGGATCCTAATTTTGCTGAGACTTGAAAAGCTTGTACAAAACCTATTACACTTGATAGGAAAAAGTGGTTAGATTTTATAATCTAAGATGGTTCGTTGTTCAAGGGAAGTTTGTTGCACATTACTAGAAGTTCCATGAGAGAGAATATTTTTAGGGAGAAGCATAGTGGAAGATTGGATGGACAATTTGATAGAGATAAAACTATTTCTTTGGTTGTTGAAAATTATTATTGGAAATAGTTGCAATAAGATGTGAAGAAGTTTGTATAGTATTGTAGAATATGTCAAATGGAAAAAGGAGTGAAGAAAAATATGGGGTTCTATCAACCATTACATGTACTTGATAAGTCATGGGAAGATGTCAACATGGATTTTATTCTTATTTTATTGAGGAAGTGATTCAATATTTATGGTGGTTGATAAGTTTTCCAAAATGGCACATTTCATTCCATGGAAGAAGACAAGTGATGTTGTTCATGTGGTGGAGTTATTTTTTGTGGAAGGAGAAATAAGTAGTGCTAAAGTAGAAGATTTTGTTGAACATTTGAAGGGAATCCATGAGGGGGTGACGAAAAACATTAGAAATATGAATACATAGTATAAGGTTAAGGTAGATGTGAAAAGGAGTGATAAGGAATTTTAGATTGGAGATGAAGTCATGGGTCATTTGAGGAAGGAGAGATTTCTAGTGGCTACATATAATAAGATAAAAATCAAGAAGTTTGGACCATGCAAGGGAGTGAAAAGGCATGATTATGTTAGAATATATAGTCCAACAATATAATCAAGAGGGGGGAAGGGGGGTGAATCATTTATGAAACTATTATCACAATTATCAACCTTATTAAAACTTAACCATATGAGCAATATAATTAGAAACCACAATAAGATACTCATGCACAATAACACCAAATATGTTAACTAGGTAAACCCTCGATCAGAGGGAAAAATATTAGCATGAATGTCTATGATACTACATTGGGGGAGTATCCTAAGAATTGGAGACTATTGACCTATTGCATTAATGACTTTATTTGACATTAATGTCAATATAGTAGTAAGTATATGAAGATTGGTAGACCAGTAGACAAAGATCTTATTTGTACAAACAATGGTTTGATTACCTAGTAATGTATGATCATGAATATATCCTATATTGTGTCCTAATAATAAGGTTCAATGCATAGAGTCTAAGTCAAAGATTTATGAAAGATATGCTTGATTTATAGAGAGCAGTGTTGAGATAAAGAGCTATTTTTTATGTTTGTATTTTATTCTTTTACACTAATATAATCTTGTCATGCCTAGTTAGGAAGTGATAGAGAACATTCTAATGGTGATTTCAACAAGTGTGCAAGTCCTGGAGTCACATGTGTGAATATTAGTATATACTATGAGCTGATAGTGTTGTTGTAATTGTGAATTAATTAATTTTCTTATTATAATTAATTGGGAAATCCTCAAGGCTGACTCAAGGAATTATTTTGAAGATATGTGTCGACACTCAAAAATGGTTCGTGCCTACAGTTTCATCACATTTTAATACTAAATCATCTCATTTTCTCATTTAGCTAATTATGATCTTTAGGCCAACTTGATTATATCTCAATAGTGTATGTCATCATTTGTATCCTCTTCCACATCAATTGCAGATTATTTTAGAACCATTTCAACATCATAAAAAATTATATCAAATCAAAATTATATCAAATCAACCTGGAATAACCCCAAATCTACCTAGAATTAGTCTTAATTGACCCAAAATATGTCAAACATCCCAAATCTATCATCCTTTGTCTAACCCTAGGCATTTTTGTGGCTCTCAGTGCCTTAGAAATCCATCAATCCATTGAATCTATAAATTTGACCTTAATATTGTCATGGCTCTTAGTGCTAGGTCAAACTATCACTCACATTGTCCAATCTTTGACATTGTCTAGTCTCTCAGTATCATATCGTAGCATCATTGAATTAATATAATAACATCAAGTGTCTATCAATGTTATTAAGATCAACCCTATTAATCAATCTCAATCCTATGGCATTTACAATGTCGATTAAATGTTATGTGTCCTTAATTCATGTCATGTATCCTTGGAATGTTATCAATTTGAACTAATCAATCAATTGTATCATGGGTTTGATCTATCCACCGTCATCCTAATTAATCTACACAATCATCATATTTCATCCTACATTTATTTAATCAATTTGGCCAATCATTTACTAATTTCCTTTATAGGGTTACACAACCAATAGTTTAATCCGTCATTCCAATCATTTTAATTACACATTACTAATTATTCATTCTAAATAACATCCTCAATTAATTAATTGATTCATCATTCAAAAACTATGGAAATTCTTAATTTCCTAAGCCATATTTAATTCCATTTTTACTAATTTCTATTTGTGTGGAATAATGGATTTTTAATTCAAATATTCCAAATAATATTGACATCATCATGACACATGGGCATGACACATCATGGATTCTCCATTTATACTTAACTAAGATATGTCATAATCCATATATTCTTATTCCCTTATGGATGTCTATATTTGGCTTCCATTGTCATAGATTCTTGGTTTTAAGTGGGTTTGAGGTGTCGCATGATGCTTCATGGATCTTCTTCCATTTTTTAGCCATGTTTGACTTCCAAGCATCATAAAATCCTACATTTGGTATCTTGTGTCATATGTGTCACGGATTCTCAAATGAATCTCTTTCCAAGTCACATATCCAAGGTGACAAGTCCAATTCTCTCATCTTTCTTGTTGCTTACAAATTAAGCATTCTTCCTCTCATTTCCAATCCTTAAGGTCCCTTGATTCCTAACCTTAAAGTCCTAACTTCTTAGTATCTTTATGCTTAAAATCACTTCTTCTAGTATTCTCATGTCATTATCATATCATAGGGCTTTTGTTTCTAATTGTGTACATTATAGGCAATTGGAGCTACATCATATGGAGAAGAAAGGACATGGGATCTACAAATGAAAGAGGGGGTTTTAACATTGTGTTGCTTTCTTTATTTATTTATCCTTCATGGTAGATGAGAGGGTATTAATGTATGTTTATTGAGTTTGTGATTTTCTTAGAGTATGTTAGATATTAGCACATTTTTTGGTCCTACAATTGGTGAACCCGACGTGAAAATCATGTAAACTAACTTGTTTTATTTTTATTTTTGTGCTTCTAGGTGCAAGGAAGGAGCTCATTTGGAAGGCTATAATGGCTATCTTCTATTCCTTATCACATTATTTTAATTAGGAAGAATAATAACATGATTTTAGGCCTTCATCTATATATTATGTTAGCTTGTTGTCATAGGGTGCACTCTGCTCTACTAGGACATACTTGGGACCTCTAAAAAGCAATTTTAGAGGTCTAGGAGTCACCATAACCTCCATTTGTTGTTCATATCTTACTAACTACACTTAGAAACAACTAATTATGCCCTTTTAGGCCCCAAGTGCACTATGGGTGTAGTTTGCACTATCTAAGAACACTTGGTGGGGTAGATTCCAAAATTTTAGTTTATGAGTATTGTTTAGGGCTTATTTTCCCACAATCTACAAATCGTCTCCCAACTACGCATGAAAACTACCAACCATGCCCTTCTAGACCCCAAGTGCATCATGGGCACACTTAGCACTATCTAAGTGCACTTGGGGACATCATGAGTCATTATGGCCTTCTAGGGTGTAGTCTGTTCAATCAAAGCACAATTGGTTCATAGAAAAAACACATTTCACTTAGAATATACATCTAGGGTTTATGTTTCCTTCTAGGACTTAGATTAGATGTTTTATTGTTACAGATGATCTATTTACAGCATGTGGTGATTGTTGGATGAAGACATAATCATTACAAACTACTAATGATTGTTTATAAGACATTGTCGAAGACCCTATGTACTTTTCTAAACTGTGTGTGAATTTCCTAGATTAGATAACACTTTTTTTGGTGCACTAAAACAAACTTTCTATACTACTTTGTGTCCATGCATTTTTTAGAACCCTAAGAGTTACATGGATATATCCTCTCCCCTTGCTATTTATGGATCTTGGGTTTAAGAGAAATCTATGTGACTTCTATAGAGAGGCATGCCTTAGACCCAAGACTCACCACTTCATGAGCCCTAGGGGATGACCTCAAAGTGGTAATGGGACAAATATAGGTCAATGTTCTAGCCACTATATAAAACTTAGTATGGTTAATGTCATGTTAGTGGTATTGTTGTGTGATAGCTCTCCTCCAGTACCCTTGTCATGTGTCAAACCTTGGTTCTTAGGGCTAGGAGACCTTCTGAGGAAGTTTATCATTCACTTACCAAATGGAATGTTTGCACTAAATAATTTGACTTAGAGGCCAAAAACCTTTCTATCCAGTAGCTCAGGGGGTCACCCATGCCCATGAAGACATCCCACACTCTCATAGTCCTTAGCAGAGACAACAATCCCTTAGGAAGTAGATCTTGGTAGTCCTAAGAAGTGAGTGGAATGTAAGGTGGAGTCTATGATGCCAAGATTATAAGTTATGCACTTTAAATAAGCATGAAAAGACTTTAGTTGAAGTGAGAATTTAGTGGATATAGTCCTAAAGCCTAGGTTGTTGTGTGTCTTTTCACTTTAATAACAGCTATTCTTGTCTTATTGTGTCTTGTGTGTGTAAAACATTAATCAAGATAAAAGCCAACTTCCAAATTTACACCTTGGATACCATTCAAACCTTGTCAAAACATTACAAATTTTCAATACATCACACCTCTTGTACAAAAATTGCAAAATTTGTCCATGAACATTCAAGACTTTGGAAACATGGAAGACTATAACCTTATAAGTGCTTGGCATAACTTAGATTTCATCTTTGCATAGTATCCACTTACATTCACCATAGTTTGAGCCTCATACTTGCATCATCTGGGCTTCATTTTACATCCTATTAGTCTTCATTTAGAATCTCTCATCATTCATAGTGTATTCCTTACGCTTCAATTTTTATCCTTTAGTCTTTGCATTTCAACCTCAAATTTGCATCTTGCATCTCCCATTTGCATTTTTGCATTACCCAACCTTCATCTTGCATACTTTAACCATCATTCTAGGTGTCCTAACCATAATTTTGCACCTTCATTCTAGTCTTTGCACTATCCTATGATATTTGGCTCACTTTCATATCAATTGGAAACCTAATAACCCAAAATCACCTTAATTTTAGTCGAGCTTCCCAACTGTGCTCTGAAACTACCAACTACACTCTAGCTGGCCCCAATTGCACCATGGGCATAGTTGGTACTATCCAAGCACACTTGGTAGTCTTAGAACCTAGTTTGGACTTCCAAACAATATTTTAAGACTTTAGAAGTGTCCTTAGGTACCTAGATAGGTTCCCCCTGTCTCAACATGTCCTGGTCTATATTTTGCATGTCCTAGTCATCATTGTCTTCACTTAGGGCTTTATTCCTTAGGTCATAAAATTCATTATTCATATCCTATCCAATCATAACATCATCCCCATCATCCTAGTTCTCTAGTATAGCAACTTAGCAATCACTTAGCTCAGAGATAGTAAACATTCAACCCAGCCTCCCAACTGCGCCATGAAACTACCAACTACACTCAAACTAGACCCAAGTGCACCATAGGCATAGTTGGTGCTACTAGAGTGCAGTTGGTACTGTTAGAGTGCACTTGGGTACTATTAGAGTGCACTTGGGTACCTACATGACCAATTTGGGCCTCCAAATTGCATTTTGGGACCCTAAAATTGCATCTAGAAGCCTCTGTAGGTCCACATTTTGTATATGACCCAAAATAGAATCTTGCACCTAAAAATTCATTTTAATGACCAATTTGGGCCTCCAAATTGCATTTTGGGACCCTAAAATTGCATCTAGAAGCCTCTGTAGGTCCACATTTTGTATATGACTCAAAATAGCACCTTGCACCTAAAACTTCATTTTACATATTAGGACCTTTTCATATTACATTTCCAATTAGAATAACCATCATTTTGATCACCCTAAACATCATTTTGAACCCAAAACCTTTGAATTTAGTAAAAAATTTGAACAAAATTATGGACCCTAGATTATCTCATTGTGTCAATGGATAATGGATCTTGACCATGGTCATTTTGTCATGTTCTTTTATCATTTTCTTTGGCCAAACTCTATCTATGTCAATACAGATTTGACTTTGTCAATTTTATCTTTTCACTTATATCTCTTTTTTGTCAAGATCGAAAGTCTATTGTCATAATATTAAACTCTTAGGTTAATACCTATCGAAGATTTCACCTAAGTTCAAAACCCTACATATACCCTTATCATAGCATTGTCATATTCCCAATTTCCTAAACATCATTCTACCTATCCCTAGTTGCATAATCACCCCAGTTTGAATACTCTAAAATTCTAGACATTCATCTCCAAATATCAAATCTCATCAACAAATCCAACAATCATCTTGTCCAAATCTCGAGTCAAACCCTTCAATTTCCTTGACCTCATATCCTCATATTGCACCTCTTAAACATAATAATCAACCCTAGCATACCTCCATTTTCATAATCAACCTTGCACACATACATATTTAACATCCTTCTCAAGTCTAAGTCCAACCCTAATCTTTATTTTGCATATCCTAATCTGCATTTTCATCCCCTTTAGTCAAAAATCCAAAATGTCACTTCACATTTGCATTTGCATAGTTTCCCTAGGACATTTTCACCTTGCATATCAAAACCCTAGTTCATTTGTCACTTCCTCACATTGTATAACATCCCTAAACACTTAAAAATCCAAAAAAATCTCATATCTTGCATACCCACTTCTAGATTTCCAAGGTTTACCCTATTTTACCAACTGCACCCTTGTTTTACCAATTACATACTTTAGGTGTGTAGTTGGTAGTTTCTGAGTGCACTTAGTAATTAGTGATTTCATCTACACTTCCATAGCTTCCATTACATCCTAAAAGCCTCAAAAACAATAAAAAACACTCAAATCATTCACATTCTACATATTAGTCACCTTAACACCTCTTTTTACCAACTGCATACCTTATGATTACTAATTACTTACCTTTAGGGCCCCTAGTGCACCAAGGGTGCACTTGGTACTATTTGAGTGTAGTTGGTAGTTTAGGTGTGCACTTGGGAGGCAGAGAGTCCATTTAGGTTTTCCTCCATTGCATCTACATCCTTATATATCATGCCAACACTTTCAAGGACACAATCAACTCAAAGACCTAAAGAACTATATTAACCCTTATTTTTAGAGGTACAAACACAACCAAAACCTTGTCCAAGACCAAAGAATAGAAAGAAAACCCAACAAACATATGATGAAGACCAAATTGAAGCATCACAACCCTTACTTGTGGAACCCTTAAGCATATATCTACAAGATCACAACCGTCAAGGAATGACACAAAAAACCCTAAACAACACACCTACTATTAGGTTTCCTTCAAGCACTTCCCTTACACACAAAATGGTATCACCCCAAGGTGGAAGTGTACCAACCACACCCAAGGATGAACAAACACATTGCTTTGAATTCAATAAACCTAACACAAGTACCTTCAACCTAAACACCTCAAATATACAAGGTACTTTATATCTAAGAAATGACTTCAACATGGCTTATGGCATCAATGATGAAGAAATGGCTAAGGCTTTCTAAGACAAGAATTTTTGGAAAAACTTTAAACTTTTGGCAACACAAGAAATTATCAAATTTAACCCAAACTTGGAAGGACCTAAGTCCAAACATCAAAACAACCCAACACTTGAAAACATACAACCCATGATTAATTTGGACTTAGATAAGGGAAAAAAACCTTTGGATATTTCAAACACAATGATGACACCTATAAGATCCAATCAAGAATCAACCACTAAAATCCTCCAAAATACACTTGAACACATCAACATCAATCCCCTATTTGAAAAATTTCCATCAATAAATAGAAACAAGACTCTTCCTAAATATCCCAAAAGGACGTTAAGACTTGATCTCAATCACATAATACAATAACAAGATGTGCCTAAAGGGACTTGTACTCCAAGTATGCCAAACATACTTCCTTTGGAGGAAAATAAATAAAGCGCACCCTTGCTCCTAACTTTACCAAATGTTATGACATCAAATGTTATGGAGCTTCCCATGATTACACCATTTGAAACATCAATTGCAACAACCCTTACAGACATACAAAGGAAGATTCTTATTGACATTTCACCCATTCCCAAAAGGAACACATCTCATTGTCAAATCTGTATGATGTCCCAAGGAGAAACATCTAACACACAAAGGTATAGAAACAATGATCCAAACATGATTTTCAATTCTCAAGGGCATAACCAACTTCAAAGACAACAACAACCTCAAGTGGTGCAAGGATCCAACATCCCTAATGCACAACCCAATGTAAATCCAATTGACTTCCACACAATATACTAAAAAAAATTCCAACAACAACAAGCCATGTTTGCTAAACAATAAGAGCAACTAAAACAATAGTAGGAATACCAAAGATGCCTTGAGCAACAAATTTCCTATCAACAATACTTGTTACAACATATGCCACAACAACCTCAATAGGTACCTCTACAATAACAATCACATACATGGTCTCACATTCAACCAAAAGAGGTATCTCAACTACAATCACATCAAATGGCACAACAACTACCACAATAAGTGATGCAACAAAAACATACAGTACAATAATCACAATCAATATGAAAACAAGTACCACAATAAATATCACAGCAAATACCACAACATGTACCACAACAAGGACCCTTTTGTCTTCGAGGTACTAACATACCTCTGCCACTAGCAACACATCACTTGAATCTTCAAACATAGAAATGTTAGAACTAAGTAGAAATAGTTCCCACCATAGAAAACAATCTACTCATAGACACAAAAGACTTGAATAGAAGACTCTCATGAAAACACCTAATGAAGAGTTACTACAACAATTCAAACAACTTTCCAAACATATTGAGGCATTGGGAGTCTAGAAGAAACATGCTCTATATATAGAAAGGGACTTACATCCTAATCTATTTTATAAAAGTATGTATATTGCTCCATTCCCAAAATATTTTGAGGCTCCAAGATTTGAAAAATATTGATGAAAAGGATACCCCATTGATCACATCAAGGAATTCTATGCCTCTTGTACAGAACTCAGTGATGAGCCAACCTAACTCATGAGACTACTCCCTCATTCTCTAGGTGGGCCTGCACTTGAATGGTACTCAAACTTCTCAGTACCATAAAGTATTGGGCATAACTGGTAAAAAAAATTCATCCCCCACTTTGCATTCAACATTACGAATGAGGTGACACTCTTTGATTTGTGCTCAACCAAATAGAAGATGAGAGAACCATTTATCACATTCTTATTATGATGGAGAAACTTAGTTAGTCAATGCTCACTAAACATTCCTAAAGAATAATAATTTAATCTATGCATTGAAAACCTAGTCCCTGACTTAATATACAAACTCAAGATCAAAAGTCCAAGCACCATTTCCAAATTGATGAAAGAAGGGGCTAGTATTGAGGATGCCTCATCCATAAGGGAATACTTTTAAAAAAAAAGGAAAAAACCAACACAAATTTGTCTAATGAAAAGGTGAATTTTTTCTCCAAAAACAAGAATATAGCCAATGATAGCATTGTAGATGCACAAAAAATAGCACAGCACAACCTCAACTAACTCTAAAAGGTGCAAACCCTACAAATTCATAGACTCTAGAGCAAACAACACCTCAACAACTAAAAAATGAGACTTCCACTTAGGATACACCTCAAAGACATCCTAGAACCAAAAAAAAGAAATTTACACCATTGGGGATACCTCTTGAGACTACACTACAATAGTTACTTAGAAATAACTTCCTCCAATTACCCCTAATTAAAGATGAACCATTAACTAAAACTTCCTGATGGGATGACAAAAAATTATGTGATTACCATTGCAACAAGGGTCACAAGACCTCATCATGCTTTCAACTAAAACATGAAATACAAGAACTTATCGATGATGGTATAATTATTGTTGATCCTTCCTTACTAGCATCCAATATTGATCATACCATCTTCAAAGATCCTTTGGGTAATCATGACAAAGAAAAGGCCTCCAGTTCAAACTCAAACTCCCAAGCCAATGTGAATTACACACGCACTCGATATGACTACACCATAAATTACTTCAATTATTTTGAATCTTTCATATCCATATTCACCTCAAAGACCAAAGATCCTCATTTTTTTGTCACTACAGATCATAACAAGATCACCCTACCTAGAGCTCCTTCTATACCTACTGCCTCTACTAGACTTGCACCACCTAGTAGACCTAATGCTCCTACTTCATCTGATTATATCCTTATTGAATAACTTGGCAAGACCCTTGCATAAATATCTATCTTTGACCTACTACATGTGTCTCCCCAACATCAAAAGATCTTGGATCAAGCCCTTAAAGAGTTAGAAGTCCCAAAGAACATTGTTTTTGCTCAATTCCAAACCATGGTTGGGAACCTATTTGTATTACAACATATCACCTTTTACCCTTGGGATATTCCTAAAGAAAAACTCAATCTCTACAATCCCCTTCATCTTGAAGTCTTTATCCATAATGCCAAGGTTAGATGTGTCTTAATAGATGGAGGAGTAGGGTTGAATATCTATACCCTTAAAGTTGTCAAGGGTTTAGCTTACTCTAAAGAAGATGTGGATTGCTCTCACAAAATCACCATAAAGGCCTATGATGATGGTGAACAATTCTAAAAGGGTGTCATCATATTACCCATTAGATTTGGTCCAACTACTAAGAATACATCATTTCAAGTCCTAGATATCAAAATGAATTGCAACATGATACTAGGATGCCCTTGGATCCATGATATGAAAGCAGTACCCTCTATATACCACCAATGCTAAAAAATTTCCTATAACAATTTAGAGATTACCACCCCTAGTAATCTAGACCCATTCAAATTCTATGCTAGTCTTAGAGAAACCATTGCATACTAGGTCTTGACAAATCATGCAGCAAATCCACTCATGTCCTCTAGGTATGTTGATCCTTCCACATTCACACCTCCATTAAAAGTAAAGCTCAAAATTGAAGACCAAGGTTATGATAAGTATTTAATGTCACACGCTTTTCATATTGGGAAACTCCCTCTCTCTCCCAAGTCATATGATAAACCCCAACTTATGCAGAACAAGACTAAGCTCACATTTCAAAGGAAACCTTCCATTACCTTCACTAGTGGAGGTGGCTTACATGAGGAACATGTCTATGAAAACACATCTACATGAATTGAAAAGGCTAAAGTAGAAGAAGAACCTACTCCTATATCTTCTATAAGTATGGACCTAGCTTCACCATCATGAGAAAAAAGGGATATGATAGATGCAGTGGCCTAGGACCTCAAAAGAAATGTATTATTCAGCCCATCACCACATGAGGATGACCTTGTAGCTTGGGACTTAGATTTAAACCATTTTTTTGGGTCTCCCTAATGCTAAGTCATCCTTGTCTAAGAATATGAATGCTTTGAATGATGAAATGGCATCTAAGAACACCCAACCTAAACCCATAGAACCTACATCCAACATTGACAACCCTAATACCTCATTTGGTCTCAAGCAAAGCTTTTATCCTAATGAGCTACCCATATAGGTTAAGGAGATCACTAATTCTACTCACCCTTTAGTTTGTCCACAATCTTATGACAAAATATGTTGTGACCCAAGCCCTCCCACCTCTAAACATGGAACTTATGACCCCTTTCATAGTGATACTCATATCCTTTCCTTTGACCAAAACTTGTTCAACATTGATGATGGAATTTCCCTATTTTACCCTAAACTTATTGATTGGGACCAATAAGGACCACCAACATTTGACCAGTTTGAAAATGATGATGTTGTCATAAAATTCTTTGAGATCATAAGTAAGGATTTTCCATTCACCTAAACATCATGGCATACTTTGGGGAGTCAACTCCATCTTCCAATCACAAAATTGAAAAAATAGTAAAAAAAGACAAAAGTAGGTCTCTTGGTGAAAATTGAAAGGTGCCATCAGACCATGAAAAAGTAAAAATAAAAGACATATCCAAGGGTGAAGACCTCTTTGAGGTGCCCAAGGATGGAAGATTAGACATACCCCCATTGAAGGAAAGATAAACATTACTTGTGGAAATGAGAGAAGAGATAAATTTAGGAACACCTAACAACCCTAAGATCATACATTTTGCAACACCTAACAACCCTAAGATCATACATTTTGCAACCTCATTATCACTAGAGGTAAGAGATGAATTTGTCAGATTCTTTCTAGAGAGATAGATCATCTTCACTTGCTCTTATGTAGACATTCCTAGACTAGATCCTAAGCTAGTCCTTCATCACTTGCCATTAAAACCCTGAGTGAAACCAGTAAAGTAAAAGTTGAGAAAGACACATCCTCAAGTTTCTCTCCTTGTCAAAGATGAGTTGAAGAAATTATTGGAATTTGGCTTTATCAGACTCATTGACTATGCAAAATGGATATCTAGTCTAGTACTAGTAAGTAAACACTTTGGGAGCATCCAAATATGAATTGACTTATGTGATCTTAACAAATCATGTCCTAAGAATGATTTCCCATTGCCAAATATAGACATCATCATAGACATGATAACTAGATATGTGATGCCATCACTAATGGATGGATTCTTTGGTTATAATCAAATAAGAATAGCTCCTAAGGATAAAAACAAAATATCTTTCACATGCCCTTGGGGAACATATTGTTGGAATGTCATGCCTTTTGGCCTTAAAAATGCTAGGGAAACATACCAAAGAGCAATGACTACCATCTTTCATGATTTCATGCACATTCTCATGGAAGACTATGTTGATGACTTACTTTGTAAATCCCCTAGAAGAAATGATCATTTGGGCATCCTAGATCAAATATTAAATAGAATGGAAAGCTATAAGCTCCATCTAAATCCCAAAAACTATGTATTCAGAGTTGTTTCTAGAAATCTCCTAGGGTGCATTGTTTATCAATGAGGAATTGAAATGGGTCCTAAGAAAGTAAAAGCAATACTTGAAATGCCTCCTCCAACAAATCTAAAAACATTAAGAATTCTATAAGGGAGATTATAGTCTATCAATAGAATCATTGCACAACTAGTAGATAAGTGTCACTCCTTTCAATATTTATTACATAAAAGAATATTCTTTTAATGGCACAACTAGTGTGAAAAATGTTTCCAATAGCTCAAAAATTATCTTCTATATCCACTAGTTTTAATGGCTCCTATTCTAGGAAAACCATTCATTCTATACATATCTGCTATAGAAATAGCATTAGGAGCTCTCTTAGCACAAAATGATGAACAAGGAAGAGGGTGAGCCATCTACTACATTAGTAGAACACTTGTGGAATATGAACTGAATTATTCACTCATTGAACAAGCATGCCTTGTCATCATCTTTGCAAACCTAAAGCTAAGACATTACATGCTCCATCATAAAATAGGGCTTGTCACTAAGATTGATCCATTAAAGTATCTCCTAAGAAAGGCCACTCTCACAAGGTACTTATCCATATGGGTTATGATCCTTAGTGAATATGACATTGAATGTGTAGATAGAAAGACAATCAAAGGGCAAGTGATAGAAGATCAATTAGCAGAAGCACCTATGAAAAATGGTCATCCCATGTTGTGATGCAAGGAAGAGATGAATAACTAGGGCCAAAGGCTCATCTAGCTATCCAAACCACCCTGCAAGAGTTAACACAATGAAAATAAACACAAAGAACAATAACCAAAGGAGGAAGAAGAGTGAAATACTATTATTTATTTATCAAAATAGCTTCATACATGCCCAGCTGTAAGGCCTTCTGGGTTATGGCCAAATAAAAATACATTCACATTCAAAGATCAAACAGCAAATTCACACATTCTAGTTCTACTTTGTGATCCTCCTCCCCCAAAAACTCCTTAACTCTAAGCCTAAATACTCTATATATTCTTGCCAAAATAGCTTATAGATAATTCTAGAACATTACATAAGAGGAAGGCCGACCCAACAATAGTCTAGACACATCCCAAGAAAAGGTGTTAACATAAATATCATGATCAAAATAAATCTCACAAGTCAACTCATAGAAATCAAATCCAAATGCTGACTCTTAGCATAAATAGGAAAACTTGGCACATCAAGGGTCACTTGGCATACACTGGGTAACTCAATAAATGAAGAGTCACTAGGCATACACTGGGTAACTTGGTATCCATTAAGTGCTAGAGTAACTCAACACCAACTGAGTGCTACATTAACTTGTCACCAACTAAGTGCTATAGTAACTTGGCACCAACTAAGTGCTTCATTAACCTGGCACCAACTAGCAGAATGAACAAAAATGAACAGGATAACAAGGCAACCTAGGATGCTCCTACATCATACAACTGGAGTTGAAAGAAATGATTCACCTGAATCATTGAGATGTCATAATCTAAGTTGAATCTAACTCAAATTGAGAAATCCATGAAGCATCTTCAATAGGCCTATTCTTTCACTTCACCAAATATTCATAGTAATATTTTCCTCTTGTGCTCATACAAACTCTCTAATCCAATAGCTGTACAATTTCTTTAATTCGCTTCTTGGGATAATTTTCTGATACAACAACTTCATTATCTCACTCATGATACTTATACAAATCAGCAATATTAAATATAGGAGATATATGCAAGTCATCAGGTAACTCAACTTCATAAGCATTACCACTGTCAAACTTCTTCAAGATCTTACAAGGTCCAAATTTCTTCATCTTTAGCTTACTATATGTTCGAATAGGAAATCTTCCTTTCTTTAAATGAACCATCACCTCATTACCAACTTCAAAATTATGATGTCTTCTAGACTTATTAGCATTCTCCTTATACTTTTGATTACTTTGTTCCAACCTCAACTTCACTTCCTTATGCAAAGACTCCATAAAATAAAAAAATTCTTCTCCTATACAACTTCTTTTTTCTTCACCAGCAACATCTCTCAAATTTGATATAGCTCTAGGATGCATTCCAATAACAATCTCAAAAGGTGTCTTTCTTGTACTCCTATTCATAGAATTTTTATATAAAAATTTAGCTTGTACTGATACCATCACCCAATTACTTGGCTTATTCCCAACTAAACATCTCAGCAAATTACCTAAGCTTCTATTCACAACCTTTGTTTGTCCATCTGTTTGTGGATGGAATGTAGAACTAAACTTCAATTCAATACCCATTTTCTTCCACAAAGTCTTCCAAAAATAACCAACAAACTTATTGTCTCTATCAGAAATAATGCTTCTTGGTAATCCATGCAATCTCACAATCTCTTTAAAGAAAAGTTTAGCAACATGCTCAGCATTTGATGTCTTCTTACATCGTATGAAATGAGCCATCTTAGAAAATCTATCCACTATAACAAATATGGAGTCATACCCCTTCATTCTCTTAGGTAATCCAAGTACAAAATCCATACTGATATCACTCCAAGGTTTCTTAAGAACAGTAATAGTTGTATACAAACTAGTATTTTGACTCACTCCTTTTGCAATTTGACAAACTCCACAACTCTTTACAAATTTCTAAACATCCTTATACATTTGTGGCCAATAATACTTCTCTTCTAGCAAATTCCATGTCTTATCAATTCCAAAATGTCCAACCAATCCACCACTATGCTTTTCCTTAGTTAGATTCAACCTCATAAAAATTCTAGGAATACACAACTGAATGCCTTTGAACGACATACCTTCTTGAATGAAATACTCATCATACTTATGTGATCTATCAGATTTGGTGCTTTGCATTCTCTCCACACCTCAAAAAAATTAGGATCAACATCATACAACTCTTTCATTTCATCAAAACTAAGAGCTTCAACCTTCATTTCAATCAACAAAGAACATCTTCTACTCAATGCATCAACAACTCTATTAGTAACTCAACTCTTATGCTTAATAACAAATTTAAAACTTTGCAAGTACTCAACCCACTTCATATGTCTATGATTTAATTTATGTTGACTTTCCAAGTATTATAAAGCTTTATGATTAGTATATAGCACAAACTCCTTAGGAATCAAATAATGTCTCCACTTCTTCAATGATTGAACAATAGCATAAAATTCTTGATCATACATAAAATACTTCCTTTTAGCATCATTCAACTTTTCACTAAAGAAAGCAATAGGTTTAGCTTCTTGACTTAATACAACTCATATTTCTCTACCACTAGCATCACATTCAACTTGAAATACTTTGTTGAAATCAAGCAAAGCCAATAGAGGTAATTCAGCAACTTTCTATTTCAAAGTCTCAAAACTCTTATCAGCTCTACATTTCCACTTGAATTTCTTTTTATCTTCCCTCATTGTTTTAGTCATAGCATTACAAACAAAACTGAAATTCCTTATAAACTTTTTTAAAAACTAGCCAAACCATGAAATGATCTTACCTCACCCACATTCTTAGGTGTAGGCCACTCCAAAATTGTTTTAACCCTCTTAGGATCCATCTTCAAATCATCAGCTGAAATTACAAATCCCAAATACACAATCTCCTCTTGCATAAAAGAACACTTTTTCAAATTAATTAGAAACTTTTCCTCTTTCAACCTCTACAATACTTGCCTAATATGCTCAAGATGTTCTTCCTTAGTCTTATTCAATATTAGAATGTCATCCAAATAAACAATCACAAACTTTCCCAAGAACCTTTTTAGAACTTCATTCATCAACATCATGAAAGTACTAGGTGCATTAGTCAAACCAAAAGGCTTAACCAACCATTCATACAAACCATCATTTATCTTGAAAGTAGTCTTCTATTCATCACCTTCTCTAATTCTGATTTGATGATAGCCACTCTTCAAATCAATCTTGGTAAAATAATTTGCTCCACTTAAACAATCCATTATGTCATCCATCCTCGGCATAGGAAACCTATATTTCACTATTATCTTGTTAATAGCTCTTGAATTAGTACACATTCTCCATTCTCTATTCTTTTTAGGTGCTAATATAATAGGTACAACACATGGACTCAAGCTTTCTCTAATCAAACCTTTCTACAACAACTCATGTACATGTCTATTAAGTTCTTCATTCTCTATATGTGCTAATCTATATGGTTCTTTGTTTGGTAAACTAGCTCTAGGAATCAGATCCATACAATGACTTATACTTCTCATTGGTAGTAAACCATCAGGAATATCCTCAGCAACAATATCCTTATACTCATTTAGCAATTATGTAATTTCTACTAGTACTCAGCTATCACTATCTATTGTCACTCAGTCATTACCAAATTCTACTACTCGGTCACTACTGCCAACACTCGGTCCTCTAGGAACTATGGAAAAATAGACTTGATTCTTCTTCACTTCCTTTTCAAATTATTTCCCATTAACCATGCAAACTTTTATTGTACTAAAATTGACCTCATCTAGACTTTCAATCAAAGGAAACAATATTTGTTTCTTCCCATTTACTCAAAGAGTATATTGATTAAATCTTCCATCATGTACAGCATATCTATCATATTGCTAAGGTCTACCAGAAAAAATATGACAACAGTCCATGGGTATAATATCACACAAAACTTCATCAAAGTAATGAACAATCTTGAACTTCACAAGGCATTTCTCACTTACCAATATCTTATGCTCATCTTTGATCCACAAAACATGATAAGGTTTGGGATGTTTCAACCTTTGCAACTACAACTTTGTAACCAGCTCTTCTGATGCCAAATTTATAGTACTTCCATTATCAATGATCACTTTGCAGCATTTTCCAACCATCTTACATCTTGTCTTGAAAAGACTTCTCCCTAAAATCGGTTTCTCATCACTTCCCTTATTACATAAGGTTCTTCTCACCATCAGATTTTCTCCAACCTCATGTCCACTTGGTGAACCCTCATCATCTCCTTGAATCACAACATTTATGTTACCTTGCCCACTTTCAAAGCATCTACATTCAAAAGATCTATGTCCCTCTTTACCACATCTAAAATAGTTACCATTAAATCCACCTCTAGAATAAGAATTACCTCTTCCTCGATAAGAATTACCACTTTTCCATTCAGTCTTGCCTTTTTCATCATTCTTCCACTCAAGTTTTCCTTTATCCTACACAAAACTTTTAGATCTACCACCTTCACCATAAAATCTACCTTTGCCACTCTAGAATTTACCACCTCTACCTCTTTGTCTTCGTTCATTCTTCTTTGCTAAGATCTCCTCAACTTTCAAGGCATATTTATATGCTTCTTCAACACTTTCCAACTTCACAAAACTTATTTCATCTTGAATTCCAGATCTCAATCCATTTATATACCTTGTAATTTTCTCAACATCATCATCCACATTCTAGATCTGATGTCCAATCTATAGAATTCCTTGATATACTCTTTCACGATTATGTCCTTTTTTTTCAAATTTTGCATCTTTCTCAAAAAGCTAACTTGGTAATCAAAAAGAAGGAATTTGGTCTTTACCTTGTTCATCATCTTTGGCCAAGTTCTAATCTTCTCCTTTCCTCTCCTTTTTCTATCAATTTGCAAATGTTCCTACCATAGTGATGCATGACCTTTCAACCTAGTGACTGCAATCTTCACCTTTCTATTATCTTGAGTGTTTTCATACTCAAAGAAATTCTCCATATCTAAGATCCAATCCAACACAACATTGGTATTCAATTTTCCATCATAAGAAACAATGTCTATAGCAAGCTTTGAATTTTCCCTAGACAACACTTGCAACAATCTTTCCTTATCTTGATCTTTTTCAAGTTTTTTATTATGGTTTGGTGCTACTAGTTCATCATCACTTACATCATCAAGATGTGCTCCTCTCCTCTGAGCTATCTCCATAGCATCTAATCTAGCTACAATTTGTTTCAACTAATCCAATATGGCATTATCAACATTTTCTCTACCATGAACTATGTTTACAAATTAGGTTCCTATAAGATCATAATCCTCTGCAAGTTATAGGTGAAATCTATAGATTTTCCATCCTACAACCAAATTTAAATCAGGGTTCTACACAATCTTATCTCCACGAGGATGAACCTCAAGCTCTAATACTACTTAACACAAGGAAGAGATAAATAACTAGGGCCAAAGGCTCACCTAGCTATCCAAACAACCCTGTAAAAGTTAACACAATGGAAGTAGACACAAAGAACAACAACCACAAGAGGTAGAAGAGTGAAATACTTTAATTAATTTATCAAAATATCTTCATACATGCCCAGCTGTAAGGCTTCTAGGTTATGGCCAAATACTTGCCAAATACTCTAAGCCTAAACACTCTATATATACTTGCCAAAATGTCTTACAGATCATTCTATAATATTACATAAGAGAAAGGCTAACCCAACAATGGTCTAGACACATCCCAAGAAAAGATCTTAACACAAATATCATAATTCAAATAAATCTTGCAAGTCTACTCACAAAAATCATGTCCAAATGCTAACACTCAACATAAATAGGAAAACTCGACACATGAAGGGTCACTCAACATACACTAGGTAACTCAACACATGAAGAGTCACTAAACATACATTGGGTAACTCAACATCCACTAAGTTCTATAGTAACTTGACACCAAGTGATACAATAACTCAGCACCAAGTGCTATAGTAACTTGGCACCAACTGAGTGCTATAGTAACTCAACATCAACTAGCAAAATGAACAAAAATGAGCAGGATAACAAGGCAACCTAGGATGCTCCTACATCATGTTGATAGACCTTCCAGATGAAGCCATATTTAACATGGATATAGCTAATGAATGGATGCTCTACTTTGACAAATTACATATAAGAAATAGTTCAAGAGCTGGCATTATGTTTATCACCCCTCAAGGTGACATCATCCCCAATTCATATCATATAGCATTCAATTGCACCAACAACATAGAAAAATATGAGGCAATGATCACATGACTCAAGATAGTTATCCAATGGAACATTCAACATTTACATGTTTTTGGTGATTCTCAGTTAGTCATCCACCAGGTTAATGATGGCTATGAAACCAAAGGTGATAGGTTAAGGCCTTACAAGTAGATGACAAGCTTTATTAAATCTAATTTTTTTGCTCTCTTTTTGTCAGCTACCAAGGATACACAACAAGCAAGCTAATGTCATGGCTACTATTGCTTCTATGATTGATATACCTCAAAATGTGGAGTGTTGTGAGTTACTTGTCAAGCAACTTTTGATTCTAGCATTTGAACTCTCTTAATCTGAGTTTGTGTGTGAACTTTTTTGTCCTAATTCCCCCTAGTATCAAGACAGTTATGATTACCTACATGCCCAAATCCCACCCTTCAACTTATCCAAAAATGAATGCCAAGCCTTTACCCATCAAGCTACTAGATATGTCATCATCAGTGACACCCTTTACAAGAGATCCTTTGACCAAACCCTTCTCAGATGCCTTGACTTGCAAGAAGCTAAAACTGCCTTACACAAGGTTCATGAAGGTATATGTGGAAGTCATTTTGATTGTCTAAGTCTAGCAAAGAAACTTGTTAGAGTTAGATATTATTGGCCCACCATGGAACAAGATGCCCATGATTTTTCCAAAACATGTCATAAGTGTTAGATACATAGTAATCTGATCCATGCACTAGCATAAGAATTTCGACAAGTCATATCTCCATGGCCCTTCTCATAGTGGGAATTTTATCTTGTTGGAGCTATCTCTCCTCCTTTTTTTGATGGTCATAAGTTCATCATCATAGAAACATAATAGTTTACCAAGTGGGTTGAAGCTATCCATCTAACTTTTACCAATACAAAGAAGATTTCAAGGTTTATTTTGAACTACATCATATGTTAGTATGGAGTCCCCTTGGCTATTATTATTGATCATGGTAGTTCATTTCAAAATAAGGATGTGGATAAGATTTATAAGAAATACAACATCTACCATGGATATTCTAGTATTTACCATTTACAGGGCAATGGCCAAGCAAAAGCATCTAATAAGGCCATTGTCAAGATTCTCCAAAAGATTGTCAATGATTTTGGTTGAAACTAGTAATCACAACTAAATCTAGCTCTTTGGTTCTATAGAATAAGTTTTTTTTCTCCCACGGGTGCAACACAATACTCTCCTATCTATGGAACTGAGGCAATACTTCCCATTGAATTCAAAATTCCATCATTGAGAGTATCCCTACAAGTTGTTGTTGATGATGAACATTGCAGAGTATCTAGACTCTGTCAACTTAAGATGCTTGATGAGTGGAGACAAACTTCCTTGATACATCTATATACTTATGAAAACTAACTCAAATGAAACTACAACAAGAAAGTCTAAGGTTGTGATTTTGAGATTGGGGACCTAGCCTTGAAGATGAACTACAAGGCTCAAGAAAAAGGCTTTACCAAGTAAATTTGAACGAAATTAGGAAGGACCCTATGCAGTTACTACATTATTTGGCTCTAGAGTATATCATCTTGTGACCCTAGATGGTAAACCACTAACCATGTTAATCAATAGCATGCATCTCAACAAGTACTATACTTGATTCTATCTAAAAGTCCTGAGAAAATATTTTTTTTTTTAAAAGAAAAATTCATGTAAAAATAAACAAAAAAGTGAAAAAAAAAAGTCATGAAAAATGGATGCCTTCATGAAAACTTGGAAAATAGGTGTCTTGGCATGAAAACTTGAGTCAAGAGAAATTTTTTTCCTAAAAGTGAAAACCTGGCAAATAGGCACTTTGGGAAAGTATCATGGTGAAAACTTGGCAAACAAGTGATTTGGGCAAGTACCATGGTGAAAACCTGTCAAATAGGCACCATGGTAATCAATTATTACTCCTCCATCTATTGAGATTCCATCTAGTTTTTCCCCTTTTGTCATTCCCTTATCATATCCTTCATATTGCAAGACATCCCTAGTTCTTGATCGTGGCCCACAAATTGGTTAATGTCCATTGTTATCCTACCTAGGAATAGCTTGTACATACTCTATATTTGGCCTTGGAAATAGTTTACATCTTGTCTTGGGACATATTACCTACATAGTGCATGAGTTTGAACTTGAACTAGGGGCATATCCCTAAGAAATTTTTATCCATTAGACTTATCACATAATGAATTGGAGCTAACACTGGTATATGCTTTTATGATCCTAAAAAATTCCAAAAAATTCAAATATGATCCTTAAAAAAATAGAATATGATTGTGAAGAAAATCATAAAAATCATAAAACATCCTTAAAAAATTCACTAAAAAACAAAAAATATCCTGACATAAACCCTAAAAATCATAAAATGCCCTTAAAAAACTAGTTGCAAAAAATCATCAAATATCCTCAAAAAACCCTAAAAATCACAAAACCAATCAAAAATTTGTAATAAACCATGTAAATAGTCACTATGGATAATCACCCCTTTTGCTTAAATACTTGCACTTTTGTAGACTACATCTCAAAGCACTACACTTCAATGACAGAGCACACTATTTGAGCAATGTGAACCAACAATCAATCCAACATGTTATTATGAGTATATCAACCTAAACCAACAATCAAACCTATCACATTGTCAACCTGTCAAACACTATCTGCAAATGTAAAACACTAAAAGGTAATTAATAATGGACAAGAATAGTTGTTGGCTCTCATGTTGTTTAGTCAGTGATTTAGTTTAGTTTTGTTTTTCTTTGATCATGTTCCTATACCACTCGATGATATAAACTGATCTATGAGAGTGGTTGGGATGGTTCATGATCATCTTTTATTTTTTTGTTTGTTAAACATGTACCTTTAAGAGTTTTCGGCATGTATATATGCCTTAGGAAGGACAAGGTCATTTTCTATTTATATCATGCTTGTTTATGAAAAAGGTTTTCATTTACATTGTGGCCCTTTATACCATGATATGTTGCATTCCATCTACCAGATCAAAATAAAGCTCCTTTGACATATAGTGCATATTCAGAAAGCAAAAGCCTTCACATCATACTAACTATTCCTTGTCTCATCTACTCTATCTCTTGTATCTCCTTTATCTACTGCCTTGGTCTCGTTCTCTGATACATCAAAAGATTTTTTATCCTACATTCCTACATATGTCAAAAGTTAAGAAAAATCCAAACCAATACATCTTTGTATAAACATGGCATTTATATTATTTCACATTTCATTTGCATTCATTTCATATCATTTTACATTTCATTTGCATTTATTCCATATCATTTACATTTTTTTAGGCATTCACTCATGAGAAAAACATGTGGCAATAATAAATATGTCATTTCCTAGGCATAACATGTGATAAATCAATGCATGATGTCATCATATAAAAGTCCACATAGAAAAGCATTAATGCATCCATATAAAAAATATGTATAATCCATCTCATATAGTCATCATAACATAATTGCATCTCATAAATGTCTCACAAAATTATCAAAGTACATGACCATGGTTTACATCAATACTAATTGCCTATAGGCATGAACCATGAAAGAGCATAACAAAAAACCAAAAAAAACATAATAGAGAAGCCCCTTTATACATGAGCACATCTGTATCAAGATGTGCTATCCCTAGCCTTGTGACCTATATCTACCCTTGAGGATGATCCCTTTGCTATCTATGGTGGCCTCATTGGTCCTGTCACCTCTGCACTACTCTATGTCCTCTATGTTGATTGTGAGTGAGATCTTAATCCACAAAACCTCTCTACCCTGGTGGCACTAACATCTCATATTGATCCCTCTAGTATTGTGTCTCCATATGTTCCTTGTTCATCATCATAGCCATCTCTTAGAAGTTTAGATCTCTAATGTTGCTAATGAACTCTTAGGACTCCTGCATTGCCCTCTCTTCCCTGCACACTATGGCAACCCTCCCTACCATAGCCTAATCCCTCTCTACCATAGCCTAATCCCTCTCTCCTATCACAATATCCCTCTCCACTAAAACTTGGTCCAACTAACTTTGCAAACCTTTGATCACCTCCATAATCTGTAACTGGCTAGTCCTTCCTATACTGGTACTAGTTTCCCCCTGGTGTAATTCATTATATCCCCCTTGATGTCCATTGTCACCACATCCATACTTATGTCATCCTCATTACCTCCCTTATTGTCATCATCCCCACCCTTGTTATAATAATCCCCACCCTCCTTATAATCAACCCCATCCTCTCCCTCACCACCATCCCCATCACCACCTCCACCCCCACTATCCCAACCCTCTGCATCATCATGTCCCTCCTTATTATGTCCCTACTTATCCTCAACATTTGCACCCTCATCATCATCCCCCACCTCAACATCATCCTCTCCATCCTCCCCATCATCATCCTCATCTCCTCCCTCCTCATCATTTTCCTCATCTCCACCCTCCTCCTTATCTCCCTCATCCTCCTTACCATCCCCCTCCTCATCCTACTCTAGTTGTTCTTTCATTTGTGGTACTGGCACTATTGGATTTTTCAAGGGCCTTAGAAGATGCTATGCAAACCATCTATCATATGTTGTTGTCATTCCTATGTCCACCAAATCTAATGCCACTCCCCATACCCTTAGTTGTAACTCCTTCAGCTATGCATAATCCACCTATGTCATGATAGGCCACTCTTAAACCTCTACTTTGGACCATACAAACAATTCTAAACCTATCAGTACCTACTATATCTCTCCAAACTATCTACGTACCCACTCTAGTAGGTACATCTCTATCACTAGGTGACTAATCACTATGCACCCTTTGAGATAGTGCTCTTGTTTGTAGTATGGTAGGTGGATCTCATCATTGTCCCACCTATGGAAATCTCTAAAGGGTCTCTAGATAAATTGTGTCATAGTATCTAAGTAATGCCTGAAGAACCATGTATACCCTAGTAGTCCTCGTGCTAGTATGCCTCTAGAACTATATGAATATGGCATGTCCTCCACTAGCTCCCTCTCTACAAGTTGTCTAAATGATGCAATGTGCTCATATGCCTAGATCTATAATAATGTACCCTTAGTACTAAATGTTAGCCCACCTCTATATGCTACCTGATGTAGATAATAGTACAACATCCCCAACATGCATGGTCCCTAAGAAAACATAGACCATGAAATTGATTGATAAGGTTTGATCATAATAACATCAATGAACACTATCAATATTATTGAAATGGTTGATGATGCCATGATCCGACATTGAAAGCCTCAACAATGTCAAATATTGACTGACATGAATGATAGTTTGATCTAGCACTGAGAGCCACGATAGTACTAAGGTCAGATTGATAAGAGGTTGATAGGTTTCCAAGGCACTGAAAGCCACAACAATACCTAGGAGTTAGATAAATGATGATTGATTTGATATGTTTGATATGTTTTGGGTTGATTAGGACTGATTTTGAGTGATTTTGAGTTGATTTGGCATGATTCCAAGTTGACATGAAATTGATGTGAAAGAGGATAAAAATAATAAAGTATGATCAATTTGGCCACAAGATCAAAGTTGGTAGAGTGAGAAAATGGGAAAAATTAGTATGAAGAAGTGATGAAACCATATATGTGAACCATTTTTTAGCATCTACATTTTCCCCCTCTTTGATACAATGTGATTTAGAGCGTTGTGTCAAAGAATAACTAGTGAGAAAGCCAGAACATGCCCCAGTAGGGATGATATATATGGGTGCCCCCTCAATAAATTGACTAAGATAAGCATATGATAAGTCAATTTTTCAACAATAAGAAGAAAAAACCATAGCAACTAACAGAAAGAAAATTAGAGCTAAAATGTGAAAGTTATGAGGCCTAGAGTGCAGAACAGGATCAACTAGGAGCCCAAGAGTGATTTCATGGGTGACCACTCAATAAAGAAATAAAATGATAAAAATTATAGTTCATTTTTTCCACAATGAATATATGAATCCAACACAACTGAAAGATTGCAAATCTGAGTTAAAATGCAAAAGTTATCGGCTTCAGAGTGCAACATAGGGATCTAGGAGCAGTTCTGGGTACCCTAGGTCCCCAAGTGCACCCAAAACTCAACCAAGTGCATTAATGAAGAACTTGGTAAGAAAAATTGCATCATTTCAGTACCAAGTGCATCCATGATGCACTTGGGAATCCCAAGTGGACTCAGAGAGAGCAAGCTGTGCCCGAGAAGGCTCTAGGGGCCAAAATCAACATGACGGAGGGCAACCAGGAGCCCAACAATAGTTTCAAGGATTACCACTCCATAAATTGAAAAAATAATTAAAATGATAGCTCATTATGTTCACAAGAAAGATATGAGTCCAACACAATTCACAGTTCATAAATCAGAGTTGAAATGCAAAAGTGATGGCCTCTAGAGTGTAACATAGGGGCTCTGAGAGCAATTCTGGGTACCCTAGGTCCCCAAGTGTGTCAATGACGTAGTTTGAATTCCAAAGTGCATCAATGACATAGTTGGTATGACCAAGTGCCTCAATGACATAGTTGGAAACCCCAACTATTCCCTAGGATGTTTTGGGGCTCCAATCAGGGTCTGAATGGTCCCAGATCGAGCTAAAACTTGGTATGAGTTAGCATAACCCTAGGGGAATGTTAGAAACATGATAAAATGTAGTCAAAGGTGGTCAAAATTCTTAGAATTTGGTCAAACATAGGGAAGATGTAGGTCAAACTTGGGTAAATGCTAACAAAAAATTGTGCAAAGGGCCCGAAAGGGTGCAAACGGACTCAAAATGACTCAAAAATTTGCGTGCATGCCCAAAATGATGGAAAGATGTCATAGCATGAGTGAAATCATCAAAAATGGTCAGATTTGGTCAAATATGATGAGACAAATGTTAGAATAAGGTTGAACTAGGTGGAAAGCCATAGAAAGTTGATTGACGGAGTAGGATGATGCAGGAATGCATGAATGCTAGATGAAGATGATTTGGTGAATTGAAAGACATGATCATGGTGATGGAGGATGAGATGAAAAAGAAAGATGAGATGAGGAGATGTTAATATGATGGAAAGACTCTTTCTTCTAGAAAGTGCACTATATGTCTAATGGAGCTTTATTTTGATATGGCAAATAGAATACAACGCATCATGGCATAAAGGGCTAGAGCACAAATGCAAGCCTTTTGTGTAAACAAGCATGATGCAGACAAAGAATGACCTTGTCCTTCCTAAGGCATATGTACATGCCCTTGACTATCAAAGGTACATTTTAACAGACAAAAATAGAAAAATATGACCATGAACCATCCCAGCCACTCTCATGGATTAGTTGATATCATCGAGTAGCATAGGGACATCATCAAAGAAAAACAAAGCAAAAATAAATCACTCACTAAATAGCGTGAGCCAACAGCTATTCTTGTCCATTATTATGGTCTTGTTAATGTTTCAGGTGTGTAGATAGAGTTTGACATGTTGATAATGTGATAGTTCTGGTTGTGGATTCAGTTGATAAGTTCATAGTGACATGTTGGATTGATTGTTGGTCATGTTGTCCAGATAGTGTGATTATCTTAAAAGCATAGTGCTTTGGGTTTCAATCTGCAAAGTGTAAGTGTGTACGCAAAAGGGATGGTTATGCACAGTGAATATATACAAGGTTTATTGCAAATTTTTGATGGGTTTTATGATTTTCAGGGTTTTTGGGGATATTTGATTTTTTTGTGTGACTAGTTTTTTCATGACATTTTACAATTTTTAGGGTTTATTCAAGACATTTTATGATTCTTAGTGATTTTTTCAGGATCGTATTTGAATGTTAAGGATTTTTTTAGGATATTATGTGATTTTTAGTATTTTTTTAGGATCGTATTTGAATTTTTAAGGATTTTTTTAGGATCATAAAAGCATATACAGGTGTTAGCTCCAATCTTTTAGGTGATAGGTCCAATAGATAAAAATTCCTTAGGGATATGCCTCCAGTTCAAATTCAAACTCATGCACTATGTAGGTAATATGCCCCCAGACAAGACACAAACTATGTACAAAGGTCAATGATAGAGTGTGTGCAGACTGGTGATGCTTAGGCAAGGTAACAAAGGACATTAACCAATTCGTGAGCCATGGTCAAGGAGCCAAGGATGTCTTGCAATAGGAAGAATATGATGAAGGAATGACAAAGGGGGAAAAGACTAGATGGAATCCTGATAGATGGAGGAGCAACACTGATTACACATGGTGCTTGTTTGCTAGGTTTTCACCATGGTACTTGCCCAAAGTGCCTGTTTGCCAGGTTTTCACTTTTGGATGGAATTTTTCTCTTGACTCAAATTTTCATACCAAGATGCCTGTTTGCCAAGTTTTCATCAAGGCATCCATTTTTTCATGACTTTTTTCACTTTTTTCTTTTCTTTTTTCAGGACCTTTTGCCATTTTTTTCATAATTTTTCATGACTTTTAGATGGAATCAAGAATGTCACTGACAAATGTTGAGAAGATATCTATTGTTGGTGCTACAAGCGGATAAGCTCTGGATCAATGACTGACCATAACTACATAGGATTTGTTCTAAGTATGTAGCTAAAATCAAACCACTGGAAAGGCCATGAGATATACCATCATGTACCATATGTAAAATAATGTTTACCTCTTGCAAATCAAGGCATCTGAGGATAAATGGGTCAGTAGATATGTCATGTGGGATTTCACTAATGATGACATATGCAAAGGCTTGTTGGAGAAAGATTTGATCTTGAGTGTTAGGAAAATTAGGTAGCTGGATTTGGGGATAAACAAATGGATATAAGGGAGGGTTGGGAGGGTTGAGACCAATGACATTCCACATGAATGCTGATTGAGAGAACTCCAAAAGACTTTGTGGCATGTTGAACACTGGAACATTGATATTCATGGCATCATATTTTTCATCTTATATCCTTGGGAGCTGCTTAGTTTTTGATTTTTTATGGTCTAATGGTGCCTTTCAGTTTTCACCAAGAGACCTATGCTTGTTATTTCTTTCTCTTTTTTCTTTGTAACTAGAAGGTGGAGTGGACTCCCCAAAGTATGCCAATGTGTTCTCTTTAGAAGAAATTACTTCTTTATGATCTTCAGTCATAATGCCTTCAAAGTCTATTATGAGAGTGTCATCATCGTCGAATTGGTCAAAAATTGGTGGTCCACATTGGACCCAATCTAATAGTTTAGGATAACTTGAGGGGATGTCATCATTAGTATTGAATGGGATTTGGTTGAAGTTATGGATATGGGCATTAGATTCCATGGTATCATTGGGTTCATGCTCAAAAGCTAGAGGATTGTTGGTTTTAGGTAGGATATCCTCAGATGCCTTTTCATCATTCGAAACATCCATAGTCTTACACGTAGGTACTGTGGTACTAGGTGGACCTATTCATAATGGTTTAAATCTAAGCCCCAAAATAGGAGATCTTCCTTTTGTAGTGATAGGTTCAATGATTCCTTGTTTCTGAGATCCAAGACCACTATAGCCATCATAGCCTTGTTTCTGCATGATAGTAAACCCAAGTCCATACTTGCTAGAAGATATCAAAGTGGGTTCTCATTCTACTTTTTCTTTCTCAATACATACAGACATATTCTTATTGATAGAAGTGGCATTTTATGTATTGATGGGAGAAAGTGGTGACTCCCTAATGTGGGATACATGTGACAAAAAGTATTCTCCACACCCATTATCTTCAATCTTCATCTTTTACTTGGCCTTACTGAGGATTATATTAGCATCCACATACTTAGAGGAATTTGTGGGTTGTGCTTCATTGTTTGTTGGGATTTGGTATGTAGTAGCATCTCTTAGATTAGCACAAAACTAGAAAGGATCTAGATCATCAAGGATGGTAACCTCTACATCATCATATGAAAACTTTAGACATTGATGATATGTAGAAGGGACTACTTTCATAGCATGAAGCCAAGGGCATCCTAGTATCATGTTACAATTCATTTTGATGTCTAGGACATGGAGCAATGTGTCTTCAATAGCTAGGCCAACTCTAACAGGTAATATGATGATGCCCTCGGAGAAGCATTCACCATCATCATAAGATTTTATTGTGATTCTTCGAGAGGGATCCACATCATCTTTAGAATAACCCAAAATTTTGACAACCTTAAGAGTAAAAATGTTTAGTCCTACTCCTCCATCTATTAAGACATGTCTAAGTTTGGCATTATGGATGAAGACTTCGAGGTGGAGGGGATCATTGTGGTTGGTTTTGTCTTTAGGAACATTCCGATGGGAAAAGTTGATATGTTGTGAGGTGGATAAGTTGCCAACAATGGCTTGGAACTGGGCAACATCCATGTTATCTGAGACTATTGACTCTTTAAGGGATTGTTCCAAGATCTTTTGATGTTGGGGAAAAGCATGTACTAGGTCCAAGATGGATATTTGCATAGGGGTCTTGCCAAGTTGTTCAATGATGCTATAATCAGACAAAGTAGGGGCAATAGGTCTACTAGGGGGTGCAGGTCTAGTAGAAGCAGTAGGTCTAGATGGGGTTCTAGGTAGGGTGATCTTGGTATGGCATGTAGTGATAGCACAATGAGGGTCCTCAGCCTTCAAAGTGAATGTGGATATGTGGGAATCTGACTCATTAAAATAGGAGATAGTTTAGTCATATCCCATGTGTGTGTAATTCACATTAGCTTGTGAGTTTGAGTTTGAACTAAAGGGCTTCTCTTTGTCATGATTACCCAAAGGATCTTTGAATATAGTGTGGTCAGAGTTGGATGTTAACAATGATGGATCAACCATGATTACACCATCATCAATAAGGTCTTGTATTGCATGTTTCAATTGGAAGCACAATGAAGTCTTGTGTCCTTTGGTGCAATGGTAATCACAATACTTTTTGTCATCCCACCAATCATCTTTAGTCAATGGTTCATCTTTGATTGGGGGTAACTATAGGAAGTTATTATTCAATAACTATTGTAATACAATCTCAAGAGGTATCCCCAATGGTGTGAATTTTTTATCCTTGGTTCTAGGATGTCTTCAAGGGTTGTCTTGCATGCAAGTCTCAATTTTCTATTGTGGAGCTAATGTTTGATTAGAGGTTTGTGAATTTGTAGGGTTTTCACCTTTAAAACTCAGTTGAGGTTGTTCTATGCTAATCATGTAGGCATCCACAATGCCATCATTAGTCACATTCTTGTTTTTGGAGAAAAATTTTGGCTTGTCATTAGACGAGTTGGTATTGGTGTTGTCCTTGTTTGTCTTGAGGATTCCCTTACGGATAAGAGCATCTTTAATACTAGCCCCTTTTTTCATTAGTTTAGAAATGGTGCTTGGGCTCTTGATTTTGAGTTCATACATTAAGTCTGGGACTAAGTTTTCAATGCACAAGTTAACTTGTTGTTCTTCAGGAATGTCTAGTAAGCATTGACTGACTAAGCTTCTCCAACGAAGTAAGAATGTGATGAATGGCTCTCTTGCCTTTTGTTTAGTTGAGCACAAATCAGAAAGTGTCACCTCATTTTTAATGTTAAAGGAAAAGTAGGAGATAAATTTTTCTGCTAGCTTTGACCAAGATTTGATATTGCTAGGAAGTTTGTAGTACCATTCAAGTACGGGCCCACCTAGAGAATGAGGGAACAATCTCATAAGGTAAGTGGGTTCATCACTGAGTTTAGTACATGAAGCACAAAATTCTCTGATATGATCAATAGGGTTGCCTTTTCCTTGATATTTTTCAAACCTTGGAGCCTCAAAGTGTTTTGGGAATGGAGGCATATACAAACTTTTATCGAATGGATTAGGATGTAGGTCCCTTTTTGTATATAGAGCCTATTTCTTCTGGACTCCCAATGCCTCAACTTGTTTGGAAGGTTGTTTGAATTTTTGTAATAGTTCTTCATTGGGGTTTTGCATGATGGTCTTTCCTTCAAGTCTTTTGTGTCTGTGAGTAGACTATTTTTTGTGGTGGGAGCTATGTCTACTTGGTTCTAACATTTTTGTGTCTGATGAGTCTAGTGAAGTGTTTCTAGGTGGTGGAGGTATGTTTGCACCTCGAAGACAGAAGGGTCCTTTTTGTTGGGGTACTTGTTGTGGAATTTGATGTGGCACTTGTTGTGGGATTGACTGTGATTGTTGTACCATGTGTTGTTGTTGTGCCATATGTGGTAGTTGCTATTGGGATACCTCTGTTGGTTGTATGTGAGACCATGTATGTGAGTGTTGTTGTAGAGGTATCTGTTGAGGTTGTTGTGGCACATGTTGTTGTAATAAATTTTGTTAGTATGCAATTTTTTTATCAAAGCATCTTTGATATTCCATTTTTTGTTTGAGTTTTTCTTGTTGTTTAGCAAACATGGTTTGTTGTTGTTGGAATTGTTGCTGAAATTGTTGTTGATAAATTGTGTGTAAGTCAAGTGGGTTCACATGGGACTGTGTATTAGGAATGTTGGATGTTTTCCCCACTTGAGGTTGTTGTCATTGAGGTTGATGTTGTTGTTGATATGTGGGATGTGTGTTAAGTGGATGTATACTTGGTTGAGGGTTAGAAGTGTTAAGCCCTTGCACCACCATAGGTTGATGTTGTTGTGGGAGTTGACTAAGTCCTTGGGAAGTGATTTTCATGTTGGTATTGTTGTTATGGCTCCTTTTTGTTTTGGAGGTTTCTACTTGGGACATCATATTGACTTGACAATGAGGTTCATTCCTTTTGGGAATTGGTGTAATGTCCATAAGACTTTTCCTTTGTATATCAATAGGGAATGTTGTAGATGATGTTGCACATAGTGCACTTGTGGGAGGCTCCGTAACACTTGATGGCATACCACTTGGTAGGGTTAGGAGAAAAGGTCTACTTTGTTGATTTGCCTCTAAAAAAGGTATGTCTGGCATCCCTAGAGTACAAGTCCCTTTAGGTGTATCTTGTTGTTGCATCATGTGACTAAAATCAAGTCTCAATGTCCTTTTGGGGTGTTTAGGAATTGGTGTTATTTCATCAAACAAGGGATTAACATTGATGTGTTCAAATGTACTTTGGAGGATTTCAATTGTTGGTTCTTGATGGGACCTTATACATGCCATTATTGCATTTGAAAACTCCAAAGGTTGTTTTCCCTTATCTAAGTCCAAACTGATCATGGGTTGTAGGTTTTCAATGGTTGTCTTGGTTTGATGTTTGGACTTAGGTCCTTCTATATTTGGGTTGAATTTGACAATTTCTTGGGCTGCCAAAAGTTTGAAGTTTTTACGAAAGTTTTTGTCTTGATATGCCCTAGCCATTTCCTCATTAGTGATGCCATAATTAGTGTCAAATTCATTGCTGAGGTGTATAGTACCTTTTTGTATGTTTGATGTGTTATAGTTCAAGGTACTTGTGTTAGGTTGGTTGAATTTGAAGGAATGTGATTGTTCATCTTCGGGTGTGGTTGGCACACTTCCTCCTCCTAGTGGTATAATTGGTACGAATATAGGTTAAAATTCAGAACTCCACTAAACCATCCCATGTGTGGGGGAAGTTTTTGGAGGAAATCTCATGATAGGTGCATTGTTTAAGATTTGTTGCATCATAGGTTCATTATGAGGATCTTGCATATACATGTTCAAGGGGTCTGCTAGTAAAGGTTGTGATGCCTTGATTTGTTCTTCGTCAATGGTTTGTTGGTTCTCTTACTTTTCTTCTATCTTGTACAAGGCTTTGGTTGTGTTTGTGCCTTAGAAAACAAAGGTTGATAAAGTTCCTCAGGTCTCTAGGCTGATTGTGTCCTAGAAACCTAAATGGACTTTTCTGCCTCCCAAGTGCAAAAGAGGTCAAAACTTGATAATTAAGATGTGGGTATGCAAGATATGAGTTTTTGGGATTTTTAAGTGTTTGGGGATGTTATGAAATGTGAGGAAATGCTAGAAAAATTAGGGTTTTGACATGCAAAGTGAAAATGTGCTAGGGATGTTATGTAAATGCAAATGCAAGGTGTGGTTTTGAAGCTTGACTAGAGGGGATGAAAATGACTCTAAGGTATGAAAAATGACAATTAGGGTTATGTTTTGGACCTTGTAATGAAATTAAAGGTAGTTTTATGCAAGGTAGACTATGCAAAGTATTTTTTCCAAGGGTTGATAATGATGTTTGGGACATGCAAAATGAGGGTAAATGCTTAAGAAGGCAATTTGGTTGATGGACAATTTGATAGGGTTTGGTAGTGAGAATGATGCTAAGGTTTGGACCATGCAAGATGAAGGGGATATACCACTAAAGTAAGTAAAAATGATTTTTTGGGATGCTAGGGATATGATTATTCTATGACAATGGTAAATGGAAAGTTTTGAACTTAGGTAAAACCTTTTAGAAAGTATTTTGTCCAGGAGTTTAACCTTGTGATAAAGGACTTTGGATTTTGACCAAAAAGTGACAAAAGAGGAAAAGATCAAATTGATAAAAGATGACAAGGTCAAATATATCAATACATAGATAGATTTTGACCCAAGAAAATGATAAGAAAAGATAAAAAGACTAGTCAAGATCCATTATCCGTCAACACTAGGAGATACTCTAAGACTCATACTTTGTCTAGATTTTTGACTAAATTCAAAGGTTTTGGGGGTTCAAAATGATGTTTTGGGGATTCAAAATGGTGGTTATTCTGAGTGTATATGTGATATGGACAATTCCTATGATGAAAAATTGGATTTTGGGTGCAAGATACAATTTTGGGTCAAGTGCAGAATGGGGAGGTGTAGAGGCTCCTAGATGCAGTTTTGGGGTCCTAAAGTGCAGTTCAGAGGCCCAAAATGGTCATGCAGGTACCCAAGTCCACTCTAACACTTCAAAGTGCACTCAAATAGTACAAAATATTTCATTGATGCACTTGGAGCCAGTTTGGGTGCAGTTGGTAGTTTCTAGGCACAGTTGGTAAGCTAGGAAGAACATTTGCTAATTCTAAAAGGTATGGTTGCCAGACTGATATGCTAGGAAGCTAAGATTTTGGGGTTGATGTTAAGATAGGTTAGGAGGTGAAAAACATAGGTTATGACCTAGGGAATGATTTATTAAGTGGAGGTAATGAAGACAAGGTGATGTAGAATGCAGATTTGGGCAAGCTAATGCAAGGGGAGCTAACCAGGTACCTAAGGACACTATTGAAGCCCCAAAATGCTATCTAGAATCCAAAACTGGGTCTAAGGACCACCAAGTGTTCCTATATAGTGCCAAATATTTCAATGACATAGTTAGTATTTTTATGACACAGTTGGTAGTTTCAAGGCACAGTTGGTAAACTAGGCTAAAACTAAGGCAATTCTAGGAGCTATGATTTCTAGATTGATATCAAAAAGAGGTAAATAGTAGGGGACAATGTTAAGACCAATATGAATGCTCAAAATGAAGGTTAGGACAAACAAAATGATGGATAAAGTGGTCAAGATAATGAATAGGTATGCAAAGATGCAAGGTGGTGAATGCAAAGTGCTAATTTTGAGATGGGAATGCAAAAACTAAGAGAGGTAAACTAAACCCAAACAGATGCAATATGAAAGGTAATGGATACTAAATGAGGACTAAAAGGTGCAATATTAAGTCTATATGATGCATGAATAAGGCCTATACTATGGTGAATTTCAAGTGAATTCTATGCAAGTGTGAGATCTACATTTCGCCAAGCACGTTTAGGAGCACAAGTCGCCATGTTTTCCAAGGTTTGAGTGTGTTGAACCAAAGTTTGCAAAGTTTGGACAAATATGAAAATTATTTGACAATGTGTAATGTTTGGAGAAGTTTTTCCAACTTTCCAAGGTGTAAATTTGAATGTTGGCTATTATCTTGATTAATGTTTCACACACACGCAAGACACATTAAGACAAGAATAGTTGTTGTTAAAAGTGAACAAACACACCACAACCTAGGCTTTTAGGACTATATCCAATTCCTGCTTGAACCAAAGTTTAGCCACACTTATCCAAAGTGGACAACCTAGGATCTTGGCACCACAAGCTCCCCCATAGAGTGCACTCACTTCTCAGGGCTACCAAGATCTGCTTCCCAAGGGGAATGACTTCCCAAGGGACTGTTGCCTTTACTAAGGATCGCGAGAATGTAGGATGTCTTCACGGGCATGGGTGACCCCTTGAGCTAGTGGATAGAAACTATTTTGGCCACTAAAATATGGTTTTTAGTAAGGGCATTCCATTTGGCAAGTGAATGATAAACTTCTGCAAAAGGTCTCCCAGCCCCAAGAATTGGGGTTTGACGCACCACAAGGGTACTGGAGGAGAGCTATCATGCAACAATATCGCCGACATGACTTTTACCTTAATTTAATTTTATATAGCAGCTAGAACATTGACCTTACCACTCTGAGGTCATCCCCTGGCATACCCAATATCGAGTATCTTGGTCCAAGGCAACCCTCCTATAGAAGTTACATGGATTTCTCTTACACCCAAGATCCATGAATGGCGAGGGGAGAGGATATGTCCAATGTAACCCCTAGGGATTTAAACACTATAGACACGTCAATAAAAAAATAAAAAGTTCATTTTGAGCACCAAACAAATTGTTATCTAAGCTAGAAAATCCACACACATAATTTTGACAGACACACAAAGTCTTCGACAACATCCTACAAAGCACACATTAGTAGTTTCTTATGATCACGTCTTCATCCAACAATTGCCACATGCTTCCAATAGACCATCAGTAACACAAAATCATCTAATCTATGTCTTAGAGAGTAATAGGAACCTTAGATGTAGATTTTGATTGACGCATGTGCTTATTGTGAACCCAGGTGTGCTCTGACAGAGCAGATTGCACCCCAGAAGGAAAAAATGACTTTGAACACCCCCAAGTGTGCCCAAAAAATGTAGACTATGTCAATGAAGTAGTTGGATCCCAGTTGGGAATAGTTGGTAGTTTTTGGGCACAGTTGGGAAGTCAGGTGCAAAGTGTGGGGAAATAGTGCCCTAAATAAGATCTAGACACTAAAATTTTTGACACCTATACTACCAACTACACCCAAATAGTGCAGACTACATCTATGATGTAGTTGGTAGTTTTATGATGTATTTGGTAAGTTAGAAATAGTAGAAAGGGGCTTTGGTGGCTTCCAGGCTCCTAAAACTTCTCCGAGGAGTCCCAAGTGCACCCTGATAGAGCAGAGTGCACCCTAGGACAGCAAGCTGACAAAATGCATAGAATGAAAGGATTCAACCATATTACTAGACCCCCTAATTAATCTAGGTTTGAAAAGGAAGAGTAGATAGTTGTTATACCCTTCCAAGTGAGCTCCTTCCTTGCACCTACAAGCACAAAAGAAGAAAACCCAAGTTAGATATGCATGTTCACATTGGGATCACCAAAATGTAGCACCTAGAAAATGGGTTAAATGCATAACATACTATGAGAAAATCACAAACTCAATAATCATACATTAGCACCCACTAGTCTACCATGAAAGCCAAACTAATAAAGAAAGCAATAAAAACCCCCTCTTTCATTTGTAGCTCTCATGTCCTTCTTTCTTCTCCAAATGATTATAGCTCCAGAGTTGCCTATAGTGCACACAAAATTGGAGAAAAAGTCTATGATGTGGATAATTCCATGAGAATACTAGAAGTTGTGATTTGAATGTGAGATATGGAGTGAGAAATCCAAAATAAATTAGGACGTAAAGACTTTGAAGACTTCAAGGGCCAGAAATGAGAGAAAGAGTGTCCATTTTATAATTGACATGAAGGATGAGAGCATTGGATTTTTCACCCATAGATATGTGATGCAGCAAGAGATTCCTTTGAGAATCCATGACACATATGACAAAATATTCCAATTGTAAAATTCTATGATGCATGAAAGTCAAACTTGGCTAAATGTGGAAGAGAATCTATGACGCGTCATAAGACACCTCAACCCACTTAAAGCCAAGAATCTATGACAAATAAGCCAAATAGGGGAATGCGTAAGAGAATAAGAATATTTGATTATTACATATCTTATCCAATTTTTAAAGGAGAATCCATGAGGTGTCATATCCAAGTGTCACTATGATACAATATTTTATGGAATATTTGAATTAAAAATCCTTTTATTCCAAAAAATAAGAATTAGTAGAAAATGGAATTAATGATGGAAAATGGAACTTAGGAAATTGAGAATTTCCATGGTTTGTGAATGATGAACCAATTAACTAATAAAATTAATTAATTGAGGATGATAATTAGGAAGGATAATTAGAAGGCATAATAGAATTAAATTATGGGTTATTTAATCCTATAGAGAAAATTAGTAGATGATTGGCTAAATTGATTAAATAAATGCGACAATATCCTTTGATGAAAATGTAATGATAATGGATTTTGAATAAGATGATGATAGATAGACCAAAGCCATGGTCAAATTTATTGATAGATCAAAATTGATAACATGCCAAGGACACATGACATGAATTGGTTGATATGTAACATTTAACCGACATTGTAAATGCTATAGGATTAAAATTGATTGATAAGGTTTGATCATAATAACATCGATGAACACTGTCAATATTATTAAAATGGTTGATGATGCATGATCTGACATTGAAAGCCTTAACAACATCAAAGATTGAATGACATGAATGATAGTTTGATCTAGCATTGAGAGCCATGATAGTACTAAGGTCAGATTGATAAGATTGATAGGTTGATAGGTTTCCAAGGCACTGAAAGCCACAAGAATACCTAGGAGTCAGATAAATGATGATTGATTTGAGATTTGATATGTTTTGGGTTGATTAGGACTAATTTTGAGTGATTTTGAGTTGATTTGGGGTGATTTTGAGTTGAAATGAAATTGATGTGAAAGAGGATACAAATGATAAAGTATGATCAATTTGGCCAAAAGATCAAAGTTAGTAGAATGAAAAAATGGGACAAATTAGTATGAAGAAGCGATGAAACTGTAGATGCAAACCATTTTTGAGTGTCTACAGTGTCATATGTGTCATGGATTCTAAAAGGAATCTCTTACCAAGTCACATATCCAAGGTGACAAGTCCAATGCTCTCATCTTGCATATTGATTATAAATTGAGCATTCTTCCTCTCATTTCTAGTCCTTCAAATCCCTTGATTCTTAACATTCAAGTCCTAACTTCTTAGTATCTTTATGCTTAAAATCACTTCTTCTAGTATTATCATATCATTATCATATCATAGGCTTCTACTTTCTAATTGTGTTCATTATAAGAAATTCGAGCTACATCATATGGAGAAGAAAGAAGGACATGGGCGCTACAAATGAAAGAGGGGGTTTTAACTTTGTGTTGCTTTCATTGTTTATTTGGCTTTAATGGTAAACTATAGGCTATCAATGTATGTTTATTGAGTTTGTGATTTTCTCATAGTATGTTATATGTTAACCTATTTTCTCATCCTACAATATGGCATAAAGGAAGGATATTTTCCTTGTTTGTAATTGTATCAAGTATTGTATTGAGTTTGAAGTGTAAAAAGGAGCAGAGTTTTTACTGAATACAAGTAATAAATCCAAGGGATTACTGGATGTGAATTTTTGATCTAGTTACAAGATTATAAGGAGCTAAACTCCAGTTGACAAGATGGAGAAAGAGAAAGGAAGTATAATTCATTTCTATTATTCTGCAAGGAATAATATAGAGATCATTTAAATAGTGGGCTCATTGATCTTTCCTTTGAAGTTGTTTGGGTAGTAGGTCTAGTTGTCTTCCATAGCTCCTAATAGGGTTGGAGTCTCCCAAAATGGATTCAAAGTCCTAACAGGGACTGATATATATTGAATGTTGTTATTGACTCCTAACAATGTCTATCCTCTAACAAGGAATATTTGTATTAGTATATCATCTTGTGAGTACCATCCCCACTAGGGTTTTCCCTCTGATTAAGGGTTTCCCTAGTTAATATATCTGGTGTTATTATGCAAAAGTATCTTGTTGTGGTTTCTAATTATATTGCTCATATGGTTAAATTTTAATAAGGTTAATAATTATGATATTAGTTAAATAATTGATTCACTCCCCCCCCCCACTCTTAGTTATATTGGTGGACTATATATTCTAACAATTGCTATCTAAGCATTAGGTCCTTGAAGAGAAATATTGAAAAATTTGGAAGAGTAGTGGGGAGTCATTTCAAAAAGGATAGTCCTAAGTCTGATGGAGGAAATTTTGTCTAATAGAAGATAGAGCTTCTTATTGAATTATCATATGTGTAAAGATCTAGACATTTATTTTCCTAATCTAGAATCCTTTGTTGCATATAAAATAACAAAAGCAAAGATATATATGTATGCAAATAAGACAAGAATATTGAGGAAGCTATTGATCTTCTTATGAAAAGGGAACTAGAAGGTATGAAAATTTTAATTTTTGTGACATGTAAAGAGTTAGGTCATTTTTCATCTAGATGTCCTAAGAGAGTAAGAAAATCTAGAAAGAATTCATTTTCTAGTGAAGGTCAATAATTCAAAGAAAGTATGGAAACAATTGAATTGGCTAAGAAAGAGGAAGTACTAGCAGAAATAGCTTTGGTAACTATCATTGATGATTATGAAGAAGAATTCTAGATTTGTTAGGAAGAATGTTGAAGTTTTCATTGATGGTAACAATGATTTGCATAATAATGTGCTAACAATTAAGCAAAGAGGGGAGCAGAGGTCTAAACCTAGATATGAGATGAGAGTTGAGATGTCAACTCCTACCCCTAATATGAATCTGATAAAGAATCACCCTTTAGATCAGATAATTAGAAGTAAAGACAAAGGTGTGATGACAAGAAATAGAGTTAATGAGGAGATATATTTGATTTCTCAAGTTCAACCTAAAATTCTAGATGAAGCCTATAAAGGTAATCATTAGATTCAAGAAATGAAGGAAGAAATAGACCTAAAGACAAGAATGTGATAGAAACTAAATTGGTATTCAGAAACAAGATGAATGAGCAAGGTGAAGTTGTGCAAAACAAGGATAGACTTGTATGCAAAGGCTACTCATAGAAAGAAGGTATACACTATGAAGAGACATATGCCCTTTAGCTAGAATGGAAGTAGTAATAATGTTCTTATCTTATGCAATGAATAAGAAGCTTGGAGTATATCAGATGGATGTTAAATTATCATTTCTAAATGGAGAACTTGAAGAAGAGGTATATATTGATCAACTTGAAGGTTTTCCTTTGATAGAAGACAAAGATATAGTATGCAAATGAAAGAAATCTATATATGATCTGAAGCAAGCACCTAGAACTTGGTATGTAAGGTTGGATAGTTATTTTGCAAAACTTAGATTTGCTAAAGGTACAATAGATAGTAAATTGTATTTGAAAGAAATTGAGAATGGTTTGCCGATAATAGTAATATTTCTTGATGACATCATATTTGGATGAAATTATGAAGCAAGTGATAAGTTTTCTAAAGAGATGAAGAATGAGTTTGAGATGAGCATGATAGGAGAAATGAAGTTTTTCCTAAGATTCTAGATTGTGCATAATAGTGATGGTATTTTCATTTCAAAAGCTAAGTACTTGAAGGATTTTTTGAAAAGTTTTGGATTGGAAATTTGTAAGCCTATTGGTACACTTATGATAACTATTTACAAGTTATCTAGCAAGGATGAGACACCTATAGTTGAGAAAAAGAAGTACAAATCCATGATTAGAGGTTTACAGTATCTCACTCACACCAAACCAGATATAGAAAATATAGTTAGGATTGTAGCTAGATTTCAAGATGACCCTAAGGAGTATCATTATGTAGTAGTGAAGAGGATATTTAGATATTTGAAAGGAACATCTAATTATGGAATTTCGTATGATAGATCGAGTGATTTCACTCTATGTGCACATACTAATGTGGATTGGGTAGGTAGTATGGATGACACAAAGAGCACCATTAGTGGAACATTTTTTCTTGGACAGAGATTGGTTTCTTGGTTGAGTAAGAAATAAGATTGTATTTCACAATGTACAGTGAAGGTAGAGTATGTTGCAGTAGCAAAAAATTGTAATCAAGTGATGTGGATGAGATAGATATTGAAGGATATTAAAATTGAGTTTGCAAAACCTATTATCATATACTATAATAACATGAGTATAGCAAGTATGTCTAAGAATCCTATATTTCATTCTAAGACTAAGAATATATCTATTAAATATCATGTCTTGAGAGAGAAGATAACAAAAAAGGAGATTAAATTGGAATATGTGAGTACTAAAGATCAAATTATAGATATCTTTATTAAGCCCTTACCTAAAGATACATTTGAGTACTTGAGAGGTATTCTTGGGGTTATGCCCTTACCTACTTCTGAGTAGTTGATGTAGAGATTGCATCAATCTAGTGGTACAGATCGTGCTATTGTTAGACTAAACTAAATGTTGATGCTTCTTGTATGAGGGAGTATTTGAGATGAGCTAAGTCTTTGAGGACTCTTTGTATTTGGTCTTGAATAGTTTCTTATGATACTTGATCTAGTTAAAGAATTGGAGTGGTAATTGACATAATGATACCTTTGTCACTAATGTCAATGGGGGAGAATATACATAAAAAACATCTCCTAAGAAATGGAAAAAATCTCTATAGTATGTATGAAGAGAAGATTAGGGAGATTTATAAATATTCATGTAAGAAAGAATGGGGAATATCTCTATGGGGAGATATGTAGCATGAAGAACCTTGGTGTATGGTGAGCAATTTAATATGAACAATTATTTTTTATCCTAAGAAGATGATGAACAAAGAAGTGTTCCAATGGTTTTTCATATTTGATTGATGAAGAGGATTTGAAAAGTTTAGAAGTATAGCAACAAAAGTAGGGTATTGTTTTGGTATTCATGAAAGTTAGATATTTTACATCTATGTTCCCATCAATACCGAAGGGAGAGACTATTAGAATTAATGTTGATGATACTAAATTGGGGGAGTATGATAAGCATTGGAGACTATTGTCATGTTGTATTCATGACTGTGTTTGTCATTGATGTCAACATAGCAGTAAGTCTGTGAAGACCAGCAGAGTAGCAAATAGATATATTATTTGTACAAACAATTTTTTAATTGTCTAGTAATGTGTGGTCATAGATATATCTTATATTGTGTCTTGATGATAAGGTTCAATGTATAGAATCTAAGTTGAAGATTTATAAATGATATGCTTGATTTACAGAGATCGGTGCTTAGTCAAAGTGCTTGAGAAGTCATTTCTAATGTTTGCATTATATCCTTTTATAGTGATATAATCTATTGATGTGTAGTCAGCCATTGACAGAGGATAGTCTAATGATGATGGCAGTAAGTGTGTAGGTCTTGAAGTCACATGTGTGAAGTTTTGTATATACTATGAGCCAATAATGTATTGTAATTGCGAATTAATTAATTATCTTATTATAATTAATTAGGAAAGTCTCAAGGCTGACTCAAGGAATTACTTTGAAGTTACAGTATAAAGAAAATATATTTTCCTTATTTGTAAGTGTATCAAGTATTGTATTGAGTGAAAATCATGAAAAGGATCAAAGTTTTTACTAAATGCGAGTAAGCGATCCAATGGATTATTGGATGCAAGTTTTTTGATTTGACCTTAGAAGATCAAAAGGAATGAAGTTTGGTTGACTAGATAGAGAAAGAGGAAGGAAGTATTATTCATTTCTATTATTCTACAAGGAATAATATAGAGATCATTTAGATAGTGGGTTCATTGATCTTTCTCTTGAAGCTATTTGGGCAGTGGGTCTAGTTGTCTTCCACAACCCCTAACAAGGTTGGTACAACTCCTAATAGGGTTGGAATCTACTAACTATGATTAAAAGTCTCCTAATAGGGACTGATATGTACTAAATTTTGTTATTGACTCCTAACAAGGTCCATCCTCTAACAAGGAATATGTATATTAGTATATCATCTTGTGGGTGTCATCCCCACTGGGGTTTTCCCTCTAATCAAGAGTTTCCCTAGTTAACATATCTAGTGTTATTATGCATGAGTATCATGTATATTTCTTATATGGTTAAATTTTAATAAGGCTGATAATTGTGATATTAGTTGGATAACCAATCCACCCCCCTTCCCACCCCCACTCGATTATATAGGTAGACTATATATTCTAACAAAAACCCAAGTGGGGATGGTACCCATAAGATGATGTACTAATATAATTATACCTTGTTATAGGATGGGCCCTATTAGGAGTCTATAAAAACATTCATCACATATTAGTCACTATTAGGAAACTTTGAATCCCTATTAGGAGATTCCAACCCTATTAGGAGGTGTGCCAACCCTATTAGGAGTTGTAGATGGTAGTGTTGCATACAATTGATTAATTGTGTGTTGTCTTTGATGTTACACAAATGTCATATCATTATTAGTTAGTATATGTTGAGCTCACTTAGGTGGTGAAGATAGTTCTTAGTTTCTACCAAGTGTTCTTGTGTTTGCCTAGTTTAAAAGGTAGTGTCTACTGAGTTTACTCGGCGTCAAAAGAAAAGTTGTAGAAAGTGAGTGTTAACCAAGCTCACTCGTTTAATGAAGGAAAGTTGGATGGAACCAGTGCTAACTAAGATCACTTGGTTTCCAAAGGATTTTCATGAGTTTTTAGTGTTAATCAAGCTTCTATTGGTTAATAAAGGAAATCTTTTCTAAGTTAGTTTCTACTGAGATGGATCAGCTAATGTAGGAGTTTCTTATCTTGGCATATTAAGCTTAATTGATTTATCTATTGATTCCAGCCAACTAAGGAGATGAATATTAATTATTCAAAGTTTTATTTGAGCTGACTTGATAAAGTGGAAGATATAAGTATAAGGTCAAGTTGTGATTCCAAAGTGTGTGAAAAAAGAAGATGTTTTTGAAGATCTAATGATGCGAAGAGGAAGTGAATTTGAAGGATAAGTAGAATATCCTTGTGGAGTAGCATAGCTATATTCGATTAGGAAGGATCAAGTACAAGCTAAAATAGAGATCTATAATCAACAAATCAGTTGCATTCAAATTAGGTCATCTCATTGTTACTCTTTAATCATTGTAGCAGTGATCTAAATCTTCTAACAGAGTTGGCTCAATAGTTATTTGCAAATCCTCTAACAAGGTGGGAATTTCATTGAATTGTTCACAAGACCTCTAACAAGGCCACTCCTAACAAGGTGATTAGATCTTTTAATATTTTTCACACCTAATAGTGCATTTTGTAACCTTTAACAGGGTTGCCTCATATAGGGCTCACTTTAGAAGAGTGAAAAATAGTAACTAGTTGCATTTGGTGGTTTTTCCCTAATTGGGTTTCCATGTTAAATCCTGGTGTCAAATGTGTTCATGCTATTTTATTTTATGTGTTTGCAACTAAGTTAAAGTAATGGTAATCATAGATAACATCTAAAGGATTATGTGTTAATCATTTACCAAGCTAATGCAATTATTATCGAGTTACAACATTTTGTGTGTTTACCAAGCTTCAACAGTATTCAGTTTTCTATTTTGCATTTTGTTCTAATATCTAAGGGATCTGGGATATATTTTTTTAGTAATTGATTCACCCCTCCCCTCTCATTTACTCCTCTTATATTTTCAACAATTGGTATCAAAGCTTCTGGTGCTCGCAAAGAAGGTTTCAAGGACCTAAGCTAAAGATCAAGATGTCTTACAAAAGAGAGATTCCCAAGCTTAACAGAGACATTTTTGTAGCATGGCAAGGACTTATGAGATTACATCTAGCTACTATCAATGATTTAGGCTACACGTATCTTGATGTTGAATACAAGACTCCCACTGGAACTCTATCAATTGAAGATATTACTAAAAAGAAGAATCATAATATCATGATGATTGACATTGCATCTACTCTCAGTTATGTTGAATTTGATGAGGTAAAGGATTGCAAATTTTATTTTGAAATGTGGAACAAACTAAAAGATATCTATGGAGGAGATGAAAATGTAAGAAGGGCCAAAGAAAAAAATTTTAGAGGGCAATTTGATCAAATGAGAATGAGAGAAGATGAAAACATTGCAAAATATGTCGAAAGAATTAAGGCCAGTGTAAGTGTAATCAAAGCATACAGAGGAGACATTAAGGAGGAAACTACTATAGGTAAAGTGATCATAACTCTTCTTCCTATTTATGCAATTAGAGTTTCTACTATTCAAGAAAAGAGATGTGATCCAAATAACAAATTAGGCTTGGATTCTCTAGTTGGAAGATTGATAGATTTTGAATTACATAACTATAATAACTATGTTCCTTCTTCAAAGACTATTGAATATGCATTTAAAGCTAAATTCATACTCAAAGAAAAGGGTAAAAAAGTCAAAGCCTAGTCAATCAGGAAGTGAATAAGATGGAACGTTAGCAGAATGTTTAGATAGTGATCTTGAAGTTGTTGAAGCCCTGCTTGCAAGGAAGTATTCCAAAGGCAAAGAATAGTACAAAGGTAATGTTCCTCTAGTTTTCTTTTCTTGTGAAGAAGTTGGTCACATTGTTTCTAGGTTTCAAAACAAGGAAATCAAGGATGAGAAGAAAAGAAACAAGCATAAAGGCAAAAAGGACTCCAAGAGCTACAAGAACTACAAAGAAAAAGGTAAGAAATCTTATTTTATAGCTAAAGATTCTAATAACAATGAAGATGAAATGGTATATATTTATATGAAAGATGAATATGATGATGAAGGGATAAGATGGCACTTATCTCTCATGTTAAAAAAAATGATATATGGATTATTGATAGTGGTTTCTCACATCATGTGATTGGTGAAAAAACAAAATGTTAGCATATGGAATATTATGATGGAGGTAGTGTAAGATTTGGAAACAATGAACATTGTAACATAAAAGGAAAAGGATGTATTTTATTGACTAAAGAACTTGTATGTACAATGCTTATTGGGTTGAAGGACTAAAGCATAATCTACTGAGTGTGGCATAATTGAATAACATTGGATTCAAGGTAGAATTCATGAACAAATAGGCCAAATTATTAGATGGAAAAGGAAATCTAGTTGCATCTAGCAAGCAAACAAAAGGTAATATATTTTATCTTGATCTCAATGATTGTTCATGTTTTATTGCTCAAGTAGAAGAAATTTGGTTATGGCACAAAAGGCTATGTCATGTGAACTTTGAAAATCTAGTTAAAATAAGCAACCATAGAAGAGTAAGAGGTATTCCTAGTTTGAATAATCCTGACATGGGTCTATGCAAGAATTGCCAAATTGGTAAGATCGATGGGAAAGACGAGCTTCAAGAGAAAAGACTATCAGTTAGAAGAAGTCTTGGAAATTGTTCATACTAACTTATGTGGACCTATTGGAGTAGAGAGTTATAGTGGAGAAATTTTTTTCATTCTTTTTGTTGATGACTACTCTAGAATGATGACAATAATGTACCTAAAAGAAAAATCAGAAGCCTTTCAAAAATTCAAGTCGTATCTAGCAAGAGTAGAAAAAGAAACTAGAAAGAATTTGAAATGCTTAAGATTAGATAGAGGTGGTGAATTCATCACCAATGAATTTAATAATTTTTGCATTGAAAGAGGAATCAAAAGACAAGTATCAGCCTTTGCTACACCACAACAAAATGGTATAACTAAAAGAAGAAATAGATCTATCATGGACTATGCAAGAACACTGATGATTGAAAAGAATGTTGCTCTCAAGTATTGGAAGGAAGCTATCAACACTACAGTTCATACATTGAACAGAGTTTAGTTGAAGAAAGATTAAAAAAAAACACCTTATTAGCTATGGTATGCTTACAAACCTAATGTAAGTTAATTGAAAGTATTTGGTAGCAAATACTATATATGGAAAGAATCTAGAAAAGGAAATTTTGATGTAAAAGGTGATGAAGGCATATTCCTAGGATACTCCTATAGAAGTATAGCATACAAATGTTTGAATTTGTCTACTCACAAAATTATAGAAAGTGCACATGTTAGAATTGATGAATTTGTAGAAAAGGGTGAAGAAGAAAGCAACAAGGAACCTGAAGATTATAGAAGATTTGTTTACTATGAACCTGATACCTTGCCAAATCTATCTAAGAGAAAAGAAGCTTCATCTCATGAGTCCCCAAAAACTCTAATAGTTACCAAATTGCATATAGTACAACCTGAGCTATAAGGACCTGAGTCATAATCAGAGGCTACCAAGCTAGTTCAAACCAAGCCTAATGGACCCAAGTCATAGATAGAAGGACTCGAGCTTGAAACTAAAATTCAAGAAGATAGTGGAACTCATTCAAAGCCCAAAGAGCTTGTGTTAGCAAGATATCTCAAAAAGCATCATGCACCTGATCAAATCATTGGAGACAAATCAAATGGAATAATGACAAGAAGAAAATTAAAAGATACATGTTTACGTGTTGAATATAAACCTAGAAGTGTTACGGATGATCTGGAAAATGAAAGTTGGATTGAAACAATGAATGAAGAAATAAAACAAATAGAAAAGAACAAAACTTGGACTCTTTTTCCTAGACCCAAGGATAAAAATGTAATTGGTACAAAGTGGGTATTTAGAAATAAGTTGAATGAAGATGGAAAAGTATCAAGAAATAAGGAAAGATTAGTGTGCAAAGGTTATTCTCAAGAAGAAGGTATTGACTATGGTGAGACTTTTTCTCATGTGGCAAGACTAGAAGGTGTTAGAACTTTACTAGCATATGCAACATATAGAGGATTTAAAGTATATCAAATGGATGTCAAATCTGTATTCTTGAATAGAATTCTTGATGAGGAAGTCTACATTGAGCAACCAAAAGGTTTTGTGGATCCTAGCAAAAGAGACATGGTTTGCAAACTACACAAAGCATTATATGGTCTCAAACAAGCCCCTAGAGCTTGCTATGAAAAACTATGTAATTACTTGGTATAGATTGGTTTTCAAAGGACAAATAACAACAAAAGTCTGTATATCAAAGAAGGACTAGAAAAGAAGATTATTTTGGCAGAAATATTTGTTGATGACGCTCTATTTATAGGAAATAATGACTTATGCAAAGCATTCTCAGAAGAAATGAGTAAAGAATTTGAGATGTCCATGTTTCATGAAATGAAATTCTTTATTGGATTGCAAATACAACAGAACAAAAATGGTATCTACATCACTCAATCTAAGAATATCAAGGAGATATTGAAGAACTTTGGAATGGAAGATTCAAAATCTATTGGAACCCTTATGTCTAATGGACATAAGCTTTCCAAAAATGATGATTCCAAGGTAGTAGATCAAACCACATATAGATCAATGATTGGAAAACTGTAGTATGTAGTGCATACAAGGCTTGATATTGCATTAGCAGTTGGTACACTGGCAAGATTCTCAACAAATCCCAAAGAAAATCACATGATGTCAATCAAGAGAATCATGAGATATTGAAAGGTACTAAAGAATATGGCTTATGGTACAAACTTGGAGGAAATTTGGACTTTAAGGTGTTTACTAATGCTAATTGGGCAGGAAGTATTGATGATAGAACAAGTAGTAGTGGTGGAGCATTCTTTCTTGGTAAGAAACTAGTATCTTGGACAAGCAAGACACAAAATTGTACAAATCAATCCATAGCAAAGGTAGAATATGTAGCTTCTAACATTGTTTGGTTCAAACAATTTTGGAAGGAATGGAGGTAGAGATCAAAGATCTAATAGTCATATATTGTGATAGCACCATTGTAATCAACATATCAAAGAATCTAGTAATGCATTCCAAAACAAAGCATATTGCTATAAAATATCATTTCTTAAGAGAATTAGTTTAGAATAAAGAAGTCATATTGAAATATGTGAATACAAAAGAATAGATCATAGACATATTCACCAAGCCATTACCTAAGGATGAATTTATATATTTAAGAGGTAAGCTAGGGGTCATTCGCTTATCTAAAACTCACTGAATGAAGTTTAATGAATGCATCAACTAGAACCTATTGAAGATCAATGAGTTGGTGCAAAATTAGCAAGGGAATATTGTAGATGAATTAGTACTTATGGTACATTGGTTTTTATAGAATCATTGTCTCTAGCATGTGTTGTCAAAGAGGGAGAAGTTTACTGTCATATCTCTAAGAAATTTTTGGAAGCAAAATAAAGTAAGGAACTAGAGAGGGAGAAGTTTTCCAAAGAAGAAGTTTTCTTAAAGAGGGAGAATGTTCTAAATGAACTTGGTAGTAGTTGTTGTAGAAAAAATCCAATGAAAGGAAGAGATCATACTAATAGAGGGAGTTCTCAAGTCTAAAATCTAAAATTTCATTATGCTATGACATGTTGTGTTTCCATCAATGCCAAAGAGGAAGATTGTTGGATACAATTGATTAATTGTGTGTTGTCTTTGATGTTACACAAATGTCATGTCATTATCAGTCAGTATATGCTAAGCTCACTTGAGTAGTGAAGAAATTTCTTAGTGTCTACTGAGTGTTCCTATGTTTGTCTAGTTTAGAAGGCAATATCTACTGAGTTCACTCGGGCATCAAAACAAAAGTTGCAAAAAGTGAGTGTTAATTGAGCTCACTCGGTTAATTAAGGAAAGTTGGATGGGCACTAGTACTAACTAAGCTTACTCAATTGCCAAAGGATTTTCATGAGTTTGTAGTGTTAACCAAGCTTCTGTTGGTTAACAAAGAAAATTATTTCTGAGTTAGTTCTACCAAGTTGGGTTGGTTGATGAAGGATTTTCTTATTTTGGCATATTAAGCTTAATTGATTTATCTATTAATTCTAGCCAACTAAGGTGATGAATATTAATTATTCTAAGTTGTATTTGAGTTGACTTGACAAATTGGAAGATATAAGTATAAGGTTAAGTTGTGATTCCAAAGTGTGTGTGAAAAAAAAAGGATGTTATTGAAGATCTAATGATGAGAAGAGGAAGTGAATTTGAAGGATAAGTAGAATATCCTTGTGGAGCAGCAAAGCTATATTCAATTAGGAAGGATCAAGTAAAAGATAGAACAAAGATCTATAATAAGAAAATTATTTGCATTCAAATCAGGTCATCTCATTGTTACTCTCTAACCATTGTAGTAGTGATCTAAATCTCCTAATAGAGTTCAGTTAACAACTATTTGCAAATCCTCTAACAAGGTGGCAATTCCATTTAATTGTTCTCAAGACCTCTAACAAGGCCACTCCTAATAGGGTGATTAAATCTTTTAATAGGGTCAAACCTAACAGTGTGTTTTGTAACCTTTAACAAGGTTGGATCCTAACAAGGATTACTTCAAAAGAGTGAAAAATAGTAACTAGTTGCAATTGGTAGTTTTTTTGAAATTGGGTTTCCACATTAAATCCTGGTGTCAAACGTGTTCATGCTATTTTCTTTTATGTGTTTGAAACTAAGTTAAAGTAATGGTAATCATAGATAACATCTAAAGGACTATATGTTAATCATTTATTGAGCTAATCGAGTTATTATCGAGCAACAACATTTAGTGTGTTTACTCAGCTTCAATAGTATTCAATTTTCTAGTTTGCATTTTGTACTGAAATATAAGGGATCTAGAATTTATTTTTGTAGTAATTGATTCACCCCTCCCCTCTCAGTTACTCTTATATTTCCAACAGGCAGGTGGACCCACGATCAAAATAGCTTTAGGGGCAAGACCAATGAACCCACTTTCCAAATGATCTTTGTATTATTCCTTGCAAAGTAATAGATTTTTCTTATACTTCTCCTTCCTCTTTCTCTATTCTATAAACCATACTTCTACTCCTTCTAATCTTGATACCTGATCACAAACTTGACATCTAATAATATCTTTGATCACTTACTCATGTTTAGCAAATACTCTACTCTTGTATGTACTTACTTGCACACTTTGCATCACACTTGCACACTTTATAATGAAGGAAATTACTTTCCTTTATACCAAGTCCTTAAAACAATTCCTTGAGTTTTCCTTGAGGCTTTCCCAATTAATTATAATAGGGCCATAATATGATAATTAATTACAATCACAATAGCATTATCAGCTCATAGTCTATGTAACTTTTTATAGGTGCAAATTTAGGGCTTACACACTTACTGACATCATCATCAAACTATTTTCTTCCACTGTGTAACTTTACATATCTAGATTATATCTTTGTTAGAAGATGTAATAGTCATCAGAAACTACTTAGGTGCTTTATTTCTGTACTGCTCACTATAAATCACATATAACTTCTATATCTCTTTGACTTAGGTTACATGCACTCAAGCTCACTAACAAGAAACTATGGGGAACATGTCCTTAAATTCATGTAATCTGATTATCAAACCTCTATCTATGTAACTGTGATCTCTGTTTATTATCCTACTAGTCTTACTACTATGTTGACATCAATGACAAACTCAATCATGAATGTAACATGTCAATACTGCCACATACTCTCCAATGCTTAGGATATTCTCCCAAAGGAGTACCATTAGCATTCATGTTAATAATCTCCCCCATTGGTATTGATGGAAATATATATGAAAAATATCTAGGTTCCAAGAATACCAAATAGTACTTTATTGTTGTTGCTTCTCTCATATTTTCAAATCCACTTCATCAATCAAATCTAAAATCCTATGAAACACTACTCTATTCTACATCTTCTAGATCAGCATCATTAGTTTTTCACTAAGAAACTTCTTAGCTTCTCCCCCATAGAGATATTCATTCTACTTTCTTACATGAATCTTTCTAAATCTCCCTAATAAGGAATTCAACTATCTCTCCCCCATTCACTTAGAGGATGTTTTTCATGTACATTTCTCCCCAATTGACATCGATGAAAAATACCTCATTATGTCAATCAACTACTTCAAGTCTTCAACTAGCTCAAGTATCCAAAGACACTATTTAGACCAATTACCAAGAGTCCTTAATGACTTTTCTCATCATAGATACTCCCCCATATAGGAAGCTTCAGCATTCAGTCCAATCAAATAATAGTGCTATATAGTACTAGATTGATGCAATCTCTACATCATCTAATCTAAAGTAAGTAGGGGCATAACCTCAACCATAATTCTCAAGTACTCAAATGTATCTTCAATTAAAGGCTTTGTAAAGATATCTACAATCTAATCTTTAGCACTCAGATACTCCAATTTGATCTCTTTTTTTGCTTCTTTCTCTCTCAAAACATGATACTTAATAGATATATGTTTAGTCTTAGAATGAAATAAAGGATTCTTAGACATACTTATTGTGCTTGTGTTATCACAATATATGATAAGAGGTTCTAAAAATTCTATCCCAATATCTTTTAGCATTTGCTTCATCCACATAACTTGTTATAGTTATTTTTTGCTACTAAATATTCTACCTTAGTTGTGCTATGTGAAATATAATCTTGTTTCTTACCTGGCTAAGAAACCAATCTTCCTCCAAGAAATATTTCTCCACCACTAGTGTTTTTTCTATCATCCTTCTTGCCTACCTAATCCACATTGGTATAATCACATAGAGTGAAATTACTTGATCTATCATACCATATTCCATAATAGGATGTTCACTTCAAATATTTGAATATCCTCTTTACTGTTACATAATGATACTCTTAGGATCAGCTTGAAATCTAGCTACAATCCCAACTACATTTTCTATATCTAGTCTAGTGTGAATTAGATATTATAAACCTCCAATCATGGATCTATACCTTTTCTACTCAACATGTAGGTGTCTCATCTTTGCTAGATAACTTGTGACTAGTTATGATTGGTGTACCAACAAGCTTACAACTTTCCTAGCCAAATCTCTTCAACAAGTCTTTCAAATACTTTTCTTTTGAAATAAAGATGACATCATTATTTTGTACAATCTACAAACCTATATCAAACTTTATCTCTCCTATCATACTCATTTCAGACTCATTCTTCATTTCTTTAGCAAATTTATCACTTGTTTCATAATTACCTCCAAATATTATGTCATCAACAAATATTACTATTATCAGTAAACCATTCTCAATTTCTTTCAAATAAAAGTTACTATATGACATACCTTTAGCAAATCCAAGCTTTGCCAAATACTTTTCCAACCTTCCATACCAAGTTCTAGGGGCTTTCTTTTGGCCATATATATTTTTCTTCAATCTACATACCATATCTTCTCTTCTATAAGAGGAATTTTTTTAGGTTGCGTATACTTCTTCTTCAAGTTCTCCATTCAGGAAAGCTAATTTAACATCCATCTAATACACTATGAACTCCTTATTTTCTACATAAGCATGGAACATCTCACCACTTCCATTCTAGCTATAGGGGCATATGTATCCTCATAATATATTCCTCTTGTTGTGAATATCCTTTGCACACAAGTCGCACACAAGTCTAGCCTTGCTTCTTACAACTTCACCTTGTTCATTCATCTTGTTTATGAATAACCATTTGGTCCCAATAAAACTATTTAGATCTTGGAAATAATTCCCATGTGTCATTCTTCATAATCTAATCTAATTCTTCCTTCCTTTCTTGAATCCAATGTTCATCCTTACATGCTTCATTTGTACTATTAAGTTCAACTTGAGAAATCAAACATTTTTCTTCATTAACTCTATTTCTTGTCATCACTCCTATGTCTTTACTTCCAATTATCTTCTTTGGAGGTTGATTCTTTTTTAGATTCCTATTAGAGGTAGGAGTTCCTAATTCAACTCTTATTTCTTCTCTTGGCTCATATCTTTGCTCAATAATTTTCACATCATTTTTTAGATCATTGTTAGTCTTAAAGAAAACTTCTACATTTTGTCTAACAATTCCTGTATTATTTTCTTCATCAAAATTGCAATCCATCATCTTTTCCTTAATTCCAAACTTTTCATCAAATTTTATATTTTCACACTCAACTATTATCTTGGTTCTATGATTAAAACATCTGTAAGCTTTGTTTTTTAATGAATAACCAAGAAAAATACATTCATCACTCCTTGGATCAAACTTACCAACATCACCATCTCTCTTTATGTAACACTTTCTTCCAAATATTTTGAAATATTTTATTGAAAGGGAATGGCAAAACCATAATTCATAAGGGGTCTTATTCATACTTTTTTGATCTAAGCTTTACTCATACTGTACATTTTTGTATTGATTGCTTCTCTCCAAAATATCTTGGATACATCACTCTCAAACATCATTTCTCTTGTTGCTTTTGATACTAATATGTTTATCCTTTCTAGAATCCCATTCTACTCAGGGGTATTGGGTGAAGATACTTGTCTCTTGAATCCATTCTCTTCACAAAACATGTTAAATTCTCTAGAGGTAAACTCTCCTCCTCTATCTAACCTCAAACATTTTATCTGAACACTAGACTCATTCTCATCTATAATCTTAAATATCTTAAACTTTTCAAATGCTTTAGATTTCTCCTTAAGAAATGCTACCACAACATTCTAGTGAAATCATCAACAAAAATCATGAAATACCTTTCTCCATAGTATATTGTTGTCCTTGTAGAGCCACTCAAATCTATGTGAACAATCTCCAACTTATCTATAGTAGTGTTGTTGGGAAATGATATCTTCTTATGCTTAGCCAAGATACATTCTTTGCAAATAATATTATTAGGCTTTATTATCTTAGGCAAATCTCTAACTGAAAATTTACTACTAGCATTTACAATGTTGTCAAAGTTTATATGAAAAAACCTCCTATGTCATAACCAATTGTTATCTACTTTTGCAACCAAACATGCCATCTGAGTGTAGTTCAATTAAAATAAATTACCTCTAGATTGTATATGTGTTCCAATCAGCTTACCATCTTTATCTTTGATAATGCAAGTCTTTTCTATGAATTTCAACTGATAACCTTTATCCACCAACTATTCAACACTCAACAAGTTATTCTTTAAACTATCAACAAAGTAAACATCATCATTGTTAGTATTTCCATCAAGATTAAAAGATCCTATCCCTATAATATGATAGGTTGCATTGTTTCCAACTCTAACAATACCTCCATCATGATTTTTGAATTTAACAAACTTGTTCATATCACCAATCATGTGATGTGAACATCCACTATCTATAATCCAATTAGATTTCTTTTTAACTTGAGAAACTAGGGCTTTCTCTTCTCTAATTTCTATGTCAAGATCATCTTCTTTACTAGCTACAAATCCTAGCTCCTCATCACTTTCACTGTGAACTTTTTTATTAAATTCCTCATCTTAATTTGCATACAAAAAATTTCTAGGTCTTCTAGGCTTGAACTTTCCCTTGTACTAATTTTTCTCTCTTTCAGGAAATTTAGATGCATAATGACCAAATTCATTGCAAGTCCAACATTTAAAGATATTCTTACCATCTGGTTCTCTTCTCACAAGAAGGGTTATACCTTCTTCAATCTTTTTATCTTCATCAGATATGGTTTTATTGGTGCTAGTGAAATCTCCATGAGTGCATGTAGTTCTAGACAAACATGGCCAAACACTTAACACACTAAAAGTTGTCTCCACTCTTTTCAAATCTCTAGACAATCTCAAACCATATTTGGTTGCTTCCAATATTCCAAGAAAATTTTCCCTCATAAACTTTTTAATACGAGTATCAAAATTTCAATCATCTATGCTACTTTCTTGAATGGTGGTGTCAAAGTTTTCAAGATCTTCCAAACAACCTTATCTTCTTCCTTGGTTCCACCATATATTTGACTCCTACAACAATCTCATATATCCTACCAATATAGCTTCTTATAGATTTATCTACCATAATTTTAGCATCTTGAAATGAACATATCCAATTCTGCAATCTTATTCTTTTTGTATCTTTATCACCTTCAAAAATAGATTCTAAAGCTTTCCAAATCTCATGAGATGTTTGAATTGAATTTACCTAACTTTATTCATTCTTAGGAAGAGTTGTTAGTAAAGATTATTTGGCTCCCATATTGTACATGAACAGATCGTTTTATGCTTTACTGCATTATTCAAGCTTTTCTTTCTCCACAATTGTCTTCTTGTCTTTTGTCAAAATCCAATATCTTGGATCCATACATAGTAGATGAGTCTTCATCTTCTCTTTCTAGTTTTCATAGTTGACTCCATCAAACTTAGGACTATCCTTTTTGAAATGACTCGTCATTGATCTCCCAAAGATGTTAAGATTTTTCTTCAAGGACCTCATTCTCTAATGCCAATTGTTATAATACATAGTCCACCAATATAATTGAGAGGGGGGTGAATCAATTAACCAACTATTATCACAATTATCAACCTTATTAAAACTTAACCGTATGAGAAATATAATCAAAAACCACAAAAAGATACTCATTCATAATAACACCAGATATGTTAACTAGGGAAACCCTTGATCAGAGGGAAAACCCTGGTGGGGATGGTACCCACAAGATGATGTACTAATATAAATATTCCTTGTTAGAGGATGGACCATGCTAGGAGTCTATAAAAAATTTAGTAGATATCAGTCCCTATTAGGAGACTTTGAATCCCAATTAGGAGTTGTACCAACCCTGTTAGGAGTTGTAAGATGTAGATGGACACATTGTCCAAACATCTTCAGGGCCAAGACCAATGAACCCACTGTCCAAATGATCTTTTTATTATTCCTTGTAGAATAATACAAGTATATTTTATTTCTCCTTCCTCTTTCTTTTTCATGTCAACCAAAATTCTACTCCTTTAGATCTCGATACTTGATCACAAACTTCACATCTAATATTCACTTAGATTGCTTACTCACATTTACCAAACACTCTACTCTTTTTCACACTTTCTTAAAAACTTGTACACTTTATAATAAAGAAATAATTTCCTTTATACCAAGTGCTTGAAAAAATTCCTTGAGTTAGCCTTGACGCATTCTCAATTAATTATAATTTGACCATAATAACATAATGAATTACAATCATGATAACACTATTAGCTCACACTCTATGAAACTCTTCACACGTGTGATTTTAGGGCTTGTGCACTTACAAACATTATCATCTAACTATATTCTTCTACTATGTCACTTCATTTATCCAAATTATATCTTTGTTAGAAGATATAATGCAATTATCAAAAAATTCTTCTCAGGTGTTATGTTTCTATGCTAGTCACTAAAAATAACATATAACTTTTGTACCTCTTCAACTTAGGTTAAGCACACTTAACCTCTCTATCAGGACATTGTAGGGAACATGTTTTTAAATTTATGGAACCTAGTTGTCAAACCTTTGTCTATACAACCTTGATATCTATCTACTACTCTACCAGTCTTCATAGAATTACTGCTATGTTGACATCAATGACAAAGTCAACCATGAATTCAACATGTCAATACTTCCATATGATCTCCAATGATTAAGATACTCCCCCAAAGGAATACTATCATCATTCATGCTAATAGATTCTAGAAATGCCTATGAAGTAGAGTTACCAAGTGAAGTGAACATTTCACCAATATTTAACATTTCAGATTTGACATAATATTATGAGGGAGGTAATGGAGATGAATTTGCAAAAGCATAGTGGAGTATTATATCATCTACTACAGCAAAAAAGGATATTGGGGAGATATTAGATAGTCATGGGGGGAGAAGCAAAAGGAATAAAAAAAATGAAGAGTATCTAGTCAAATGGAAAGGGAGGCCGGTGGAGGATTCATCATGGCTAGTATAGGAGGAGGTTGACCATCTTGGTTTTTCCCTAACTACCTGAGACATGACAAGGTCACTTCTCAAATTATCCTAGGTGTCTAATGCAGGACCATCTTGGGTATAAGGGCAATCTTGCATCACACAAAAATATTTCTATTTCTAGTTTTTGTGTTTTTAATAATGATTATTCTTCTACAAGGTTTCTATTTGTGGGAGATTTCTAATTTTAGTAAGTTGGTATTATATGCTCATATCATTCTAATCTCATAAATGGAGGTTCATCTTACACATATCATCCTACTAGGTGAGTTTTATTGTCATATCATATGTATTGTTGTAGTCATTTTAGATTTTTGCTATGAATTTTGGCTATATAACCTTCAGGTCTGGTGATGAAGGCCTAAATGGCTCTGAAATGAGGAAAAAACTTGGTTGATAGAAGCTTTCATAATTAGTCCTTATAGATTTCTAGTCGGGGATTCCATGATGGGATTATAATAGCCCATTGGGTCAATAGTTTTCTAGTTATGATCTCTGGAACTGGACCCATCTAAGAATTTATTTTGTAAATTGTCTTGATTTGATCTTATATAATAAAGTGTAATGAAATGATATAATATGAAGTTGGTCATCCTCAAGGGTTAGATCTTAGTGTCTAGAACCTTCTCAAGAGGTTAAAAATTCCTTTATAAGGAAGGCCCATAGGTTATCTAGGGAAGTTATAGGTGATAGTCAAAACTCTATTTTGCATATTGTTGTATAGAAGGCATCCATGTTGGTCTTCATATTTTAATTCTATAATGTTGCATTTTCAGTGATAAAAAGAAGCCCATAATTTTGTTCTCTTAATTTTTGATGTTCTCTATTTCTATTATTTGTTGTAGTATTAAGGGGAACACCCTTGATCAAGAACCTTCCAATGAGGAAAAGGAGAAGTAGAAAGAGTATTTTATAGGAAACTTCATTTCAAATGAAAAAACTAATGAGATCATGCTTGATACCCAATATTTGGTCAAAGAAACCATTAAGGAAGAAAATTAGGAGAAGGAAAAGGAAGATGTTATGACTGAGGAAGAAATTAGATAAGTGGTCAATGAAGGTAAACATCCATTAATCACAATTAATAGATCTAATAAAGGTAAGGTTGGAGTAGAAAATCCTTCTCCATAGGTAATTATAACTAGTATTGGTCCTACTTATAAGGATAATATTACTGAGAAGTATGAGCTAGTAGTGAATAAGGTGGAAAGTCTCATGGAGGCTCTCACTACATCAAGAGGAGTGACATTGTTGGAAAGTGATTTGAGTAAATAACTTTATAGTGTGGATAAGCAATGATAGTTGAATCATATGATGAGGATTAATCACTAAAAATATCTTTGACGATATATTATAAGGAAAAGGAGGTATCAAATAAGAATACTAAGAAAAAGGGAAGGGTAATTACTATAGCACTTGATGGATTCAATAATTTCCTACCCATGTCACTAACTTCCCAAGGTAGTGATTTCTTAGATAACATGGAAATGGTACTAGATGAATTTTGTGCTCACTTTCAATCTTTAGTGTTGTAAATTTAGTTGATAAAAAAATTGAAACAAATAAGGCATGAATTTATACAACTTAAGGAGATCCATATCCATTTGAAGACTATCTAAACATGTACCAAATGTATAAAAATGTATTAAGGAGGAGGACAAAAATCTAAAGAAGTTAGCATTATTTTTTAGAAGTCTAATTAGAATATTACTAATTTTTATAAACATATTAGTAAAGAAAAAGAAAATATCAATATTATTTGAAGGAAGAATTGTAGATTTGTATAGATATTTTTTGTTTTGAGAAGTTTACAAACTCTCAAGATGGAGATTATATAAAAAGAGTTGAAATTGGTAGAGACTACTCATAAGTCTTATGCACTTTTTAGAATAATAGACTTTGAGGAAACTAAGATTGCACCATATACCTTATGTGGTGAGATCCAGTTAGCTAAGAGAATAACAAAGACTTGGGATACTATCCTTCAATCTTTGAAGGTGAATTTTGAAGATATATTAAGGTTTATACAATTTATTGCTTGTTTAGATGCAAAATTTTGACTTGTATATATAAGTTGTGTGCCTCACTTTTTCCATTGATGACAAGGGGAATTGATGTTGTGAAAATTGATTATTTATACAGTATAATGTAAGGGAAGGTAAAATTAGAGTATAATATTTCATAAGGCTATTGAGAGTAATTTTTATTTGGCATTGACACTAAGTCATTGTTTACTAAGTATTTCCATCAATGCCAAATGGGAAGATTGTTGGAAAATGGTCATAGTCCATGTAGGCATAGATGTTGTCATTGATCTAAACATAACTTATTGGTAAGGTCAATTGGTTAGTTAATCAGTTTTGTTGGAAGATTCATTGAAAATGCCAAAATATAGAGTAGGAAACTAGTATATAGTCAAACATTATCAACCAACAAGCATAGAATACTTGTCAAACATGGCTACAATTTTAGATACGTATAATATGTAGTGTATAAATTATTCAAATATTATATTTGTTAGAGTGGGGTTTTCATTTCACTCAAAGACTGATATGTTAATGTGTGATACAACCACTCAAATTATAGTATAGAGGAGGCGATTAAGCCCTTGTCATGAATCTTGAGGGGAGTATTGAAAAAAATTCCAACAATCTCTCCCTCAGTGTTACCCAAGGATCTAAGGATTCAAACCTATGACCAAGCTCTAATAAAACTTGTTAGAGTGGGGTTGTCATTGCACTAAAAGACTAATATGCCAATGTCTAATACAACAACTCAACTTATAGTGCATAGGAGGTTGCTAAGCCCTTTTCACAAATCTTGAGAGGAGTAATGAACAAATTTCAAATAGTATCAAATTTTGATTAGCATATTTTGTTAGAAAGGATAGGATTTCCATTGCACCAAAAGATCGACCTATTAATGCCTAATACAACTAATAGTCTTTTAGAGCCACAAGAGGTGATCAAGCCATGTTGTAAACCCTATGATGGATGCTAGCCCACTACCAAAAATCCCCCTCCTAGCATCACTTGCTTTGGCGTGCAAGATTCAAACATGTGACCAAGCTTTAATATCAATTGTTAGAAAGGATAGGGTTGTCATTGCACCAAAAGATTGACATTTTAATGCTTGATGCAACCAATAGTCTTATAGAACCACAGGAGGTGGTTAAGCCATTTCATGAACCTTGTGAGGGACATTGTCCCACTACTGTCATATTTTTTGGTTGGACAAGGTAAAACTGGAAAATTAAAGCACTTATATAGAATAGTCCTTGTGATTGGCCAAATTACCCTAGCTAATTGAATTGTTTGATTAATTCATTTGCATGAATTGTGGGGAGATCATCCTAAATGTTATCTCTTGGATAGTATGGTGTTCCATTTCATGTTTAATTTTGCATGATATGTTTTGTGAAGGGTTTTAGCTAGTTAATTGGATAACATTAGAGAATGGTATTGTAATCACCTATTTTCGGTCTAGTAAACTAAGTGCCCCCAATCTAAAATAATTAAAATAAATTCTCAACCCTATTTTAAATTAAATCAATCTTTCATAATTAAATGTATCATTTGATTGATAATATCCTAAGGTTTGATTGCTCAATCCTAAGTTATTTAATTAAAATAATTACTTCCCCTTTTAATTAAATAAATTAACCCCCTTTATAATGTGCACATAAATTATCATTTCTAAAATTAAATGACATCACTTAAGTTCACAACTTTTGGGAAATTTCTAAAATAGTGAGCACATGGATCACCAATAAATTAATCTCCATTATTTCTCATTATTGCATCTTAACCATCTATTTGTCTCTCACATCTATAAAGGATACCTCTACCTCATTTCAAAGGATCCTAACTTTTATGCTTGTGTTATGTTCATATTTTAACATTTGGTTTCTTTTAAGAATTTTGTCTTTTTGGATCATATAGCTTCTTCAATCTTACATGTTAGATTAACTAGAATAATTAGTCTGGTTGGAATATTTCATATTTTCTAGTTTCATTTAGCTTAGAATTCACCATCTTCTTTTGCATGCATGCATCAATGGAGTTCTTAAGGATTTTCCTTTTCATGGTTCTATCCCTCTTTAAATTTCTCATTCTGCATTGAATAGTCTCATTGATTAATTTGAGAGAAATCTAAATAGCATAGACTCTATATACATTATAGACATAGACATGTAAGTTGAGTTTCAAAGATTAAGATCAGTAAATATTTAGATACAATATCTTACAAAAGTATTAGTATTTGATCTAGTTAACACAAATTTACTAATATATTTTGTGGTGCCCAATGTGGGGCTAGAACTTGTAATACCCTTAAAAAATTCTCTTGAACTAGTTTGTTCCTAATCTCAAACATCAATCTACAAATTTGTAAGTGTCTCTACTCAAGTCAAGTATCAATTGCATAGAACCAATAATTTGCAATACTATTTAAATATTAATAAATTCCTAAATATTGAATCAAAATTGGCTATTAAAACCCTTTCCTTAGTAAATATAATATAAAGTTCTAACTCTTTTATTAAATTAATCTCTTTTTTAAAATTACATATGAAATAAGATTTATTAATTTAATTGAATTACATTAATTCAAAATAGAAATCATTTAAATTTAAATATTTAATAATTGAAAAACCCATTTTAAATGGGGCAATATTCAATTAATATCCTCAAATTTCTAAAAGTTATCTTTTGAGTTTGAAAATAGACATGATCAATTAACTTAAATCAAAAAGGGAAAAATAGTAGTTAGTTGAATCACAACTAAGTAGTTAACTCCTCTTAAATGGAAACTTCCTGTTTGAACTCAATTTCAAATTGATCTTGAGCATTCATTTGACTCAATCTCCACCATCGACATGTCTAGGATCCTAATAAATGGAGACCTCTTACCTCTCATTTTTAAGGTACAAATTATGAGTATTGAAACTCTGCAGAATTTATGCTAGAGCTATATTGAATTCTTTCTTATTGATTTTTTTAATTTGTTCTTTGCATTTCATTTAGTATAGCTTCATTAATTCTCATTTTGAAATCATAGATTAATCTCATCTTAATCTGAGATTTTCATACATCTAAATTAGTTTCTACTTGTTCATTTAGGATAGACTCATTCTTAATTTCACTAAAAATACAAAAATATAGATGCATCCATACTCTCAGATCCTTCATTCTAGTAGAGTCTTATAGTCATTGAAGCTCTCTATTCTGAGAGCACCATCCTTCTATTAGATAGATGGCAACAGGTTGAATTTCTTATTTGCTCATGATGGATTTCTTCATATCCATTTATGAATAAAACATGCATGTATTGACTATGTTGAAGTGTTGCTATTGCATAAGGCCACATTTATGACACACATTTCTAGCACCCAACGTGGGGTGGAAATCATATTTGCGGCCTCCTTTTTTGGTAATTTTATCATTTTTGCATTTTCTATTTTTGTACATCGTACAAAATCCTCATCTGGGAAGTTCTTTCCTTGTACAAGCCTTTTTGTTTGGTCATACTACAAGTGATTCTAGCTCATACAAGTTATAACTAGTTAACCTTGTCATACATGAAGCAATCATGTCTTGTAAAAGTTTTTTGAACCCTCGTTTGACAACTTCCTAGGTTGTACAAATTATGACACCTATTTGTTTTCTTGTTTCATTAATAGAAGTTATTTTCACGAGGTTTTTAAGTTGGATTTTACATGTTTATGATGCTAATCATTTGTTGGTTTCCTATTTGTAATTGATTTTTTGATAATATAATTTCTCTTGCCAGATATTTGTCAAAGACTCCTTGAAACATTCAAACAATACCATTGACAACTTTCTTGCAAGATGTTTACCAAAGATTCATTCATTGAAGACCAATATTCAAACCTACTCAAACATTATATGTGTTTAATGATTTATAAAGAAAATACTTTAATAGGGCCTTGTTAAAACTTCTTCTAGAGTCTAGATAGCAAAATAGGGGATTGTGCTCTTCATTACATGTAAGTGTAGGACTAGAAAATTGAAAAATTTGCATAAATGAGAGAACCACAAATCTCATAAATTATGCAAATAATTTTATCCTAAATTGAATTCTACTTGAAATCAAAAGAGATTAAAACAAGAAACCCCCTTTCAAATGTAGCTTCTATGTTCTCCTTTCTTCTCCATAATGTTGAAGTTGATGTAGCTCTTGATCTTGACAAGATGCACATGAAAAATATAACAAGATGATAATGATAATATGATGAAAAATCACAAGATGGAGAGAATACTAGGAGAATATAGTTAGAAAAACAAGTGCAAAGAGGCTCAATTTGTAGGATTTGAGAGCCAAAATGCAAAAATTTCAAGGAAAAGTGTGTAATTGGATGTTGTCATAGTTAAATTGCACAAATTGGAAAATTGTCATTATTTAGATATTTAAATTAGAAATTGTGTCATAAAATATCACATTATGATGAATTGTAAGACATGTGCATAAAAACTTGCAAAATCATTTAGTAGAAGTGGAAAATAAAAGGGAAGGTGTAAAAAAATGAATGGAAAGTGTTTTTGTTGGAAAAAATAAGTTGTAAGAGTGGAAGCTAGAAAATAGGGAAGTGGAAGCACGATTAGTGGGAATGTGTAAGAGTTGAATATTTAAATTTAAAAACTCATAACCCTCACAAATAAGAAATTAAAATTTAGAAAATTAAAATAATCTCAAAATTCATGAGAAAATTGAACAATTAATTAATAAACTTTAATTAATTGAGAATAATTAGTAAAAAGGAGAATTAATAAGATGGGATGAATTAAATGAATAATACATAGGAATAAACCATTAGTTATTTATTCCTATAGGGACAATAGTGAATTGATTGGCCAAAATAATAGAATAAATACAAGATAACCATATTGAAGGATTATGATATAAAATATAGATCAAATGTGATGAAATCAAATGGATCAAAGCAATGATTGAATTGATGAAATAAATGATACTAGATTGATTGACTAGAAATTGAAGACTTTTCAATGACACATTGTTAGCCCCAACTGGTAATGTGATTGATAGTGGAGATTGCTAGCTGATAGTGTTATGAATGTATGTAAAAGAGTCATATCAATTGTTCTATAATATATTAGCATTGATGTCAATGTATTAGTTGGCTATATATTATGCTAACACAATAGGGTACCATATCATTAGATTGATGGAGACAATTTGATTGATGAAGGGGATTTGAAGAAAATATGAGGAAGATAGAAGTGTTATGTAAGGTATTCAATGGGTACTTGAATGAGTTGGATAGTGATGATGTATTATTGGTTTAATTATTTTACAATCATGTATTATTATAATGTATTGCAGTACACAAGCTTAACTGAGTGATAAGGTTAATGAAGGGAGACTATAGTCACCAAGTGACTACAATATTGCCTGAGCAATTAGCAAAGAAAAAGAAGAAATATTATTGCTAAAGCAAGTTAGTTAACTAAGTGATATGTTTCCTAAGTAAATGTTATGCTTATCGAGTCATAGCTAGATGAACAAGTTTGGAGAATTGGAATCTGAGGCTAACTTTTGATGGAAATTTGGAAAGTCTGAGATAATCTAAGGCACAAGTCAAAGTTTGTTTTGATTAGGTAAAAACAGGTTTTAAAGGAATTGAAACCTTACATCAGAATAGTATTAAGAAAGTATCATGAAAAGAGAACAAACAAACAACGTGAAATAGACCTCAGAACACAAAAAGAAGTCATAGAGAACCTTGCTGGAAAAGATAGCAAAAGACCAGCAAAGGAATAGAAATCGACTAGTTAAGGAGTATTAATCAGATGCATAGCCTGGTCCACTAGAGAATGCATAGTCTCAGTAGTAGCACTCACCTCGTCCTTCTTAGTGGTTTCCTCCATCTTCTTTGAATTGGCCCGAGTATGCTTGCTAGGACCTTGAGAATCTGCCCCCGGGGGAGAAACCTAACTTTTGTCTGCCTCATTCTTTTTCAAGAAGCTGGTCATGTTATCCCCCAATTTTTTGAGTTTTTTATCCATGTTACCTAGCCTAGTTTCAAGTTTAGACACCTTCCCCTGGATACTGCTAATGTCCTTGTCCATCACCTTCTACTTGGCTTCCAACATAGGGATCTTATGCATCAGATTTTTCACTTCTTCTACAATGCCTATGACCTCTGAGAACTTTTCAATATGCTGACCTAGTGTTCTTTCCCCTCTGGCCATCTTGCTAAGATGCTCCATTTCTTTGTTCAACAGTACCATTTTATGTTTAAGAATGTCAATGTCCTTCATTATAGAACCAGGGTTACCAAATAAGCCTTTTGAGGGCCCAATTCCACCACCAACACAATCACCTCCATTAGATTTGGACCCCTATTCACCATCATCAGAAAAGTTGGAAGCCTCAATCCTTGTTTTCACATTTTTGTTTTCCTATTGCCGTAAAGACTTTCTTTTTCTTTCCAAATGATTAGCAAGGGGCTCATCATCCAACAGAGGAGAAACCCTCTCATCAATACAACCTTTTCCCTTCCCTTTGTTACATCCCCTATTTTTAGCATGTTCTCTAACAATTTCATCAACAAAATCACTTTTCCTTTCCCAATCAGAATCATCCTTCTCAACACTCTATTTTTTCTTTTTAGTGCTACGACCCAAACCTCTTTTAGGACGAACCAGACCCCCTTTCACCTCATCCTGTGTCTCAGAGTCATAGCTCTTTTCCTGAATACTTCCTTCAATATCTTGATCTTCCCCTTTAAATTTTCTAGGTTTTGGGATTTTTTAAGATTTTAGCACATTCATTATCAAAACCATTAATCCTTCATACAAACATGTTCACCAGTCAGGTCACGCTGAATAGCTAGGGTAGAATTGGAGAGAGATTGCAATAGGTATGAAGGAAAATTTACCCTAATGTCATGACAAAAATGATTTGCCAACACAAAATGGTAACTATATAGTTTTGTATATCTTCCATCCAAATTCAAATATTCCATAATAACATAGAACACAAACTACCACAGACGAGACATGGAAGCTAGGTTAAAATAAGAAGTACCTATTTTAACCAGTCGATTTCTTTCCTATTTGGTCTCAAAAAAATCATCAATCACCTTATCCAAGATCTTCCTTTCCCTGTAGAAATTCATCCCATCCAACTCCAAACCCATAACCTCCGCAATGATTTCTTCCATAACCTCCAACCTCTGGTTCTCGACCATGATAGAACCATCCTTCCAAGAGGTAATAGCTAGGTTGTTACCTTTGAGTCTCTCCATGTAACTAGTAAAATTACCTCACCTAAGGATATGCCAAACCTCAGTTTTCTTCTTCCAATCCATGCAACAAAAGCACTGGTTTGCACACATTGAAAGCCCCCAAAAACTCTGTGAATTCCACTACTTGAGCATAGATAGAAAGAGGAAACCCATAAATCGTACGTTCTGCCCACATTTCTAAAAATAATTGCCCACATCACTCCAAAGGAGTTAAAATCATAATTCTCTGATACCACCATAATTAAAGGATTTTTACTGGGATTTCCATTTGTCCTGCTTAACTTGCTTGTGGCCATCAATAGGTAAAGTGTCATATGAATCCCATATGATTTTTTGATCATTACAACATGCCACATTTGAAGCTCAATCAGCTAAACCATTAGCTTCCCTATAATTATGGGAAATAATGCAATTTTGAAAGGAGTTAATAATATATAACTAGCCTTAGACATAATATTACTTATGGTCCATGAAGAAGGATAAAAAAATTATAAGCAGTTTATAATATTGACGGAATCACCTTCAATCCAAATGTTCTTCAAGTTTAGATCTTTAGCATAAATAAGACTGTGTGCTGGAAAATGTACAAATTACTGGAAGACTAAGGAATCAAGCTAGTTTAAAAGAAATTCACAAAAGCAACCAACAAACCAAAATTCCAACCACCTCTAATATTCAACAAGGGCAGCTATGTGTAGCCATTGTTGGTGTATCTCTGATGGAGGGTATGTTTGGTATGCTCTCACAAACACAACAATAAGTAAATCTCTTATGTGGAGGTGCAAATGTGAGTGTGAGTGCAAAGTGAGTGTGCAATATGATCCTAGACTATATGAAAAGAAGAATACTTTCAAGATATGACTATGGAGGAAGTCACACTCAAAGGTATTCTATGATGCAATGAACATGAAATTATGAAAACCATCTAGAGATGCAAGCTATAACTAAAATGAAAAATAAACTAGAATGTAAACTAAATATGCATGCACAACAAAAACTAAGATGAAATACAAAATGTAAATCTTACCAACTATCAAATCACTAAGATGTAGCCTATGAACTCCATATGGAAATGTACCTATAATGCAAGCTCTCAATGTGGTGATTCTAGACTCAAAGCGACGGCGTGTCAATGCAATCCAATAATCCTCTATCTGCAATGCTTGAGATGAGGCTTCTATTTAAAGACTGTCAAGAAACATCTAGAGGGTATCTAGAAGATAAGGATAAGGATAAGGATTAACAATTAAGCACCTTATCTCCTTATCTCATATCCTTAGTTGGGAGGATAAAATGATGAGGTGGCACATGTGTGTAGAAAGTTCTCAGGTTGTAGACACCATGTGCTTAAAAAGAAATGCAAACCCTTATGATAACAACTCATAAGAGTACACATACTCTTAGGCTTATAGATTAGGATAAAAATTAAATTAAATGAAATTTAATTTAATTTAGGTCTAGAAGAAATTAATTAGGATATGGAGGATTTAAATAAATAAAATTTATTTTAAAAAGGAATAAATGGAGAATCATGTGTTAAATTAAATTTAACACATTAAGGCTAGGAAGTATTTAAATTAAATTTAAATACTTAGGCCAAAAATGAACCTATTTAATTAAAATAATTTTAATTAAATAAGTAGAAGAATGTGAACATTATTAATTTAAATTAATAAAGTCATTCGGGACAATTTTTAGTGTCTACATTTTGCCCCTCTTTGATGTGGTGTCGGCATGACATCATATCAAAGAAAATAAAATGAAGGTTGCCCCAGAGAAGGAAGGAGAATCCTGATGCCCCCTCATGAAAATTGCACAAGAAATACAAATTTGGGCAATTTTCGTGAAAAAGTCTTGAAACGGAAAGAAGGGAAAGAAGGAAATAAGAAAAAATACGATTAAAAAAAAATATGAAGAAATCATGAGACACACTGCTCAGAGCAGAGAAGGGCGCAAACGGGGTCCACGGGGTCTACATAAGCCTCCAAGGGACCCATAGGAAGGTCATTGTCACACCATGAGAAGAGCATCCAGAGCAGCTATGGACCCGATCGAGATATTGCAGCTTGGTGAGCGCGTTCGGGAGCACTAAAGACCAGCCACGATGGGGGCACCAGTGAGTCATCTGATCCTCCTGGTAATTTGATAGGTAGACTAGGGTAGAGGCATTTATGATTCCCTAAATGTGGCAAAAAATGATCCCAGATGGAGATGATAGTCTCCACCTTGTTGTCTGCACAGACGACAAAGAAGGGAGACCGGCGCTTGCAGAGACGACAAGGAACATCCTGTCGTCTGTAGAAATGCTAAGGCTGCGACAAGACCAACGAAGGTCTGTCATCTGCGTGATAGGGACAGCGGCCTCGGAGATGACAAACCTTACCATGTCATCTTCGAAACCAAGTGGAGATGATAACATGTTTTGCGTAAGCGCAAACCAACATCTCCAAGGATTGGTGTCTGCGCTGATCAGCATCTCTGCTGATCAGTGTCTCTGCCTGACGCAACAAAAATGAGAAATGGCGAGCATGAAATGGCCCATTCTAGAAATGAAATGACTGACTTACTGCATGTCCATGTTGCAGGAGGGCACGGTGCTTTTTAGGTCATGGGAGCACTATCCACTGACCATGGTGATACAGGAGAGACTCACAGACGCGAATTGGGGACACGTACGGTTGTGCAGACTAGAGCATGTCCACGAGTGGCTAGACTTGAGAGCTCACACAACACAGCTATCGACTCTCATATAGCGATGGCATACACCCATAGGGAGCTTCCATCTACCGACAGGGGAGGCTACCGTCACTTTCCTGGATGTATGGCGGATCCTTAGAGTGTCTATCAGAGGCACATATCCAGAGTATGTATGTGAGGGAGCTGATCCCTTCCTAAGAGAGTGCTTCAGTAGGCGATGACAAAGACTACTAGTATAGAAATCTTGGTTATCCTAGTGGGGAGCCTTGGAGCAGAGACTACCAAGACTGGCGGTATTTCTAGCCTCTTTGATATGGCGGATGCTACCAGATCATGCAGGACATGGGTGGCCTATTGGCTGGGCACGGGTGTTGAGCACCCTATTATAGGAGGACGGCAAGGTCTACTGCTGGGGACAGACCATCCTAGCAGAGTTGTACCATGATCTACATATGTGTGCATACCGAACACAATGCACGATGGGACCAGGACTGACACTACTAATGGTCTGGTCTTGGGAGCACATCGAGGTTACTCGACCCATCACACAGAGAGAGACCAGGCAGTCTAAAGAGCCATACGCATGCAGATATCGGCCTCCTATCTAGTATACATCGACAAAGTCAGTGGGATTCTGGCGCAGGTGCCTAGATGAGATTATCATGTTTGACTGGACTCCTTATGATGGAGTAGAGCACTGGGGGAGAGTACAAGTATCAGGAGGTGAGGATGATACAGAGGATCAGATGTATCTCCCATTTACTCAGACCGATTGTTGGATTATTGGTCGATCCGCTCACGTGATCATGCGATATATGCCTTCTCGGGTGCGACGACAGTTCGAGCGCATCCAGGATGTGGTTCCTGATAGATTCTTGTATCCTATAGTGACTCGTGAGTATGGTCGGCTGTGGGGTCGAGGGATGATGCTGCGATTCACCCGAGCATCATGGTTACCGATGGATAGAGTGCCATGGGTTCATGGTCAGGACAGGGGAGATGCTGGTATGACACCAGCATATGCGCAGTGGTGGGCAGCACATCAGCCAATCAGACTGATAGTGCCTGGAGTAGTTCCACCAACAAAGCAGGCACAGGGAGAGGGAGATGGTGCAAGAGATGGCGGATAGGCTGCTATGGTAGTAGTGCCAGCTCAGGGAGCACAGCAAGGACCACATGGTCGCAGGGCAGTTGCTAGGAGGGGTGTCGTAGCAGCACAGGTGCCACCACAGAGAGGACCTCAGGTACAGGCATAGGCATAGGAATAGGTACCACCACAGGCACCTCCACAGAGATAGGTACTAGGAGAGGAGCCAGACATAGTCAGGGCTGAGCGGGATACCTACGGGTGGAGGTTGCCAGGCTATAGGAAGAGGTACAGTTGCAGAGAGTCAGAGCAAATAGCACAGAGGAGGCACTAGCAGCTTTACAGGCACGCATGGATGTAGAGGATTTTGCGGGTATGGCAGTGCATGATGATGCTGAGGAGCTAGCAAGGTTACAGGGAGAGGTGGCTACCTTGCATGCTGAGCGAGCGACATATCAGGCTCAGGTCGATGAGTATCGCAGGTAGCGAGACATAGTGAGGCAGATGGTTATGCCGGGAGCTAGTGTGACAGTGATGCAGGAGGCCATCTCAGCCAGGTGATCTGAGGTACAGGTAGTATGAGAGGCAGCCTATTACAGGTCACTATATCATGATGTCATACCTGCCGACCAGTGGCGGCCTGATTTTGAGAGAGGGGCTAGTTCCTGGACTACGGGTGGCAGAGCTATATTAGAGTAGTCAGTAGGGCAGAGCCGACCACCTCGAGGGGGTGCCACAGGAGGAGTAGGACCCTCATAGCATGGCTCCTAAATTTTGTATAGAGATCCAATATTTTGACAGATATGTGCAGATGATGCATTTGTACTATATGATTCTATATGTATTTGGACTATACAAACATTGATTCTTTTGTGATATATATACATGTCATGAGTTGATGATTCTATATGTGTATGAGTGTTTATGATGCATATGTATGAATTTTATGTGATGCTTATGAGACTGACGTTTATGATGCAGGATGTGATGTATCCTTTCTATTTACTACTATATGATGCTTAGCATGTGTGATGCAGATTGGCTAGCGATTATGAGACTTATGCATTATGATATGTATGTGCCCCTAAATGTAATGCAAATTCTAAAATGAACTAGACTATCTAATGAGCACTAAGAAATGGAATTTGACGAGTAAAGTAATGCAATCTATACTGAACAATTAATGTAACTTAAAAGGATGAAAAATGAACACTTCATCTAAAGATGCAATTTAATGAATATCTGTCAAACTCATCGCCCATAAAGATCTAGGAGCATAACATAGGAGGAGGACATAAATAGAACCTTGTCTCAAGCACGACTCGAATGAAACCCTATATTACATGAACCCTAACTAAGTGAAATCAAGGGATTCAGTTGTGTTTATGTGGAGAGCACACCATTATTTTTATTTTGCAAAAGAGTGTATACATTATATGCTATAGAAGCATAAATGTTAAAAATCCTTTGCGTAATTGCCCCCATTGCGGCAGGCATTAATATTCGAGACATACACACAGTAAAACCATAAAAGACATAAAGAAAATACAACAAACCAAACAAAAGAAACCTCATGACCAAGTAGTCATTTATCTCACAGTTCCTGCCAAGAGCCTTAAGTCTGAAAAAGTGAAAGTCCCCATGTCGCCTACAGGAAGGACTCAACCTATGGGGAAATGTGGAATCAAGTGTTTTATGAGAATATGATTGTGTGATTCTGACAGGGGTTTGTGAAATGAACGAACTTCCCGAATCATTAAGCCTCCAAAAGGTGATTTTATGTGTATCTAAGTGTGGTCACTATCGTAAGAGTGTGCAACAGAATGCGATTAAACAACCATTTGACAGGAAACATGCTAGAATGGAAATGAAAATGAGGCCTCGCAGACAAGAGGTCTTTTGTTGGATTGAGCAACAAGCGAAAGACTAAGTAGTACTCTGCACAAATGGAAAAGGGAATAATGGTAGGACATGAAAGGAATGGTTTGAATTTTTTTTATTTTATTTTTATTTTTTGGATTTTTTCAGGACTTTTAAAGACTGTACAAGATTTACAAATGCTCAAGCATAAAAGTGCTTGAGATGCTGAATATTTACAAGTTCAGGGAGCGGATCCCCCTCAGGTGTAGCAATCTGATATGCCCAAGAACCATATTTGGCTGTAACAACGAATGGACCTAGCCAATTTGCCTCAAATTTTCCTTTCTTTTCATGGTTCTAGAGATTCCTCATATTATGTTGTAGCACTAGATCACCCACTTCAAATTCTCTCGGCTGAACCCTCTTATTATATTGTAGTTGGAGGCGATGTTGATACACGCAGAAGTGGTTAAGGGCGCAGAGGCGTCTCTCATCAAGGAGTGCCAACTCTTGTAAGTGAGCAACTCGATATTCTTCATCGGATATGAGGTTTTGTACAGAGACTCTAAGGGAGGGTAACTCAATCTCAATGGGTAAAATGGATTCAAAACCATAGACGAGGGAGAATGGAGTGGCTCCTGTGGGGGTGCGAATGGAGGTTCGATATGCCCAAAGTGCGGGAGCAATCTGGAGATGCCAATTACAGCCAGCTACATCAATAGTTTTCTTTAGGATTTTCAGGAGGGTTTTATTTGTGGCTTCAGCTTGGCCATTGTCTTGAGGGTAGTATTTGGTGGAGAAATGATGGGTTATTCCAAATTTCTGGCATAACGTGGCTACCTCTTGGTTTTTAAAAGGGGTTCCATTATCAGTGATAATATCTTGAGGTATACCAAAGCGGCAAATAATATAGTTTAGGATAAATTTAGCAATTTTCTTGCCGGTGATGTAGGTTAAGGGAATGGCTTCAACCCATTTCGTGAAATACTCAGTTGCAGTAATAATATACTTGTGGCCATTAGAAGAATTAGGATACACTTGACCAACAAGATCAAATCCCCAGCGGGAAAAGGGCCATGGTGTGATGGTAGGTTGCAAGTCTTGGGCGGGAGCATGTATCAAATCGCCATGCTGCTGACAAGGGATACATCTTTTCACAAAATGATATGCATCTGCCTCCATAGTGGGCCAATAATAACCTGTCCTAAGAAGCTTTTTCGCTAACATAAAGCCACTAGAGTGGGCACCACAAATCCCTTGGTGAACCTCTTCTAACGTCATTTTGGCTTCATCTGAATTGAGACATCGAAGGAGGGTTCCATCAAAGTGTTTCCGAAAAAGGGTATCACCTATAATGGTATAGCGAGCGGCTTGGCGAATAAAGATCTTACTTTGGTTTGGAGTGAGGGCTATGGGAATAGTTTTATGATGTAGATAAGCAAAGATATCGACATACCATGGAGACTCAGGACCAACAATCTCGCACACCACTTCAGAATCATTCTGCTCATAAGCAGGAGTAACAAGATTCTCAACGAGAAACTCACATTTTGGACTATATTCTGGCATGGCAATCATAGAAGTAATAGTGGCCATGGCATCTGCTATTTTATTGTTAGCCCTTAGAACTTGCTGAAAGACAATTTCTGTAAAGTGTTGCTTAAGATTCTCAACTATTCGGCGGTAGGGCAACAATTTCTCATCTTTGGTGTGATATTCATCAGTCACTTGTTTGATAACCAGTTGTGAGTCTCCAAAGACAAGAAGATTCTTAATATTCCATTTAATGGCTTGACGCATTCCTATCACTAATGCTTCATACTCAGCTATGTTATTTGTGCAAGGGAATGAAATTTTGTGGGACTTAGGAATTAAATCCCCTTGTGGCGTTACAAACAAAACTCCTGCCCTCGATCCTTTTTGTGTGAAGGATCCATCAAAAAATAGTTTCCATGATACACAAGAGGCTTTAGTCATAATGGTATCATCTGGAAAGTCTACCACAATAGGATGACTGCCTGGAAGAGGTGCTTCAGCTAACTGATCCACGATTACTTGTCCCTTAATAGCTTTACAATCCTTATACACAATGTCAAATTCACTTAGGATTAAGACCCACTTTGCTACTCGACCAGTGAGGGCAGCTTTTGACAATAGGTATTTGAGTGGATCAATTTTGGCGATGAGAAATGTAGTATGATTAAGCATATAATGGCATAGTTTTTGTGTACAAAAGACCACGGCCAAACATGCTTTTTCAATAGGAGTGTAATTCAGCTCATAACCAACTAGTGTTCGACTGAGGTAATATATGGCTTGTTCCTTTCCATTATCATCTAAATGTGCCAGGAGTGCTCCTAAGGCAACTGAAGTAGCTGAAATGTACAAGATCAATGGTCATCCTGCTACTGGAGGGACTAAGACTGGAGGATTAGTCAAATATGCCTTGATTTGTTCAAATGCTTTTTGGCACAAGAAATCCCATTGAAACTAATTTCCTTTATGAAGTAAATGCTGAAGGGGATGAACTTTATCAGCTAGCTGTGACACAAATCTTCTGATTGATTGTAATCTTCCTTGAAAACTGTGAAGCTCTCTTAATGTGGAAGGAGGAGGCATATCCATGATGGCCTTTACTTTTGTAGGGTCTACCTCAATTCCTCTTCTAGATACAATGTAACCTAATAATTTGCCAGATTTGACCCCAAATACACACTTTTTTGGATTAAGGCGCACTTTGTACTTCTCCAATCTTTCAAAAATAGTAGTAGGGACATCAATGTGGGCTTCTCTAGTCTTGGATTTTCCTAAAATTTCATCAACATAGTCCTCCATTATGATGTGTAGAAGATCATGGAATATGGTAGTCATCGCACGCTGATATGTGGCACCGGCATTTTTCAAAACCAAAGGGCATGACTTGATAACAAAAGGTTCCCCAAGGCATGATAAATGTCGTCTTATGTTGATCTTCTTCTGCAATCTTGATTTGGTTATAACCAAAAAATCCATCCATCAAAGACAACATCTCATGTCCAGCTGTCAAATCCACTATGATGTCTATGTTGGGTAGTGGAAAATCATCCTTAGGACATGCGAGATTTAAGTCTCAAAAATCAAAACAAACACAAATGCCCCCAGACACTTTTCCTATAGGAACAATATTAGAGATCCACTCAGGATAGTCAATGGGTCGAATGAACTTTTCTTCTAGCATCTTTTGTAATTCTGCCTTGACTAGAAGTGCTACCTTAGGATGCATTTTACACAACTTTTGTTTTACTGGTTTGATTTTGGGATCAACTATCAAATGATGTACCACTAAATCTGTATCCAATCCAAGCATATCCTTATAGGTCCAAGCAAAGTTGATCTTTCCTTTTTTCAAGAATATTGTCATAGCTTTTTGTTCTTCAGGACTCAAGGTGGCAGCAATGTAGGTAATCTGTGGATTATCATCTGTTACCAAGTTTATTGCAATAGTGTCTTCATTCAAAATGGATGACTTTTCTGGCGGCAAGGATCTGAATGGAAAATTCAACTCTCCCTCTTTTGGCGCCTCTACAAGGTTTTCACCAGAAGATGCATCCTTTATTTTATCTTTTTCCTCATCCAAAAGTGCCCCAGAAGGGTTTTCACTAGAGGATGTTTCTTTGATTTTTTTATTTTTATTTTCTTTTTCATTTTTGTGACTAACAGAGTTGATTTGGCTACCAAAGTAGGCTTTTTCATCATATTGGATCTCATGCTCGTAATCTGGAAGATTCTTAAGGCCAAAGAGTGCCATCACTGCCTCATCAGACTTACAAATGTCCAAACTTGGTGGCGTATCTTGAAGGTCCCAGTCTATCATGTCAGGGTTAGTGAGAGGTAGATCAACGGATGAAAGGTCATTTACAATAATGGTATGGACACGATTGTTTAGATCATCTTCAACGTATTGGAAAGGCACTTCGAAGAATTCCTCCTCTTCAGTCTCAAATTTAGATTCGGCCAAATAGTTGTCAGCAAAGGAAACCTTAGGTTTGAGGGAACCCAAGCCACATCTTTTAGGATAGACATTAGCTTCTAGGGGTTTTCTAATTCCATTTTCATTTGGGCCAAGACCAGTACCATGATATCCCATGCTTTCAACAATGGGAAGTGCTTTGACATATTTATCCTTAGGAAACTCCACAGGTTCGTCTTTGCCATCATAATATAACCAATCCAAAATATTATCTTCCATGTGTTCATCACTAAGGGAACCCCAATGTTCAAATGTCATTTTGTTACCTTGCATAGTGTCCTTATTAGTAGAGGATGGCAATTGTGAAGGCTTTCCAAGGGAACGAGGGAAAAGTGGTAATTGTCCCACACACAAGGCATTTTCGAACTTATACTCTCCCATTCCCAAGTTAGTAAAGGTGGTCTTTTTCCCTGTAGTGTTAACTTTAACATCTTCAACTTTCTCTTTTCCTTTACAGGAATTTGAACTCTCATGGGCTGCTTTTGGTACTGTATGGGAAGCAGTTTCTTTAATGACAAGAGGCTTAGGTATGGCCGCAGAAAACTCACTTATGGGACAAAGATTTACCGGATTACCTTCCAATATTCTACAAAATTCAAAAGGTGTAGGATCCCCTGGAATTGTAACTTCTCATCCTTGGTGCGAGAATTTCAAACATTGGTGATATGTGGAAGGCACTGCTTTGAGAGTGTGTATCCATGGTCTACCAAGCAAGATGTTATATGGAAAATCTAAATCTAGGACATGACATTCAGTATTGATAATGGCTGGTCCAACTTTGAGAGGCAACATAATAACTCCTTTTGATTCCCTTTCCCTTTCATCATATGCCTTTATAGTAATTCTTTTGCTAGAATCAAGGAGATCCTCTGGAAGTCCCAGGAAACGAATCATCTTTAATGTACAAAGATTTAGACCGGATCCATTGTCTATGAGGACTCTTTTTATTTTATGTCGTTGTATAAGGACTTTGATATGGAGCGACATATTATGGTTGGGATTGGGAGCTTGGAAATCTTTATCTGTAAAGACCAAATGTTGTTGAGCGGCAAGGTTTCCAATCATGGCAGTGAATTGGGTGGCATTAATATTATCAAGGACATGGGACTCTAAAAGGGCCTTTTCCAAGATTTCCTTATGTACAGGCGAGGTGGTAAGAAGCTCAAGGATGGATATTTGTGCAGGAGTCTTACGTAGTTGGGATAATACATCATAGCATGAAGCGGGCCTTTGTGAAGTGGACAGTGCAGCAGGCACGTGTGGAGCTGGTGAATTACTATTATTAGGAGTAGGTACTTGCAAAGTGAGTCTTCCACGTCGAGTGGTTACATCACAATCAGCTACTTGTAAGACAAGGGTATTCACATGAGTGTCTACCCTTTCGATGTGACCACACAAGGAGTCAAAACCACATATATCATTGGTATCTATTTTACCACACAAGGAGTCAAACCCCGATATGTGGTTAGTAGAGTAATCATAAGGTATAGCATTTGATGTGGAGGCTTGATTTGTATTATTGTTACCATCGTTGTGATCGGGAAATGGCTTTTGAAATATTTTCAACTTAGCATTCTTAGAGGAAGGACCTCCTTCCACCTCAATTTCTCCATTATCAACAAGGTTTTGGATAAACACTTTGAGTTTGAAACACTTATTGGTATCATGTCCTTTGACACGATGGTATTTGCAATATTCATTTTCCTGATACCACCTAGGTTTTGGTTGATTTTCATCAAAAGGACGTGTATTAGGAAACACCATCAAGTTATGATCTACCACCTTTTGAAAGATGGCTTCCAATGGTTCACGGAAATTGGTGAATGTCCTATTTCGATCATAATCACAATTGTAATTGTTACGCGGAAAGAATCGAGTTTGCTGATTACCCTGGTTGTCTTGATTTGAGTTATTGTTGTTACGGTTGCGGTAATTATTGTTGCTACCTCCTCGAAGGCTTTTGACATCCGTAACACCATCGTGTGTAACACCCCTATTCTTAGACCATGATCTAGGCTTGTTATCATTATTCGATTCATTATGGGCAGATGAAGAACTATAATGTTTGATGGTGCCTTTTTCTAAAAGTCCACTTTCAATGTTTTTACCCTTTTTGATTAGAGTAGGAAAGTCCTCAGAACTCGCCATTTTCAAGTGAAAGGACATTTCAGGTATCAAATTTTTGATGAACATATCTAAAAGATGAGAGTCCTCAATTTTGTATGGCATACGACTAGCAAGATGTCTCCATCTTTGCAAGAAATTGGCAAAAGTTTCTCCATTTCATTGCTTAGTATTACACAAGTCACTTAATGAAACCTGATTGTCCGTGTTGTAAGAGTATTGTGCTATGAACTTATTTGCCAATTGATCGAAGGTAGTATGAGACTCCTTAGGCAGATTTATGAACCACTCAAATGCAGGGCCTCCAAGACTTTGTGGGAAGAGTCTCTTAAGGTAATCATCACTGTATGCCACCTCTTGACACAAAATATAGAACTCCCTTACATGTGCGACAGGGCATGTTTTTCCCATATATTTGTCAAACTTTGGAATCTCAAAACCAACCGAGAATGGAGTAACAAGAATAGATTTATCAAAAGGACAAATCTCATCAAGAGACAAGTGTTTTACCCCTTTATTGTTTGTGCTGCACACCTCATTTCGTAGTTCATGAATCATTTGAGTGAGATGTGTTACTTCAGAGTTTGTTTGTGCTGGTGATTGCTGGGGTGGTGGGGTTGCTCCACTTGAACCACCCTGTCGATATGCACTCGTTGCATTTGGTGCCAATGTTGTTACCATGGTCGTAGGCACATGCAACTAAGGTGAAGGTGTAGGCTGTGTAGAAATGACCATTGGTTGAGTTGGTGCTTGACTAATACCAAGTCCTCCTAAATTTGAAGTTGTTGAGATGTTTTGTGGAGCATTAGCATATGTGGCAAGACTGGATAGAGCATTGATGAATTGTTGAAAGATTTCAGGGTTGGTTTGAAGCATTGGTTGTGGTAAAGTGCTAGATGTGGGGATTGCACTAGTTGTCACCGTAGGTCCTTTTCCTTTGCTTGATGTTGGCATTGCACTTGAACTAGGTGCTAAGGGAGCACCACCTTTCTTGACTTGAGTAAATAGGATGTTCTCATCAAAACTTGTAGGAACGTTAATACCATCCTTGATCAGATTTAAGAATATATCGGTCTTGTTTTCCTTAATGGATTTCTCCATTATCTCTACATTATAAGGGTCTGCAAGGAAGGTCTTAACCTCACTAGAAATATCACCAAAATCAATAGGGTCTTCATCTTGGTATACTTCTTCCTAATTATCACCTGGATTGCTATTATGAAAAGGTTGTTGTGGCTCTTGGATACTAGGCATACCAAGATTCAGATTAGAGGGAAGCACATCCCCTAATGACGTTGCAGCTGAGGGAGGAAGATTCTCCATTTCTGATTGCTTTGTTGATTCCCACAAATGTGTTTTGGGGTTGAATGTAAACCTTCCTGATCATGTTTTTACCATACAAGAATGGCCAAATGATGAATGAAGGCTTATGAGAGAAATAGAAAATGAAAATGAGAGCTCTTAACCTTAGATGATCAGTGGGTCAACTACCCAAATTTGAACAAGAGACCTTAGTTTAGCAAAAAAAATGATATTGAAAGATAATAGTATTCTTTCCTTACCAAAGATAGTCAAATATGATCTTGTAGGCAAGATAAGACACCAAATGGATCACTTACTATTTGGAGACTGACTTGTGGTCCCAAATAAGCAAGGTAAGGTATTGAGTGGACTGCTTACTATTTGGAGATTGACTTGTGATCCCAAATAAGTAAAACTTGAGTATCTTTCTCTTACCAAAGATAGTCAAATATGATCTTGTAGGCAAGATAGGACACTAAATGGATTTCTTGCTATTTGGAGACTGACTTGTGGTCCCAAATAAGAGAATGTGATTAGGATAAGGTGTTTTCTTATGGATGTAAGGTCTAATGTCACGATAAAAAGATGTTTTTAGGTTTTTAGCTCTCTTAGAAGAAAGTTTGAAGATGGAAGAAATGGAAATGAATAAGAAAGATGAATGTATGATGTCCACTTATATGGTTGATTCAATTTTCGTTTATGGGAAATAAGAACCTTGGGTTTACACCTGGGAAAGCAGACCAGTTCCAAAGTTTTCCATTATAGGTGATCCTATCGTAGCGGTCTTGCCTAGCTTCCTCTTTTTGAATGTCCTTGATCACGTAGCTGAATTGTTTGTCACCGTGGGTTAGTCTCTTCCTTTCTTTGTAGACAGGGGGTTTGGACAGTTTCACTTTCTTATGCTTGGTTTGGTTGACTTTTTTGGTCATGGCAAGAACAAAATAAGACTCAAACCTTTTGACATCAAAAATAGACTCAACCAAAACTCCAAACATGACTCTAATGCAAAAACTTCCAAAAGATGACTGTGAGTCAAAGAGACCTCACCTAAACTATCTTACTACAAAGGTTCCCTCACAATTTCACTCATTTTTTGGCTTGTTTGAAGTTTTTGTTTTGTTTTATTTTTATTTATTTTTTTTTTTTTTGATTATTTGAACAAACACACCAAACACAACAACAATCCTAATAAGGCTGATACTAGGCTGTACAAGGCTTAGCTAAATGCCATCCTTGATATAAACTAGGTACGTGAGGCCCAATTCTATACATGAAAGGAAATACTGCCATGCAGCTGGGGGGAAATGGTAACCCAATCTCCTCCTTCACTTCCCAAAGGTATAAAGTTCTTTGGGGCTTAGCCAAGAGTGACAATATTTACACTTCCAAGAGAGGTGTCTTTCGATTCACCTCCCGATTTTTATACTCCGCCAAAACGCTGGAGTTGAGGTCATCCCAAGGGGTGATGAAACCCCCAAGCAGGCCCCCTAATAAAATGAAAAACAAATCCACTTATTTCTTGTGCACCCAAGGTTGCCCAAAAGCACGAGGGGAGAGAATACGTAAGTGGACTTGGGGTTTAAAAGAAACTTGTTCGTTATCCACAAAAATTTAAGTTTGCTACTCTAATTGAAGACACACATGTTTAGAGCATACAAGGTTCTTTCCAACTTTAAATAGCAGAAAATAAAATACTTAAAAGAAAATGTTGAAAATGAAAATGCTGAAATGAAGTTAATTTTCCTTAAGGCTTTAGATGTGATTTCATTTTAAGGCCCAAATCCAAATGTGCTCTATACTAAATGTACCCATTTCAAACGCTCCAATTTCAAATGTGACCAAGTCTTTTGCCCTCTAGTTTGTCCTCTAACATAAATCCTCGACCTGCAAACTCACCAAATGCTCAAGAAAAACTATTAACCGTTAGTTTAAACCACAACAGTCGTAGACGCTAATAATTAGAGACACTAAAAAATGAAGACAAACTGCAGAGCGCAGACGCCAGAGTGTAGAACGCAGATGCCAAACTACAAAGCGCAGACGCCAAAATGCAGAGTGCAGATGCTAAAATGCAGAGCGCAGACGCTAAAATGAAAAGAAGAGACACCAATTTCGGATCGCAGACGACAGATCACAGAGCGGAAAAAATAGAGAAATAAGCGCAGACGACAAAGCCCTAACGCAGATGATAGAATAAATAATACGCATACGCAAAAAGAAAAGAACCTAATTTTTTTGGCGGCGACGCAAACGCTTCTTCTCGGAGATGCTGATCTGCGGAGATGTTGATATGCATAGATGCGCAATGCAGACAACACTGTGACTATCAGAGATGACAAAACACTAATTCAAACTATAAAAAATTGTATTAGCAAAATTCTGAAGTGAGATCAGGGACGTGGGTCCCACCGGGCATGCCAAAATGTGTGCTGGAAAAATGTACAAATTGCTGAAAGCCTAAGGAATCAAGCTAGTTTAAAAGAAATTCACAAAAGCAACCAACAAACCAAAATTCCAACCACCTCTAATATTCAACAAGGGCAGCTATGTGTAGCCATTGTTGGTGTATCTCTGATGGAGGGTATGTTTGGTATGCTCTCACAAACACAACAATAAGTAAATCCCTTGTGTGGAGGTGCAAATGTGAGTGTGAGTGCAAATTGAATGTGCAATATGATCCTAGACTATATGAAAAGAAGAATACTTTCAAGATATGACTATGGAGGAAGTCACACTCAAAGGTATTCTATGATGCAATGAACATGAAATTATGAAAACTATCTAGAGATGCAAGCTATAACTAAAATGAAAACTAAAACTAGAATGTAAACTAAATATGCATGCACAACAAAAACTAAGATGCAATACAAAATGTAAATCTCACCAACTATCAAATCACTAAGATGCAGCCTATGAACTCCATATGGAAATGTACCTATAATGCAAGCTCTCAATGTGGTGATTCTAGACTCAAAGCGACGGCGTGTCAATGCAATCCAATAATCCTCTATCTGCAATGCGTGAGACAAAGCTTCTATTTAAAGACTGTCAGGAAACATCTAGAGGGTATCTAGAAGATAAGGATAAGGATAAGGATTAACAATTAAGCACCTTATCTCCTTATCTCATATCCTTAGTTGGGAGGATAAAATGATGAGGTGGCACATGTGTGTAGAAAGTTCTCAGGTTGTAGACACCATGTGCTTAAAAAGAAATGCAAACCCTTATGATGACAACTCATAAGAGTACACATACTCTTAGGCTTATAGATTAGGATAAAAATTAAATTAAATGAAATTTAACACATTAAGGCTAGGAAGTATTTAAATTAAATTTAAATACTTAGGCCAAAAATGGACCTATTTAATTAAAATAATTTTAATTAAATAAGTAGAAGAATGTGACTATTATTAATTTAAATTAATAAAGTCATTCGGGACAATTTTTAGTGTCTACAAAGACCATAAAGTGCAGCAGAGGCTTTAGCAACATGATTGGTTTGATGACCCAAAGGTATTACCATACCACCAACAAAGTCACCGTTAGAATTTCTAATCATCACTCCACAACCAGCAATGCCCAGGTTCCCTTTTGAGGCCCCATCGAAGTTAATTTTGAACCAATTAGTTAGAGGGCAATCCCATCTAGTACTTTCCCTAGGGTTGGGATCTTTAGTATTCAAAATCATATTCTTAATATTCTAGTTATTCATCACCCCAGCATCCCATTCATTAAAAGGTTGATGTCAAAGTTTGTTACAAAATCAATGATTTGGAAAATTCCAAAAGGGTTTGATGATGGATATTGAAGGAGGATAAGGATGGACTCAAATCTGTATAAGTTATATTTTTTCATCTAGATTTATTATACAAAGTTTTGAATCTGGAAATCTCATATAAACCTAAGATCAATGAGTATGATTAAGTGGAAAAAATGGAAGAATTTAGAAGCATAGAGATGACTATTTAAGGAGGAGACAAAGGAAATTTTAGATTGTTGGGTAGTGTTTTTTGGTTGCTTCAGTATTAATTTGTTGTGAATAGGAAGTTGAAGAAGGTGAAAGAAGATTGTTGAGCCAAGTGAACCGAGTAGTGGAAGGAGAAAGAGAAGGTGTTAATCAACCAAGTCAAAGTACAAAGTGAAAGGATATCCAAGAGAGATCAGATAGAGAAAGAGTGAAGAACAAACATAGAAACATGATAAGGTAGTCTCTATTCTTAATAGATCATTTATATTATTACTATTTAACCATTGCAGTAGAAAATCTTAGAAGAACCAAGTGGACCTAACAAGTCTATGAAATCCTATATGGTAACATTGAGTAGATGTGGTGTTTTCAAGTCCTTTAAATAGAACCACTCTTTGGTATAGCACAAGGAGTAATAAGGTCTAAATGATATTTTGGTGAAATCCTTTAACAAGGTCACATTAATAGTAGGTAAGTAACCTTTAACAAGGTTGGATCCTAGAAGAGCTCACTTCAGGAGAGTGAAACTTTTTGGTTTGTTAGTCCTAGGTGTTTTTTCCCATTACAGGGTTTCCACATTGAAATCATGGTATAAAATGTGTGAATATTATTTGTGCTGCAAGTTCTTTTCTATTTTTTTATAGTTTAGTGCAACTTGGTAATAACTAAATAATCAATAGGTAATAAATGAAAATGAAAGTTTACTGGCAGTTGATAATGCACAGAACAAAAAGTTAATAGCTTGGATTGAAGTGCTTGATAGAGTTGATTAATGTGTATACTGAGTGATTATTTTTGAAGTTAATAATATTTTATTTTTACTAGAGTGTTTAAAGGGACTGTGTGATAATTGGATATAACTGATTCAACCACCCCCCCCCCCCCCCCCCCCCCCCCCCTTCCTCTTAGTTATCTAACAATTTGGTATCAAAGCTAAGTGCTTCAAGAAAGGATTTTAAAGGAACTTGAGCTAAAGATCAAAGATGTATAAGAGAGAGGTACCAAGATTTAACAAGGAGAAATTCTAATCATGGAAAGACCAAATGAAGATACATCTTTTTGGTATTGGAGATATGTCACACATTAGTTGGAGAATGGATATACTACACCTATTAGTCCCCTAACTATGGAGAAAATTAATCAAAAGAGGAATCATAATAGTTTGATGATTGAGATTGCATCTGCTATCAATGATGCTAAATTTTGTGATATTAAGAGCTATGCTAATGCTAATAAAATGTGGGATAAACTAAAAATTATATGTGGAGGAGATGATAATTTAAGAAGAGACAAAGTTGAAATTCTTAGAGGTTAGTATGATGACATGAGAATAAAATAAGGTAAGAATTTTTCATAATATTTGAACCAAATCAATGATTTTCTAAGTATAACTAGAGCTCTTGGAGGAACTATCATGCATTCTAAAATTGTAAGTAAGGTTCTCAAAATTATTCTACCTATTTATGTTATTAAAGTTTTTATAATTCAAGAAGTAAGAGCTATGCCTAAAAATGATCTAACACTTGATAGTTTAGTTGGTCAGTTGACTACATTTGAGTTGACAAAATATGGTAACAATATGGTTACAATAAAAAATGCATTTAATTATTCACTATCCATCAATAATTTAAAGAAGGAGAATAAAGGTAAGGAATAAAATGAGTCTAAAACTAAAGATAAACTGGATGGTCTTGAAGCATTAATTTCAAGAAGATTGTTAAGAGGTAAAGGTAAACTACTCTTGATCTATTTCAAATGTAATGAGGTTGGTCACTTTGTTGCTAAATGTCCTAATAGAAGTAAGTCTATTAGAAATTATATAAATGATAAGAAATATTTCAAGCATTGGAAGAACATGGATTACAAAGCCAAAGGAAAGAAGTCAAGCTACATTATTGAGGAAGAGCATATCAAGTCTAGTTTTGATGATCACAAGGAAGTTGTTGGAACTCTTTAGAATAATTGAGAGGGGGGAATCAGTTATCCAAGGTCTAGATGTAAAGATAAACTTTTTAGTGCTAATTAGATCCATATCCATAAAACCTTAACATGCATGCACCCATTAGATCATACAATACCTTAACTTAGTAGGTTACTATCATAGGTCAAAATAACTTTACATAAATATAAACATAAAATACCATAAGAACATTCACACAATTTGATACAAGGATTTTACATGGAAACCCAATTTTGGAAAAAACACCAGTAAGATGCTACTAATTCTCACTAATCTGAAGTAATGCCTTGTGAAAGTCCAACACTATTAAATGTTACAATACACACTATTAAATGTGACCTAGTTAAATTATTTCAATCACCCTATCAAGAGTGAGTCTTGTTAGAAGACTTTAGACCATTCCATTAGAATGTCACTCAGTTAAATGATTTACAAATGATTGTTAGGTCAACCTTAATTGAAAGGATTTTATCTAAAATGGTATAGTTGTTAGAAAGTAATAGTAGGACTTGATCTAATAAAAATTTACAACTCACTTGTAGATTGAAGATCTTTGTTTCAGTCATCCATTATGCTTGGCATTCATACTCTTTAGCTTGAATAGCTTGTTTATCCTTCAAACATTCATCCCCTTAAGCCTTCTTGATTTGTATGCCAACTATAGTCTCTTATGTTCGGACATTAGATAAAGAAATACCCTTAGACTTCTTGTGTTCCTTAGGTTCTTGCACATGACAACCTTTGTTTCTAACCATCTATCTCTATAAATAGAGAATTTGATCATTTCCACTTAACCATAACCATCCATTTTAGGGTTAGGTAGAATTCAATGAATCTACCCACTTTTCCATTTGAGTTTCTCTAGATACTTCCTCTACAATCTTCCTTAAATTTTCCTCAAAGTAGTTTATCATGAATTCTATGACACCAACTCATCATAGTTATCTTCCACATGCTTCACACAATTCAAGAAATCAAATTAATCAGCTTAGATTCATCAAATCTTCAATTTAACACTATTTCTTGTCACTCGTCATCTATACTATTTTGTCACTTGGTGAACACTAGTTCACTCAAAAAACACTAAATTTTACTAATTCTCAACACCAACTAAAATTTACTCAACATATACTAGCATTCACTCAGCTTGCAATATTTGTCTTCTTTGCTTGACACCTATTGAGTTTCACTCGGCTTCTACTGATTTCTACTTGGTTGGCACTGACTGCTTAACAAGGCTTGGTAGAAACTTTTCTTACTTGATCTTCTTCCATTCTTTGCTTGAGTAATCTTTCATTTTAGACTTTAATTAAATAAACAATACACTATAGTATCAATGTCTTACTTGGTCTTAGTGCTCCTTTTATACACCAAATAACTCAACCTTTCTCTAGGTTCTCTTGTTATCTCTTCTTTTCAAATCTTCTTCATCAATCAACCAATGATAGCATTCAAACCAAAAAAGAAATTGTCTCACTAGCAAGTAGCAAGTTTGACATCATTGACTAAATAATGGTTGTTCTATTACAACTTCTACACTTAAAAATAATCTCGTTTCAACAATCACCCTCTTTGGCATTGATGGCAAACGAATACCAAAAAGAAAATAATATCATATAAATTTCTCCCTCTATTAGTATATGTCCTTCCTCTATATAGGTTAATGTGAGCTTTTTGTTCTCCTTCAATGTATCTCTCTTATATCTCCCTCTTTAGGTTATTTTATCTTATATCTCCCTCTTTCTCATATCTCCTTCTTTGACAAAAATGCCAAAGACTTGTCATCTTTTGATGTAGATATAATCAATTTAGGTTCTCCCTCTATCACCTTACATGTGATTGTAAGTCTTCTAGTTCAGCTCTTTCATTACTTTAGGCAGCTCCTAAAGTAAGATTCCCTGCATCAAGTTGTAAGACACAATATTTAGCTCAGTTAATGTAGGGCACTATTCATGCTTCTTAAGTAGCTTGGGATAGGGGTATCACCCCTAGTTTACCTCTAAGATAGTCATGTTGGGATTACAAATGGGAAATGTATACTTTTGAGGGGCGGGGGGGTGTGGGGGTGAATCAGAAGTACTAAACTTTCACCTTTAAAACATTCAACTTTAAAACATTGCATGCATAAACATATAAAAATAACATGTAAAGAAAATGCATCCACATAAAAACTTGACACTAGATATGATTACCCAGAAACCCTCCAATGAGAAGGTAAAACTGGGGTGGGGATAACACCCACAATTCTTCACTACGATAGCAATAAAGTTCACCTATTAAGTTTACATGTTTTGACCATTCTCATGATCTTCCCTATTAAAGGCTTACAAAGGATTGTTAGATCCTAGCCTATTAAAGGATTTATACAATGGCTCTTAAACAAACCTAAGTCCATAGGATTTCATTCTGTTGTAACAATTGTTAGAAAGTACAATAGAATGTTTGATCTGATACACTTACACTATGATATTATTGATTTAGATCCCTATTTAGTTCATCTTGATCCTCTCTAATTTGATATGAAATTTTTGTAATATTGATTCTTTGTTATGCTAACTGATTCTATAATTCTAACCTTTTTCTAAGTCACCTCCAACTTGATCAATTCACCCCTTTTACTTTCTTCAAATCTTTACTAGCATTACCTCCTTGCATGCATTCTTTCTCACACTCCTATGAAATACAAGGCTTCACTCTCCTTTAAAAAGATTTTGTGACTTAGGGTTAGGTATGAATCTACGATGGAGATTCATCCAAATTACCCATTCAATTCTTTCCATTTTTCTAATTGGTTGCATGTAGATTACATAGGGAATCAAATAGATTTTATCTTGTCTTTAAATCTTTGAGATCTATCTATATGTCAGCTCAAAAATGGTTTTCATCTTAGTTTTTGAAGGCACAAACTTTTATGTTGATTCTATGTTGCTCGGCACTTGCTAATTATTGATGCTCGGTACTTACTAAATTTTTTGTTGCTCGGCACCTGAACATGGCATCTATTATTCACTTAGCTCATATACTCACTCGACACTGTCTATTTTCTTGGTCATCTAAATGACTCAACACTTATTGAATTTCTAGCTCAGCACATATTGTAATTCAACACTTGTATATATTATACTCAGCATATGTTGCTAGCTTGGCATGCACTTACCAAATAGCTTAAGTGTGTTGGCACTCAATGGTCAAAATAATTCATAGATCAACAATCTCCCCCTTTGACATGAGTGTCAAAAACACTTAACTATACATGATGAATCTAATCTCCTTGAGTATAATATACATTCTATTTGGTATATATACAAAACTTCAAAATTGTTCAAAATTTTTGTGAAGGACTATATACCTCAAAATATTATGTCTCCCCCTGAGTTGATGTGCCTTTTTTTGTTTCCAAAAATTTACACCTTTTACTCCTTTGAGTGGATTTTCCTTATGCTGATACTCTTTGTCTAATATGGTCTGATATACCCTATTTTTGTTTCTTTGCATTGTACTCCCTCTTTGTTTCCTTTGCTCTATTTATTTTGACTCCCCCTTTCATTTTGGCTCCCCTTGTAGATTAAGTCTCCTTCTGGCCTTTTGATTTATCACTTCATCTCCCCCTTTTTGACACTTATGCCAAAGGGTCTATGTGTTGACTGAGTATTTTGCCAAGAAGGTCTTATTTACTTCCATCACAATTCTTAGAGAAACATCCTAGTTTTGTATTGCAACTTATAGGGATTTGATTTGTATTGATGTCTCTATTGCAAGGTGAACTAAGCCATCTAATGTTGAAAGATTAGGATATTTCTTCAATACATTTTTTGCATAGGCTAGTTCCTTTTGGAGAATCTCCATGTGAGAGGTTAGGGTGGCTTGTATTTGAACTAATTTGGCTCTAGTATTAGCCTCTTCTACTATCAGTATAGCTAGTTCCTTCTATGTGTGAAGCATTGTAGGAAAGTTTTTCTCACTTTGAGCTGGATCTTTTGGCAATTGCAAGCCTGATATTTTTAGATTTCTTTCCAAGCTCATTATTCTTTGGTTAGTTTCTTGTGTGAAGATTGAAGGATCACACAATTTTGTGTACAATGAGAATATATTCTCAAGTATTGTCTTCACCTTCTCAATTTTCTTTGCTAGCTCTACCTGTGATAGTGCTATTTCACTGGATATCTTTTCATTGACCTTTTCTTGAAATTTCTTTTCTGACCATTCCATAAGTTTAACATTAGCATTTTAGTCCTCATTTGTCACTTCCTCAACAATATCTAACAATTTTTCTAATATGTTCTTTGCTTCATCAGGTGGCTACAAGCTGAAGGCATCTAAGAAGGTGTCCTTAATCTCATGTAATGGTTTCTTTTGTTTATACTCATTTCTAAGTATCTCTTGCTTCTTCCTTTCCAATGCCTCTTGTATGGTGTTTATCTATTCAAGTGTAATGTTTTCATAGTCATATTTTGGAATGACTATTTATTCATCTAATGTAGGGTCTCCATAATGAAGTACCCTTGCAAATTTTATGGAGCTTGAGCCTAGTGCTGAGATTTAGAGTGGCATAACATCAGTGCTCAGCTTCTAAGGTATTCTTGTAGGAGTCCCAGTAGTTGGTAGATTTACCAAAAAATTAATTGCTTCTTGCTCCTTTTCCTTTGGAATCTCATTTTCCTCCTCTAATTTGTCCTTATCAATAACAATTATTTGTGGTGGTGCACCTTGTACTTGTATAGTAGGAACAGAAGTATCCATCTGTCCTATTTGTTCCCTTGTTGGCTCCTCAGTAATTATAGCAACTTTAACTATCGAATCAACCTTAGCTAATGAATCTTTTGATGCTTTCTCTTGAGGTTGTCCACTTTTAGCTATAGGGATGGTAGGGGATGTTTCTTGTGTGGCCACCTTATCCCTAGTTAACTCAACTACCGCTTTTTGCAACTCATCTACATTGGTCAATACTAGGTTGTCACACAACTTTGCTTGTAAAGTTGATTGGTCAAGGATCTTCTTTAGACCTTCTATAGTAAGTGGGTTGATGTTCTGAACTATGTTGTTAGGAACATCCTATACTTTTACTATGTTTGCAGGTGTAGAGGTGTCATTTGGAGGGATTAAAGGTGGCAGTTGTGTTTCTAATACATTATGTTCTATTTATTGCTCCTCAACTGTTGCCACTTCATCTTTGCTCCATTGTGTTATCTCCTTTTTCTTTCTCAATTTCTCCTTCCTTATCATTCTCTTCTTCTTCTCCATTATTTATTCCCTCAAAGGGATCTTCCTCTCCTTCTTTAATAGTAGTTAGCCCATATATTAGCTTCCACATTTGAGTGGACTTCTTTACAAAATCTTCAATCTTATTTTGAAGAATGTTGAAGGCTCTATATTTGGGTGAAAATTTTCTCCCATGCTTCTTGTTAGCCTTAGTTATTTGTCCTTTTGTGGGCTCTGGCATTACTTGAGCCAATGTAGGCTCTCTTACTTCCTTCTTCATGTTAAGGCAATAATGCCATTTATTTTCAACAATAGAATATAAATCTTTAGGCATTGAATTATGAAGTTCAAGTGGGGTGTTCTTGAACTTAGACATCATGGTATACATTGATTCTTCAACCATATTTTGTCCTTCCCTACTCAACTTATTGAAATCAATGTTCTTTAAGCCAATTAAGTCTCCATTTTCTTTAATATTATCACAAATATTCTCTAAATTAGACTTGATGGCATGACTTACCACTCTAAATTGGCTTGTGTCTTCTGACTAGGTCCTTTCTTCATCAAAGTCAGGTTGAGCAACATGTTTTCTTCTTAGTTACTTCTTTTTTAGACCTTGCTACTTGGTAACCTTCTTCTTCTCTTTTTTTTGTTCTTTTTCCTTCTAAGTGGTGACCCTTCTAGTTGCTCTTGTGGCTGGGGTAGTAGACTTGGTTGGGCTTAGCTTTTTAGTCTCTTTGACCTTGGGCTAAGTTGTAGGTTGTTTCTGAGCTTTTCTCTCCTTAGGCTCTAGTTTAGCTGGTGCTTCCTTGATTTGTTCTTCCTTAGCACCTTCTTCTTTTTCATCTTCACCCATGTCTTGTGTCAAGGCAAGTGGTTCTTGGCCCTATTCTTCTTCTTCTTCTTGTTCTTCTTCATCTTGTTCTTCTCCTTTTGCAATCCCTTCTCTAAATTTGGCCTTAAGTTTCTTGACCAATTTATCATTTTTCTTTAGAGTTGAGGCAATTTTGAACTCCATTTCTACCTTAGACTTTACAACATCATAGGTACCAAAAGGTTTTTCTACTTTGTTAATTTCCTTTGCAAGAAATGTTGTGATTGTTGTTGATGCCTCATCAATGTTAATTTCATATCCTAATGGCCTTATCCATCTCACTCTGGGTACTACTACTTGGATATAAGTATGGTCAATATCAACTAAGAAATAGATGTCATTGATGTGCTGCTCCACTAGGAAGACTAGAATCCTTAGTCTTTGCTTCATGGAATTATTATAGTCCTCTAAATAGCTTGTCTTGATGGTTTCAAAATTGGCTTCCATATTCTCTATGTACTCATTTATCTGTACAACTATAGACCTATTGGTCTTCTACCCTATCTTACCAAAAGAGGGAAATTCATTCTGAACATAGAAAAAGACATATCAAAATTGATCCAAACTTACATTGAGCACCTTTTGATCTCCTTAATGCTCCTAAATTCTCCATAGTTTTTTGTAGTTGTAGTTCTACTAGATCACATGTATGATCTTTCTTAACAATTTTGTAGCCGACATCCACTACAATGCATTGCACACTATTCAATTAGCTTGATTGGTAGAATTTGTGAGAAATGACCCTCACTGCAAATTCTAGAAGTAGATCTTTAATGGTATTAATAGTCATGCCTCCTTTATTCCACTTTACCCCTGTTTTCTTCTTAATAGCTTCTTTTGAGTCGCTTCTTAGGGTTTTGGGCCGTTCTAGGGTTAGAAACCCTATAACCCTATGCACAATCCTTTTTGATAGCTTGATGGGTCCTCCTTCTAACCATAAACATCCATCATGAATCCTTCTTAAAACTATTCTAATCCATTTAGTCTTTAAGACACTAGGGAAATCTAGGGCATAGGTTAAGCCCTTTCTCTCAATGATTTGAAATTCTTTCTTTAATACCCCATTCTCACATAGTTTGTTGTAGACCTGGGAAATCTCCATGTCATGAATCCCTCCAACCTTACAATTGTAGTATTTTCTAACATCTTGTACTATTACAACTTTTGGTGGAAAAATGGATACCATGCCAACATGTTCATTTTTATATGCAACTTCTAGAATTGGCCTAAAACCTGGTTGCTTAACTTTATTGCTAACTAGCTGAACCTCAAATGGTTCCTTATCCTTGGGATTTTTAGAACTAGAGGCCATTTCTACAAACTAGGGTTTAAACTTTGAAATAGTGTAGCTTAGCACTTGAGAAATATCTTAGATCGACAAAATGGTGCTTGATCTTTGTTGGAATCTATGTAAAAACTTCAATCTCTTCTTGCTAATCACTTTTGTGCTCTACCCGCTCTTAGTCTATATTTGAATGATGAAAAATAATCAAAAAATTGGCCTTGTACCCTTAAACACACAGCATTTAATGCTTATTGCATATACACTTGTACACTTAACTCATTATGTTATTTATGCTTTACTTGGCATCAATGCGAATTCCACTTCACTCAGCAGCTATAGGAATTTCCCTTACTCAACTTCAATAGAAATTTCCTTTTACTCAACAACCACTACTAACTCGGCTACAACTAGTCTTGGCTAACAACACAAAATACTCTAGGATTTTACTTAGTATCTAAAGACAACTTTCCTTATTTGACAACAATGTGAAAAAAAACTTAAAGATTTAACTTTGCATCTTTATTCATGCTAATCTATCCTTTTTAGTACTAACTTATCTAGTAAATTGATGTATGATAAAGCATTTAAATATCAATCCCACATACCTTTTGCTTAGTTTGATGAAGTGTGGTCAATTGACCTTTTAGGTGAAGTAAGCCCTCCATTTGACAAGGTTCTTCCATCTTTCTTCTTCCATGTCTTATTCATTTCTCCTCTGATGTGTTCAACATCTACTTTTCATTTTCTTTTGTTGAACTCATAGTGAGGTGCCTTTGTCTTTATTGGGCAGTGCTTGTTGATATGACCAGTTTTCAAACAACTAAAGCATGTGGTTTGAATTAACCATCTATTGTAGCTTCCACTAAAATGTGTTTTTATGTAATTCTCAGGGATGTGTCCATACTCTTGATAGTAGTGACAGCTATGTCTTGTATTGTAGTCTCAATTGTAGTAATTTTCATGGATTCTTCCCTTGTTTGATGACCATGTGGTCTTAAATCTGCACTCAAAGGCTTTGCGTCAAAACTTCTAACAATTGTAGCAGCGTCCTTCAAATCTTGGTGCATGCATGGTTTTGGTTCTACATTCATGTACCTAATGACCTTGTTTGTTGCACTTGTAACAATGGATCATGTTCCTTGGCTTGGCATTCTGACTAGCATTCTTTCTCCTAAAAACATTAGCTATATGTCCTTTCTTTCCACAATGATGACAAGTAGGTTTAGAGTCTTACCTTTGTCATTCCTTTGTTCAGCAGTCTTGGATGACTCTCCTTCTTCAGTGCTTGTATAGCCCAATCCTAACGTGTCTTTGTTGGATCTAGGGGATTTCAAAAATTGTTCAAAGTACTTGTTAGCTTCATTTGTCTTGTTAAAACTTTCAAAAAATTCTTTCACTCTTTTTAGCTTATTCTACAATTGTTCATTTTGCAACTTCAATGTAGTTATCTCAATGTCTTTGGCATTCAACTCATGATGGGCATTCATCATTTGGCTTAGGGTATCCAACTACATGTTTGAGATCCTAGACAACTCTACTAATTTTTCTTCCAATCTATCTAACAAGATTTTTTTGTCTTCTTCAATCATGGTCTTGTCTTCTATAGCTTTCTTCTTTTGCTCAGTCACCTCACATAACAATATTGCTTGTGATTCTTGCTCCAACTTTAGATTTCTAATCTCCTTAGCTTGTGCTCTATTCTTGTCCATGAGATCTACAATTGCTACATCAAATTACAAGATTTACCATCTATAAATAGATTTGTGGTGTCAAAACAATTCTGAGATTAACAATTCATGTATATCCTTTGTTAAATCTTTTGTGAATATATCAGCCATTTGTTCTTTTGTATTCACATATTCCATTCTACCCTCTTTTTCTTGAACCAACTCCCTCAAGTAATGATACTTGATTTCAATTTGCTTTGTCTTTGTGTGCATCACAACGTTCTTTCATATGGTTGTAGCACTTGTATTATCACAATAAAGTACCATAGGTTCAGTGATTTCCTCCTGCATGCCTTTGATTAGTTGTTTGATCCATACCATATTTGTGCAATTTACTGCTATAGCCACATATTTAGCTTTAGAAGTAGATTGAGATATACAATTTTGTTTCTTACTGGTCCAGGTGACTGATCTCTTTCCTAAGAAAAATTCTCTACCACTTGTACTTTTTCTATCATCAATGTTTCTATCCCAATCAGCATATGCATAGTCTCTTAACTCAAATTTTCCATTTTTCTTGAAGTATAGACCATAATTATATCTCATAATTCTCTTAATAACCATCAAATGATTCTCCTTAGGATTTGTAGAAAATCTTGCAACAATCCAAATAGTTAATGCAATGTCAGGTCTGCTATGTACTACATATTGCAACTTTCCAATCATAGACATGTACAATATTTGATTCACATTAGCAGAATCATCAATCTTTGAAATTCTATGTCATGTCACCATAGGAGTGCTAACTAGTTTTGAATCCTCTAAACCAAAAAATTCAATATTTCCTTTATATACATAGACTAAGTGATGTATATACCATATTTCATTTGGTATACTTGCAAACCAGCAAAGAACTTGATCTCTCCAAACATAGACATCTCAAATTATTTCATCATTTCATTTTCAAATGTCTTACATAATGCATTTTGACCTCCAAATATGATATCATTAACAAAACTTCAGCTAGTAAAATACCTTTACCTCCTTCTATCTTCAAGTATAGATTGTTGTTATCATCAATCTTCTCAAAACCAATCTTCACAAGATAATTGTATAGCCTTTCATACTATGCTCTTGGGGTTTTCCTTAAACCATATAAAGCTTTGTGAAGTCTACATACCATGTTCTTGTTGTTTGGATCAAAAAATCCTTCAATTTGTTCTATGTAAACCTCTTCTTCTAGTATACCATTTAGAAATGTTGATTTCACATCCATCTAATAAACTTTGAAACCTTTGTATGCAAAGTAATCAAGTAGAGTTCTTACTCCTTCAAATATTGCAAATGGGGAAAATGTTTCTCCATGATCAATTCCTTCTTCTTGTGCAAACCCCTTGCAAATTAATCTTCCTTTATTCCTTATGACTTCACTATTCTCATTTAACTTGTTTCTATACACCCACTTGGTTCCAATCACATTTTTTTTCTCTAGTTTGGGTACTAGAGTCCATGTCTTGTTCTTCTCAATTTTATCAATCTCTGCTTTCATGGCCTTACTCCAGTCTTAATTATCTAATGCATCTTTTACTGACTTAGGCTCATGCATGCTCAAAAAACATGTATCATTTCTCAACCTATTCCTTGCCATTGGTCTAGCTTCTTTATCTCCAATAATTTTTTCAATAGGCTGATGTCTATTGACATAATTTGACAATCTTAGTTCTACTCTTCTTTCCTCAATGGGTTTGTCAACTTCAAAATCACTATGTACTTCTCTATCAGGTATATTGACATTCCTTTCATGTAAACTTATCTCAGAATCAAAATGTAACTCAACTTCTATCTGCAACTCAACTTCTGAATGTAACTCAATTCATGAATGCAACTCGACATTCATTATATGTGACTTGGCAATTAATAATACTTTCTATTGATTTAGAACTTGGTTTACAACACCTTCATTAGTAAGAATTCCTTCATAAAAATATACAAAATATTTGTACTCTTCACATTCCTTCATAGGTTCACCTTCATGTACCTTTGTATATCCATCAAAATTCACATTTGCACTTTCCACAACTTTTTTAGCGATAGTATTCAAACACTTATAAGGTTTACTTGTTGTGGAATAGCCTAGGAATACACCTTCTTCACTTTTATCATCAAATTTATCATTCATGTTGTCTTTAAGAATGTATCACTTACTTCCAAATGTACCTTAAAATATTTTACATTGGGTGAGTATCCATACCATAATTCAAAAGGTGTTGAATGAGTACCTTTCTTGACTTATACACGGTTTAGGGTATAGATAGTTGTATTTACAACTTCTCTCTTGTATTTCAAAGCAAGATTCTTCTCCATCATGAGTGTTCCAGCACAGTCCATTATAGATATGTTCCTCCTTTCATAAATCTCATTTTGTGAAGGGGTCCTAGGTGCAAAGTATGTCTCTTGATTCATCTATCATTACAAAATATCTCAAACTCGATGTAAATTCTCCACCTCTATCAAATCTCAAACATTTCAAGCTTTTTCTAGTCTCCTTTTCAACTCTAGCCAAGTACCACTTAAACATTTGGAAAGCATCAAATTTTTGCTTCAAAAACATAACTATCATTATCCTAAAATAATCATCAACAAATAGAATAATGTACTTCTCACCTTTGTATCTTTTCACATCAATTGGTCCATACAAATCACTATGAACTAATTCCAGAATTTCTTTAGAGGAGTGAGTCTAACTTTTAAAACTAGATTTTTTCATCTTGCCTAACTGACATTATTTGAAAATCATACTATCAAGTTTCTTCAATTTAGGAAAACCTATGACTCTTTTCATGTTACTCATATTGACTAAGTTATCAAAGTTAATATGACATAACCTCTTGTGCCATAGCCACACATCATACTATTCTACAAAAAGATAAGTAGCATCATTCATGTAAAGATAAAATAAATTACCTCTAGTCTAATCACCTTTTTGTTGAGATAATGGGTGTTGCACACATTGCATAATATTGTTATTTTATTATTTTATTTTTTATTTTTTATTATGTAATTTTGTGCCTAGATGGACGTACAACATGTAAAGATTCCCATGGAATATTCTTGATGAGTTGTATTGTAACATTGTGATAATATTTCATGTAATTATTTAATATTGGGGAAAAGAATTAAATGTCCAATATTAAATGTGGGGTCAGTGGGTTAGGTAGCACATGGTTTTAGCACATGGTTTATGTAATACCACTTAGTGGTTTTGTGGGACTTGCTACTATATAAGCAACCACAAGGGTAGTTGTTGTAAGAGAGAGAGAAAGAGAGTGACAAGGAGAAGAGAAAGGCAAGAGTTGAGCGGGACAAGGCTTGACAGGTTAGCCAAGGGAGCATTTGTGAAGGTTGAAAGCATGGCATGGGATGTGTGGATTCATGCTTGTTCACATAGTTTTCTCGGTTGTGGCTATGGCCATGAAGGCTTCCATGGTTGTATGGCAATGGTATTTTTGCTAAATAATACATGATGATGGATGCTTTTGGAGGCTGGATTTTTTCCCTCAATGAGGGTTTCCCAGGGTATATCTTGTGTCACATTTTGTGGGTATGTTGTCTATTCTCTTGCATGTGGATTTTAATTCCATGTTTATTTAAGATCTATTATGGGTTATGTGGAAATGGTTATATTCTTTGTTGCCAAGTTTCCTTACAAGTGGTATTAGAGCTATGGTTTTATTATTGTAACCCTAGATTGAATCCATGGGAATGCATGAGAGGATTAAAAAAAAAAGGGGCAAGATATATGAATGATTTATTGTAGATCTGAGGGTTTTGGATTTGCTGTTATGATGGGATGTTAAAAAGATTTGGGCATGTGAAATTGTTGGACAAAAATATTTTTTCGGATGTTTCATTTAAAATGAGGGTTTTGGGGGATAGCTTACAGAAATGACCTCCTGGGTAAAAACAGACCTCACCATTGGATCCGGGTCAACATTTCCATAAATTTTGATATATAATAAGCCCTAGTTTGGCCATGTTCAAAGGAAATGAAAGATTTTTTTGGTTTCAGCCCATGATGGCCGTCAAATTTAATCGCGTCAGAATTTTCATCACTGAAAAAAAAATAAAAAATGAAAAATCGTACTGAAAATGGTAAAAAGACTATCTTAGTAAAACGGTCATAACTTTCTCTCAGAATATCGGATTTCAGAGTTCTTACAGGCGTTGGAAAGCTAATTCAGAGCACTACAAGATGGTGTAGGTTTGGTTCTATGGTTTTGAAATTTTGTTAGGTTTTAAGAGCCCTAAAGTTAGATGTTATTTATTTTGAGCACGAATTGGGGCATAACTTGGGCATACGGAGTCAGATTTTGGACTTCGAGTAGTCAACGAAAAGCTCTTGGAGAGCTCTACACATTGGTTCAAATTTGGTGTAGGTTTGGCATGATTTATTTGGTGATATATTTATCTGAATAGTTTATAGATATATTTTGACTATGGTAACATTGTGAGTTTATGGCATTGGAGATTTAAGTTTTGATGTCATTGTGTACTCAGTTCATATTTCAGATTGGTCTCATGATGATATGGTTATCAGTGTTTGGTTTGGATATGCATGATGAGTTGTTGGGTCTACAAGTTGTGCAGTGTTGTAAGCGATCTATACTTACAGGTTTCATTTATAGCTTAGTTATGGGTTGTCTTTTCCCATTGATGTTTCATTATTGATGCATATTCAGATTGGTGGCTTGAATTTGGGTTGTCTATGCCCTAAGTCACATGATTTTATGATTTTATCTTCATGTAGAAGGGATGAGATGTTGTTACCAGGCACATTCATGGCAGAGGATTGTCGTTGACTATGCTGACAGGTTGGACATACTTTGAGAGCCAGATGCTCAGTTCATGGGATTGATCATGGTGTCATGGATTTTGGCATGACATGATTGGTTATACAGGTACATCCTTGATGTTCATTAGCTTGGATTTTCTGATATAGTTATGGTGGTATATCTTCTTGGTTGAGGATCATGGTTATTTGGTTTTCTTTTGAGGAGCTCATGATGTGCACTTTGAGTTCTTGGATAGTTTGATGCCTTGGTTGATTCTCATGGTTAGAGGATGGGTTTTCATCATGATGTCATGGATAGCTTGGATACACAGTTTAGTGGGAGCTTGTGACAGTGATGAGGTAACAGTGTAAGATTAGTTCCTAGTTTAGTTTGGATCTTCATATAGGAGATGGATTTTATGATGCCATAGGTGACTTGGTACCACAGTTGAGTGGGAGTTTTTTTTGGCATTGATATATTTATTGAGTGTTTGCAGATGTTGGAGGTTTGTCTTAGATCCTGTTGCTGTAGAAGCATCTTTGACATTTGCATGGTGCACTTGTTATCTTCATGGTGTGTCAAGATGGTTACATCTTGAGGACTCATGGAGTTCTTGGTTATCTTCATGGTGTATGCAGATGGTTCTTCCTGGTATGTGGAGATGGTTTTCTTCATGGTGTATGGAGATGGTTGCATCTTGAGGACTCATAGGGTTCTTGGCAAAGGTGTGGTTTATGCTTTTATTTGGCATGTTATCCTTGGTGTGAGGATGGTTTCATTATTATGTCATGGTATACTCTTGATACGCATTTAGAGTTGTGACATGTTATGGTGTGTTCATATGGAGCATGTTATCTCTTTAGTTGAGATGGTAAGATCATGTTGTCATGTTTATGTTCCTGAGGCCATGGTTGGAACTTTGACATTGATCTTGGTTTAGTTTCTTTGTATTGAGTACACTAATCATAAGCTGGATACTTCATGATATTGCTATGTTGCATTTGGAGTTGGCATGGATTGATTGGTTACAGGTGCTCATGGATACTTAGAGACGGTGGTGATGTTGATTTCTCTTGGATTAGAGAAGTATTTTTTGGGACGGTTGATGGTTTCAGCAAGAAGTCCGAGGGGCAGTCACCTGATATGGACTTGAGAGGAGATTGTTCTTAGATGAGTCTTGGTTGGAGACTTGGGTATCTTGATGAGCATTCTCATTCCCCACTCTTGGTCTACTCAGCGGTTTGCTACTTGAGAGGTATAGCCCATTGTTTTCTCTCAGTTGCATTATATTTATGCTTTTCTTTCATGCATATGGATCTTGAGCTATGGTACATGAGTTAGTTCTGGAGGGTTCATTTGAGAGATGGTTAAGCATTGGTTATCTCCATGTGCATATGTTGTTATGCTGGTTGAGTTTGGAAGATGGTTTTATATTGGGCATTTTCCTTGGATTAGGAATGGTTATTCCTTGGTTTAGGAATGGTTTTATTGAGTTTGATCTTCTTGTGAGAGGCTTACATCCATGATTAGTTATATGATATGGTTTGGGTGTTGTTGAGGCTTCTTGTTGGGGTTTTATGGAGGAGATCATACTTGCATAGTTTACATCTAGAGGTGTGTGTAGAAGGACATGATATAGGTTATGATTTGCATGGTTTCTCTGGTCTTGGTTATCTTCCTGGATGTTCAATTTTTTCTTACATTGGATTTGATATTGGTTAGAGATTGTGATCACTAGTTTGTGCTCATGTTTGTCATGTGAGAGATGACATGGTTATTTCTTTATCTCTTTCCTTTGTTGGTTGTGGAGAATTTGGGAGACTATTGGAGACTTGTTATGAGAGTTGTTTTTGCAGGATATTGGATTATGTATTGTGGATGTCCTTGATACTACATGGATTCACTTCTTTGAGATGTGTTGAGTGGATTGGTTATAGATTTAGCATTATCTTTTGTAGTGGGAGCTTCTTGGTATATATGTGGTAGGTATTGCTCTTGAGGCTTGTGATTGCAGGTTATAGATTGGATATGTCGGTGATATAAGATTCACTTGTTATACCTTTGAGGTATGGATAGTTGGATGGGTTTGGCACTTTGCTGTGGGTGCTATTTCAGCTATGGATATTTTGACAACTAGGGATACATGTGATTACCTTTGGATCAAGTTTTTTGTGCTTGGAATTTTAGTTAGTACAGGATTTTATGATCTTCTAATGCGACAGGTTGGGTTTTTTTCTCTTTGGATAGCTTCTATGTATGTCCAGTGGGAGTGGCATAATAGGAGGTGAGATCATTCATGTTTGAGATGCTGGATACTTTGATTTTGTTGCGGGTACCAGGATGGAGCACTTGGTATATTTTGATCCATGATGGTGGATGTGCTGGGAGAGATTGTTCCCTTGTTCATTTATGTGGCTACGGATTGAACCTATGCAATGTATACAACAAGTGGGAGATTGTTGAGATAATGGGTGTTGCACACATTGCATAATATTGTTATTTTATTATTTTATTTTTTATTTTTTATTATGTAATTTTGTGCCTAGATGGACGTGCAACATGTAAAGATTCCCATGGAATATTCTTGATGAGTTGTATTGTAACATTGTGATAATATTTCATGTAATTATTTAATATTGGGGAAAAGAATTAAATGCCCAATATTAAATGTGGGGTCAGTGGGTTAGGTAGCACATGGTTTTAGCACATGGTTTATGTAATACCACTTAGTGGTTTTGTGGGACTTGCTACTATATAAGCAACCACAAGGGTAGTTGTTGTAAGAGAGAGAGAAAGAGAGTGACAAGGAGAAGAGAAAGGCAAGAGTTGAGCAGGATAAGGCTTGACAGGTTAGCCAAGGGAGCATTTGTGAAGGTTGAAAGCATGGCATGGGATGTGTAGATTCATGCTTGTTCACATAGTTTTCTCGGTTGTGGCTATGGCCATGAAGGCTTCCATGGTTGTATGGCAATGGTATTTTTGCTAAATAATACATGATGATGGATGCTTTTGGAGGCTGGGTTTTTTCCCTCAATGAGGGTTTCCCAAGGTATATCTTGTGTCACATTTTGTGGGTATGTTGTCTATTCTCTTGCATGTGGATTTTAATTCCATGTTTATTTAAGATCTATTATGGGTTATGTGGAAACGGTTATATTCTTTGTTGCCAAGTTTCCTTACACTTTTCCAATTAGTTTCCCATCAGTGTCATAGATCTTTTCTCTCTTGTTCTCAAACTCAACTTTGTAACCTAAACTATTTAGTTGTGACACACTCAAAAAGTTATAGTTAAGTCCTTCTAAATAATAAGCATTATCGCACATGATATTTTCTATCAGTTTAACTGATCCTTTACCTTTTATCAAATAGGGTGCATCATTACCAAATGTTACACTATTTCTATTGTAATAATCAAGGGTAATCAAATTACTTTTATCTCTAGCCATATGATGTGAACACCCATTGTCAATTATCCATCTGTCACTCTTGTTCACATAAGATACCAATGCAGTTTCCTCATCTTCATCAGAATCATCCTTCATTGCAATATACACCAGTTCATCATCATGGTCATCAAAATCATTTTTAGTTTCCTCCTTGGCAATGTAGTAAGACTTCTTTTCTTTATATTTATAATGTTTGTTGTCCTCATTTCTTTTACTCTTGTATTTCTCTCCACTTCTATTGTTCTTCTTCTCTAGACATCTAGCAACAATATGACCAACCTCGTTACAATTATAGCACATGATAGGTGCAATACCCCAAAATTGGCTCATTACCATAATCACCAATTCTGGTCTATTTTTATTAACCCTAAAATCCTATCTCATTAGGCAATTCTCATTCTAATTGTTGCTAATTGACTTAATTGTCAAATGTAGAAAACCCTAAATCTGCATTCATCATACTCTTTATTTAATTCCTAAAGTATTGACTCATATTAGTCGCATTGAACCTATCGATTAAGATTTAATTTAATTATTAAGTATTTATACTTTAATTAAATTAAATTATTTCCTAAGGCTAATGTACTAAGGAATTAAATTAATTTTATTTAATAGCTATGCCTACTTTAATTAATTGAATGTAATTATTTAATTAAATAAAAAAGGTATTTGTGAGATCATATCTCACCTATTAAATTAAATAATATCTTCAAAGTCCTCTCTTCAATTCTAAATGGAAACTCTGAGTGAACTACTTCTCAAAATTGGAATCAATTTAGTTAACTTTCTCTCACACTTATGACAAGTTTAGTTAACTACTCATCACATTCAAATCTAAAATAGTTAACTCCATCTGCACAAGGAAGTTTTCATCTTAACTAAATCTTCTATCCAATCTTGACCACCAATCTGAGTTGATCTCAACCATTGATAGATTCTAGGAATTCTATTTAAGAGAATCCTAATTCCTCATTACAGAGGTTGAACTGAATGCATATTGAAACTCTACTAAATCTCGCACTCACTAGCTTACTATTCTCACAAGCTTTCATTATTTAGATTTAATATCATATAGATTTAATATGCATACATATAGTATAATTTGTTTGATGCATTATTAGATTACTTTCATCTTTCATATAGACTAATTCCATATCATTTAAATTTCATTGCACTCTAAAACCCTTCGTTCTAGAATGGTTTGATTGCCTGTACCTCAAATCTAAGAGCATAAGTAGGAGAAATTTACCTAGATAGAAGGCAATAGGTTGTCTTGCAGGACTCCTCTTGGGTGGACAATCTCATGTTCATTCCAAGATGAATCCACATATAAAGACCATGTTGAAATGTGTGTGTGTTAAATAGAGGCCACATTTACACATATACATTTTTGGCACCCACCATGGGGCCGAGAAAATCAATTTCTCTAGCCTCATCTACATTTTTTCCTGTTATTTTAGCATTCTATTTGTACTATTCCATATAGATTCTCAAATTTTTTCATGAGAAATTTTATTTTCACATGAAGATTTGAAGGGATTTGCACGTGTTTGAAAACATTCTCATGCAAAAAAGTGCCTAATTGTGGAAGTCTTCGCATGGCACCTCATTTTCTTGCACAGGTCGATGAAAGATCTTGCACGGCCCTCTACAAGATTTTGCATGAAATTTTACAATAGTGAGGTTAATTTTGTCATTTCTAGCATGTTATTCATTATGTTTTACTGATGTGTTTTCCTCTAAAGCATTATTGTTTTGTTTTTTGGTTTTCTATAGCTTGACGGTTGTCTACAGGATGTTTTGACAAAGACTCCTTTACAAACCATTCAAAATATGAACTGACCCTTTGTTTGCAGGGCACTATCAAAGATATGTTTGTCAAAGATCAACATTAAAATCCAAAAAACAATGTGTTTTCTTTTTTGCTTTCAAAACATTGTCTAATTAGGGCTTGTGAACTTCCTAGGGTGCAAGACAGAAGAATAGGGGATTATGCTCTTCACCACTTGGAGGTCATGACCAAGGGTGAATCAAAAACCTAGATGCTTCTGAAAGAGAAAATTCTGAAGAAGGCAAGTAGCTTAGTGGTTCTCTAGTGCCAATTCTTTTCTATGATGAGATGATGGTTTCCTTTCAAGGGAATCAAAATCCCTAGGAAGAATGAGTCTAGATTGATTAAGCTATGTTGGTAAATTAACCTATTCTACATGTTTAGGTGAGAAATTAAGGTAGAGGAGTATGCTCTTTCCCCTTGAGGGAAATCATAAACTTTGACCCTTCCAATTGAACCACCAATCCAAGTCAATCCTTTAGAGGTCCTACTAAAGTGATCCAACCTTCAGGAACAACCCAAGTGAGCACACTCCTTTAGCCAGAGATTCCAACTCACTATAATCAAGATGCCTTATAGAGCAAAAGACTCCAAAGCTAGATTAATTTCTTTCCCTTGATTATTGATATTGCTTATCAAGGGGAAGCTCTCTCTTTTGCACTAGCCAGTGTCGGCCCTAGTCTTGCTAAGCGTGTACACTCTTAGATGCTGGTGTGAGTTGTTGGTCTCAACTCTACTTGTGGAGCCACTGAGGATTTATTTGAACAAAAGCCAAGTAAAAACCTTGTAGTTAGAAGCCACCCAATTCACCTCCAAAAGGAGGCATAATCTTTGTGCAAAGAGGGGGAAGAATCTCTCTTATAGAACTCACCATAAGCATGCTACTGGATGTTGCAAGATGGTATACACACTTGTCCCCTTCCACAAGGGTGCTTATTCAGTGTATACTATTGAGTCCTTTGAATATACCAAAAAAATAGGCACCCTCTAGGGGGTGACACGGCTGTTTGAGGTACACACATGCACATAAGATGTGGGACAAAGGTTTTTCCTTCTCTACCATTTTCTATTTCTAGGGATAAATCATGTTTGTTATTAAGTCTTCAACATGTCCAAACCTAACAAAACAAACTAAGAGTCAAGACTCCCCCCATTCCTCTGAGTTACTTTGCCCTTAGTTGGATTGTATTTGACTACTGCTTGCTTCCTACATCCTATTTTAAACACTTTGTCTTATTTGAAACTTAACACCACATTCACAAGTTTGAAAACTAAACCTGCATTCTATCTTTTATCAGTCAAACAAACCTGCAATCTATCTGAAACTATCCAAAACTATTAAAAATCTCTTTGAAATCTAGCTCTGTTGTCAGTTTGGTCTAAAATTTTGCACACATTCTTGCATTTCTTCGTGTGAGAATTTACCTTTTCATGCAAGCCAGTTCAGGTCTTCATGCGAGAACTTGCGTATGCCCACACAAGATCTTGCCAAGTGTCTTTGTTGAACCTGACACTTCTTCATATGACTTGAAGCAACTCTTCACATGAGTTCAAATTGTTATTCTAAGATTTTGTGTCACCCAATATACTTTCTCGTGCACCTCGCAAACAATCTTCACTTGAGATCTTGTCCTAAAACTATCAAATCAGCTTATTTGAGCAATCTATGATCTGCATCTAGTCTATTTCTTACATCAAGTTGTCCCTTCTCTATCTATAAATAGTCCTCAAATAGTGGCATTTAGCTTAGCTAAAGATTTGTGATTTGTACTTTGACTAGTCTCGTCCTTTAGTTATCTTGATTCTCGTTCTTTAGTGCTTGTCATACTCTTCGTTAAAATATTCACAATCTTTGGCTATTCTAGCCTTCAAATTAGACTACTTGTGCCTTAGTATATAGCATTCTCATCTTGTACCCTTGAGACTAAGTTTTAGTATGGTCCTTGTCCAAGTTCTTACTTCTTGTCCTTGTCTATGACAATCACAACATGGAGCAATAATGTGGTTTATCCCCTTAGACTTAGGTGAGGTCATTCTATGGGTCATAATCATGGTAGATGTTGCCTTCCTTTTGTTCCATAGTCTGCATCTAGCTTGTCTAGTGAGGCATCTTCATGATCTCCCTCACCCATCAGGTCACCTCGAGTCCAGCAAACATTTTCTATAAACTTGCAACAAACTAGGAACCCTTTGTATCAAGATGATCTTGCGACTAGCAGAGGTCTTGTATCCCCAAATAACATGTCGAACTTCCTTTTCAAATGACCTTTTAAAACACAACATACTAAAATTGAACACATTTCTACAATGACTAATCATGAACCTGAACATGGTTGTCACAGTAGACATCAAGAACCACCTAGGAATGACAAAGATAAAGAGAAAGATGATGACACTAATGAGGAACAAGAAGAGGCGGAAATACTTCCTAAACACATAGCAAAATGTTGAAGAGACAAAAAATTTCAAAAGGTCATGGGAATTCTACTCAACGAAGAGAAAGAAAAATACTTTCTCAAACTTGCCCAAGCAGGAGCTAAGCTGCCCTCTCATTTCAATGTGGAAACCATCATCATGCCTAAAGAGGAAATTGAGACTTCCAAACTCCAAAATCAACTGAAAATTATGCAATACCAATTGGCTCAGATGATACAATAAAAAGAGAATCCCACCAAAACATACACATTAGATGCTATTTGTCCATTCTCATTTGATAAGAGCATAAACAAGCCACCTTTCCCACAAGGAGTAGAACTGCCTAAATATGACAAATACTTTAGGACTATTGATCCCCAAGATCACTTGCAAGAATTTGGTGCCTTTTCTATGGAGTTTATATATGACCAGACATACCTCATGCATTTATTCCCAAAAAGTCTAGGTGGTCAGGCTTTGGAGTGGTTATCACACTTACCTCCTAGTATAAAGACATTTGATGAAATTTTTAACTTATTTTTCCAGTAGTATTCTCATAACATTCAACACCCTATCAATATTTGAGATCTATGCAACCTTAAGCAGAAAGTTGGAGAACCTTTCCTTGCATTCCTCCAATGGTGGAGACAACTTTACACTAAGTATTCACGCAAAATTCCAAAAATGGAGAAGCTTGACACTTTCACTAATAATCTCCTACTTGATTTTGGGTATAGAGTCCAACTTCAAGGTTCACATACCTTTGAAGACATGATCACACAAGCTATCCACATCAAGGAATTTATGGTCAAGAAAGGTGAACTCACTCTTCAAAAGGACACAAAACAAAGTTCTGCCTCCAACAAGAATAAAACCAAATATGTCAACAAGAACCAAGAAATTGTAGATGATGGGGTTGTTGAAAATGTCACTCCTAAACCTATTAAGGTAGCATTTAATCTCAAAGATGGTCTTAATATAGCCAAAAATTCTGAGAAGCACTACTACATTTGACCTCATTTTTCTACCAAAATTTTCAACCATCAACTAAAAAAGATTAGGTTGGTCAGAATGTAGAAAGCAAAAATTTCTTTTTTTCACATTTTAGCCCCGTGTTGGTCTAAATTTTGACCAACACATGTAGGTCGGAATGTGTTGATCAAAATTTTGATCAACACAGGGATAAAATGTGAAAAACAAAAACATAACCTATTTTTTGTTTTTCGTACGCGCGAGATCATTTCCATTTTGTTGGAGTTGGAAACTTGATACACTTGCCCTGGTTCTACCCTAGCTTGCTCATGGTTGGAGTTGGAAACTTGATATTCTAAAGAGGATGTTGCTCAGTGCAAAAAGGTTCGAACCATGGAGGGTCAGAGTAGGGGCATTAGCTTAGATTAGAGCGGATCTAAAACCCAATTGATTAGCTTTGGAGGCACTGATTAAATCTGTCAACATTTTGTTTGTTTCCTCTTTAAATATGACTTGTTCGGTGTCTCCTCCTACTATAATTCACTTTATAAATTCATGAGGGGATTACATCCAATATCCTAAATTAATCTTAAATCAAGTCTCTCATAATTGCTGGAAGGAGTGTAATTTTAGTTCTCCAGGAGGAATCAACAACACTGTGACCTATTCACAATGGGTGTTTGGGATACTTTTTTGAATTGGCTTTGCGGTAAGCACTTCTAATGGTACTATTAATTTTAGGGTTGCATTTTGTTGTTTTACAAATTATGTTTCATAGAATTTAATAAATAGTTGAGTACCCAATTTTTAGATGTTCTAATTGCAAATATAATAGATGTAGATTGATTTCTCAATAGATGGACCATCATGATCTTAGGTTTTGACTCATTTTATTACTATATGATTATATTTGTTGTCAAGTGCTTTTAATTTTTAATTTTTAATTATTTTTTATATTTCTAATATTAGAGGGTGTGTTACATAAGAGGGAAGATAGCACAAGTTTTTCCTCATGTATTCTGGATATTTTGTGACTGAATTTTCAATGCTAAAACAACATTTATTTCAAATAAAATTCTAGCTACTTTCCAGATTAAACGTGGCATGGACAATTTCAACAGTGCCAATTATTACATTTCCTAGATTGTGGTTTTCCCTCATTTGGATAATTGTTTAATCTGGGGGGTCTTTTCAAATTTCTTACTATTTCTTTTTTTGAAATAAAACTTAGGGGTCGAATATGTTTTGTCAGAATGAAACAGCTAGCTATATTTGCATTTTGTAGTTCAAGAACTAAAAGCTATTATACAGTTGCTCCTATTGAATAACATATTGTTTGCTAGCACTATATGTCATTTTGGAAAACTAAAGAAATTTGAGCAACTTTGGACAATATATTTTGGAATGTATTACAACTTGACAGATGTTTGAGGAATAAGAAATGGGTTGGAATCATCTAATTGGCAAAGTCATAGAAATATAATGTTTTCCTTACTTGTGTATAGTAAACTTTTTTTTCTCTTGAACTTTCATTTAAGTTCCACTTGTGGAAGTTACTACAGCTGGAATATGTTTTGATCTTATTTTTCTTTGTACAAATATTAGGTGAGAGATTGACAACTCTTGTAAACCAATGCAAGAAACTTAATGAAATGCCTAAAATAGAAATTCATTGGATGACATGTTTTTGTGGGAAGTAGATCTTGTTAAAATGTGAGGTTTTGAGTAGGGGCATTAGCTTGGAGTTCCAACATATTATCTTCAGGAAGCAAGGATTGAAACATCCTTCAACGTGATATTCGTGCTCAAGATGACTTTGTCAACAAGCTTGTAGGCTACAAGTCAAAGGTAAACCTATAATATTGGCAAAGTGACTGGAGATTTTCTTGTATATATAAATCTCCATTTATTGTGGCATTTAAGTCCCAATCACATTGTTTACAAATGAAAATTGAGTCATGGCCTACTTTTCTATTGGTTCACAGGTATGTGGGCTGAAATGGTCGTATGATAATCGAGAGCTTGCATCAGGTGGAAATGATAATCAGGTTATATTTTTTTTCCTTGCAACAAAATATTACTTATATGGTTGAAACATTGTTTAGGTTGATAAAATATTGATGATAACCATTGCAAAGACAACTTGTTTCTAAAATCCAAACTTTTAACTCATACCATATCAGCAAAATAGATTCAGAGCTACCATCTTCAAAAGTACATGTTTACAAAAAGGAATTCATAGGCTTTTGTGTTTATAGTTATACCACCCAAATGTGAATCCTCCTAGGTTAAATCTACCATTGTAGGCAGCCCATTAACCCCACCCTCCACATACACATATCCTCTGATGTAAGTTATTTGGATGTTTGTGCACTCTATGATCTAGAATCAAGATTATTTGAATAGATGGTTGTGCTAAGTGTATGGCTTTTGTATCAAACCTAAACCATATTTTGTCTTGTGTTGATTGAGAGATGAATTGTCATTACTGGAAACAATTACCCTTAAAATGAAATATGGCAAAGATATTGTCAAATATTATGGAAGTTAAAAGTCATTTTCTGGCTATGTAGTTCAAAACAACACAATAAAATTAGTTTTAAAAAAAAAACTCAAATTCTTATACAAGAAAAAAATTGAAAAATATGGAGGATTGTATTTTTCTCTGGCTTGTGATTTACTACATCAAAAAATAGAATATAAAATTACAAGCTAGTATCTAAGTTCTGCAAAAATGGCATGAACATTATGGTTGATAAAAGAGGGTAGAGTTTGCTGGAAAATATTAAGTTTGTAGATGCTATTTTCATAGTCAAAGAGCATTCTACTTCTTGGGATAGTAATTAAAAATATGGATGTTTTTATCTACCCTCTGTATTGAAAAAGTACCTTTATGATGATCCGACAGGATGATTCTATGTTTTAACAGTATGCCAAGAGCTGAAAAACATTCTCTTTGCTTTTAAGGATAGTCTACTTGTAATGTATATCCTTTGTTTCATTAAAAGAATTTTAAAAATGGGTTATCAGGTTTTGTTGCTTGGTCATTCCTTATTCTTATCTATGATGTTAAATACTGGGCCATTGAGGTGCCATCTGAACAACTTGATATGGGAGCTCCTATTTGTTTTGAGACTAAACTTAAAATATTTTTAAGTAATTAAATTTAACCATATTTTATTTCTTACCATTTTCTTTACTAATGTTCTAAGGCCTAATTCTTACATGAATCGATTGTGGTTGAATAATTGGTATGGTAACAGTTTTTGTTATTATGGGTGTAAGATGACAATTATTACTATAACTATACATTTAATTCTATCTAGAGACTAAAAATCATCTATGGTGGAAGGTTACTATTCTTAAGAGTATGTTGGTGGAAGGCTACATAATTAGAAAAGACTTCACTAAACCATTATGTAGATAATAGTCATATTATATTCCATGTATTAAAATACACTGTTCATTAAAGACTTTACTTCTATTGTTTTTTCATCTTGATTGGTCACTTCGTCACACTCAAGTTGATCTTCACATAGGTGTTTTGTCAAATGGTTAGCATGATTGGCTCATATCTTGTCTTATATCTTACATTATGGAAATTTCATTCCATTCCAAACAAAAAGGCATGGATGAGTATTGGTCAACAATAACCATGAGTTTGTTATCTTTTAATTTGGGTAGATGCTTGAGAGTAATGGATAGTAACATTGGGTTTGAGAAGTATGCAATATTAAAAGCTTGATAATTTCCACATATTCTCATTTTGAAACATAATATGTAGGATCAATTGTGTGTTCTTTTTTGTTTACATAACAAATATTGTGAATTTGAGTTATAATTGAAGAAGTCTAGCTCAGGGTGATGGATTTTTTTAGTACTATTGAGTCTTATTGGATTTGGATCTGGCATTCCAATTGGGTTGTTCATTGGATATTTCATGTTCATATATTTTTAGGCAAATTATGTGAAGGTGGGTGCCTAACTAACTATTTTTTGAATGTATTCATTTTAGATATTTACACAAATTTCCATGGATGTCATGTTGATTTGGGTATTCACAAGCATTGGTTATTATACATTTATAGCTGAAGATGGATGTAGTGTTGATTTGGGTATATGTAATGCTTGTTTCTTATTCATTGATATCTAGAGTTTTTGCACAGTCAATTGCCCTATTTATTTTGGCTTTTGGATCTTCAGTTTGTGTGGACAAGCATATATGTCAATTGCTCTGTTCATTTCTTGTTTTTGAATTTTTAGTTCAGTGTAATTGTAAGGCAGCAAGATTATTGTGTATATGCATGGGTACATGTATATGTGCATCAATTTTGGTTTTTAAAAGGATTACTCCTCATATATACAAGTCATCTACACTATTAATTTGAGTGTTTGAATTTTCAGCATGTATGTCTATGTTTTGATTTTTGGTTTTTATGTGTGTGCAAACGGGTCCAATTATTGTGTGTATATGTATATGGATGTATCAATAGACTTGGGGTATTTGTAAGGATTTTTCATTGTATCATTTGATGTTTTGGCAATTGGCCAGCTTGTTTCTTTAGGTATTTAAATTCATAGACTTCATGAAATTATTTTTTCTCTACTGATTTGATTAATTGATTGGTTATTGATATATGCATGTCTGTGGGAACTATTGTGTGTGGGAAATATAGGTAGTTTACATTCTAGTTTCAATGTATATATATTCCTGTTGCATTTATTTTATTGGCAATTGTAACATACCAGTTGTTGATATATGTATCAATGGGATGATTATTATCTCAATAGGTTGCTAACAGGTTGATTGCATTGATTTGGATTCTATTAGGATTGTCCTTATCCCTTGATATTTGACATTGTGGTAGACCATGCAATCCATTTTTTAATAAGCATGAGATATTTTTCACAGTAACTCAAATGTATGATTTTTCTATTAGGATATTTCTGTAGTTTTTGAGTCAAACTCATTGACCCATGTTTCATGCGTAGTGATTCACACAATTTCATCTCTCATGAGAATAAATGGAACACTTAGCACTCATTGGATCTAGGTGAAGCATTGGGACTTTCGAGAGGTCACCCATCCTAGTACTACTCCAGCTTGAGCATGCTTAACTATAGAGGTTCCCCAATGAGTTTGACTTAAAAACTATATCCTTAAATCTTGAAGGCAATATCACAACCTATTGTTTGTTAACTTTGGTCTTTAAATTCTTAATGTGCACATAAATCTATACAAAGATGTGTGCATTATGCATGCATCAATAAGGATTGTGTCTCTTCTCTTGATATCAAAATTATAGCCAAGTGAATGTATAATTTGGTACTTGTATTCTGGTCTTGGTGTACTTATCTTATTGGACATTTTATTTTTTTTGTTGCTAATATATAGACATGTGGTGGTTATTTTATTTGAAGGTTGATGGCTGGGAGCATGTTTTGATTTTGGGTTTCCTTTGGGATTGTTCTCATCCCCTAATTTTTTGTGTTCTACCAAAACTAATAGGCTTATCAATTTGGGAAATGTGCTTCTATATACATAGAAATATGTGTGCATGCATCAATACATAGATAGATCATGAATTTAGGTTTCTGTACAAATCATTCCTCATTCCCAAATATTTCAATTCCTAGCAACATCAAGTGGCTCTTAGTTTGGCTATTAGCATTCTTAGTTGTGGTTTACTTATTATAGCTATATTGGTCATTATCAGTATGTGTATGTACATAATGATTTTTTTTTTGAGTCAATACATGGACATGCACATAATTTTGGGTTCCTTTAAGGACATAGACACTATGCTACAAATGTTAGCACTCTGTCTCCTATCTGCTAGATACCCAGATGAAGGTTACTTGGGAAAGACTATCTCACCAATGTCAAAGTTGTAAGTACTTGGGCCTTGATGCATGTTCAGTGCAAAATCCTATGTTTTGAAGAAAAAGGAAAACTATTTGGATGGGAAAGTCTATTAAGCACCACAGGGGAAGTGAGACACATTACCTTCAAAACAATAAGCTAAACAAAATAGAAAAGCTAGATGTCATAGATCATAAGTCATGTATAATGTTTCAGACATTGATCACCTCTAGAGCCCTGATTTGTAAATATTGAAGAGCAAATGACATTTGCAAAATTATATCCCAAATTAGCGAGGTTGCTTATATATTTGCAGTGATGGTTTCCCAATGGGATTCATAATGGGCACACAGTATTGGGTATTACTTGTTGAAATAGCATTGTGGATGGTATTTCTAAATAAAAGTTGGGTAAAAAAGGCCGCAACAAGGGAGTAGTGCCCTACATAGTATGGTTTGGCTGGTGTGATGAACTATCTATGTGCATTTCAAAACTCATGTTATTTTCCTCAGAGATTATGAGTTGAGGAGAATTTAATTCCTATGTATCATGAACAATATTCATGTCATCACCAATTGTTGGAGATTTCTATTTATTCTAGAATATTGCAACGACCCAAAATTGTGTATGAACCTCACACAAAAACGAGTAATCATCAAGCTGTGAGGAATGAGCTATCAAGTGATTTTGTTTGGTGAATGAGGTGTGTTCTTTATATCATGAAGAAATACTGGGTAGGGTAGGTTGCATATTGTTGATGTGAGTTTTATTCCAAACAATCATCTCTTAAATAAGGTCACTTCTTATGCTATTCTTGAAAAATAAGATCAATAAATGTCTTCAAGGTTCCTTCAATTGTGAATTTTCACTCAGTTTAATTATCTCATATGTTGGTTATTTGGTATCCTTTCTATTTCTCCTCATAGTGCTGACAATTTAATGTGGAGTGACATTTGTTTCCGAGGTTGCTATTCTATTTATTGCAATAGGTATTGAATGAGGGAGAACAATAGGTTGCCTCAAAGTAATCCTCACACTAAGCACAAGAGTGGATATATCATACCCCTTGGCCTAAGTGCTAGTCACATTGGACTATCATGGGTGGTCTACCTTGTAGGATACTTGTCCTTGCCCTCCCTATTCAGGTCACCTTAATCAAATCAATAGGATTTTAATGAGAGAGCATGATAAGTTGGCCCAAGAAATCCTCATATTAAGCCCAAGAGTGAAGAGGCACCCTCTTGAGCTAAGTGGTAGACACATTGGACATCCATCATTTGGTCATCTACCTAGGGATTCTTGTTTTTGCCCTCTTATTTAGGTCACCTTATTCAGTTTTGGTATTCAATCTTTAGGGTTTGAACAAGGGAGCATGATAGGTTGGCCCAAAGAAATCCTCAAATTAAACCCAAGAGTGAACACTCCCTCTTGGCTCCAAGTGACACAAATGGTGAACATCTAGCACGGGGTGTTCTACCTAGTAGGGTGCTTGTGTCTGCCCTCCCTATTCATGTCTCCTTATCATCCTCTTATGAGTTATGATTTCTCCAACAATAAATCATTTTAGAGGTTGGAAAGGAAATTGCAATAGGGGGTCTGAAATTCCTTCTATCTAAGACCAAGAGCCAACACTCACCCTCTTGGCCCCAAGTGGCAGGCACATTGCACATCCATCATGGAGTGGTCTACTTAGAGGGCAGTCTTGTATCATGTTAGTCCAATCATTGGTTTTTTTGAGTATTGTGTAATATCTCTACTCTGTGTATGAGTAGTAGTCATGCTCTATCTAAGTTTCATGTATTTATAGCGGTGTCACATTCTATATATATATGTGTATCATGATTTCTTAGCAGTAATACTCTATTGTTTATTATTAACTCTAATTAATGAGTGATCATTGAGTAGTGAAGAAATTGTAAGGGAGTAGAGATTTTTTCATTTGTCTTGCAACAATAAAAAATGATCTATCTTTTGGTGGGATTGGTTGTTTCCCACAGTAAGGAGGGTTTTTTCCAGGATAATTTCTGTGTGTTCTTTGTTATTCTTTTGAGAGTTTTTATTTCTTTGTTGCTATAATATATTCTAGTTCAAAAACTTAAAAAAAGTGTGTGTAGTAGGTACCAACATAAGAAAATGCATCAACAACTACATACGTCCATTGCTAAAAAGAAAAAATAAAAAACTAAAAATTAATCTTAGGTATAAATGCAAGGCCATTACCACAATCAACTATTTCTTTTGATAAGGTCCAATCCAATCCATTGTACACATCAATAATTTTTAACTTTTTTCTCAAAAAGACAAAACACCTATTGTTAGGGGTTACTTGATTGACTGATATTTGGCAGTGAGCAATAGGACAATCACAAGTTAGGTAAGGACATATCAACCAATCTCATTACTAACCTAGATCTGATCACCTACATCTAGGCTAGTCTTCTTTGAACACATACCAATTCTAAATATTATAGCAAAGGTCAAGGAATCAACTTTTTATCTAAAAAGAAAAATTATACTATTTATAGGCAAGAGTCAAGATTAGGACCTACTTAGCTGATTGCATGTGGACATAATTTTTTAATGAAGCCCAGATGACCCCACTCTGGGATCTCCCCAAGTTTCCTAGATGTTCCATAGGCACCCCCTACCCTTAGAATGTCTCTATAATGGGGATGCCCCAAAGATGTTGGGGATACATTTGTGATCTTAATTAAGCATGAATTAACAAGGAAATGTAAGGAAATTAGAGAGTACAACACTAAAAGAAGAGACATTTACACCCTAGAGAAGTCCACTTTGGGTGAACATTCCAGCAAACTAATTGTGAGAACAATTTCATTTAAAAGTACCATGAATTGAAAATTACTATTGGTCTAAGTGAGTTCCTAAAGATTACTTGGGACTCACCTGGACTCAGAGAGACCTAAAACTAAGTGTGGAAATGAAAATAATGTGCTATGGTGGGAGCTTTGGTTTTGAATGACAGGCCGAGAACTATAAAGGCTAGGGGAAAGATTAATAAATGAATAGTTAGGCACTGCAATGAGAACTATCAAAACAATGTTTGAAGTTTTATCATGCGATAATTTTGTTTAAGATCAAAGAGGTCCAATATACTATGCATGCTTGAGCTATTCTCCTATTCTATGTCTAAGCTAGATTAGTTCACTAAGTTGATAACTTCCACTTAGTGTCATAAAGAATGGTACTATTGACTAATATATAAATAGGAGGGCAACACATGGCTTAGAAATTACAACTCTATATGCCACTTGGCAAAATTCTAGCTAGGTTCCTCTATATTTTCATTTCCTAGGAATGGTGTTGCAACTACTATCAGAATAGATGCTATCAGATTTGGGAGTCAGGTTTGTAGAGGATTTACATTGTTGCATTACCACCACATTTTATGTAGGTAATAACTAAGCTTCTAATGGAGCTGTATTAGCTAGAAATGAGAGCTGACATTGTTATGAGATCCTTGGTCTCCCATTTTCTCCTAGAACAAAGGGAGTAGGCTAACATCAATACAATAATTTAGTTAGATATTGTTCAATACAAGAGATCTTGTAAATTATTCCATGTTAATGTTTTTTAGGTGCTTTGCTTATCATGCTTAGAAACTCATGATACAACTGATATTTATAGCTTTTCTAGAGGCCAAATAGTTACTATCTATTTTAGTTGATCAGAGAAAATGGAGTTCCAAATTTCCTCAATAATTTGTGTTTTGTTTTTACTGATTTTGCAATTATTGATGCACTTTCTGTTTTGCTGAATTATTATGGTACATATATTTTCATTATTATTTTGTTCATTTGGGTTAACATTTACCATGTCTATTAATTGAATCAGGGCTTCTCAAAAATTCATAAAAGGTCCTAATGGAAGAAACCTACAATTGCATTTCAAGACAAGATTATCACTCCCTATTTTCAAAAGTTCAAGGGTAGAGGGAGAGCAGAGTGCTACTATTCATGTTGTTTTGTTGGATGCAGACATATCAAGTTGTTACATCAAGGCTCAAGGCATTTGCAAAATTAGATAGTATAGTCTTGGAAGGAGACTTCAACAATGAAGATGAAGACGATTGGACACAAGAGGATTTTGAGAGTCATGAAGTCAAGGAGCGGGATGGGGAGAGGCCTTTAGTGAATGGTAATTTACAAATTAAATTGAAGGAAGGTGTTGGTACTATTGGAGAATTTATCTTTACTAATAATTCAAGTTGAATAAGGAGTAGGAAGTTCAAACTTCGATTAAAATTTGTATCAGGTTACTATGAAGGCATCCATATTCATGAGGCTAAAATAGAAGCCTTAATTGTTAAAGATCATAGGGGTTAATGTGAGTTATTTGCCTTCAATTTTTTTCTTTTTTTCTTAGATTACATAGAGTAAATAAAAAATTATTTTAATCTTTGATGGTTAATATTTGAGGGGTAGCTAGTTAGATAAAAGCTGGTAGGCATTAATTGGAATCTTTTTTTCATTAATTTATTTAAACTTTGGTTTGCTCTCAGTGTATAAGAAACACTATCCCCCAACATTAAGTGATGATGTATGGAGATTAAATAAAATTGGAAAAGATGGAGCATTTCACAAGAAACTAAATAAAGCAAGTATTTTCATGGTTGAAGACTTTTTGAGGCTTGTGGTCAGAGATCCTCAAAAGTTACAAAATGTAAGTTCTTGATTTTTCAAGTTAGATGTGAATGTCATTTGAATATTTTGTCTTGTTGTAGCTGATATTTTTTGGATTTGATGCAGATCCTTGGAAGAGGTATGTCAAACTAGATGTGGGAGAGTACAATAGAGCATGCAAAAACTTGTGTCCTTAGTGGAAAATTGTATATCTACTACACTGACGAGACACAAAATGTTAGGGTTATCTTCAATAATGTCTATGAACTGAGTGGTCTTATTGCAAATCAACAATATTATCTGGCTAAATCACTCTCTAATTTTGAGAAGGTATCTTCATTTGCACATTGAAGCATGTTTTATGCATGGACATTGAATAGAATGTACTTATTATGATGTCATCTATTGTTGTGGCAAGTTTATGTTGATGCATTAGTTAAGAAAGCATACGATAACTGGTTGTCTATTGTAGAATATGATGGGAAGGCATTGCTTAATCTAAAGTCAAACAAAAAAGGTAGTAGTTCTTGCCAAGAATCTTCCTTACCCACCATACAATATGCTAATGCTTATAGCCAGCAAGCTTTAGGGAGTTCTAAACTAGTTGGGATGCAACCTGCTCAAGCTTCAGCTAATGCTGGGTTGACTAGAGGTGGTAGGTCAACAAAAATGATGACATATATGAAGTGATATAATTTTTTATACATTGAAATTTAGAATTTGCACATACTAGTTCATAAGTTTTCTGAAATTTTTGATCTGCTAAAATGTCATGAGATTTGCTAGGTGTCTCAACAAATTCTAGTTTCAGTGAGAGATCAGTTGCAAAATATGGAGGTCAACCTTTACAAATGACAACCACCAACCAACTTTCTTATGGCAACATTTCTTACAATCTAGCAAACTAGGTAGCATTACTAGAACCACCACGTCAAAATGCCCTTTTGTCAATATATTCCTTGGTGGGTCTTGCACTCGGGCCTCCACAATCCACAACCTCCTCACCAATCTTCTAGTATAATTGAATTATACTTTTTAATACCATCTCAATTATGCTAAGCAATCTACAATTTGTACAATTGTATGTTTTGTTTACCTGAAGTAATAATGTGTTTTGAATGTTACAGCTTGTTCAGATGGATTGGAAGCACGTGGATCTGCTTCTAATGTTTGCAGAAATGCAAGGAGTGATGCTCATGTAGCTAATGGATTTTCTATTTATGAGATGGTATTATGAAATGGTCTAATTTCATAATTATGTTGATTAATATGTGTCACATACTTTTTTTTTCGTAGGAGCTTTCCCACAAGTGGCTTATTGAGCACGTACTTTCTTAATTATTTTTAGGAGCCATGCACAAACAAAAACAAAGAAAACCAATATAAGGTAGAGGCACCTAGAAGAGAACCTGTGTGAGATCCCAGCATGGGGAACATGCCATTTATGGAGTTACTGTCTATCATCCAAAAGTTTCTTCCCATGGCTAAAATAAAATTATTGGAACATCAATACAACGTGTACAAGGTAGATCATTATTTATCAGAGTTTCTATTATCATTGAGGTGGTGTTATAGTTTCAAGAGAAAATGTGCATAAGACTAGATCTATACACTACCTATAATTGTCAAGCAAGAAGAATTAGCAAAGATACATTCATAAGGAGGGTGAGCACGGTTGCTACTGATAAGTTGCTGATTGAAGTTATTCAAAACTTAAAAGATCCATTATTTTAGTTTTAAGCATAATTTGATATGGGTTTATTGGTTCCATTGAGTTATTCTCCTTGAAATCTTGTGGAAGTTGATTTATCTGTCAATTTATTGCTGCTTTCCAACAATACTTCAGAAATGATGTGCATGAGATTGAAACATGAGAAGGCTTTTCATCATTTGAAAAATTTCACTATTTTTCAACATGCTTTGCTTAGGTATTAAATTCAGATGTAGAGTCTGCTCTCAAAGTCCTCAATTTTGCAATATACCATATACAACTAATAGATATGGAGCAAAGGGAGCAAGGAAGATAGTGAGAAATCGAGAGGAAACATCGTGCTGATGGTGATTCTACTAATGGGAGACATGATGATAATAATGATAATGGTGATCATCTAGATGGGTCAGGAAATAGAGGAAGTTAGAATTTTTTCACTTTTTCTATATTTCATTGTAAAATCTGATGAAGTAGAGAAGCAGCAGGAGATATGGGTATTGACTCAACAACTGTGCCAACTACGATGGACATTTCATCTGAAAGGTCTCTTGTTTTGACCTATTCTACCAACATTTTTCATTTTTGTTTTTGATGTCTGCAATTGCAAACTAAGATTGTTGGACTGCATAAAAAAGCATGTTGATTTAATGTGCTCTTAGACAAAAGCTGACAATTCCTATTTCTAAAATAGTTTTCCTTTTATATAAGGATTTTTAGTTTTGTACACCTGAAAGTAAAATAGAACTATTATGCATTATGGATTTTCTTGGATATTTGAATGTGATACTACTGCTACTTCTTATTGGGACAATATGCATATCCTACAATATTGGCTTTCCATTAGATGACATTTCATGGATGTAGTCAATAAAATAGTTCAAATGCCTTACCTATGATTCCACATTTTGCATGTATGTCTACTAGGGAAATTACAAATTAAACAAATAGATTCTCTCAATATATCTATTTTTTGCATATCTAGCAACATGGCTTTTGATGACCACATTACATTCAAGCATCCTATCAAACGGTTAACATGAATTATCTATGCTTCACTTTTGCAAGCATGTCTCTCAAGGAAAATGCTACTACTTCATTTACACTATCTAACATAATCCCTTATGCTTTGATGGATGCCTATAGCTTATCCCAAAGATCTCATTCAGTACTTATGAGATGATCAATCAAGAGGAAATAATTGAGAGCTTAGAGTGACACAATTTTCAGATGATCACATGAAATGAAATGGGTGTGTGAGTAGAAAGAAACTAGAAATACATTGTGTATAGATGAAGGCATGAAATGGATGGTTTTGGAGCACTCAGCACAGACACTCAGCATTCAGTACATATCATCACTTGAGATCAAATGGGTGTGCGGGATTATATGCATAGTGAATAATAAAGGAGGGAATTGAACCCACCCTAAGGCTCACACTTGTTGAGATCCACTTCAGCAATGGCCCTTCCTGTGAAAGTGTTGTCTAAAACCTTTCTAATGAGATAACGTGTTATGAGCTCTTCATTAGTGGGATGGAATGTGAATCCAAGAGGTAGTTGTGCATCACCCATATCATGGTTGTAACTAAAGTTAAGAGCCTCTATTACTGAATTCTCTTCCTTATCTCCTTAGAATTCAATAATAGAGGCTCTTAGCTTTAGTTACAACCATGATATGGGTGATGCACAACTACCTCTTGGATTCACATTCCATCCCACTAATGAAGAGCTCATAACACATTATCTCATTAGAAAGGTTTTAGATAGCAATTTCATAGGAAGGGCTATTGTTGAAGTGGACCTCAACAAGTGTGAGCCTCCAAAAAATTTTGACCAATGCTTGGTCAAAATTTTGACAAATACTTGGCAATTTTCTACCAAGCATTGGTCAAAATTTTGACCAATGCATTGCAGTTTTCCACCAAGCATTGGTCAAAATTTCAACCAATGATGTGCAATTTTCTACTAGCATTGGTCAAAATTTTGACCAATGCTTGGCAGGTATTGTGCCAACAATTTTGAATTTTTTTTACCAACATATTGGTTAAAATTTTGACGAGAAATTTTTTGACCAATTGGTTGGTTGAATTTGGTCAAAATTTGTTCAAAAACTAGGTCAAAATTTTGACCAATAATGGTTGAAAAATGACCTCAAATATACTAGTGAAGCTTACTCCTGACAACAAGACATTTGGGGACAAACTGAGAAACTCATGGGCCACATGTCCTAAGAAATAGTATACACCCCTAGGTGAGCCTTTAGATGTGGTTTGCAAAACATTGCTACAACACAAGCTTATTTCACCACTGGACAACCCTCATCCCTATGATCCACAACCACACCCACCATGGTGGAATGAAACCTTGTTCTGTGAGTATCACCAAAATAAGGAGCACAAAACTATCAACTGCATAAACTTGCACCACAAAGTTCATGACATGATTGAGGCTGGTGAACTTGTGATAGATGGACACAACAAGAACTTGGATCACAAGGCCTTCAAAGAGCCTTTCTCAGCCTATGAAAAAGGAGAGACTTCAAAACCAAAACCCAACAACAAGGTCAACTATGCATACTCCAATGATGACAATGTGATCAACATGGTTGAACCTATGGATTCTGAATACTGTGATGTCATTACCATTAAGGGCAAGCAAGATAACTATAAACCTAAGACACCATTTGTCTTGAGGGGGTCTACTTCAAACACAATAGATAGCACACCTTTGCAACACTATGCTAACATTATTATGTGTTCTCGCACCAAGCTAGTGCTTAAAGGCCCTATGCCTTCTACTCTTGATCCTGAACAACATAAAGACAAAGCCCTTGCTGGTCTATCTACAAAAGGTGCAAAACTCACAATGAATTCAATAGCAACCAGCTATACTATTCTCGATCAACTGAAATGAACTAATGCTCAAATTTCCATCTTTGAGCTACTTAAAATCTTGCCTGCTCATAGGCATATTCTGGACAAAGCCCTCACTGACACTTGCACTCCTCAAGATCTTGATCTTGAGCACTTTCAATCCATGGTAGGTCACCTGACCTCACCTTATTTTATATCCTTCTCTAAGGAGGAGGATAACTCACTGAGTCACCCGCATAATCAACCTCTATACATTGATTTCATGATAGATCAAACACATGTTCATCGGGTACTCATCGATAATGGTGCTAGCTTAAACATTGTCTCTACTACTTTGCTTAGACAATTGAATTATTCTGAGGACTCTATTGATCCGTGATGCAAGATCACTATCAAATCATATGACAAATTTGAATGAAAGTCTATAGGTCTTGTGGTCTTACCCATTCATGTTGGTCCTATAAAAAGGGATACATTCCCTTGGCTTATAATATTCTATTAGGACATCCATGGATACATGAGATGCATATCGTGCCATCCACATATCACCAATGCATCAAATTTCCTTTTCATGGCTCTGAAGTTACTATTCCTATCACTACTAGTTATACCTGCAATATGCTCAAAGCTGCTAAAACTTTCATCCCTGCTAATAGGGAATAATTCAGCAAATTGAGAAATAATTCAAACTTAAAGAAACTAGCATGGGAGAGTATCATATTGAACCAGTTTTGTGATTAACATCTCGTCCAGAATCTCCCCATCATTATGGGAGACTCTCAGAGGCAAAGAAGTCATTTGTACTAACACCTCAAACCAAGTATAATGGCACTTTTGTCAAGGCTACAATTCCCCTAGAGGATCAAAGTGAAAATAGAACCATTGTTGCATGGCTTTATAGAGAAGAGAGTCTAGTAGACTTAATAGAGAAAGCTTGAGAGATCACTCCTGAGAAATATGGGCCTGGTCTTAGGCTCATGAAGCATTTCACCTACAAGGTAACTGGCCCTATTGGGTGCAATAACAATATCCCAATTGATCCCATCAAGGCAACAACTCAAAGTAACATTGATACAACTAGTCTAGGGTTTAAGAAGGTTCCTTTCCATTTGGGACCTAATAAATTCATACCAAAACCTAAGAGTTCATCTAGAAATGAGTCACTAGCCGAGTCAGAAACTCAAGAGGAACAATCTGATGATGAAGATATTTATCCTTATCCTATCCCTCATGATCTTGCAAAATTCTTTGCTGAGCTAGATGACTTTGTGCCACGTATCATCATTGTGGATGATACTAGTGATTCTTCTGAGGATAATACTTATCAACCCAAAGCTCTTTTAGAAAAGGGAGAATCTAGTTAGTCATTACATATTGAGTACCAGTGTAAGAATCCAAATGATGAAGGTGAGTATGTCCCTATCACTATTGGGGAGTTCTACAATCTCTCACTAGGTAGCGCTGACTCTAAGGAATATGAATTTGACTCTCTTTCAGAAGTGACTACTGATAAAGACTTTGACCAAGTTCATGTCTATGAAAACCAAATTGAAGTGAGTGAAATGTCTAGGGTTAGGTCAGATGGGTCTGATCCAACTAGTGTCCTAGAGTCATCAATTGTTGATGTTAGTACTCAGAGGCATTTGAACACACTTGCAGATGAATTTGCCATAGATCTCAAATTGTTGGCCCAAGCACTTAATGACTATACTATGAACACAATTGAACCAGTCACTACTCTTTCACTCACACATCCTAAGATTATAGATTGGAACCCTAATGCATCCAGTGAAGTCCCTACATTCTAGAATGGCTATGCTCTTACCTGCTACCTAAATGTTGTCAAAGCTATAACATCTTCCACCAGTGAATAGAGCATCAACATGATTGAAACTGACATCAAATATCTTAGTCATACAATTAAAAAGAAAAAATGCAAAAGGTTCGATGGTGAAAACCACATTGTGGTACTATCAAAACCAAAAAAAGTAAAAACAAAAGATGTATCCAAGGGTGAAAACCTCTCTGAGGCACCCACAGATGAGATATTTGATGTGCTTCCAAGTCACTTTCAAGAGAGATCATATTTTTTGATAGAGTCAACACAGCTAGTCAACCTAGGTATAGAAGAACATCCTCATATCATACATCTAGCATAGTCACTATCCCCTGAAGAAATGGAAGACTTCATTGCTTTCTTTCGAGAGAAGATAAATTTTGCTTGGACATATTCTAACATGCCTAGATTGGACCCTAATCTTATCATGCATCACTTTTCCATCACACCAAGCATCAAACCAATTGATGGAAACTTCAAAAGATGCATCGTCGTGTTACATTGCTTGTCAAAGAAGAACTAGAGAAGCTCCTTAAAGCTAGCTTCATCCATGCAATTGATTATGCTGAATGGATATCCAATATTGTCCCAATCTCCAAGCACGATAAATCTATCAAAGTTTTCACTGACTTCCATGATCTCAACCTAGCATGTCCAAAGGACAATTTTCCACTTCCCAACATTGATATGATAGTAGAAATGATGGTAGGCTATGAGATGTACTCGCTTATGGATGGGTTTTTTGGTTACAATCAAATAAAAATTGCACTAGAAGACCAAGAGAAAATTACTTTCACATGTGCATGGGGAACCTTTTGCTGGAATGTAATGCCATTCAGTTTGAAAAATGCTAGTGCAACTTATCAGAGAGTAGTAACTACAATTTTCCATGACATGATGCATAAGACCATGGAGGACTATGTGGATGATACCTTGGTCAAAAGTACAAAATGTAATACTCATCTGCAAGATTTGGGACCCATCCTAGATCACATGGAAAAATTCAGTCTTTGGCTCGATCCTAAGAAATGCACATTTGGTGTTATATTAGGAAATTTTTTGTTATACATCATGTCCACAAAAGGAATTGAGGTGGATCTGGAGAAAGTCCAAGCAATTATGGATATGCCTCCCCCTCAAAACATCATCTAGATGAGAGGTCTACAAGGAAGACTCCAATCTATTCGCAGGTTTATCACACAGTTGGTGGATAGATCACAACCCTTCACAAAGACTTTACATAAGGGTGTGAAATTCAATTGGAGTCATGATTGTGAGAAAAGATTAATAGAGATCAAACAATATCTTGCCAATCCACCAATCTTGATACCTCCTATCTCTGGGAAGCCATTGATTTTATACATTTCAACAACTAAGACGTCTTTGGTAATCGTATTAGCTCAAGAGTATAACAATAACAAGGAAAGAGCTATTTACTACTTGAGTTGAACACTAATATCTTATGAGAGAAACTACAGCATCATTGAGAAAGCTTGTTTGGTAGTTGTCTTTGCTTCCCAAAAGTTGAGACACTACATGCTTACCCACACTATGCAGCTAGTAGCCAAGATAGATCCACTAAAGTACCTACTTAGTAAGGCAGCTCTCATAGGAAGATTGGCTAAATGGGTCATGATACTTAGTGAATTTGACATCTAGTATGTTGAAAGAAAAGCCATCAAGGGACAAGCGATCACAAATCAGCTAGAAGACGCACCTATGCAAAGTCTTGTTCTGATGAACATTGATTTCCCTGATGAGTCAATTCTGACACTCACACACCAAACATGGGTTATGTTCTTTGATGGGTCCTTCACACAATAGGGATCTGGTGCTAGATTACTCTTCACAACACCACAAAGATATCCATTTCCCAAAGCATACAAGATTCTATTTCCTTGTACAAACAACATTTTTGAATATGAGGCTTTGATTAGTGGTATGAAAATTGTAGCTGAATGAAGAGTGGATTAGTTAGACATCTTTGGAGACTCTCAACTTGTCATCAACCAATTAATGATGTGTACCAAACAAATAATGAGAAATTAGTCCCTTAAAAACACATGTTTGATGACTTAAAGAAGTATTTTGCACATATCACCTTCCAAAAAATTGCTTGTGTAGATAACAAAGCGGCTAATGCTATGGCTACTTTAGCCTCCTTGATATATATGCCTGAAAATGATCTCCGATATGAGTTCCTAGTGGAGGTGTTACACTACCCAGCCTATGACACCCTTGATTCTAGGATGATCTATTCTATTGCAGAACAAGACTCATCCTGCTACCATCACATCTATTCCTATCTCCGTAATCAAACCGTTCTGAAATGTCTAACCTAAAATGAGAAACATTACCTTATATGTAATGCTTCGCATTATGTCATTATTGCTGACAAACTATATAGGAGAGGTCTTGATAGAACACTCCTTAGGTGTTTAGAACCTGAAGAGTCAAAGCATGCACTAATTGACGTTCACAAGGGCATTTGTGGATCCCACTCAAATGGCCTGACACTAACTCGCAAACTCCTTAGAGCTGGTTATTATTGGCCTAAAATGGAGCAAGAAGCTATCAAGTACACTAGGTCTTGCAAGTAGTGTCAGCTTCATGGGAATTTGATCCACACTCTAGCCAAAGAGTTGATTCCCTCTACTACAACATAGCCATTTCAACAATGGACCTTTGACTTGGTGGGTCAAATTCACCTGACCTCTTCTAATGGACATAAGTTCATTATCACAACTATAGACTACTTCATGAAGGGGGTAGAGGTAGTACCTCTCACAGTCACCAATGGAAAAACTATAGCTCTCTTTATCACAAACTACATTATTTGCAAGGATGGTGTATCATGCTCGATCATTATTGACAATGGAGGATAGTTCAAGAATAAAGACCTCAAGGAACTATGCAAATGATTCAAAATCACACAACATTGGTCTTCTATCTATTAACCCCAAGGTAATGGATAGGCTAAGGCATCCAATAAGATGATCCTCAAGATCCTTCATCACATAGTTAGAAAATTTGGGAGAGACTGGCACCTCTAGATTAATCCAGCCTTGTGGGCATAGAGGACAAGCATTAGGACTCCAATGAGTACTATGCCCTTTGCTTTGGTTTATGAAGCAGATGTTGTGCTCCCAATAGAGGTTGAGATTCCTACCTTGAGAATCTCTATGAAAGGCCCTATTACTAATGAAGATTACATGATAGCTCAGCTTCAAGAGCTAGTGTTACTGGATGAATGTCGACAAGTGGCATGTGATCATCTACAAGCTTATCAGTAATGAATGTCAAGAAGCTACAATCAAAAAGTTAGGCAACATGACTTCCAGTTGGGTGATCTCGTCCTGAGAGAGAACCCTAAGAATCAACAGTAGCAAGTCCAAAAAGGGAAGTTTGAACCAAATTGGCTTGGTCCTTACATCATTACTGTAGTGTATGGATCTGGTGCTTACCAGCTTTCCACAACCGAAGGAGAAGTGCTCAAGGAACCTATCAACACTCTCCACCTAAAGTGGTTTTACAGTTGATTTGATCTTAATAGCTCTTTGTACATATCTAAATATCTTGAAAGAATCTAAAAATTGCAAAAAGTCCTGAAAAAAATTGTTACCCTGGTGAAAACCTAGCAATAGACACCTTGGTAACACCAAAAAAATTGAAAAATAAGAAAACTACCATCAGTGAAAACTTGGAAATAGGCATCATGGTAGCAAAAAAATGAAAGCCATGCTAAGAAGGTGAAAACATGGTAAATAGGTGCCTCTTGTTCCCAATCCTCCATATTTTAGTGCATCTTTTGGCTATCTATACAGTTGCTTTATTGCTTTTCCCACTTTTTGCTCATGTATCCATGGATTGAGTCTTGTCACAACTCGAGGGCATTCCCCTTTAGTGTGATAGGATCTCTTGTACGAAAGTCACCAGTCATTCTAGTTTTGTCTACCTATTGTCACTAGTGTCACTCTTTTTGAGATTCTCCTCATAGAATCTCTTTTGTGACAGTCACCAATCATTCTAGTTGTATCTGCCTACTATCACCAGTGTCACTCTTTGTCAAGATTTGCATCATTGAATCTCTCTTGCAACACTCACTAGTTGTTTCAACTGTGTCTACCCACTATTGCTCAGGCCACATTTGAAGATTCTTATTTTGAAGATCTCTCTTGCATCAGTCACCAGTCATTTTGGTTGTGTCTATCTACTATCGCTTAGTCCTCTTAAGGTTCTTCACCTCAAAGATTCCTCATTGACCTTAGTAACTAGTTTTTCTGGCTGTGTCTACCTACTATCACCATGTCACTCTTTTTCAAGATTCACCTCATCTAATCTCTCTCACAATAGTCACCAATTGTTTCAACTATGTCTGCCCACTATTTCTCAGGTCATGTTTCAAGATCTCTATTTTGAAGATCTCTCTTGTGTCAGTCACCAGTCATTCTAGCTATCTCTGTCTACTGTTGCTCAGTCCTCTTTAGGTTCTTCACCTTGAAGATTCCTCATTGACCTCAGTCACTAGTTGTTTTGACTGCATCTGCCTACTTTTGTCACTCTACTAAAGAGATTTCTTTCATCCATGTTTTGGACACTAACACCTGAAATCAATCCTAGGACAAACTTTGAATTCAAAATGACATACTTGTCTGGATATGTTGAGCATTTTTCTTTATTTATTTATTTTTTCTTTATCATGTCTTCTTGAGCAACTTAGTGATGTCATTTTTGACTAGAGAAGTAATGGCTGGGGGCATGATCTTTTCTTTTCTTTCTATCTACAGTTTAGTTCCGATTAGTTGACCTATTCCTCTAAAAGGGGTGTCCACTATAAGAGACTCCATCTTGTATTGGATGGCCGGGTGTACCTCGACTCCTTTTATATGGATATGTCAATATCATTGGTGCTTCTCCTTGTCTATTGGAGTGAACTCTTCATGCTATGGTAAATACTGATACTCGTCCTACTAAGTGAATGTATGGGTCACTACGAGTATACCTAGCACACTTCTATCTTAGGTTATGAATGCAAGGGTCATTGCAGATAGAATCCTTACTAAATACTTAGCATAAGATGGATCTCTCATGTGTTTGGTGTGTCTGCTATGCAAGCAACATTCTAGTCATCCTAACATTTATGTTTTGATGCTTATGTTAACTTGCTACAATAAAAGGGATAACTATTGTGGTCATTCTAGCTTCTTGTGCCTCAAATGCTTACATTTAATCCTGACAAATTTGTACCATATGTCCTATTCATATTCCCATGATTGCAATGTTAGTGGAAGTTGTACGACATATGGAATTTTGTCCTATGCTAAGTGATGATAAATGGTTGAGGCTTAGTAATCAAACCTAGGGTTGCATTTAACATAGTCTTGCATTGCATACTTCACTTGCATAAGCACCCAATTCAATTGCAACTCCATTTCATCCTTTGTGATGGGGGACTGTGGATCTCTACAAACATATCAGGATTCTCCATGGCTACACAAGCGTTTGGTTCTTTGGTTCCTACTCACGCGCTCCTCGAGGGGGTACCTATCACTGTCAAACAAAAACAATACAACACTTTATGAGATGTCAGTTCATTTACGTATGCATTGCATCCATACATTCATATCATTTATACTACATAATCAACTCATATCACATCATTTACATATCCATTACATTGCATTTCACATTTCATAATCATTACATAAACATCTCATATTCATTTTTATATGCATACATTAAACTTACATCTCATAATCATAAGCATAAAAGCATCTCATGCACATCAAAGGAAAAGAAAAACATTGACAATGAAATAAACACAAGGCTACTCGACCCAAAATCTCATATATATATATATATATATATATATATATATATATATATTTATATATATATATCCAAAAATGTGTGAGTACAAAAGAATGAGCACTACTCGAGCATTATCGGTCAAAAATGCTACAAAATGGTGCTGGCACACCAATGGATACATAGCTAGAATCAAAATAGGTGTTCAGAGTATCATATAGGTAGTTGTGTCCTGCACCATCACCTCCAGCAAGAGAAGGGGGAGGAGGCAACATATCTGGTCTGGCAGGAGGGTGTGCACCTCCGAAATCTCGGGCATACTATGAGAACCAAGGCACCTACTGAGCCTCATGGGGCACAATTGTAGAGTACACTAAAAAGTAGTAGGCCACTCAGGCCATCTACAATTGGACCCCATCTTGCAGCACCTCTGCCCTCTACTCAGCAGCTTGCACCTAATCTCGTAATCACTGAATCTCTTGATCCCCCTCTGCGATCCATGTGTCTCTCACTGCTACTTGTATCTATAGCTCTCTAATCTGCCAAGATGCCTACTAGAAATGCATCCTAGGATCCTATGGAAAGCTATTCCTACACCTCCTCATCAAGAATCTTAGGTGGCTACTCTTATGCCTGCTCCTCCACCCTCACCCTCTAGCGTCGATCCTGCTCTCTACCACTGCCACTAGCACCTAGGTCAGATCCCATCTGTTGTGCGAGAATTTGAACCTATCTCACTCTCTCTCACACCTCTGGTGGACCCTGTGGCTATGGCTAATGTGGTGGCTACTACTATTGTATAGGCCCCTGTTGGTGCCTATTGTAGGGCTAGTGCTACTCCCCCCAGGGGATTTGTGAAGCGTGGTACAGGGTGACTGATGGAATATGCCTAATATGCTACCATCACCCCTGCATCTGATACCTCTGGTAGGTAATCCCATTGTGCCACAACTAAGTTGAGTACATCAATCATAGGTTTCCCTGCATCTAGCCTCACCGACCATCCTTGTGTTAGGTCCTTTATGACTCAAGCATATGCACAAAACTCCTAGGAGATGTCTTGTTGCCTCCCATACTACCTCCACCCATGTGTGATGGAAATTGCTCAATAATCTATGTTTTCCTCCCCACGAGCAGCTGCAAGAAAAAAATCCACCCTAGCTCCCTAGGAGCATCATCCAAATCCTTCATCTCTAACCAAGGCTGCCATATGATAGAGACCAAGTCATCAAGATGGGGCCTTTGGTGCTCTATCTTACCCAAGTTTGCCTGGATAATCTGCCCCTTGTATCTGCAAATGTAAGGCTCTGTGGGCTCCTAGGCATCCTCAAAAATGGGGCATGTAATAGGTAGGTGCTCCCATGCCCAAATCTATAGAACATACACACCAGTATCCATAGTCTTCTACTCATGGTATACGATATCATGCATCTCATAGAACATATGAGCTAGCATACACTGGGCCTACCCAAATCTCTTTGGAGAATCAAGCATCCACTGTAACATGATTCCCCATCCACACTCCAACCTGTGTTGTCCTCTATCTGGCACCAGGAAGTAGCTAATAAATATGGCCAAAATCAAGGCTAACCTATGTGTCTACCTGTATGTATGGACAAGCTCATCCCAAGTGATGGCCTGTCTAACTGCTAGCTGCCTCTGAAAATGGTGCACAAGGCCTCTGTACCTGCCTGGGGCACTATGTCATAGGCTACTCTCAGCCCATGGAAGGGGATCTATAGAATCCTATATATATCCTCAAGAGTGATTGTCATCTCTCCCTATGGCAAGTGAAAGGTGTCCATTTCCAAATGGAAATGCTCCACCAAGGCATTCAACAAACTGTCATTCATCAGCAATGTTGGGATCCAACATAGAGAAGTGAGCCCCAATCTATCAATATGGGCCATGTTAGCCACATCTAAACTCTACAACAAAGCTCCATAGGGCAGATAATGTGATTTGAATGAGACATCACCGAATACCTCCTACACACACGAACAATAACAAGGTGCAAATAGTCAGTACTCACTTGAAAAGTCAAAATGACAACAAAATAAGCAAAAAATTGAAGCTAAAACATCAAAAAATGCAATTTTTAATCAACCTATTGTCATGGATTTTTGTACGAAAATTCATTCTCTCATGCTAGAACTCATTTCTTTGTGCAAGATTGTGCATCTTCGCATGAGAAAACATGTCCTTGCACAAAGGGATACTAACCTGCGCGAGAAATCAAGTCATTGCACAAAAAAAGAATATCTGACGTGAAGAATAAAATTCTCGCACGAAAGGTGACCAAAACCTAAGCAAAATCCTCCCAAATTGCCACACCTCTCACTTGAGAAGTGGGTATCTCCCACGTGAGAATTCTTGTCGATGCACATGAACAAACACTGGGTTGGTGAATCTTCACGTGAGAAGAGACTGCCTTCACATGAGAAAGGATAGTCTTGTGCAAAGACCAATTGCAGACTCCCTAAAATATGCTAAAACATGCAATAAATAACCTCGAAAAGCATGACAACAAAAGTATAAAGGAATACATTATTGATCACTCACCAGTGGTCTGTAGTCTGCTAGCCAGTTGTGTCGTCGAAAGCACTCAAAATGGTGATATCTCACATTGACTGACATCATCCTCTCAGAGCTCCTATTCACTAAAGATAAAAGGTTCGAATGATTTGAAAGTTACCCCTTGGGCCCTTATATAGGGTTTGACCTAATTTTGCAAAGTGCTTCGATTTGCACAAAAATCACCCCTAGCTAATTTGACCATTCTGAATCCATTTCAAGATCAAATTCAAAATCTAAGCAGCTCAAAAATGCATTTTAAAATTTTGGAACCAACGCGATCGAACACTTGTGTAGTCCAATTTTTTTTGATACTCTCTGATTCTTGGAATCTTTTCAACTCAAAATTATTCATGTTTTCAAAATTTATTTTGAAAAAAGTTAACTATGGTCAAATTTGGTAAACTTTTGATCAAACTTGGTCAACTTTTGGTCAAACTTGGTCTTCTGGACCTCGAAATCATTGCAAATTGACTCTAAATTTTCTTCTGATCATTCTGATATCTTCTACATTTTGTTGAATCTTGGATTTCTTCTACATCTCTCAACATATCACCTTACATCATACTTCTGGTGTGTCATCTTTCAATTTCACTCCCAAGGGGACAAGATGATTACATCATTCAACTTGAAATTTAAATCAATTTGAATCTTTATTGCTTGGGGCATCTCATTCCCATCTTATGTCCTCATCACCTGAGCTATCTTGTCACTTGGGGCATCTTATTCCCCTCTTCCTAGATCTTTTCCATCTATCACATCTTATAAAGAATTCAATGTACAGGTATTGGTATAATTTGAACCCCGACTCTTGAGGATCAAGCCTTGTTCTAGGGATGATTCTATAACTTATAATTCAATCTTGCTATCTGCTATCAATCTCAGGTATCCAAGTGTTCTATCTGGATCCTTAAAGGTTAAGCTCCATTTTGGAGATAAACTTTTAAATGCTATCAATTTTAGGTATCCAGGTGTTCTATTTGGATCCTTAAAGGTTAAACTTCATTCTAAAGAAAACCTTTAAAATGCTATAAATCTTAGGTATCTAGATGTTCTATTTGGATCCTTGAAGGTTAAGCCCTATTTTGGAGATAATCTTTTAAATGCTATCAATTTTAGGTATCCAGATGTTCTATCTGGATCCTTAAAGGTTAAGCTCCATTCTGGAGATAATCTTTTAAATGCTATCAATTTTAGGTATCCAGGTGTTCTATCTGGATCCTTAAAGGTTAAACTCTATTTTGGAGATAATCTTTTAAATGCTATCAATTTTAGGTATCTAGGTGTTCTATCTAGATCCTTAAAGGTTAAACTTCATTCTGAAGACCTTTAAAATGCTATCAATCTTTGGTAGCTAGATGTTCTATTTGGATCCTTAAAGGTTAAGCTCCGTTCTGGAGATAATCTTTTAAATGATATCAATTTTAGGTATCCAAGTGTTCTATCTAGATCCTTAAAGGTTAAGCTTCGTTCTGGAGATAATCTTTCAAATGCTATCAATTTTAGGTATCTAGGTGTTCTATCTAGATCCTTAAAGGTTAAACTTTGTTTCTAAGAAAACCTTTAAAAATCTACCAATCTTGGGTATCTAGATGTTCTGTCTGGATTCTTAAAGGTTAAACTTTGTTCTGAAGAAAACCTTTAAAATATTATCAATCTTGGGTATCTAGATGTTATGTCTAGATCCTTAAAGGTTAAACTTCATTTTGAAGGAAACCTTTAAAATTCTTATCAATTTAGGTATCTAGATGCTCTACTTGGATTCCTTGGGATTAAGCTCCATTCTTGAGATGGTCCTTAAAAGCTTATCAATTGATCTTCGTAACATCAACTTCAGAACCAATCTTATTTCCTGATCTGTGCATCACACTTTCTTATTTTCTTTGAATCAAATATGCTACTCACACATTCATTCAAAGAGAGGAAAAATGTAATACCCCAAAATTGGCTCATTGCCATAATCACCAATTCTGGTCTATTCTGATTAACCCTAAAGTCCTATCTCATTAGGTAATTCTCATTCTAATTGTCACTAATTGACTTAATTGTCAAATGCAAAAAACCCTAAATATGCATTCATCATACTCTTTATTTAATTCCTAAAGTATTGACTTGTATTAGTCGCATTGAACCTATCGATTAAGATCTAATTTAATTATTAAGTATTTATACTTTCATTAAATTAAATTATTTCCTAAGGCTAATGTATTAAGGAATTAAATTTATTTAATTTAATAGCTACACCTACTTTAATTAATTGGATGTAATTATTTAATTAAATAAAAAAGGTATTTGTGAGATCATATCTCACCTATAAAATTAAATAATATCTTCAAAATCCTCACATCAGTTCTAAATGGAAACTCTAAGTGAACTACTACTCAAAATTGGAATCAATTTAGTTAACTTTCTCTCACACTTATGACAAGTTCAGTTAACTACTCATCACACTCAAATCTGAAACAGTTAACTCCATCTGCACAAGGAAGTTTCCATCTTAACTGAATCTTCTATCCAATCTTGACCATCAATCTGAGTTGATCTCAACCGTTGATGGATTCTAGGAATTCTATTTAAGAGACTCCTAATTCCTCATTACAGAGGTTGAATTGAATGTGTATCAAAACTTTGCTAAATCTCACACTCACTAGCTTACTATTCTCGCAAGCTTTCATTATTTAGATTTAATATCATATAGACTTAATATGCATACATATAGTATAATTTGTTTGATATGTTATTAGATTACTTGCAGCTTTCATATAGACTAATTGCATATCATTTAAATTTCATTGCACTATAAAACCCTTCGTTCTAGAATGTTCTGATTGCTTGTACCTCAAATCTAAGAGCATAAGCAGGAAAAATCCACCTAGATAGAAGGCAATAGGTCATCTTGTAGGACTCCTCTTGGGTGGACAATCTCATGTTCATTCCAGGATGAATCCGCATATAAAGATCCATGTTGAAGTGTGTGTGTTAAATAGAGGCCACATTTACACATATACAATAGGTAGCTTACCTTTGTATTTTCCTTTTCCTCTGTGAAATCTTCTTGCTAGCAATGCTTCAAGCTCTTTTGCATCCTCCTCATTTGTATCACTTTCACTAGAAACATGTTTGACCTTTTTCTTTTTCTCTTTAGGTTCCTTTAATGATAGTTTAGCTTTGAAAGCAAATTCAACATTTTTAGTTTTGAAATTATCAAAATTAGAGAGTTCAAAGGTAGTGAGTTTATCCATCAATCCTTCAAGGGTTAGATTACTACCAAGTACACACCTTAGTTTTTTTATGGCAAAGACTCTAACAGCATATATAGGTAGTAGTCTTCTTAGTACTTTGTTGATTATAGTCTCATCATCAATGATACTATTAGCTCCTCTAATAGCATTCACAACATCTTTAATTATTGTGCAATATTGGACAATGTTCTCACCTTCTTGTATTCCCATTTCATCAAACTTTTCCCTTAGACTTTCAGTTTTGGCTCTCAAAACATTCTTAACTCATCCATAGATCATCTCAAAAGCATCTTACATCTTTTTTGTAGTGTCACAATCTTTGATGTCATCAAACTCTGAGTAGCTTAGGGAAGAGGCAAGTTCCAACATAGCATAATTGTGTTCTTTCTCCTTTTTCAGATCATCGATAGTTAGGGCTCTAGTAAGATTAGCATGTTCAGTCATGATGGTAGATTGTAAATATTCTCCAAGACCTCCTAGATGTAGCTTTGTCAAACTCTTCCGTGCAGGAAAAGTTTCCTTGTTTAGTTCGGGCACCTCTTTTTATACATCTTGATCTTTAGCTTTTAGTACCTTCAAACTATTCCTCTCAAGCACCAAAGCTTTGATACCAATTGTTAGAATTCTTTAGAATAACTAGAGGGGGAGGAATTATTTATCAAAGGTCCATATGTACAAATAAAAAATTTTAGTGCTAATCAGATCTACATCCATAAAACCCTAACATGCATGCATTCATTAGATCATACAATACCTTAACTTAGTAGGTTACTATCCTAGGTCAAAATAACTTTGCATAAATGTAAACATGAAATACCATAAGAACATACACACAATTTGACACAATGATTTTTACATGGAAACTCACTTTGGGAAAAACCATCCATAACATACTACCAATTCTTACTCTTATGAAGTGATGCCCTATGAAAGGCCAACCATGTTAAAGGTTACAATACACACTATTAAATGTGACTTGGTTAAAGGATTTCAATCACCCTATTTGGAGCGAGCCTTATTAGAGGACTTTAGAACATTCCATTAGAATGTCACCCAGTTAAAGGATTTACAAATTACTGTTAGATCGACCTTAATCCAAAGAATTTTATTCATATTGGTACAGTTGTTAGAAAGTAGCAATAGAACTTGATATGATTAAAACTCACAACTCACTTGCAAATTACAGATCTGTATTTCAGTCCTCCATTATGCTTTGCATTCATATTCTTTAGCTCTGATAGCATGTTCACCCTTCAAGCATTCATCCCCTTAAGCCTTCTTTCTTTGTATACCAACTACAGTCTCTTCTTTTTGGCCACTAGATGAAGCAATACCCTTAGATTTATTGTCTTCCTTAGGTTCTCACACATGAAAACCTTTGCTTCTAACCATCTATCTCTATAAATAAAGAATTTAGATCTGTTGTCACTTAACCACAATCATCCATTTTAGGGCTAGGTAGGATTCAATGAATCTACTCACTTTTCCATTTGAGTTCCTCTAGAAACTTCCTCTATAATCTTACTTGAATTTTCCTAAAAATGGTTTATCTTGAATTATGTGCCACCATCTCATCATAGTTATCTTCAACACACTTCACATAATTCAAGAAATCAAATTAGTCAACGCAAATTCATCAAATCTTTGATTTAACATTGTTTGTTGTCATTCAACATCTATACTATTGTATCACTCAGCTAACACTAGTTCACTAAGAAAACACTAAATTTTTCTAATCATTAGCACCAGCTAAACTTTACTTGGCATATAGTAACATTCACTCAGCTTGCACTATTTGTCTTCTTTGCTTGACACCTATTGATTTTCTCCCAGATTCTACTTATTTTTGCTCAGCTTGCACTGACTACTTGGTAAGGCTTGGCAAAAGCTTTTCTTAATTGATCTTCTTCCAGTCTTTTCTTGAGTAATCTTTCATTTTAGACTTTAAGTAGATAAACAATACATGATAGTATCAATGTCTTACTTGGTCTTAGTGCTCTTTTTATAACCAAATAACTCAACCTTTCTCTAGGTTCTCTTGTTATCTCCTCTTTTCAAATCATCTTTATCAATCAACCACATGATAGCATTCAAACCAAAAAATAAATTGTCTTTCCAGCAAGTAGCAGGTTTGACATCATTGACAAAATAATGATTGTTCCATTACAACTTCTACACTCCAAAACAATCTCTTTTCAGTAGAAGTATTAGAAATAGTTTATGTTGTAATCAAGAAAGATATAAATGGTGAAAGGTATGAAAATAAAACTTCCCTTATTTCACATGTTAGTAAGAATGAATCATGGATTATTGATAGTGGTTGCTCATATCACATGACTGATGATCTAAGTAAGTTTGACAAATTTCAAGAAATTTATGTTGGTGGAACTGTTAAGTTTGGTAATGATGTTCCATACTCGTGAAAGGTAAAGGGTCTCTAATGTTGAATGATAAGATAAGATATGATGATGCATATTGGGTTCAAGGACTTAAATTAATCTTTTGAGTCTTGCACAACTGAATAATTCAGGTCACGTGATTGGATTTGAGAAAAATAAGGTCAAGATCTTTGATGATGAAGGAAACTTGATTGGAATGGGAATGAAACAAAAGGTAACTTATTCTACCTTCATCCTACAATTGAGACATGTTTATTTGATAGAACTGAGGATGTATGGTTATGGCATAAGAGGTTGTGTCATGTAAACTTTGAGAAAATGGTGAAAATTAGTAGAAAGAAAAGAATAAGAGGCTTACAAAATTTGCAAAAACCAAAGAATGCTATGTGTAAAGAATGTCATCTCAATAAGATAAAAAGTCTATTTTTTCTAGCAAGACACATAGTTCAAATGATATTTTGGAACTGGAACATATTGATCTATGTGGTCCAATTGGTCTTGATAGTTATTATGGTGATAAATATTTCATAATGTTTGTTGATATTTATTCAAGGATGATAACTATAATAATCACAAAGGTAAAATCACACATAGTTGATATGTTCAAATGGTACAAAGCTAGAGTTGAAAATGATATTGGTAAATATTTAAAATGTTTAAGATCTGATAAAGGTGGTGAGTTTATGTCTTCTGAATTCACTAACTTTTGTGCTGAGAATTGTATCACGAGATAGTAATCTACATTGAGGATGCCACAACAGAATGGTATTGATGAAATGAGAAATAGATCTATCATAAATTGTGCAAGGACACTAATGATTGAGAAGAAGGTCTCTTAGATATTCTGGAGAGAAGCAATCAGTACTATTGTTTACACTCTCAACCGAGTTTTATTGAAGAAAGAAACAAATAAAGACACCTTATGAATTTTGGTATGTTCATACACCAATGTAAGTTAGTTAAAAATCTTTGGAAGTAGATGTTACATTTAAAAAGATGAAAGGAATGATAAACTCAATGTTAAAGGAGATGAGGGTATATTCCTTGGTTACTTTTCTAAGAGTAAATCTTATAAATGTTTGAACAAAGCTACTAACAAGATGATTGAAAGTCAAAATGTAAGATTTGATGAGTTTTAAAAGAGGAATGATGTGGAAAGAAAGAAATAACATGAAGATTACAATAAGTTTATATATGTCTATAAAAAGGCACGTAATACTCTACCCAAGTTACAAAATGCTATACCCAAACACTAGATAGTACAACCCAAGTAGGAATTTGAACCTCTACCTAGTGAAGGAAATGCTGAAAACAAAAGAATTAAACATTTATTGGCCAAATATGTGAGGAAGAATCATTCACTTGAATAGACAATTGGAGATGGAAGTGTTGGAATAAAAAATAGAAGCAAGTTAAGAGAAGGTACATGTTCAATAGATGATTTTGAACCAATAATAGTAAAGGATGTATTGGATGATGAATGTTGAGTTAATTTTATGAATGAAGAGATTGATCAGATTGAGAAGAACAATACTTGGACACTAGTACCAAGACCTAATAATAAAAATGTGATTGGAACCAAATAGATTTTCAAAAACATGTTGAACAAAAATGGAGTAGTGGTAAGAAACAAGGAAAGATTGGTTTGCAAAGGTTATGCACAAGAAGAAGGAATAGATTATAGTGAAAATTTTTCATATTTTCAACACTTTTTCCCTTGACATCAAGTTTTTCTTAACATTTATCATATACTTTAGCTACACTCAAGGATGTTGTAATACTTCTTGTTCGTAGACTTGAGTTCTATAGAGACAGTCATGTGACTTTCACACACATACTTAAACTAAACATTGGTTGAGACTTGTTAGCTTATTTTATTTTGTGTGTTGTTGTCTATGATGATTTATTTGCTAAGTGTTTCCTCCTTTATAGTATCTCAAGGATCTCATAGATTAGAAGACTAGGGGCATGGAGCATCTTTTCTTTTCTTTATGTTTGTAGGTATACATTGTCAATCATAAGTGTTTTGAGCATCTTGCTTGTCCCACTTGACACATAAGATCTTCAATGTATCATCCTTGACTATTCTATACAAGTGCATGCTTATGACCATCTCAACATTTTGTGTCTTGATGCCAGCATAACCTTGCTATATCAAAACCTAGGAAATCTAACTACACTTTCATCTTTACCTTTATGACTTTGATGCATAGGTTGGGTTCCCACATACCTATCTGGTATAGATTATATTCATATCCCCATAGTTATACTAGTGATGATTGTATGATCTTTCAATGCCCCTAATAAATCTCGATGATAAAAACTAGTACCTACTTATATAACCATTACAATTGTACCTTTTCATACTAGTTTACATTTTAGGGTTCATTATAGCTTAGATTTGTATTTTAATGTTTTGAGAGTCTTCTTTATCTTTCATCAACATGTTAGCTAATTGCATTCATCTTCTCTAATTTCTTCTTGATCATATCTTGTCATCTCCTTTTGGCTTTTTCTCACCTCTTTTGTATCCTATCAACACAAGGGGTTAATCTTATCATCACATCTATCTACCCCTTTTGGACCCCTTATATACCCTTTTGACGTAACTTTTGAACTCTTCGTATTTCTACAAAAATTGTACCCCTATCTAATTCTAACATTCTAATCCATTTTTGGAATTGAAATTGAAATTTGTGTTCATCTCAATGGTCAAAATTGCATTTTAAAATTCTTCCTTCCTTTGTATAGTTGGCTAACATTCTGAGGCTCAATCTTTGAATCTTTCTAGGGAATTCTTCATTTCTACATTTCTTTATCATTTTCCACTCTTCTTAGTCATTCCATTTCATTTAATTTCACCTTTTTGCATGCTTTGACCTAATGCTCATGCTTTATCTTCTTGGTCAAACTGGGGCATAATATCATTTCTTAGCGGTCACTCTGTGGTCTTAATCACTTATCTATCATTATGCACTATATTTTATCTTATTTTGATCTAAATCTAGCTCATCTCTTCATCTCCTCTATCTTAGTTCAATTTTGATCCCAAGGGGGCAGGAATTTTCTATCATTGCTGCAAATTGCTTTTCTACTATGGCTATCTTTTTGCTCTTGATTTACTTGCTTTGGCGAGTTAGCTTGGCATATTAGTGCTCATCTTGAGTATTGATATTGTTTATCTATCTCCTAACGTTCATTCTTGTTGCTTACAAGTTGAGTGTTTAGGATTTTCTATCTCTCCACAGTTCAGTCTTCGGAGTTAGTTTCTATTATTTTCTTGGCTTCTTCATTCTTTGACTTAATGTGTTCCCATATATATCACACATTAGTCAAAGAGGGGAAAATGTAATCACCCAAAAATGGTCATCTAGACTATAAGCTCCCTTTCTAGCATTTTTTCTTCATTTATTCATTGCTTATCTTTGACCAAATCCTCATATCCTAAGTCTTTTTATTTAATCGAAATAACTTTCCCCCTTTTAATTAAATAAAGTCCACAAAATTCCCTTATCCTAAATGTGCACACATAAAGCATTATTCCTATTTTAAAAAGAAAAAGAAAAGGCATTTATGTCTACACATGAATACACAATTGTCTATGTGGGAGGAATCTTCTATTTTCAAAATAACTTTAATTCTCCTCCACGCATTGCTCAGCATTTTGAACTCCATCGTCTATCTTGATTAGGTGGGATGCTTGTGCACATGGATCACTCAAAATGCATCATCCACCCTTGATTAAGTCTCCCTTTGCCTCTTAATCTCAATTGCCCATTTTTCTTTTGAAGGAGGGCTCTCTCTTCATTCTCTCATCTAGGTCTTTGATGTTAACCTTGTGCTATGGGTTTTCTTGGTGATTTTGAAGCACTTGGAGTACTCATTTGGCATTCATCTTGCATCTTCATTCTCTTACTTTCATTGTAGCTTCATGGCATACTAGCTTAGATTTCCTTTATAATTTTACCTTAGATCACATAGCTTAACTAGGATGATTTATAAAACTTTGATTTTGGCTAGCTTAGTTTGTATCTTGCATTTATCATTCTAGTTTAGCTTGTATTTCATTTGCATGGTAATTCTTGGATGCTAGCACTCCTGCTCTCATCTTTGAATCTCTTATTCTATGGTGCACCTTATAAGGGTTGCATAGCTTGGTTCATTTGAGAGCCACTACACTACTATTTTTCACCTTTTTACGTCATAGATAGAGAGCTATAAGTCGCCTCTCAAGTCTCTATTTCTATGGGATTCTTTGGGAATAAGGGTTTATAGAAGTGTGCCAACATTTTGGTATACAGTAGAACATGAGGTTTATTAGCCAATGAAGAATAAATTTCTAATCAAATATAATATATATATGACCATATATTATGATGCTTTCAAGGTTATTGTATTGTAAAAGAAATCCACATATTCATCCATTCAAATATGCAAGCATATAAAATGGAGCAATATGGATTCATGTGAAGGTATAATCATTTGATTTATATTTCCTTCATTTTTTACTGAGTGATTGGTGAATTTGATTTAGTTTTTTTGGTATTTTTATTATCATTGCATATTCCACAATTCAACATATACAAAGGATATAAATGTGCTCTTCTATTTTCTAATAAGAATTTATATATTTTAGAGGTTGTGATTCTAGTTTTCACCATTGTGGTACGTTCACAGCTAGATTCATATTACTATGTAATCATATATTATTATATTATCGAGGTTATGGTATTGTAAGAGAAATCCACATATTCATCCATTCAAATATGCAAGCATATAAAATTGAGCAATGTAGATTCATGTGAAGGTAAAATTGTTTGATTGCATTTATTTCATTCATTATTGAGTGATTACTAAATGTGATTTCAATTTTATTGTATTTTTATTATCATTTCATTTTCCGCAATTTAATATTTACAAAGGATATCAATGTACTCTCCTATTTTCTAATACATGTTTATATATTTTAGAGGTTGTGATTCAAGTTTTTAGCAGTATCGTATCAAAGTTGAGTTCATATTACTATGTAATCATATATTATGATGTTATCAATGGTATAGTATTGTAAGAGAAATCCACATATTCATCCATTCTAATATGCAAGCGTATCAAATGGGGCAATATGGATTCACATGAAAGTATAATCATTTTCAATTGCATTTCTTCATTCTTTATTGAGTGATTGTTGAATGTGGTTTGGTTTTTATTGTACTTTAATTATTATTTCATATTCCACAATTCAACATTTACATAACCAATGAATATTTCAATAAAATTGTTCAAATATTTCAAGACTTCACGAGTTTGAAAGTTTGATTTTTAAATTTAATTTAAACTAAATGTAATATGTGTAGTTATATGAAAGGTATTTTCTACGATATTCTATGCTATGCTAAGATAACTTGTATTAGTTTGAGACTCTTGTTATAACCATGGACCATTAGGTTTTCTTTTCTAATTTATTTGACTTGCTATAAATTTTATAATGTATAACTATTTTTATCACTATAAAACTATTATTTAATGTGTTATTAAAAAGGTGAAAGTGTCAAGGTCCAATCTCTAGCAAAAAAAATGTTTGTGTTGATCACGTATGCAAGAAATAAATTAAGGAAAAGTCAATTCATTAGATCAACATCTTTAGTAAGTTCACTTATAATTTTGTGGAGGTAAACTAGCAATCAAAACATGTATACATATTGTATAAAAGTTTATAAAAAAGACCACCTTTTTAGATTGATTACATTTATTATTTCAAAGTCAAAGTGCAAAGGTTTTCTCTCTAGTAGAAAGTAATATTTACATTGATTACAAACACCCCTATCAAATAATGTCAATATGAAATGGGAATGAATAAAATAAGAAGGTGGGCGATCAATTATGATTCAAATAGGTTACATTAACATAAATCAATAATGTATATAGTATAAGTTATTAGTTCCTATGATCAAAGAGAAGAATGTTGATGTATCCATCAAATTTTATTACCTGTTAACAAAGAAATTGATGGGAGAGAAAAATTAAAATAGTTGGACTAGTTTTATATATATATATATATATATATATATATATAACATGGTTGATATTCGTGAGATTGTTAACATTGTGATGAATTATCCTTGTGTTGTTTAGTTATTTGAGTCCAATTAGTCATATTAGTCATTAACTGTTATTTGTAGATGGTGCTAGTATTATTCAACTTATAATTCATTATTCTTATGTGGGTATTTTCTCCTTTTTTTATGCAGTATTTTATTTTAATATAATTCTTTCAACTAATATAAAATAAAACTATTAAGACTACTTTGTCTATCATTCTATTAACAATCAATCTTATTGATGTGATGTAAGTTATTGAGCTCCTAATTAATAGTACTAATAATAAACAATTTTTAGTTCTATTCATTTTGACTACTTTAGCAATTGTTTTCATATCACTTTTAGATTTTACTTTGTGTCCACTCAATAATGACGTTATTTTGTATTTTAGAGAGTTTTGGACCAACTCTATAGAATAAAAATTGTAATTTTTTAAGAGGGGTAAACGCTTTGACCTGGAGCTATGAACCAGTGAGGCCACAAATGGCGGACCTCATCCCCATGAGATTTGAACCTTGATGGCAAGGATAACAACACAACAACTTAACCATCATGACATGCCACTATTGGCTAGAATAAAAATTGTTTTTATTGTATTAGATCCCAATTTTATTTGTATGTTTGTACTAGACTATCAAAAAGTTAAAATGGAGAAAATATGAGAGATTGTGATCAAATTAATTCATAAATAAATAAATAAAATTGTATCTTTTTTTTTATTGATAATAAAGTTGTATCCATTAGTTTCAAAGGCATAAGAATAATAATAACAAGAATTCATTAATATTTAATGATTGGATCTTTTTTATAAAAGACAACAAATATTTTGTCTTTAATCTATTTGCTTAATGGATTACTTGAAGAATATGATGAAAAGGAATTCATTAACATTTAATGATTGAGAATTAAAAAAATCAATCAAAGGTTGAATTTGTTTTGATCTATTTATTTCATAGATTATTTACAGATAATATATTTGTACAGATTTTAATATTTATTACAAAATTAGATAGCCTAATTTTTATGTTTGATTCAAGTGATATTACAGTATGGCAATTCTTAATAAATCATTAATCCCAAATTAAACTCGTGTATATGAAAAACAACACTCTAATTTTACTACTTTAAATATCATAAAATCAAATGTAATTAATGTTTTACATTTACAATTTCAACAATTCAAACTATTTAACAAAGTCTCATTATACTAAATTGTTCTGACATTAATCTAAACTAACAAACATATGAGACATATCACCTAGAAAAGCAATAATGCACATCTAAATAAACAAACAAATTAAATCAAACATAACCCCACTAATGTACCCTAAACTATTTATTTGTTTCAACTATATTTGGCTAGGTGTATTTGAAGATATCCTTCCACATGGCACCATGTGATATGTAGGTTGAGAATGTATTAGGTGACATAGTTGACCTTGAGAGAACTAGAATTAGAATTAGCATGTTAATAAGGAGAGATATATAGAATGTTGTAGAAAGGTGTGACATTCTAGTCATAAAGAGAGGGAATGGCGGTAAAACCGAGAGAGCCTCATCGTGCTTGCAATCATTGTTTTTACAACTCATCGAAATGCCAATTTGACACCAATTATTGCAACCACGAAAGCGACGAGATTGCTTAATCAGTTTTTTAATACCTCTCAATCGCTGTTGTTGAGGGGTAAGGCTTACCCTCGCCTTTCTTTAATAGGTCTTGTTAAGAGAATCTTCTATGGTGCCATTTTCTATGTTATCTATCACAAGGTCAAAATAAAATAAAATTTAATGATGTGTCATTGACATAGCAATGAGTTTTAATAGTTTGCAATTAGAATAATTACACATATTTTTTAAAGAAACGTAATGAGGTGTTTTGGAAAGGAGGTTAAAGGTGGTTGGAAAAGAGATATGGGTAGACTAGATCCAACTTTGAACTTAGAACATTGAGTAGACAGGGCAACCTTGGTATATCAATCTTGATAGAGGAAATTTTGTTATGAGCAATAAATATGGTGGCAAGGGTTTTAGTTTCAGAGTTTCACTGGGGAAATGGGAGAAGAAAAAGATTTGGCAACAAAGTCTTTGAAAGACATTGGATTCTAAAAGATTGTTAGGTGGCAATTGGTGCAAATGATGTCCATGTGATTGAAAGAATGTTGTCAATCATTTTTCTTAATTCATCTTAATTATTCAAAGGTATGTTTTCAATCTATTTTCTTAATTCATCTAAATTATCCAAAGGTGTGTTGTTAATCTTTTTTCTTAATTGATATGAATTGTCCAAAGCTATTTTCAGATTAAAACATTGTGCTTTGTTATCAAATGGGTGTGTTAATTGCATATTAGGGCTAAATTACACAAATGATATAAACAAAAATGGAGCGATGAAATCAAGATTAAGGCTTTACCCGGGAGAAACTTCATGACTGAATGTTTGATGAGGGAAAAAAGGGTTGAGATTTTGATCTAGGACAACTTGACGATGGATAGGTTAGGGATCTTCATCTATCATTAGATTCTTAAATTTAATCCACTAACGCATAAGATTGTAGATATTCCAACCTAGTTTCACGAAATATCAAGGACAAGAGGCAAGAGAAGGGTCGGGTGGATTAGAGGGATAATTCTTTCCTTAATGATAGTGCCTTTAAGATCCTAAATGGATTCATAACTTCAATATCTACCCACACAAATAATATGGAGGTGCCTTGTGAAATCTTTAGCATCACCAACAAAGAAAGAGGAGTAGGCATAGACTCTATTGGTTCCCAAATCAATGGATTGGAAAATTCCATGAGTGTGACTGTTAAATGCTCAAATATTCCATGCAAATTGTCAAATTAACAAGATGACCAACTAAATTATGCGTGGACTTGCCTACTCTTCAAGTTTTGTGGGAACTAGGTGGGTAGACCTTCTCACCAACTAACTTTCCAAAGTGATGTTCTTTTCTAGAAAATTGCACTTTATTCATATATGATATTTATATAATCAATCAAGATGGCATTAAATGTCTTGGAATAGATTCAATTGTGAATTTCTTCACAACTTTTTCTTATAGTCTTCAATTACTTGGTTTGTTGTTTTGTTTTAAATCCTATACTCATTTAATTTTGATTGTTTCTTTCTACTTCAATTTAAAAATAATTGATTCAACTCAAATTTTATATGTTTAAGACTAGTCTCTTATCCTTGTTGGGAATTGAGTCACTTTCTCTCAAACCTTCACTTATAACTTTGCAAGACAACTTTTTAAATTCCCTTCTTAGGTGAATTTTTCAACCATTCAACTCTATGAATGCAAGATAATTATCATATAATATACCAACCTATCCAATTGAGTTTAGCTCCTCTATGAGAAAGCCAATTAGTCAAGAAATGTAAGGAAACACTTTTCAAACACTCAAGGTGATGCAAGAGCATCTTGAGTCTTTGAGCAATCTTGCATCAACCAAAAACATTTATTGTTTTTTGTACTAGTCTATTGTTTGCGAAGTAGTCATTGTTGCTTTTGGTTTTAGGCTGTGCACGATTGATATCATGTCAAGGACCTATCCTTCATTCTAGTCCTAAGTGTGTGTATCCTAATGTTTCATATTCTTTGATTTTTGTTCTTGCAATTTTTATTTAACAAGGTGTGTTGTTTCCTTTGGTGAAGTTTCATACAATGACATGGCATCTTGCGCAATTGGGAGTTGACTCTTAACTCGTATTTGGACCTATTCCTATGAGTACATGGTCTTTTGTTGTCCTTTGTTTGGGTTTTGGTCATTCTTCCAAGACTGGACCTATAATGTAATTAAATGCTTGACTAGTTGACTTGTGACTTAGTTGGCTATATAAGAAGCTTGGTTAGATGTAGGAAAGAAGATTATCTTAGAGAATAGAAGATAGAAGATGTGAGCTTGGAATTTGATTTAATAATTTCTTTGTATAACGCAACAACATGGAAGGCCTCATAGTCAGGCATGTTGTCTTCGGTATATATGAAGTGAAATAACCACACATATTGTGGTGATGCATATGGCCTCTTGTTCCTTATTGTCTATTTGAGTAAAGCTTCTATGTATAACTCTTAGCAACGGGTTGATTGTAGGTTTAAGTTGGGTTTATTCCACCTTACTCATGCACACTCTTCTCTATTGCATCACAGGGACTTGACATTTAGACTAATGTGAATGTAAAAAAATTATTAGCACAACAATTTCAAATAACAAATAATTTTGTGAACTAATAATTGAAAAAATTTGATTTTACAAAAATAATTTACACCACAATTGTAGAGAAGTAAATTGAGTCTTTGTATTGCTCTAAAAAAAGGTGAATCTATTACAAATGCTTCACAATACAAAAATAATATTATTTTTTATGATGCCTTACATTATGAAATGAATTTCCTTAAGTACTAAATGATTCAAACTCAAAAGGTTTCATCCCTTTATATGAAAAGTTGTAAACTTAACTAAAATCCTAGTTAACTCAAACAACATAACTAGGATTCATAACTAATTACATTGAGCCTCATACCTGACATGGTTACCATCCAATTACTTCATCACTCATTATTTTATGTACATGTTATCTTCTATCTTTCTTATATGGCATGAGCCAAGTCATCACCTTCATTTATTCTCTTAACGATATTGCTCATATTCCATCCAAACCCTACCTTCCATTTCTCAAGTGAAATAATCTTTCCATAACACAAAAGGCCAGGAAACACATAAAAGTTCCTTCCCCTCTAGTATATCCATGTCCTTCCTTAAATCTTTGTAGAAACTTTGATGTATTTCACGCAACTGTTTTTCCCATTACAGAAGCATCCTCTTCAAGAGCATTTTATGATTCCACTTTGTTAATCATTTATTGTTTTAGTCTCACATGATACTCTAAAGTAGTACAAGTTCCTTCGTAGGTATTCTAGAAAGGTAGAGAATGCATCACTATTGATTCATAATAGTATTTGATCACATTGAAATTGGTAATTTGTGTATTTTTTACTCACCCATTTCTATTATTGCCTACGAATTCTTCTCAAATTTGTCAACTTTGTATCTCCAATAGATGAAATGTTGTGGAGCTAAGTTTATCCATTTCTCTTCTTCAAACTCAATTGATTTCTCTTCATATTCAACAATTCCATCAGATTTACCATATTGGGAAGTTATCTCTTTCCATTTTTCTGATCTATTTTAGTAGTCTCATACAGAGTTTTATAATTATTCATTTTTTGAGTACAAAAGTCCTCTTCATATTTATTCAATATAGCCATAGTCAAATTATCCTCTATCATTTTCAACACTTGTAGGTTGATCATGTTTCTCAAAAAAAATCGTTGATAAGCCTCGAGAACTTTATCATACAACTTTTGATTTTTGATAGCTTCATCTCTTTCTAAATTCTGGATTGGGTCATTATAAAGTAGTAGAACATTCTCATGTCCCTTTAATTTTTGTAAGATCTTGGGCCAATCAATGTAGCCCTCCAAATCAAATTTTTTTCTTGGACCAATAGGCAACAAGGCATAATAATTTAGTTTTTCACTAACTAGGTCATCACTCTCATCAAATGAAAAACATCTACGGATAAATAATTCCATACCATGTGACCTTAAAGGAATTCTAATCGATTCAAAAATGTGTCTAATTAGCTCCAAATAAGTTCCCTTTCTAGATCTATATTAGGCAATGCATAAGCGAATTCTTCAAAATCATAGACTCTTATATGTGTGTGATCTGTTAGACAATACTAGTCCCCCCAATGGTGTCCAATAACACATTGCTCTTCAAATTCCTTTGGCGTGGAGGTAAATGACATCAAGGTTTCCAATCATGTGAATTTCCTAGTAAATTACATAGAGGTTTGACAAAATAATCTTCAAAATAGACATATTGGCTATTGATATACCTTCAGTCTTAGATTGATAACCATAGTTGGACTAGTATTTCGAAATTCACCTTATCATACACATTTCCTAGCAAGTACTCTCCACTGAGTCCAATTTCATCAGCAACATATAGTAATATGTGCATAAGGAAAGATTAATTCTTAAAATATATCTAGTTATAATCTCCTATATTTATCTTTTCCAATGTATGATTTATTTGTTTTGAAATGTATGGCACATAGTCAAAATCGCATGGGGATCTTTAGATTGTAAAATTACAAGCAGTACCATTGATGCTATATGCATTAGAAAATGAGAATTAGTTCCCAAAACTTGTCTTGCTATATAGTAAGTATATTTGATTTGTATTAAAAAATAATTAATTTTGAATGGCAGTGTGTCTTTGTCGTCAAATATCTCTATGGCTCCCTCCTTCCTTTTCCTATGGAATGGCAGTCTCCACTTCTTATATGTACTTTCAAGGGAAAACTAGTATTCTCATAGTTTAGGTAGATCTATGGGGCTCTCATAATCCCATGCTAGACCCAAGGCTAGTTCAATGCAATCCTCCTTATTGGGAGAAAAAGTTTCCCTGTATAACCATTAATGTTCTTTGTTTTCATATCATATCTCTTATATTAGTTCCACAATAGCAAAGACATTTTGAACAAACAACCTTCCCAAATTCAGCCTCCAAGGATTGCAAATAGGCTCTAGTCCATCTCTCCTCTTATAATGGAATATAAAAAAATCATACCCTCCTACCTCAATCAAAGTATCTCCCAAATGTTAAAATTTATCCTCTATTCCCTCATTATTTACCTTTAACTTTTTTAACCTGAGGAAGGAAATCAGTCCAATGAATCTTGGTTTGATTTCCTTCCTTCTTTTTATCTTTTCCATTTCATCTATTTACAAGTATTGATCTAGGGAGGGTCTTTCTTTTTTATACCTCTAGGTTTTCTTGAAGATAAAGAAAAATAAATATTGGATAACAAAGGATAAAGAAAGGAAATTATGAAACTTTCTTGTTCCTTTTGTTGATTAATGGTTATTCTGAATTTATATAATCACCTATGAATTGTGTCCTCAATCTCTCAAGTGAACGAATTTATTCTTGAATAATTATGGTATTGTTTAGTATCTACAATAGTCTATAATACTCAACATTTTTAAATTTGTGTTGATATGAAGTTATCAAACAGTACATTTGTAGTAATCACTTTGTTTCCAACCTATGATCCACTTTCAATAAGACATATTACTCCAAGTAGTTCCCTTTTATATTTCATCAAAACCTTTACTCTCATCAAAATCATTTTTCTTAAAATTTTATCAGTTACATTATCTATTTGTTGAATTTTGACCCTTTTGATGAAATACAACACATTGATGAAGTCATTCTTTTGTCTCATTGAAATATAGATTCTCATCAAAATACTTTTAACCATTTTGCAGATTCAATCCTTTACAATAAAGTATAACATATCGATATAAAGTTGTCTTTATGTCTCATTGATATGCTTATTTTTATTGATAGGATCTTACTTGAGGCTCACAAACTAAGTTGACTTCCATTTATCACTGTTGATATTTGTAATTATACTTTTCTTAAGTTTAATTAGAATAATGAAAATTCATAGTAGTTATCATGTAGACACGTACAAGTTTACACTTAATTTTAGCACATGGTGTTGGAGAAATCCACATGAGGTAGTTAGTTTTCATCTAATACATTTTTGTGTTAGATCCACCTTTAGTGCTCCTATCACATTATCGTCCTCTTATTGTTGCACATATTTTTTTGTACAATAGAGAATGATCCACCATTGATGGGTATGTGATTACATCTAGTGTAATTAATAGGTTATCGCATGTATATCTCATAGTTATCATGCATTGCCTATAAATCTAGGCATATCTATATTGTACATATTTGAATGTGTGTTTTATTAAAGTATTATTGATCATTATTGAATCAATCAATTAATCATGTTTTTTTTTTCCATCTCTCTTGTGCTATCAATTGAGCCTCTAGATCTTAGATTTTTAATTCTTTTCCTTAGGAAAATTCTTACAAGGCATTAGAGCCATAAGATTGTCATGATATAGCGTATTTGGAGAGGATTTTGTTGCAAGACAAAAATAGAGCTTGTTGGTGCAAATAAAATATTAGCATCATGATGAGAAGGTCCAAAACCCTAAATTAACTTTTGTTTCATCCAAAATGGACATTTGAGGCTAAAACTAGAGCCATTTAAATTTTAGAGGTGTATTTGTGGTGATTCAGAAAAAATAACTGCAAAGGTGATTTTCATACAATGATATCTCAGTCACGTGGACTCCTTTTTTTGAGCATTTTGTTTTTTTGTTTTTGGGTGTAATTTCATGCTCTACACAATGGTATAGATGACTATTCATATTTGTTCCTAATATTTTAAAAATTGAAAATCTAAATTTTTTCAACTTCAAAGGCTTTATTAGGCCCATACAAAGACATTTTTAGGTGCAATGTTTAATGAAAGTCCATGATTTTTTGTCCACTTTCTAGATCTAGTATTAGTTTGGAGAAATTGTTAGTGGATATAGTAATTTTAGAATATGGTATGTTTTGGCCTACATTTGGCCCTTGTAGTTTTTTATATCTTTGAGTGATCTTGTGTATTATATTACTTTCGATTACGGTAAAACCATTTTTTGAAGGGACCCTGAAATCCTTCACAATCTCTTAGAAGATAGATATTCAAACATTACTTCTAAAACATCATCTACCAAAGGAACATTTAACACACCAAAAAGACACTACAATCAGAAACAAAGAAAAAATGACCGGTGACAAAACAACAAAAAATAATAATAGACCAACAAACCAGTATGAAATGGGGTAGACCTACATTGACTTACATCAATCAAATCAGACCTATTTTTGTTTTCTTCTCTAGTTCCTTGAGTATTTGGAACAACTATTTAATGTCAACCCAATGCTTAGGTTTCTCCTTTATATTCATCTCATTTTTCTTCCTAAGGCTTCTTTTGGTATGATTTCTTAGTTGAGCACCCAAGCCAATTGAAGACCCAACTTCACTATCAACATTGATTATAGTTTTTTCCTTCTAGATTTCTAGTAAAGTGTGTAGACCCTTGAGGTTAATAGTAGATTCTCTAAGACCTTAATGGATGTGCAGAAGGGTACTTATCAATATTTATTTATTCCTCTCAATCCAATCATTTATTATTTTTAGGTGGGAATCAATAGTAGTGTTAATTTTGTTCTCAATAGTTAGGATTAGTGAGACAAAAATAACAATTACATGCAAATGTAACCAACGTCAAAAAGGAACAAAAAAAATAGAAGAGAACATTAGACATTAATATTTGACATGGTTTACCCAATTCTTGGGCTACGTCCACCAAACAACAAGTACAACATTCTTATTATCCAGTGATTATAACCTTATTACAATCTGCAATCCCTTGCAACTCAATTCTATTGCAAGAAGATACTATCTCATCATCACATAAAAAATTCCTAAACCTAAGAGATTTTATACAAGCTTGTGTTGGTTACAACACGTTGACCCCAAAATAATAGTTGAAAAAATAGCCCCAAAATAATTTTCCTAGTAAAAACTGAAAAATAATCATTTCAAAAAAATAGCCTTGAACCCTAGCAATGATGCATGGCAATTGTATAGTACTTACCAAATTATTCACCATAAGATAACGCAAATAGCACCCTCAAAGTTAGTGTTATTATCTATTCTATTGGTACCCATCTAGTCATTTTAGCTATCCACCATTATCTAAATCTCCTACAAACTACTATTGATATTTTTAATCTCATCCACCATCCACTTGTCAGTCCTCAAAAAGTATGAGTACATAGCCTTCAATATTTGAAGAATTCTAATTTTTTTATCCATGTTATCATTGAATATAATTGAATTCATATTCACAAATGTATCCTTCTTAAAATCATCTTTAGCTTCATCTGAAGGAGAGAATGAGTGACCATCATTATTCCTAGAATGGGTATGAATAGAGTAGCCCTCATCCTTTGAAGAGTTAATTTCCTCCTTGCCAATATTTTTATGGGTCAAATCCCTCTCCTCATTATGCATTTTCTTATTTTTTCCAATTCCTTATTCATTCCTAATAACCCCGATGCCATGCATAATGGTGACCACCATCTTCTCCTAATATTCTTCTATGTTTATGGTTGTCTCTTAGTCCTTGTTAACCTCCTCCTCATCTTCAACTCCTCCCCCTCGTCAAATTCCTCTTATTCAAAAATTTCAATAGAATCATGTATCTTACATTGTTGAGTCTACTATAGCTTCATATTTTTTGTTGCAATCATCAAAATCATAAGTCCACTTTGGTCCATTTTAGCAAGTAGCTATTTTACATGCACTACATATAAAGTGTCAAAAGCACCTATTTTGGGAGGTTCTTTAATTTATTGCAAATTTTATTTATTTATTTATTTATTAATTTTTGGGGGCAGGGGCTGGGGCTGGGTTGTAATGCTTTTTTTATCTTATTTTGTATAAGTTAAGAATTTGTCATGGCTAAAATTGTGGAATATATAATCCATCTTGTAGTTGTATATTTTACTACAGATAATTATGTGTCATGGGCAAAATGTATCATCACATATTTTAGATAGTTGAAGATTTTGTCTCATCTTTCTGGACTCATACCTATGCCAACTTCTAAATACAAACAATTATCATAGAAGTAAAGGAATTGGGATATCATAGGATTGATTTCTTACAATATTAGTACATCTTCATTCCTTGAAATCAAGTCCAAGATTGAATATAAAGAGTTCTTATGGATAATTTAGATCATTATTTGGGAAGTACATTTTTTAGATTCTCATATTTCACGGCTCCCAAAAGATCTAGCTATAGATCCTATCATTCTACTTGATGATGCAAATCATATTCCTCGTGATGAACCTACTTTAAGGTAGATCTCATGTCTTGAAATACTTCAATGTTATGATGATTTGAAGGCTCAACATAAACTTTCCAAAGTTGCTTCTATTTCTCCTATTGAAATCATTTCTATTATTATTCCTAATGATTTCATGGTTTCTTTTAATTCAATGTCAAAATATATTCCTTTTCTTCAAATTAGAGTTCCTTGGGATGACTTCTTGATAGACACTATAGGTTTCTTTATGGAGTCCTATATTAATACTTTTTAATATATCATTGATGGCATTCGTCTTCTCTTTCTTAAGGACAATATTTCTTCAATTATTGTAAGGGAACACTCTGACCCTTTCCTTCATTCACCACTTGATCCTTATTTTAAGTTTGACATGATTGTGGATCCTTTGGTACAACATTTGGAGGTCTCCTTCACTTTAGAGAAGATAGATGAGTCTTTAAATATTACCATTCACAAGTCTCAAACTTTACTTGACATGTCATATTTCATGGTTAAAAATGATCATACTCATGTTTTGGAGATTCATATCTAGTTTCTCGAGACATTGTACATATTGAGGATTCTTCTTAAATATTAGGGAGGATTATTTGATACACATATGACACCATTTATTCCTAAAGGGAAAAACCCACATGGTTTTCTTTTGAATCTTCTACATTAATCTAGGATCATCTATCATGGATGTACCTTCTATGTTGAGGGGGGTATTCTTTGCTTATCTTCCTACATAAAATTTTGAGGAGACATCCTTGACTTTTGAGTTGGGTCCAATTTCTTACATGGATAATTTACCATTGGTTCCTTATTTGTCACCTTTGATCGGGCTTCATTCTGATTAGTTTGTGGCATCTTCATCAACCAAGGATATGATGATACATTAGGATAATGTATTTGCATATTACTTTTCATACAGATACATAGGAGTTTGTACTTCATTTTATCATGTAGTGCTGCATAAATCCACATGAGATAGTTAGGTTTCTTCTCATACCTCTTTTTATGTTAGGTCCTTTAGTGTTTCTATGACATTATCATCCTTTCATTGTTACAAATGTTGGACATACTTTATTGTACAATAGAGGATAATCTACAATTGACGGACATGTAATTACATCTAATATGATGAACAGGTTATCTCAAGCATATCTCCTAATTATGATGCATGACCTATATATTCAGGCATATCTAGATTTTAAATATCTAAATATCTGAATGGGCATTTTTTTCATGCATTCTTGATCATTATTGAATCAATCAATTGATCTTATCATTTTGCATATCTCTCTTGTGTTTCCAATTGAGATTATAGATCTTGGCATTTTCATTCTCTTAAGAAAATTCTTATGGTCACCTTCAACCTCTGGTGGAACCAAATCACATTTATTTTCCTTTTGATGAGTCTTTGTCACTCAAGGAATATATTTTGTTTTTTTGTCAATGTTTGACTATCATCAAAAATATTATATAACATTGAGTGTGGCCTAACACCACACATACTTATTGATGATATTTATTTGTTTTTTATAATATCTTTTCAATTTTTTTGATACTATAATTTCACCAAAAAATATTTCTTGTCTTATTTATGACTACTAGCTAAGACCTTATTATTGATGAAAACTTATTGATAGATGTGATGATATCTTTCTTGATTCAATTCTTTTAGTTTCATCAAAAGAACCCTTTTGATAAGATTGAAATCACTTTCATGGACACTAATGGGATGCTTCGCCCAATTAGTATTTTGATGAAACACAATAGACATATGTTAGATTTATTTCTTGTTCTATTCCTTGATAACTAAAACATGAATTAATTATAATAAATTTGTTTCACAATATGTATATCTTGGTGTATGCAAACTCTCTAGGGTGAATATAAGCATTATATTAAGGTTCAAGATACGATTTTGTAAGGAAACTCATTATGACTTTACAAAAACTTGGTGATGACTATCATAGTTCACTAAAAAGGGCTATCATAACTCAAAATTATGTCAAAAATTTGAGGCAACAATAGACTCATGGGCCTTCTCAAAGAAAATTGAATAGAGGAAATCTTAGATAGGTGGATAGAGATCCTAAAGGAATGGGAGATAAAAGATTTGGTAAGATTTATGGATCCCATTGTCATATATAGAGGAGTTATTTTTTATTAAAGAAAAAACAAGTTTTGAAGGGGTCTTGAAACTCTTTATAGAAACATTAAATTGTAAAAATGTCAATAAGCACAAAAGAAAAACAAGACCAAAATAGAGAAAAGCCATAACAAGGACACCAAGAGAGACAAGAGATTGCATAACCAATAGTATCAACCAACAAAAATAGACTAGCAGAACAGGACCACACAAAACACGAAAACCTAGACCAACTTATTTTGGATCTATATTATTTCCATCCCAAGCTCATCCATCGTTTGAAAGACCATCTTGATGTCATTCAGCTCCTTGATGTCATACTCCTTAGTTTCTTTAATGGATTTCTTCTGAAGACTAGTTCTTGTTCTTTTACTAGGTCCAATAGTTTGACCACCAATAAAATCCCCCACTTGATCCACATTAATGATCTTACTATTCATGTTTTCTAGCATAACATATACTATTTTAAGTTTATTTGTTGATGCCTTGAGTCCCTCATGATTATGGAGGAGAATAGTCCTGAGTAAAGTTTGATTTCTCTCCATTTTTTCAATTAACTATTGTATTTTGTCCTCTATAATATCTTTGACTTTGTTATCAATATTAACCTTCTATTTATCATCTTTGACAATGTTGATATTTCTTTAATCTTTCATAGGTTTAGTAATCTTCAACTTGGCCTTATTAAAAGTGTTTCCCACTTTTTTCTCAGTCAGATTAATCTTGTCATGAAGCCCTTTGATCTCATTATCCATCCATTTATCTATTTTGAATGAATAGATATACCTAGCCTTCACCATTTGTACAAGTCCCAAAGTTATGTCTTTTTCATTCTTGAGGTCATCTAAGTCCAACTAGATAGACATATAATTAAATAAATATTAGCTTCAATTTTGGGGGTAGTACCACTAAGGCAAGGATATTCATTATCCTTTTGAGGGTTTGAAGTAGAATCCTCGTAGTCCACAAGGTTAGGATTTTCCTAATTAGACTCATTATTTTCCTTTCCCTACTAATTTTCCACAATGTTATCATTATCCTTAGTAATCTCAGAATTATCGTCTCCCTATTAATTCTCAATATTTGACCTTTTATTTTCATTCACCTTGTTAATCTCTTTAGCAAAATTATTATTTTCCTTATCAGTATCCTTCTCACTATTGATTTTTTGTAGGATAGAATCCATCTCTTCTTTCAGCCCACCCTGATCATTCTTCTATGTAGATTTGATCTTCTCATCTCCTAAATTCTCAATGTGTGTTTCCTCTAAAATCTCTTTTATGGTAGACACTTTCTCAGTTCTCTCTTTCTTGTGCTTTTGTTCTTTAATCTTGCTCCCAATCTTTTCTTGCATCAATTCACCCATAGAGTCTTCCTCCTCATCATCCTCAGTAAAATTTGCATCACTGTCAAGAGCCTCTGACTCATATTCCTCAGTATATTTACCTTGAGAGGATTTACTCTTCTTCGAACATCCATCCTGGGGTTCATCACTTATCCTCTTAATCTTTTCTATGTTGGCTTCAAGAAAACACTACACATTGTTAGCTCAACAATACTCATAAATAAGAAAAACCAACCCTTCATGAGGCATAAGTTTTGTAGGGTCTTTAAAATTATTTTTAATACTTCTCATCAAAGAACTATGGAGATAAAAAAGGAAAATAAATCTAAATTTTTTAGAAATTTTGGTTTTTTTTAAAAACAAAATGCTAATTTTGAACCCTCATAAACCTTCCATCCCTAGTGAAGTATTCTATCACATCTTTAAGAATTTTCACCCAAAAAGGTTTAATTTGACTAATTTTAAATAGAGATCTAACTTATTTTTAACCAAATTATTTTTATCTTTTTTCCTTTTTAGGAAATTTAGTCATGACATTCTTAGAAATCTTCACATATTTAAAAAAAATCATACTAGTATTGGATAAACTAGTGACAACAACTATAAGCTCTACAATTACCTCAATGCTTATGTCATGGATAATAACCCTTCCATTGTTCTAATTGGTTGCAAAGATTTTGGTAATTTCTTAGTTAGAACCATATAACTTCTCTAGGTATCAGGCAGCTCCCCCTTTCTTAAGTTTCTTCCAAACCAATTCATCATCCACTCATAATCACTAGGTTCCACATGGTTTAGTTTTTTGCCCACATTCATAGAGAAAATAGACTTGGAGAGAAAAAAATGGGGGAAATAAAAAACATTAAGACTTTTAATAACCTAGAAAGAACGTAGTTATAATATCAAAATTATGATTATCTATGCCATCTTATAGAGAAGTGTAAAGTAATGATGGTGACAAGTACAATGTGTCATGTTATTAATTAATTGAAATGGCCCTTTATCTAAGGTTTTATTTATCATAATTAATAATATCCATTAAATCATCATTAATATCATTCGTACCATTCCATTTCTTCATTTGATTTGTTTTAAAACCAACATTGGCTAAAATATCGACAGCTCTATTAGTTTTCCTAAAGTCATGATAAATATGAAAGTTTCTAAATTTTTGGAAAATTAACTTGACCTCTTTTATGATATAGTTTATAGATATAGAAGCTTTACAGGTCCCTTTGATGCATTTGACAATATTATTAGAGTCCCCAACTAACTACACATTATCACAACCCTTTTCTTTTCCCAAACTAATAGATTATTGTAATGCCATAGCTTTTACTACGTGACTTGTCTAAGTTCCTGTTAGCCATATTTGTCCTCCCACCAAATTTGAGTTTGCTTGTCAAGCATGGCCAACAGTCATATCTTTCCAAATATTCAAATGATCAAATGTTATAAAAGATATATTTAAACCTTGTGTTGCATTTTATATCCTAAGTCTCAGATTTTTTATGCTTTATTCCCTTGGAGATTCAAGTCTTGATTGTGCGACTATCCTTCATCACCCAATTGTTGTAGTCTATGGCTTAAATATCAAGGGAGGTATGAATGTGCAACACGTTCTTTTCAATAGTCAGTGTGGCTTTGTAGTTTAGAAGGCTAACATCCAATTATGAGTGGTGATGTAGTGATCTCTCTTTATTGCTCAGTCATAGGGTTATGATCTTGACTCAAGGTTTAAGTTACAATATAGTGACCCTTCCTCATTCGCATGATCCCAGAGAGTTTACTGTTAACCATGGTTAGGTTGGAAAATTTATGAAGCACCTTATGCATGTGGTCACTGGGGTCAATATGGGTTAAAGAATCAAATCACAAAACAATGATAACATGAAATGAGCAAACCAGATAGTCATCATAGCTTTGTTGGAGTTATGTTTTGAACCACAATTAGTATTGTTATCATGTGTCTCTTCCTATTCACATGGTTACAATCAATTAAATTTAATCCCAGGTTAAGGTTGCAAAGTTGCAACATGGCACCATATGGATGACTCTGATGATGTGGCAGCACTGAATTGGTCAAAAGTTCTTACATGGTGATAAATTATGGTTTTCTCTTGGCTATTTAATCTTTGAAGATCAATGCTTCTTGCTATGTCACTAAGAAAATATGTACAATGAAAATACATAGCGAGATAGTGATAGTGCAAAATGTGTCTCAATGGGCCTAGGTGGAGAGCAAGCAATGGTGTTAAATCTATTTTTGCATGGTCACGGGCATTTCATGTCAAGTCAAGGTTCAAGCCATGATGACACAAATGATATGTTGGCAAATTGGATCACATTTTTGCACAATTGTAGGAATCTCATCATAGTTGGATATTAAGTGGCAATGATGTGAGACACAAGTTTCACGTTGTTGCCTAATCCTAGTAGTTAGAGGAAGATGTTAAGGACAAGCTATGAAGTAGCGATATGGTTTGTTTGCGGTTTCACAAGGAATAATAGCTAATTAAGAAAGGTGGTCGTGAAGTTGTGATCACAGGAAGTCAAGGCCAAACATGAAAGATGGAAGAGTGGTCGAGTAGTGGAATGATAAAATATGATTGGTCTATATGGCGAAGCTTGAGAATTGACTCCAATTGATTGATGACCTAGCTAACTTGGTGTGTTGATAACAAAGGAAGCATCTCTTTGATGGTAGATCTTATCTTTTTGATCTTCTTCATCCACTTTCATCATTCCCCATGCTTGATAAATGTGAAGGGAAACTCCATCATCATCTTTTGAACCTTTCAATCAGTTAGAATCATAATGGTCATTTTTTCTGTCTTCTCAAGGTTTTGTTTGGTGAATAAGTGATTTTCCTGCATCTGGATGTGTGCCATGATCAAATCTTTCACAAATTTACAGTGATTATTCTTTGCAATCTTGAATGCAATTGTTGATTTTTTCCTTAGGGTAGAAGCCATCTGAGTTGTGATTGCACTATAAAAGAAAATTTTGTAACCCTTCTTAGGGTTGATCTTTTATCTAATTTTGTAGCATTTTATGTCTATGCTCTACTATTATAATTTATTTTGCCTCTAATTTTATACATTCCTCTATTGTATCTCTTTCTTCCATTAATATATTGTGCAAATACCCTCTTGCCTTTGTGTTAATGTATTGTTTTCATTCCTCAATTATATGATTATATCTACTTGGCTTTTGAATGATATAAAGTGAAGTCTCTTCCTTATAGCATTATTTTGATTTATGATCTACATATGGTTGTTGGACTAAGCAAGGATTGAATTTGTATACTTTGAGGTTATATTGATGAACTATGAATTCTTGGGAAAAATATAAGGTTGAACATACTATTTGTTGTATAACCTCCTCTTAGATTAGATTAGGTAGTTTTCTTTCATGTATTTCTTCTTCCTTTTCCTCTCAAGAAATAGTGAGGTGTATCCTGATAGTAAGGAAGTTGGTCTTCTTTGAAGATTCAATCTCAAGTTGTAAAGTCCCACAATTTTGAGATTGTTTCATGTTACATGAGGCTACCTTTAGGTGAGAGTGCAAGCTTTTGTGTCAATATTTTTTGGCACACCTGGTGGGACTAAAATTTGAAGCATTATAAGTTCATTGGTGTCAAAGAAGAAAAGTTCCAATATATGTTGAGAAGATAGTGTTGCTCTCATGATTCCAGGCCTTCAAGAGGCTCATCTTCAAGTACTTGGTGACTCCATCTCTACATTCTAGTTTCTAGACCAAAGTTGTTGTGATTCATGCCCAAGGCTCACACAAGGACATCTTCTAGGGGTAATTTTCAATATACTGAACTTTCACCCTAGAAGAAAGACAAATAGATTATCTCTATCACTAGTTAGGAGTGCAAGAGAAGCACATACACCTGCAAGATCTCTCTCCACTCCTATTGATAGGTCATAGACTAGGTTGCCATATTTTCATTTAAATAGAGCATTATTTCACATAGTAAAGCCTAGAGCACATGCATTTACCACCTTTAATGGTAGGAGTCCTCTCCTTTTGGCTCAACTTGACATGATATTCCAGTATCATCTCTCAAAAGTATACCTAATTCATTGGTGAAACTTCCATCTCTCCTACAGAACATATTCAAGATATTTCAAGTATTTGTAATATACATGGTATTACAGAGGATGATGTTGTTTTTAGGCTTGTAGCTTCATCCTTAAAAGTAAAATCATTACAATGGTATAGAGGTTTACCTCATAACTCTTATTAATGATTGGGATGGGTTAGGAATAGGACTTTTCAAGCATTTCAAGGACAAAAGTGATCACCTATCAATTTTGGAGTAGCTGGCAACTATCAAAAGGGCACCCCATTAATATATGATGGATTTCAATTACAAATTTCAGAAGACAAAAATACCTATTGTAGTAAAGCCTTTCACTGGTAATGCATTCTTGTATTACCTCAAAGCCTTTAACAATGATATTGCTACCACTCTACAATCTATGAGAGGGGAAACTTTACCAAATAATTATGAGATATCCATAAAGGTAGAAAATGTCTTGATACAAGGAGGGAAGTTAGCTCCAAGGCCTCCAATGCCTTGCTTTCGTGACATGCCCAATCATCAACTTGCAATAGCCCCTATTCCTACTTCCTCTGTAAGTCAGTCTCTTGTTGTGGTCCTAATAGCTTCCAAATCTTCTATGGATTTGATAAGATTCAAGACATGATTCAAACATTGATGCATAATATAGAAAAGAAGTTGCAGGATCAAGAAAAGAAGATGGAGGACAACAGTGTAGTGATGCAAAAAAATGAATAATGAGTTGGTGACTATGAAGAGGCAAAAAACTCAAAATAATAGGCCTCCCCAACTTCAATATCAAGGTCCCATACATAATAGATCCCCAAACCAGAGTCATGTCCCATCCAATCATAATAGACCTATTGACAACACCCCTACTATGAATACCGACCTAAATAAGGCTTTAGTCCCTCAGAATAAGCTTGCTCAAGATCAAGATTTCTACCCTTCTTATAACTACTACTATATATATTGTATGTGTTAGAGGGTAGAGTCTTACCTAGCATTAATTACACAAGAACAAGTAGTAGAGAAGTAACACAATGCTAATCAATCTATTGATGCTTCTCATCTATGATAGCAGGGTGATTTTTCTTCCATGAACCATCATTCAAAGGAACACTGCCATACTAATCATGATGACATAGCTCACAACACCATAAGTAAGAGAAGAGTTATTGAGGGTGTCATTCCTCCACCAATTCAAGCTTCAACTTTAGATGTTTCTCATCATGTGCTAGTGATGAATGTAGAATTTGATGTTACTCCTCAACAAAGACAAGATATGAGCAACAAGAAGTTTACTAAACCTTAGACTTCTCATATTCAACCACCTATCCATGTAGCTCCCAAAGCCTTAGCCAAAGAAGCCAATACTCCTTTCAATGTGGTAGATCAAATGAAAAAGATTAATGTTAATATCTCTATATGGGATGTTGTTGAGCCATTATAGAAGAAGCTACTGCAACAAGAGCTAGAGAGCATAAAAGTGAAAAATCAACCACCTAGAGAATAAAGTGCAACTAGCCTAGTGCTGCAAAGCAAAGAAGGAGAAACAAGTAATAAAATTAGGCCTCCTCCTTTTCATGTCTCTTTAAACATAGGAAATAGACTAGTCCAAAATTTCATGATTAATTAAGGAGCTAGTAGCTCTATAATGCCTAGGTGTGTAGTTGACCTCATGGGTATTAAATATGAGCCAATGGTTAGAGATGTGCTCCAATTAATGGTAACTCTATCAAGACTATAATATTCTTAAAAAATGTAGAGATCGAATTGCATGCTTTCCCTAGTTGTACTATAACACAAGATATATAAGTAGTTGAGGTCAAACCACATTTTTCCATCTATCTTTCTAGAGACTTAACTGCACAAATAGGTGGCTATATTTCATCTAATTGGTCTTACATATTTTTTAGAATAAGCTATGGAACAAAAGCTCCCATAAGAGAAGAACCTCTAGCCCTTAATCACATAGAGACTTATACTCCAAGTCCCATAAACATGAATTGCACTATTTTTGAAGAAGAGAATGGAAACATAGCACATGAGCTTGCTACTTCTTTGGTAGAGGTGCTCGACTTTCTTTTGGATGAGTGGGCTATTGCTTATTAGTTTGATCTAGTACAAGAAGCTCTAGAGATAGGCCTTGGCACATATTGCATATTAGAGAGGGATACTCCTATTCCTAATCTCATAAAGAAGGAAGAGAATATTGATGGATTATGGAGCATGTTCTTTGATGGCCCAAGAAATAAAAATGTCTCAGGGGTTGGTGTCATGCTCATTTCCCCCGAATTGGAGAAATATTATTTCTCTTATAGGCTCCAATTCAACTACACTGATAATGTAGTAGAGTATGAAGCTCTGATCCAAGGACTTCAACTAGCCCAGAGGAGAGGAATCAAATCTTTGAAGGTATATGGGAATAGTGAGTCAGTCATTCATTAAGTTAAAAATCAAAATGTTACAAAGAACAACCTTCTCAAATCATACAAGCATAGAGTTTGGGATTTTCTTGAAAGCTTCCAAGCATTCAACATCCAGAGTGTCCCTAGAAGAGAAAATAAAAATGTTGACAAGCCTATAGCAATTGGTGATTCTTATGATATACCAGAGCATGTTGCTAATGAAAAGGAGCAACAAATCAAATTGTTGTGAGGCCTGATGTTCCTAGTAATTGCACAAATTGTCAGATTTTTTACTCTAATGTGCAGATTGTCAATTTCTTGCAAAATGAAGCAGAGTTCTCTACTAAAAATTAGTCTAAGCTCCAAAGTCAATATGAGGACTAGATTTTGAACCTAAACTCCAACAAGTTACCTAAAGGTCTAGTCACCTTGGAGGACATTTTCAACTTTGATGATTAAGAAAAGGGCAAGGGTTCAAATCTAGCTGCAAGCAAGGATGATCATACACATGTCACTATTGCTAATGGAAGGACCCTTAACTTGGGAAAGGTATGCACTAATATTGAATAAGAGTTCTTCATTAAATTATCTCAATAATTCAATGATGTTATTGCTTTGACATATGAAGAATTGACCCAAAATTCTCTCAGCACACCATAGATTTTGATGATAATTAAAAGACTATTAGGCAGAAGCAAAGTCAAGTCAACCCTAAGATTGAACCACTAATAAGAAAAGAATTGTCAAGGCTCATAGAGGCCAACATTATTTTCCCTATCAAGCACTCCTTGTGGGTGGCTAACCTTGTTCCTATTAGGAAGAAGAGTGGAGATATTAGACTATGTGTAGACTTGAGAGACCTTAATAAGGCTTCTCTAAAAGATCACCACCCCCTTGCCTCCATGGAACACGTCCTATCCAAGGTTAGTGGCTTAGAAAGGTTTTCTTTCTTAGATGTTTTTTCAAGCTATAATTAGGTGTTAGTACAAGATTCTGACATATATAAGATTGATTTCACTACTAAGTGGGGCACCTATGCTTATTGTAAGATACCTTTTGGACTAATCAATGCAAGTGTCATGTTTTAGAAGACAATGGAGATGGCCTTCAAGCATGTTTTGGAAAAACTTGTGCTTGTAGTACCTACCCCTAGTTCACAATTCTGTTATCATTGCTGAACTCTTTTAGGCTAGTTTTATGCTTATGATTAGTGGCATTGTTTTAAGATTATTAGATATTGTTTTACATTCAGTTTATTATATGATGAGATTACTTAGTACTCTATATTTCATGTATGAATGATGGTTATTATAATTCTTTTAGTTATTGATGATGATTAGTTAGATGGTTTATTTATCCTATGTTTTTTCTTATGGATACTTACACCATATTGCATGTGTATGGTGTGTGTGTTTGTTTTCTTTATGTATGGTGTTTCTGATGTGGTTAAGGAAGGGAGTCATAGTCACCTGCTAGTCAGGATATGTACAATCCATCACTTCCTCCCATTGCATGTTTAGCTTAGAATATTGTGTTTGTACATGCATGGATTTTATGCAAGTTGCAGGTACCAGGTATCGACTTCCCTGAATTGCCAGGATGAGCATACCCTATCACATTATCTCAATGGTAAGAGAGGGGAGATAAATTCTTGAGTCCAAATCCTAAACCTTTAAGCCATTTGTCCTAATTGAAAATTAGAACAAGTATTTGAGTTGTGTACCCTTCGAATGTGTCAGATGACATTAATTCATGATTATAACCTTTTAGTTTGATTTTGAATGTGTTTTGCTATGATGGGTTTTCGTATGTTGTTGTATGAGTCTTTGGTGAATTTCCTATTAATTAAGTCTAATTAAAAGATTAAATTAATGATTTAATTTAGTGAAAAATTATTAAAATATTTTAATACTTAATTATATTTAATTAATTGGAAAATTAATTAAATAAAAATAATTAAATTTGAAGATAAAAGTTATAAGAATAAATTTAGAACGTGATAATATTTATTTAATTTAATAATAATATATTTATAGTTTATTTTTAAATAAATGCTAAATAATATTATTATTTAAGTTAATAAATATTTTATCAGTTAAGTTTTGAAAATAAATTACAAAGTGAAAATATATTAAATTATGAAAAAATTTAAAGTTCACATGATGCGTGCATGAGATTAAATTTAATAAATTAAATAAAGAGGAATCAAGTGGAAATTAAATAAAGTAATTTAATAATTCTTTTAATGTGCATGGAAAAAGATAAAAGAAAGATTAAGAAAAGTTAATAGGAGTTGAAGTCTGGTGAGGTGAACACAGAGTTCTCCCGAGTGAACGCACAATTAGTGCCCCAATTTAAGAAGAGAACTCTTTATCACAATTGGAGGGTTCATTTTTGGGGCACACAAATTTTGGGAAGCAAATTTGGAAGCGAATATTGGAAGGGAAAATTTCAGGAAAATTTTTAGAGAGAAGTTCTTGGATAGAAGTGAATTCTCTTACAAATCTTCTAGGTGTTGCGATTTTAGCATCAGAACCAGGTAGGTTCTTGAGTTTTGTTCACCCAATTAGAATTATGGTATTTAGATAATTTTGTCTTCTTCATGATTGTTGAAATTGATTCTCTGGATTTCGTTGCATGAATCTATTGCTCTCTTGTTCTGAATCTATAATATTTGTATTGTATCTCATCTGTATAATAAGATTGAAAGAAAAATAAATCAACTAGAAACCCTCATTCCATAGATGAAAGAAATTAGAATTCATTTAGGAAGGGTTGAGTTTTTAAAAAATTAAACTTAATTTGGAAATTCAAATGGTTAATGATATTTTCTCTATCAGACTATATTTGTAAATGTTTATAAAATAAAAAATAAAAAAATTATTTATTTAAACATTATTAATAAAGGGAAAAATTAGTTTGGAATGATAAAATTTATTAAAAATAAAATTTAAAATCAAATAATATTGACATCTAGGGGGGGAGTTGTTTTTTAAATTTAACATAAAATAATAATAATAATAAAATAATATATAATATATGGGGCTGGAGGTAGGGCCATCACCCCTCCACCTCCTAGCACCCTTGCCGACGGCACCGTACTTGCCATTGTAGGTACTGTGATAGCCATTGCAGGCCTTGCAACGGTAGGTAGGGGCCACATGACCCTTTGCTTTAAAGGCTTGCGCAGGTGAGTTTTAAATTTATATTTAAAAAAAAAAAAAAAAATTTAAAGTTTTGAAATTTATGTTATAAAATTTAAGTATTAACATATTTATCGATTAATATTAAATTTAATGTATGCTATTTAATATGTATTAAATGTTATTTAATATATATTAAATATTAATAAGTTTTAATGTTAATGAATTATAATTTTTTATTTTTATTTAATAAAATATTAACAAAGTTAATTATTAATTAATAATAATTTTGTGAATTAATATTTTAAAAAGAGATATTAATATAAGCATTTAGTTGATAATCATTAATTAACTTAATTAAAAATTAGTTCGATTAAATTTAATTAATGATGAATCTGGTTAAATAAAAATTATAGATTTATTAATATGATTAGTTATATAATTATTAATTAATTTAATTAAATATCATTTTAATTAAAATTAATTAGTTAATGAAGTTACATAATTATCGAATTATTAATGATATTGAATTTAATGAAATTGACAATTATTTTATTTAAAATCAATAAAGATTATTTTAAATAAATAATTATCCTTGGAATATTTTAGGGAAAATTGACTTAATATAATGGGTGAACTCTACTTTTCATTCGAATAAATGACGGGACTAATTCGTAGGGTAAAATTGAGAATCTCTCTTACTTGAAATATACGTTGAAACAAAAATTGGAACCTTACTATAAACTGAAACTGTGCTTTCAAGACTAAACCAACTATAACCAACATTGTTGTACATTGTTTGTGTTTTGGGGTTTGGGTTGATTAGAGTGTTGACTAGTCTTAGGTTGTTATCAGAGGCTCAGGGGTTTTGTGAGTATGGTATCATGCTAACTTGATCTTGATTACTTTTACTTAACCATGGTATGTGATGGTATGCTCTATGTTGAGTGTGTTTATATTGTTGATTACTATTTTCAGTGCCTTGTGGGTTGGCAAGATTTATGCTATGAGATATCTAACTTAACCATTTTTGAGTCCTTGATCAGTTATACTTGAGTTGCTTTCTAGTCGCCTTGATGGGACTAAAGTGTTTTCTTTGATCTTGATGATGTCATGTTGTGACATGTTTGAATTAACCATTTTGAGTCATTGATCAGTATTATTGGGATACTTTTTGGTTGCTCATTGAAAACAGATGGGTATTATGATTTATCTTGGGATGCTTTCTAGTTTCTCGTAAAGAACTGATGTGATTATTGTGGATTATCTTTTGATGCTTTCTAGTCACTTGTGTATGACTAAGATGACTTTTTTATATGATTATTGATTTGTGCTTTTATTGAGCCAAGGGTAGGTTATCTGTATGTAGTGTCGGGAAGTGGCTTGCAATGGGGGTTGGGGGCCCTAAGTGGTGCCAAGGGTAACCCATTGTAAGTTGTTTAATAAGTGATAGCATTACACTAAATGGGGATTAAAATTAACCTAATAAGAGTCTTTGTATGTTATTTCCCATGCCTCGAGTACTCATACAGACTAGGATGGGAGTAGAGATAACACTTGGTTGTGACCTTGCATTTTGTAGTATGCCTTGTTAGTACAAGAGGATACTAGTGGCCACATAGGGATCACTAGGGACCCTAGGGTCCTAAAAGACTACTAGGGTAACTCCAAAATGATTCATGTGATGACACTTGCCTGCTTACATAGTAGGTTTCCTACATGTCTTTGTGTGCCTCTGGGAATTAGATGTTGACCTATCATAGAACCTTTTAGTTAGATTGCCTTTTACAATTTCCTAGACTTAGAGAGTATTTTGATATTTGGTTTGTTATCCTATTTGGGACTTGAGACTATCTCCTCAGTGCAGTGGGAGTGGGCCATTTGGGTTCCACACGATCGGGTGGTAGTGCTTTTTCACTCTTACCATTGAGATCCATTTGTAGTTACCATTGCTGGAGCTTCCTTGTCTGCATTTCCTTTCATTCTATCTATGTATCTTTATGATGGATGGTTATATTTCATGTGGATGTTATATCTTTTATGATGGATGGGTGTATCATGTATGATGGATGGTTTCATTTATTTTTATTGTACTTTGTATCATGGATCCGAGGAGGATGATGTGTTTCTATTTCTAAATATGTATATTCTTTTAGCCTTTCATACCCTATGACATGTACAGTGGATGATTGAACATTATGAATTTCATTTTCCAAGAGACATTTGAAGCAAATGTATATTATTTAAATAGACATTGGACTTTTTAATTATTCTTTCATGTGGATGTGGTATTTTTTAGACTTAGTATTAGCTAAAATTTAAATGTAACTCAACGTCATGGGATCCTTAAGGAATATAACCTATTATATATGCTTTTGGTTGATTGTATGTTATTACTTCCACTACTATGTGTTTTATGTGTATGTTATTGTTTCTTGTTTCAAAAAAAAAATGCTACCAAACTTAGTAAAACTTTAGGTTATTTCTCTTTGATCCCTTGGTGGGGTGCTACAGTGCTAGTGTATCTAGATGATACAACTGCCTTTTCAAAGCATGCAGTAGATCATTTTGATCATCTAAGATAGGTATTTGAAAGATGCAGAGAGTATGGTGTGTCCCTAACCCCCAAGAATTGTATATTTTCTACTGACCAAGGAAATCTCTTAGGACATATTGTGTCAAGAAATGGGTTAAAAATAGATCCAGAGAGGGTAGAAGCAATTCTTTCTCTCCCACTCAGAGTTTCCTTGGTAGGATCAACTTTGTAAGGAGGTTCATCCTTGACCTTGCTTCTATGCTAAAGCCTCTCACAATTATGTTAAAGAAGAACCTAGTGTTCACTTGGACCAAAGAGGGAAAGGCTAGTTTTGAAGAAATCAAGCAAACCATTACATCAACTACTACTCTTGTCAACCCCAATTTTGATAGAGATTTCATCCTCTACTCCCCTGGAGGAAAGTCAATTATTGCAGTTGTTCTTACATAGTTAAATGATGAAAATTTGGAATAGCCCATTGCTTTCTTTATTGAATGGGTTAATGATTATGAGGAAACATATAATTGTGTAGAGAAATAGGTCCTTGCTATTGTGAGGGCTCTCAAAAAATCTAGACATCTCTTTTCTCACAACAAAGTCTAGCTTTTAATTCCACATGCAAGTGTAAAGGATTTCCTCTTGAACAAGGATATCAATGAGAAGAGAGCTGGATGGATTACCAAAGTCATGGTATATGATATTGATATTATGATCACCAAGTTGATAAGAGGTAAGGGATTGTGTGAATAGATGGCTTCATCTTTTGAGACACGTGAAGAAGTTTCCCTCTTAATCCAAAATAAGTAAATAGTGGAGAATGAAGATCAGATTGATTGGTTGTAGGACATGACTAACTTCTTAAAAGAAGGAAGATGCCCCCAAGGCCTAAATAGAGCCAAGAGGAGATAATTTAGATTGCTGGCTATTCCCTATGTCTTGGTGGATGGAGTATTATTCAAAAAGGATTTTGATGGAGTCTTGCTCAAATGTATATAGATAGATTAGGTCAGTAGGTTGCTGAAGGAATTTTATGATGGTCCTACTAGTGGTCATTTCTTAGCTAGAGTCATTGTGATGAAGATAATGAGGGCTGGCTATTATTGGCCCACCCTACTTAATGACTTCCATAAGTGGGTAAGGGAGTGTGAGAAATGTGCTTTCTTCTTAGGAAAGCAAAGATTGGTTGCCCTTCCCCTCCATCCCATTCAAGTTGACCAACCTTTTGCCTAATAGGGTTTGGATTTTATTGGTCCAATAAATCCACCCTTCAGTGCTGGTCATAAATGGATCTTGGTAGCCACAGACTATTTTACAAGATAGACTAAGGTAGTGGCTTTGAAGGATGCAACAAAGGCCTCAGTAGTTGAATTCCTTAATGGAATTGTGAAAAGATTTGGTGTTCTCTCAACTATCATAAGTGATAATGCCAAATATTTTGTTGGAGGTTACATATGTTGTTGGGCTCTAGAATATGGGATATAATTGAGTACTTCCTTGAATAATTATCCCCAAGGCAATGGCTTGGCCAAATCCTCTAACAAGAATCTCATCAGGATCATGTGGAGGACAATTGAAGACAATTAGAGGAGTTGACTTGCCAAGTTGAAGACAACCCTTGTGTCTGACAGAATTTCACCCAAGAGAGTAGTTGGGAATCAACCTTTTATGCTAGTTTATGGAAGGGAAGTCAGGCTTCCTATTTCACTGGAAGTCCCCTCACTTGAGTTGGCTAATCAATTGGAGCTAGAGGAAAATGATCCCATGATATTTAGGTTAGCAAAACTGATTGAATTAGAAGAAAAAAGGTAGCAAGCTATGCATACACTTGAGGCTCATCAACATCAAGTCAAAAGAAGTTTTGACAAAAAGGCTATAGTTAGGATTTTTCAGGGAAGGAGATCTTGTTCTCAAGTAGGATGTTGACAAAGCCAAGCTAGGAAGGTATTCTAAGTTTGATAGCCTTATGTTATCACCAGTTGCAAGTAGGCTAATGCTTTCCAGCTATCTAGGCCCAATGGTGATGTTCTACCCATTCCACTTAATGGGATTTACCTCAAACCCTACTTCTAGAGAGGGTTAAGGTTTTATATATATTAGGTTAGTTTCTAGTTTTGCAACACATGCTAAGAACAGGTTATCTCTCTATAAGATAACTAGGTTTTGAAGTTTTATAGTTGCAAAGAAGTTAGAGGTAGAGTTATGGTTTCACAATGCAGAAGATCTCAATTTTTTGTGACTCCATAGCCCAATGGATGCTTAAGGTCACTAGTCATATACATAGCAGGCTAATATCCCCTTTGAGTTGCCAAAATTGTTATCCATATTTTCCCTCCCACCAAAATTTGAGTTTTCCTTTCAAGCATGGCCAATGGTCATATCTTTTCAAATATTCAAATGATCAAATATTATAAAAGATATATTTAAACCTTGGATTGCATTTTATATCCTAAGTATCATATTTTTTATGCTTTATTCCCTTGGAGATTCAAGTCATGATCGTGTGACTATCCTTCATCGCCTAGTCATTATAGTCTATGACTTAACCATTAGAGGAGATATGAGTGTGTGAAACAATCATTTTAGTGGTTAGCACAACTTTACAGTTTAGAAAGGTAACATCTAGTTATGAGTGGTGATGTAGCAATCTCTCTTTACCACTCGATCGTAGGGTTATGATCTTGACTCAAGGTTTAAGTTGTGATGTTGTGAACCTTCCTCATTTAGATAATCGCAGATAGTTTAGTGTTAACCATGGTGAGGATGGAAGAATTTTGGATCCCCTTGTGTGCATGGTTGTTGGGGTTAGTGATGGGTTAAATAATCAAGCCTCAAAACAATGATAACATGAAATGAGCAAACCAAATGGTCCTCATAGCTTTACTAGAGTTATGGCTTGAACCACATTTAATATTATGATCATGTCTCTTCCTATTTGCATGGTCACAATTAGTTAAAGATAATCTTGGGTCAAGGTCATCGAGTTGCAGCATGGCACCATATGGATGACTTTGACGATGTGGCAACATTGAATTGGTTAGAAGTTTTGACATGGTCGTAAACTATGATTTTCCCTTGGTTGTTCGATCTCCCAAGATCAATGCTTGTTGTTGTGTCATTAAGAAAAGATGTATGACAAAAATACATAGTGGGATAGTGACAGTGCAACATGTGTCTCAACGAGCCCGGGTGGAGAGAAAGCAATGGTGGTTAAGTCCATTTTTGCATGGTCATAGGCATTTCATGTCAAGTCAAGGTTTAACCCGTGATGCCATGAATGGTATGTTGGTAGTTTGGATCACAATTTTGTATGGTCATAGGCATCTAATGCTAGTTGGATATTAAGTAATGATGATGCAAGATACCAATTTCATATTGTCATATGATCATGACAATTAAGGGAAGATGTTAAGGAAAAGTTGCAAAGCAATGATATAGTTTGTTTGTAATTTCACAAGGAATAATAGCTAATAAAGAAAGCTGGTTGCAAAGTCACAATCATGGGTAGTTGAGGTCAAACATGTAAGATAGAAGAGTGCTCAGGTGGTGGAATGATAGAATATGACTGGTCCACATGGCGAAGCCTGAGGATTAACTCCAATTGACCGATGACTTGGCTAACTTGGCATGTTGATAACAAAAGAAGCATCTCTTTGATGGTGGATCTAACCTTTTTGATCTTCTTCAACCACTTTCATCATTCCCCATGCCTAATAAATGTGAAGGGACACTCCATCATCACCTGTTTATCCATCTAATTAGTTAGAATGATAATGGTCATCTTTTCTATCTTCTCAAGTTTTTGCTTGGTGAATAAGTGATTACCTACATCTAGGTGTATGCCATGATCAAATCTTTCCCAAATTTGCATTGATCATTCTCTTCAATCTTGAATGTAGTTGTTGAGTTTTTCCTTAGGGTAGAAGCCATATGATTTATTCTTGCACTATAAAAGAAAATTTTGTAACCCTTCTTAGGCTCAATCTTTTCTCAAATTTCATAGCATTGTATGTCTATGCTCTACTACTCTAATTTATTTTACCTTTAAGTTTATACATTCCTCTTTCGTATCTCTTTCTTCCATTAATATACTATTCAAATACCCTCTTGCCTTTGTGTTAATGTATTGTTTTCATTTCTCAATTGTATGATTGTATCTACTTGGCTTTTGAATGATATAAAGTGAAGTCTCTTCCTTATATAATTCTTTTGATTTCTGATCTACATATGGTTGTCAGATTAAGCAAGGATTAAATTTGTATACTTTGAGGTTATATTGATGAACTGTGCATTCTTGGGTAGAGAAAAGGTTGAACATACTATTTGATGTATCACCTCCTCTTAGATAAGATTAGATTGGGTAGTTTTCTTTCATGCATTCCTTCTCCCTTTTCCTCTCAAGAAATAGTGAGGTGTATACTGGTAGTAAGGAAGTTAGCCTTCTTCAGAGGTTCAATCTCAAGTTGCAAAGTCCCACACTTTCGAGATTGTTTCCATGTTACATGAGGATACCTTTAGGTAAGACTTTAGGCAAGGGTACAAGCTTTTGTGTCAACAATTCCTAGTGGCATTGCAATAGCTCCTAAGAAACTTCCTGCTTCATTTTTGATAATTCCCTCACATCCAACCTTCACTAGATTTCCTTGGTCGCATTGTCAAAGTTCACCTTGTACTATTCCTTATTGGTTTATGGAGGAGTTCATAAAGGCCCATTCTTTGATAAACCAAGGAATCTCAAAACATTTATTACTAAATAAAACTTTGTGTGTTGAGAGGGGAAAACTAAGTCAAGAGACACACACATGATTAGATGAGAACAATTTTTATGTTGGGATGTAAGATGGGGAGCCCCTTCCTTAAAATTCTTGAAGGTTTCTTCATGTAAGGTTAAGTATTTAAATTCCCCTAACAAACAACACTTGGGAAAGATTTAAATGAAATTGTCAAATGCATGTTTTATATAATTTTAAAAACAAAATTAACAAACAAGGAGACAAAATATTTTGAATTAAAGTTGGAATTCTAGGAGGTAGAAATGGTCCAATTTATGGCTTCCCTATTATTTATTGATATTTTTTGGTATGCTTGGATGGTTTTAGTTTTAAACAAAATTAAAAATAATAAATTGGATCACCAATAGGGTAAAGCATTTCATATAGAATTTTTAGTTCATTTTGATAAATGTTTATGCATGAAAACCTTTTCCTAACATGAATTTGTTATGCACAATCTATACTTATTACTTTTCACCTTTCCAAATGATCTACATATACATGGAGAGTATTTCAATTAGATTCTTTATTTAATTCTTTATGGATTTCTAATGAAAATGATCCATTAGGCTAATCATAGGTTTAGCTTCAATGACATTATTGAGAAATTGAACCAAATTGATTTTTTAGGGGGATATCTTGTTGCAATTTTCTTCACATATGAATGCTATTTTATTCATTCTCTATCTTAGACCATTTTTTATATAGCTAAGTATTGACTGAATTTTTTTAAAAGATCCCCCTTCAATTTTAAGAAGTGGATCAAATACCTTAACTTTCTTTGCCTTATAGATATTTCGTGGGCTAAACTCTCCACATTGGATACATAGAATTTCTATATTGTTAAAAAAATTGAGATATCTAAAAGGGAAGTTGAAACAAAAAAACAAGGACCATTTCAAAAAAATATTAAATCTAAGAAGAAAGTTAAAGGTAAATTAAAGGAATTGAATGATGAACTCCTCTTTTCAACTAATAAATCAACATAAATCTATTATACAAAAAACAAACATATGATAAGGTACCCAATGCTTTGTACAAAGAGGATATATTCTAGAAACAAAAATAAAAGATAGATATGGATAAAATATGGTGATACTAACTCTAAATACTACCAAAATAAGAATATTCCCAAATTAAATCAATGAAATAAGTTTGATAGATGTGACAAAAATTAAATATCTAGATAGTACCAAAAAGGAAGTTGTGAGTTTCTTTAAGAACCTAATCAACAATTGGAAAGAACCACCTTAACTCTCAAATCCAAATCCTAGAAAGCATTACAAAAATGAAAATATCTCAATTAGATGCTACTAAATTCTTGTTTAGACAACAATATTTAAAGATATAATTTTTTTAGCTTCACTTAAATAAAGCTTGCAAAAACTAATGGTTAATTAAATCTTCTGTCACAAATGTTGGCATGTCAAAGACAAGAGGTGACTAAAGCTATGAAAGACTCTCTTAAGAAGAAAGTTGTTGAAGGATCTAAATAACACCTTTATTGCACTCATTTAAAGAAATAACTTCCCTCTCATTAGACTCCACCCTACTTTAGTGCAACAAAATCTATGAAATCATAGAAAAGTGATGGCCAAAATATAAAGATAATACTTTTGGTCATTATTTTTGGGGAGAAAATGTTTTTGTTTTCAAGGAGATCAGTTTTAAGTGGGTTCTGTATTGCTCAAGAGACTATTTAATCTATACAGGACATTGGAAAATATAGTAAGTTAGTAAAGTTTGACATTAAAAAAAAAGAATAAAATCACATGGATTGGACATTTATCTTCAAAGTTATTGAACCTTTTCAATTTGGTAAAAAAATGATACTTTGACTCTTCAACTTCATTGTGAACAATCTATACTTTTTCTTTGTAAATGGTTCTTTGGAGAGATCATTTGAAGTTTCTAGGGGGGTTAGAAAAAGTGATAGACTTTCATCATATTTCTTCAATTTATTATCATCAATGATGATGGATAAAAAAATTAATCAAGCCATACAATGGGTCATATCTAAGGAATTCAAATAGCCACTGAAGGATTCGATGAGAAAAAGTCCACATATCTAGCAAAACATTTGCGTGCAAGAACCTATCATAGAGAAGAAAAAGACAAGAGAAGGCAAGGGTTTGGCTCTAAAAATATGCACGAACATATTATTAGACTAAAAGAATGAATGAAAAATATAATAGATCAATCCTAATAAAGGAGATTGTAAAACCCTGAGAGGTAAAGAACATTTAATAATTAATATTTAGTTATTAAATGGAAATCCATGTACATAAAGTGAAATCTTAAGTAGGGAGTAAAGGTAATTTAATAAACTAAATTAAATTAATCCTTTAATCTAACAACCACCAACTTCCTTCTTGTAATGTATCTACAATATGTCAATGTGATAATGTTATTTCTCCTTAAAAATTTGAAGGAAGCGAAGTGAATGAAGGAATTGTTGTGGTTCCACAATGCACACCCCATTTAATAACTAAAATGGGGACCCCCTACTTTATTTTTTTGGGTTTTTTTTAGAACCCTAGTCTAGGGTTCAAATATTTTTAGGGTTTGTCTAGGATCCTAAGTCATATTTGGGTTCCAACTCAAAAACTCGGAAGGTGAAATTCAAAGCTTTGGGGAGATAAAGTCATTTTTAAAAAAAGTAAAAATGGCACACTTACGCACCTCACTGGGTGCACCAATGCACGAAATTACATTGAAGGGAAGTGTTCACCCTTGGGTGATGTGCAGATGTGTAGCTACGCAGTCGTGAACCTGCATAGCACCCAAGGGTACTAAGGCCTATATAAGTGAGGGAGTTCCCCATTCTCTTCATTGCCTTCATTTTGTAACTCCACTAAGATTCCCACTGCATCTCCAAGTCTTTATCTGCACCTGCACACAAAGTTAGGTCCACTCCCTCCTCGCTCTATTCACAACACCACACCAGATGAGGTGCAACTCCTTCTACTCCTCCTTTCGTGCTCAGCAAAAACTTGCAAAGTTAAAACTCTCCTAAATGGGTGTGCACCAGTGCACCCATTCCTATTAAAAGAAAACCTTAAAAGAAATTGAAGACTAAAACACCAAAAGAGGTGTGCATCAATGCACCTAGATAGGTGTGCTAATCCACACCTCCCCCTTTGCAAGACACAAAAAAACATTTAAAAACAAAACACAACTTGTAACGAACTATGGTGTGCCACTACTCACTAGTGTGCACCCTACATATGCACATCTTGCATATGTGCACCCCACATATGCACACCTTTTCTTCAAACATATGCACACTCCCCCCAAAAGCACAATTTAAAATACAATATAGAAAAAATAAAATGAGATGCACACTTGCGCACCTAATTTGGTTTTCTAGTATACATCCATAACCAAAGAAAAATGCCAAACAAGGTGCACACTCACACACCTAATCGTGTGTGCTAGTGCACACCCATAATCAAATTAAAAGAGGAAAACAAGGTGCACACTCAAGCACCTAATTTGGTGCACTAGTGCATACCTTATATTTTAAAAAAAATATTTTAAGAAAAGGAGGATATAGGGTGTTTTTCTTGCATTTAACTTTTAGGTTTTGTTCAAGATGGGACTAAGCATTATCCTAATCTTCTCATTCTTGATTTTGAACTAATGGACATCTTTTGTCATGCAAATATAATGGCATCTTCATCAGGCAAGAAAATGGCACCAAAACCCGTTGTGTTCAAGTTCTAAGGTGTGTCATCAAAATCAAGATTCCAGGATGACTACTCAAAAATTAGAGACACAAATTTGGGACACACCAATTTGGTGGAGTTCTTAAGCATTTGCAATAGACCCATTGAAAGTTCGACTTTGGTTTCAACATTAATCTAATTAGGGCTGGTAAACATAGCTTCACACCCTATGTTAGTGCAATCATCAAAGCTCGTCATGACACTTGCACAACATTTTGTCCCTAAGGAAAGGGTGGTGAAAAGTGTGACAGGAGAAGTTGTCCTTAATCTCCAACCCAATAACATTGAAAGGGTATTCCATCTTCCAAGGGTGGATCAATTCATCAGATTAACCTATGAGGCAATAGAAAGGTGGTATAGAGAACACATAAAAGAGGCTACTGAGATTATCTAGTCCTCTTATCTTATTGAGAAGACTCCTCTAGGGAAGGTAACTGGAAAGGTGGATGTGATGAGAGGATATATGAAGGATGATATTAGATATTCAATCATACTTCTGAGGAGGGTGATGGATCTACTGACAGTTGGGCACCTAAATATCTTCATGGTCCATTTCATTAAGACTATCAAAATGGCAAGGATACCACTTGATTGGGCCACAACTTTAAGAAAAAATCTATGTGAGTAGTTGGGAGCAGTAAAAGATAAAAAGAAGTTTTATATGACTTCATATGTGGTGTATCTATTAGCTACAAGGGTAACAAACTACCCAAGGCTATACAAAAGAGGTAGCATGTAGGATCCCAATGCTTGGCCATATATTGTTTATCCACAATTAGTGAAGAGAAAGCTCTCAGGATAGAGCAAGGAATACAAAATTATCAATGATGCCTTCATTTTTTTTGTAATCAAATTTATTGAAGGAGATTATGCAAAGAGATTATCAAATGAGGTAGTGGCACAGGTAATAGCACTTGGTGCCTATTACATTCAATTTAAAACATTCACATATCTAAGGGTATCTAGTGCCACTGTCCATCTAAACAAGCTCCCAAGGTATCCTAGTGATAGACTTGTCCTTTTGAAGATTGCTCGACAAATTGAGTTTGCATATGATAGAGTCAGGAAACAATGCAAACCGTGTTAGACATAGCACCTAGTCATAGGATTGTATCAAGTTAAGAGGAAGTAGGATATTCCTTATTTCAAATGGGAATGGGATCAATATCCCCTAGAGGATTACAATTCCCGAAGACCCTATTTTGATAATATTAGGAAGGTCCAAAGTTTGGTAGGGAAGGAGTTCCAGCATGAAGAAGCCATTGAGGATCATTGGATGAATGCAACAAATAATGATAATGTCCATATCAAGGATTATTGTAGGATGAATTTGTATTTAGCAGAAAAGGGTTTGAATATAAGAATTCCATTGGAGATACTACTGCAAGATTCTAGGGAGCTACTTGACCCTTTGTTCAATGAGGATAAAATTGGGGAACAACCCATTATGAATATAGAAGTTGACAGGGAAGAGAATAATGATATTAATTATTGGGCAAGGCACATTGTCAAGATGATGTAGGATTGGATTAGGAAACCCTTCAAACTTGATCCAATACCTAAGACAGTGGTCTTTCATGCATAGGCCCGCCTAGCCAAAGGTAGAGGGAAGAAGGTCACTATCCCTACCTTTGCAACTCAGTCACCCATCAGGCCTAATATGGTATACCAACTAGATAGACCAGTTGGATACTATCGCCCTCTAGAGAAAAAAGGAAAGGGCAAAAGAAAGAGGAGTTCTCCTCAAAGAGTTGAACCAGAGGAGGGTGAAATTCTAGCACCTCCGCAACATCAAGAAAATGTGCAAGAGCCAAAGGATACTGGGGCACAATAGGAAGACCCACTATTGCCACCAGCTACACCTAGCCAAATAGAGGGTGAAACCCAAGAAGTCTCTCCTCCTTCATAGGCCAAAAAAGCATCCCCTTCTACCTCTAAGAAATAGAAAAAGATCAAGACCCCCATGAAGAAAAGGCAAAGGGTGATTAGAAGGATAGTTCCTTTCCCATCTGTCCTGGAACCTATTCTTGAGGGAGAAGAAGAAGAAGAGCAATATGAGGAGGAAGATGTGCCCTTACAAAGAAGAACATGGATAGCAAGAGCCATAGAACAAGAAAGGAGGATAGGTTTCGCTAGGGTACCATAATCAATCCAAGAAGAACCTCTGGAAATAACTACTTCAGAAGATGAAGTACAACAATGGGTTGATGAGTAGGGTGAAGAAGGTGATGATGTATTCAAAATTTTAGGTTTTGACTTTATGCCTATGGGAACAGAGTTGATTGGGGATAAGATTAGGGATACCTCGATAAGTGAGCCTGAAGAGGAGGATTGAATGTAAATGCCTCCAGAATCATAGGGTCCTGGTCTTATTCCCCCACCCCTTGTCCTAGCCACAGTTGTAGACAAAGGCTTTGCTACTCCTCCAACTCTAAATGCTAAAGAAGAACAAGTTCAAAAGGAGCCTTCACAAGAGGAGGAGCCACAACAAATGGCAATCAATGAAGTGTCTAAAGAGGGAAAAATGGTTGGATATCCTCAACAAGTCTCCCAAGACACTAAGGTTCAAGCTACAAAATAGAGACCATTGAGGGGGAGCCATCACATAAAGAAAGAACCTTGGAGAGGAGTGACAAGGGGAAAGTAGTAGCTAAACACACTCCTTCATCCGCAAGAGGTGAGCCTTTAGTAGAAAGAGTTTCAAGGTGGTTGAGGAAGGAAATGATGAGAAATAGGAAGCCACAATTATGTGCTGATGAAGAGGATATGATCGAGTTGGCCAAGGTTCTAAACAAACTTGAGTCCCCATCAGAGGAAGCAAGAACTTTGGCTTTTATCAATAATACTTGGAAAAAAGATTTATTTACTCAAGTGGCTATCCCTCCTCAAGATACAGATGTAGAAGACTTAGGTCCACAGGACTATTAGATCTGAGAGGTCATGCTCAGAAGCCTACATTGGATACTGCCAGATTGATGGTTATAATGGGAATAAAGGAAATCTTTAGAAGCTTAGAGAAAGAGGGGGCTCAACTTAGAACACTTCGTAGGTAGAATGAAGTCCTACGAGGATATTTAGTTGAAGTTGTTGGTTCCCTGGATCCTAATCACCCCAAGAAGACTCTAAAAACTGTACTCAGAGAAGGGGAAGGTGTACATCTATATCCATTTTTGAAAGCCTATCAGCAATGGCAGGAAATTTTTGAGGAAAAAGGTGTCTTAATCATTTGAGGGAATCTAAAGTTACTACATGCTATGTAGGAAAATGTAAACAACATGGTAGCAATTTTGAAGTAGGATTTTAGCATAATGGAGGAAGTGTGGGCATGGAATAAAGATTTACAGGTTTTGCAAGCCATAAAAGGACAAAGGTATAGGATTTTGATAGGTGTATATACAAAAAAAAATTAGATTTAATTGATGATTAGATTGAGAAAATAGTGTATAGTAATAAATTAATGAAAACATTACACATGGAGATCGATTGGCTCAAGGACCAAGCCCAAGAGCAAATTTTGGAGGCAGAGAGGCATTATAGAAATGCATGTTTGGATATTTTTGAAGATGAAGAGCAAGAGAAATTAATACCCATAGAGGTAGTGGTAGAGAAGTTTTGGAAGATTATTGAAGAAGCTTCTAATTATGATGAAATTCGATAGGCCTTCAGAATAGAAGCCTTGCTAGAGTTGGATACAAAACTCAGAGATTTTGTTGATACCTGAATTAAAGTAGACAACTATGGACTAAAGGTAAAATATAAATATGATGCTTTAGATCTACCAAATGTGGCTAAGATTACTGAGATTATTGAGAAATTCAAGGGCAAACATCCAGACATAGCTTTGGTATGAAGGGCGACAAAACCCAGAAGCTGGAATTTTAGTTTTGACACTTAGTAAAAAATTTATATTTTGGACCTTTTGAGGTGTGCAGGTGCATAGGTACATAGGTGCATAGGTATGCAGGTGAGCTGGTGTGCTTTTTCAAAGGTGTGCTAATAGTTAACTGCCAGTTCCAAAAATAGAGCTTTACATGCATCAGAAATGCATTTTGACAATAGTTTAACTTCGATAGATGCCCACTGAAGGATAAACTTCTATTTTTGACACTTCCAGACACTTCTATATTGACTGGAGGCCTTTTTATTCTTTTTCTCTCATAAATTATTTATCCTATGACATGTAAAGGCTCATGCATCCAATTAATGAATATAAAATGGATGGAATCCTACTAAGCACCAGTTAGATTCTTCATTTGTATATAATTAGTTTTTTTTATAATTAATTTAAAAGAATATTATTGCATGAAGATATATCTCACTCTCAACAAGAATTGAGGAGAAATTTTTGGATAAATACTCCATTGTAATATGTAATTGAGGCCACCATTATTTTGCAATAAAATTATGCTTTTGGTGCTCGCATCTGGAGTGTAGTGATTCTTGCCTAAATGTGTCATTATTTTGTGAATTTTTGTTCATGGAATTGTGATAGAGCCAAAATTTTATTTCTTTGTTTCTAGTTGTGTGATCTCTTTAGTTCTGGTAATTGCTATGATTTTAACAAATTTCACTGATGTATCTAGCTTGAGAAGAAATTATTGAATTGTGTTTGCATAACTCCTTGTCTTGCATGAGTGTATTTTTCATGGCTTTGTAATTTGATGAAGAGTGAAATATCTTATGATTATTAAATTTTCCAATTGACGATCGCATCAGTGTAATTGAAGAAGCATTGCTCCTGTTTTCATTGGTTACATATCGATTTCTTTGAAAGTTTAACTCACAGACGTGTTGTTTTTGTAGCTTATGTCCATTAGGATTTTGATTTCACATTATTTTTCTTTAAAAGTTTTATTATTTGCTTTACTAACCCCTTGTTAGATTAGAAATTCATATTAGTTTCATTCTTAGATTGCATCCATTGGAAAATATAAAAAATACAAAAAAAAATATTTCTTTTGTGTGTTTATTTTGAAGTAGTGTGCAGATTCTACATCTCATTTGAAATCAAATGAACCAACAAAGGTCTCCTCATGAACAATCATATTTATCTTCAACTAAATGGATTCTAATAGGTTGTGAGATCATCAAGAACCTTGGAGTTGATTCACAAGATCGACTTTTCAAGAGAGGAGTTCAAAAGAATTCTTGTTGTTTACCATCGTACATAACAACAACTCAATAGGAATTATGGAGGCCTTCTCCTAGGCCTCATTGAAAGAGGTTATTGTAACCCTATATGATATTTTCTTATATTTTTTTCAATCCTATAAAGTAATAGGAGATCATCAAAATGTTGAATTTAAATTGTGGCATATTATCAAGCACATAATTCGGGCTTCTATTGGCTTTGGGGATCAAAAATAAATTATGGATCTCTTTGTCAAAGAGACTCATCAATAAGATGTTATCATGGAATGCATATGGTTGTCTTTCATTTTTTTCCTTCACATATGTTAATGTCATGTCTTTTGTTGCAAAATGATGTTGATTACAAAGCAAACCAAATAGTGAGGAAATTGTTTTGGCAAGAAACTTTATGGAAGGATGAAATTATGATCATTTCTTGTGTTTTTGTCTAAAAACCAAAAATTAAAGTTATGAAGCACTCAAAAATCAAATTTATAAGAACACAGCCATGGTAGGAATTTTGTTTTGGAAATGTTTGAATAATCAAATTCAAAATTGGATAGAATCTTGCAATACAAGTATTTGGACAATCAATAGGATATTTATAGTTAGTAATCGTCATCAAGTATATCATTTGTGAAACTTCATACTCAAATATGTCAATTTTCTTGCTTGGAGAATACATGATGATATATCAACCTTATTTTGAGAAGATTCTTGAGGGATTAGAAAATCTTTGATAAGAATGGATACGTAGAACGTGAAATAAATAAATTATAAAACCCCTGGCACTTTTATGTGAGATTATTTGGTGTAATTCACAATGATTGTATCCTTATGTGGAGGAGAAAACCCCAAGACTCTATGGGTCTTTTAAAAATGAAATAAATGAGGTTAAGATATATTTTGGTAGAAAGAATAATTTTTAATAGAATGAAGTAAGGAACAAATAAAATCTAATTACACCTCATCCAATCAATATAATGAAAATGATAGGCATGGCATGTAGAATGTGGTGTTGGAAAAAATGATGTTCTCATTCTAGTTTGTTAGAGAAAAGTGTGCCTTTCTAAGGCTTGCACCTTTTCTTGGGAAAGATTACAAAAGAATATTTTGATTCCAAATATATTCTCTAAAAGTAGGTAAAATGGTCCTTTGATAACTTTTTTTGTTGATAACATAAATAAAATGTCAACCATTTTTTATTAGATTAAAACTTTGTACAGGGGATTTGAAAGTGCATTTCTATGTAGGTCAGTGCTCTTTCAAATTATGTGTTGACTCTTTTTAAGATATGACCTATTGTTAACAATTCTACATCCCTTTCTTTTCTTTCAATCACTATTCATAAAATATTTATTTCAAATTTGTGGGAGAATCAAATGAAGTTTGTTTTTTGTTTTTTGTGTGTATGTGCACGCATGCATCTGTGTGTATGTGCACGCATGCATCTGTGTGCATGTTTCTATGTCTATGTTTGAGAGAGAGAGAGAGAGGGGGGAGGGGGGTTCACTCCTTTCTCAAAAAAATTGAAACAACAATTTAAGTTAATTTTAATAGAAATTTTATTTTATGTACTAAAAAAATTAATAACATTTTAGTTGGAATAACTTGATGATGACATTATGGGGTGGTTTAAAATCTACCACTATTAATAGGGTAGAAAGGATGAGTCTTAAATCAATATTACTATGAATAGATGGTGACCACCATAATTTTTGTAGCTCAACCATAATTTCAATTTTTTTCTCAAGGTAACCTAAGAATATCTAGGATGAGGTATTTTTTTTATATTATAACAAATGGGTTATTTGCAAAGCCTCAAGAAAAATCTCCTAAGAAACAACTAATGAACTGGAATTCTATTCCCTCACCTTCAAGGTGATATTGTGCTTGAAACTTAAAATCACAAAATAGGAAATAAAAGAAGGCATAACCTTAGTGATTGTTTCCTTAAGAAGTAAATAATCTATTGTTTGAAGCTTTAGGATATTCTTGACATTTATATGGATTTAAGTTCTATAGTATATGGTCATATTTCAAACCGATGTATAATGAGGCAAATATTGATGTGGATGATATTGCCAATCTTGTGACTAACAAGGTTTGTAAAATAAATATATTGCTAATTGACATAGTATTGGTAAAAAAAAACATTATGTTGAATGGATGTCAAAGACATGAAAATAAACTATTTATGGTCATACAAATAAGGATTGGAGATATTGTTCTCTTGACACACATTCAAGGGATTATTCTCCTTGTTGGGTAGTTGGTGGTAATTAATGTGTATTTGCAAATTTTTATGTGTTTCACTTCAAGTGGAATCATGCCACAATTGATTAAAAATTATATCATAATTCATTTTATCTTTTCTCAAGTGTGTGATTTTGATAGCAATTCTATCTAGAGGTGTTGCACTTTTATTTCATAAACATTGCTAGGTTGGCAATGATGAAATAATTAGGTTTCAACCTATATTTAATAAGAGGAAGGGAAACAATGATTATTACTTGTTCTTGTATAATAATTGAAGTTATTATAAAATAGATGTGCCCCCCACCCCATGCATGAAGGTAGATTCCCTTCCTTAAAATGATATTACAAACCATTGCTTTATAATAGTGTTTAAATCACACCATGGTCTCATTTTGATTCCAATTTAACAGGTGCTTAGAGATGATTTTTTTGGTGGTAGACAATTGTCACAAGGTAAATATTAGCATGTGCTCGTGCTTCATGGTCTCTTTCTATATTTGGGATAGTTTAAGGATACTATTTTATTTGTGGCTCAAGTATATGTAAAGAAACACTGTCTAGGTAAAGTGAAGGACATGTTTCCTATATATATATTAGTATCCCTCCACCAAATGGCATTTATCATTTGTTGGAGGTTATGGTACTTGAAATTGTATTACCCTAACATAAAAATTAGTCAATACATTAATTCCTCTTAATTAAGATGACGAGGTATGTCCCTACATACTTAAGCCAATAAATAAGGAATATAACTATCTCCCATATCATCATACCATCTATTATTAAATTCATATATTATTATTTGATTATTAAAGGTCACTCTAATGAAGTGGTAAATTTCTTATTTGGGAATCTTTAAAAAAATTAGTGTTAGACATTTAAATACTCTATTAGACATAATAAGTCCTATAATTTAGTGCTCAAATTTTAGTTGAGACATTCACTAGTTTTCTTTATAGGATGTAATTTTTTGAGATTTTTTAACTTTTTTGGAAAGCTCTAAAAAAACAAGGGAGGGTTTTCTCTTTGTAACTAACTTATAGATAAAAAAATATTTTCCTTAAGTAAATTTAAAAAGTTTGACTGAAATAGAAACATCAAAGTCTATCTTTGGCCAAATATTATCTAATCTTAATCAATCTTAAATAAAAAAACATAGTTGAAGCCACTATCTTAGGATTAGAGGATTATTTTACACATACAAAATCTAAGGGCTATGTTACTAACCACCACCTAAAATCGAGGAAATAATTCCATATTTTTATGAAACAACAATGCATTTTAGTTAGGATATATCATTTGATCCATTGGCTATATCTTCAAATGGGAGTTTACAAGGAATTGTTATTGGAATTAAAGTCCCAAAAAATTCACCAAGGTGTGTACAACCATGATCAATGAAATCAAGGGATAAGATAGCCCTTTTGAGTTTAATTTTCATAATTATTAAGAATACATGTTTATAAAGTTGATGAAATAAATGTAATTATCTAGATGAATATTCATTGATCAATAATTTAAATTTGATGTTATACCATATAATTTCATGGTCAACATTTCATTAAAAAAAATGAATTAGAAGAGTGGAAGTTTATGTTGAACAAGATACTATAGAAGATTTTATCATACCTATCATCCAATAAAGAAACATTTATTTTTGCAATGTATTAAAGTAAATATCTAAAATAATGTGGTAAAATATTTGATATGCCAACAAAATAAAAGGGAAACAATAAATACTCTGGGACTCTTATAAATTTTAAGCATTCCAATACAAAAATAGGTAGAAATATTAATGGACATTATTAGGAAATTTCTACAAATAATCTTGATGTAATATTTTTTGTTAAGTATAAAGTCATTAATAATTATATTTTTGAGGATTTTGTTAGCACTTTCTATTTATGTTTTGTCAAAATTTGAAGTTCCCATGATGAGAATGATCAATTGTAGTATCCAAAAATGTTGCTCGCAAATTTTCCCAAGCAAGCTAGTTTGAAGGTTCATATCTTGATGTGTGGTGATTCTCTTCTCAAACAATTTTTGGATCATGTTCATATGTTATCAGTAAGTTCCCATGTCCATTTCATATTTGATAGCTTTTTAAAGTAACAAGCTGAAGAGTTCTAAACTAGGTTTGCAATATGCACATTGTAAATCTTATGGGGCAACCATATTCAAAGGTCAATATTTTTGTGTTTGATTTTTTTCATGTCAAACCAATAATTTATCACTATTGTCCTCATATTTATGTACTCTAATGTACATGAAAATCCTTAACACTAATTCTTATATCTTCACATGTCAAAAGAAACTGCAATTTTTAGAGGTTGGTTGGTTGCACAATTTTAAATTTTTTTAGATGGCTTATTTTGGAGATTGGTATTACATACTTAAATGATTTTCATGTCAAGTGGTTTAGTTTTTGTAAAAAAATTCATGTTAAGATACTACCTTACATAGTTACAAAACTCTATGATCCAATTTGATAAATCTCAGCATTAAAATAAAAATGTTTTTTTAGAATTTTGATGTCTATATCTCTAGGAGGTTTTAAAGAGGTCATTTTTTATCTTTAATATTTTATGAAGGAAGTGGATTGGTGAAGAGTTCTGTTATACACTTCTTTACTGAGCCTAAATGAACTAATTTCTAGTGCAAGGGCACCTAGACATGCTTATGGACACAAGATGACTCAAGGCACCAAGGAGGACTCGAGGAAATCAACAATAATAAATTGGGATATTTTGAAGCCAATAATGGTCAGTTGTAATGATAAGATCAATGTATTGGTTAAAGTCCTAAAGGTCCTAATAAGGACCTTAGGACCTAAGTTATTGTAATACTTCCAATAGTGCTCAAGGAGATTCAAAATAAGACAATAAAGTCTTAAGATACTTATATAAACCTTAGAGAACCAAGGTTCAAGGTTTCATAATGCTTGGGAAAGCAATTAAATAGGAGTTCAAAATTAAAATTTCTTAATATTAATTACTAGTTTTATATTAGAGGGAAATTTGTAAGCCAATGTAATTGGCCTTTGTTAAGGAATCTAATCAATTGGAATAGTAGTTAGGAGACATATAAATCCATGGAAGGTCATCACATGAGCAAAGAAGAGTGGAATATATAGATTGTGGTAATAGACAACAATAAAAGTTGATTTCTCTTGAAAATTTGTGTTGCTTTGTTTTTAAATCTTGGTTTCATTCTAAAATCTATTATTTGAATTGACCTTTACTATGTGCATCACTATAGCTACTGTGTCATGGAATTTTTCTTATTTGGTTGATTCCCCTCACTATTGGCAATCTATTGTCACAAACAAGGGTATTGCATTTTTTATTTTGAAAGTTTTGAGGATTTTTGAGCCATTCCATGAATGTAGTCTACATTTCTCATGAAATGAGCTCAAAGTGACATGTAAAATAGGCTACTAACCATATCTATGAAAGAGATTTAATTTTGTGTTAGATAATTGGGTGTGGGGGTGGGCGGGGGGGTGGCGTGGAATCACTTATATCTATTTATCCTAGTGTCCTTTCACAAAATTTAGTACCAATTCAACCTTCATAAAATTTCATATCAATACCTCAGTAGCCACATCCAACATCTCAAATCAAACTTATAATAGTTTTACTTTAAACTATTATCTCACTATTTCTTACTTATACCGAGTATCAAAGAAATTACTTAGCATATACCAAGTTGCACCATTATGTAATTGATCATGAAAATAAACTTGCAATATAATAATAATCACATATTTAACACAGATATTTAATGTGGAAACCCTGTAAAGTGAAAAACCACTTGGGAATTGGCAACCCAAATAATTTCATTCTTTTGTAGTGAGCTTTTTTAGGAGCCAATCTTGTAAAAGCCTACATGCATATTTTTAGTGTGACTTGGTTAGAGGATTTTAACCAAAGATCATCTAGACCTTATCACTCCTTGACATTTCTAAAGAGTGGTGTGCTCTAAAGGACTTTCAAACATTACTAATGGATGCTACCATGTAGGATTTTAAAGACTTGTTAGGTCTACTTGGTTAAGAGATTTTATCTGCTATAATAGTAAGAAAGTAATAGTGAAGTGATCTATAAGGTTTAGCACTACCTTATTTTTTTAGACTCTGCTTTACTCTGTCTCTTCCTTCTGATCTTCTTTTGTTGATTTACACACTTTCCCTTTCACTTAGCACTTCCTCATGCTTGATCTTTTCACTTCATTTCTACTCAATTCATCCTCTATCTTCTTTTTCCACTTCAATTTGCATAATCAACAACCAAAAACAATCTTGATCATTCCCTTAAATAGCTAACTTTTGCATTCCAAAATCTTCTAGATTTTTCCTCTTAAACACGATCATAGATCTCAGATACAATGAATTTGGACACTCGATGTATATATCTTCTCCTTGAACTTTGTGCTTATCTTTATTTTGTTAAATCTCCTTCATCATATCTTAATCACATTTCTCCATAGATGGATCTCATAGCTAACTTTGACTTTATTCTTTGAACTTCTCAATCATTCTTAATTTTCATTAAATGTCAACCTCAGATTAATATTTTGTTAACATTCTCTTCATGTTCAGCCTCAGTGAACATTACAACTTGACTCGGACAATACATCACTTGGTTAATACTAAAATTACTCGATTAACACTAAACTTCAACTTTTCTTTGCCAGGTGCTCAATAACATCTTAGTAACTTAGTAACTTAATGAAATTTTAGTATTTTATTCTTTCTTCTCTTATCCTTATGATGGATCATTGAGTGTGATCTGAAATGTTGATGCTAAAAAAAATATACACAATAAAATCCAGAAATATAAACTTTATTTTAACTCGATTAATACTATGTTTCTTCATTCACCTTATAGTTTGGTCAGTGAAACTTGTCTTGCATATACATGATCTTTATCATTTAATAAAAAAATTACATGATTGTAAAATAATCAAACCAAAATTATACTATCACAGTTCAACTCATTCAAGTACCTATTGAATACCATACATATCAACTCTTTCGTCATCATACTTTCTTCAAATCCTCTTCATCAATGAATGATATAAAACTCTACTAAATTAGCATAATGTCTAAACAAATAACATGTGAAATCAATGACAATATAAAATATGATATCACTCTTTCACATACAAGAACAATATTATCAGTTGGGGCTAACACTATGTTGGGTGTACACCATTGGAGAGTGTTGATCAAGAGCACTAGATTGATACACAAGTATTGCAATAGAAAATCTATCCAAAGGAGGGCATGATTTTGTGTTTGAAATAGTTATTTTATACCATTCTAATGGTGAATAATAAAAAAATTGGTTAAGATTAAATTTGGAGGGCTAGAATCGACCAAGCCTTAGTTTAATGAGGCTTTTAGAGAGAAATTTGGGGCTTTTGTATATTGAGAGCTAGTAAGGCAAAATTAATTTTATAATAATTTAATTGAAGTCAAAATATCATTTTGTATAAATTTACAAAGTTGGATGAAAATTTTGTGAAGGGGTTCCTTTCTAAAAGTGAGCTAAATTACCCCTAGAATAGTGACAACCCTCAATTTGGCAAGGTTGGACCAAAACAACCTAAATTGATTTTTTGATGTCATATTAATCCCAAATGTATTCTTGAATATGTAATTTTTTATAAGACTCATTTGTAAATTTTTTGAGAAAAGTGTGAAAAATAGTCTCCTAAGATCGGAATCAGGCCTATTGGGACGACATTTTGAGTTTTCCTATAAGTTGGGCATTTGGAACCTTGAAAATTGATTTCTTTTTTATTGGATTGGTTAGGTAAAATCCCTTATAATCCTTGTGGGTCATTGGAAAATTTGATTTCATAATTAGAGGCATTTTTTGCATTTGGGAACATTGTGGAATAGCAAAACTTTGTGTGCATTGGACAAGGTTTGGTTTAAAAACCATGAATACCTAGGTTTCTCTACATTATGGTGGTATCAAAGCACAAAACTATTCCTGTAGGAGAAGGATAGGAGTATATGTTTGAAGTAAGAGTTTGAAATATTTGGAGAAGAGGCTCAAGGAATGCCTCCAAGAATGACCAACACTGAACTTGTAGAGATTGTAGCATAGTAGGAAGAGGATTATAGGAAAATGGAGGAAGAGTTGGAAAAGATGAAGTAACAAATGAATAAGAAGAAAGGATACAATTAACAAGAAGACCCTGATGAAGAGGTTGAAAAAGAAGAAGAAGAGAGAGCACCAAGGGATGCAAGAATGGCTAAGTTTGCCAAGGTCATTAAAGAAAAAATTATAAAGGTAAGTAATATATTTCTATGTATGATGGTAGGATGAATGATGAAGAGATAATTGATTGGTTTAGTGCAATTGAGAATTTCTTTGATGTTGAAGATGATAAAAAAGTGAATGTTTCAAAGTCAAGATTGACAAGGCATGTTGTTAGCAAGAATGTTGATGGTATTCCTTTAGGGGAGTATCCTAAACATTGGTAAGCATGTGGCAGTATTGACATGTTGCAATAAGTCTGTGAAGATTGTTAGAGTAGAAGATAGAGAACAAGATCATATAGATAGAGGTTTGATGTTCTGGTGATGCACAAATAAGGACATGTTCCACACTATATCTTGATGACGAGGTTAAATGTGCATAACATAAGTCAAAGACATACATAAGTTGTAAGTGATTTATAGAGAGCAGTTCAATGATAGAGTAACTGTTAAGCAATTTGAGATGATTGCATCATATCTTCTAATAGAGATATAGTCTGGAGATAAATAGTTAAACAGTAATAGAAGACAATCTGATTGTGATTTCAGAAAATGTGCAACCCCTAGTGTCACATGTGTGATAAGTTGTATAGATTGTAGGAAAAAAATATTATTATAATTGTGAAATAATTAATTATCTTAATATAATTAATTGGGAAATCCTTAAGGCTAACTCAAGAAATTATTTTGAAGATATGATATAAAGGAAAGATGTTTTCCTTATTTGTAAAGTGTGTAATTAATGTATAGAATGTGAAGTAATCAAGGAAGTGTGAAAAGGAGCAGAGTGTTTGGTGAATGCTAGTAAGAAATCCAAGGGATTATTAGATGCAAAGTTTGTGATCTAGTATTAGGATCAGAAGGAGTGGAGGTCTGCTTGATAGGAAAAGGAAAGAGGAAGGAGCAATACAATATAATTTTATTATTCTATAAGGAATAATATAGAGATCATTTGGATAGTGGGTTCATTGGTCTTTCCCTTGAAGTTGTTTGGACAATGGGTCCATATGCCTTCTACAACTCCTAACAGGGTTGGCACAACTCCTAATAGAGTTGGAATTTCCTACTAGGGATTCAAATTTTCCTAATAGGGACTAATATGTATTGAATGGTTTCATAGACTTCTAATAGGGTCCATCCTCTAACAAGTAATATTTATATCAGTACATCATCTAATGGGTACCATCCCCACCATGGTTTTCCCTTTGATCAAGGATTTCCCTAGTTAACATATCTAGAGTTATTGTGCATGAGTATCTTATTGTGGTTTCTGATTATATTACTCATTTGGTTAAGATTTAATAAGGTTGATAATTGTGAAAATAATTGTATAACTAATCCACACCCCCCCCCCCCTAGTGATATTGGTGGACTATAAAGTCTAACAATTGGTATTAGAGCTTTAGGTCCTCAAAAAGAAAGCTTAACAACTTTGGGAGATCAATGATGAGTTATTTCAGAAAGGATAGTCCTAAATTCTATGGAGTTAACTATGATAGTTGGAAAGAGAAGATGAAGACTCATGTGTTGTGTATGAGTCCAAGATAATGGATTTTGACAAAAGATGAAAAAATAATTGTGGAAGAAGAAAAGCTTGAACAATGCATTAAAGCAGAGAGAGATCTGTTCATGTGTAATATGAAAGCTAGAGAAGCCTTATTGATAACTCTTCCTAAGAATGAATATAGTCAGGTAAATTCACTATAAATGTCTCATGAGATTTGGAAATCATTAGAATCTATTTTTGAAGTTGATACACATATAAAAAGGATAAGGTTGTAGAAATTGATATGTTTGTTTCAAGATGCTAAAATGATGGAACATGAATCTATAAGGCTATGTTGGTAGGATATGTGAGACTATTGCAGGAATCAAATCATATGGTGGAACCAAAGAAGAAAATGAGGTTGTATGGAAGATCTTGAAAAATTTAACACCACCATTCAAGCAAGTAGCATAGATGGTTGAACTACTGATACCTAGTACTAAGAAGTTTTCCAAGGAAACTTTGCTTGGAATATTGGAAGTAGCAGAAGTAGGTTTGAGATAGTCTAGAGAATTGACAAGAGTTGAAACAACTTTTAGTGCCTTAAGTATTTAGCCAAGTTTGTCTAGAGGTGCAAGCACACATGGAGATTTTGCTAGCAATAGTAGAAACATATCTCATGAAGATAGGAATATTGAAGAAAGTATAACCCTTCTTGTAAGAAGAGAACTAAATGATAAGAATATTTTTAAATGATGGACTTGTAATGAATTTGGTCATTATCCATCTAAATGTCCTAAAAGAGAAAAAAAAGTAAAAGTTTAAGCCTAGAAGACCTAGAAATTGTTTGTATGCAAATGAAGATAAGGAATCTAATGAAAAAACTCAGAGTGAAAGTGATGAGCTAGGATTTGTAGCTATCAAAGAAGATGATCTTGACAAAGAAATTAGAAAGGAAAAGGCTATAGTTCCCCATGTTGAAAATAAATCTAATTGGATAATAGATAGTGGATGTTTGCATCACATGACTAGTGATATGAATAGTTTTTTTAAATTTAGGAATCACAATGAAGGTATTGTTACAATTAGTAATAATGCATCTTGTCAAATTATCTAATTTGTTGATGGATTAAAGCATAACTTGTTGCATGTTGGACAGTTCATGGATAAAGGTTATCAGTTGCAATTCACAAAAAATACTTGCATTATCAAAGATAAAGATGGTAAGCTTATTGGAATAGGAACAAGCTCCAGAGGTAATGTATTTCAGTTGAATCCCATTGAGATGACATGTTTGGTTTCAAAAGTGGAAAATAGCTGGTTATGGCATAGGAGGTTTTGTCATATAAACATTAACAACATTGTGAAGGTTAGTAGAAAATTTGCAGTTAGAAATCTACCTAGGATAATAAACCTTACTAATATTTTTCCCAAAGAATGTATCTAGGCTAAGTAAAAGAAGGTATCATTTCCCAGCAAGAAGTTCACTACTATAGAGAAGTTGGAGGTTGTTCACATAGATTTAAGTGGCCCTACTAGGACAAGAGGATTCTATAGAGAAAGGTTTTTTTTTTTTTTTGTTGATGATTTCACTAGAATGATGTGGGTAGCATTTTTGAAAGAGAAATATGAAGCATTTGAAAATTTTAAGATATTTAAGAATAGATTTGAGAATGAATCTAGTGTTAATAATAAAATATTTCAAATTAGATGGAGGAGGATAGTTTGACTCTAGAGAGTTTGACATGTTTTGTGAAGAGAATGAAATTAAGAGACACTTATCTTCACCCAAGGCCATTGTAGCTAGAATGGAAGTAGTAAGAATGTTCCTAGCTTATGAAACAAACAAGAAATTCAAACTCTATTAGATGGATGTTAAATGAGCCTTCCTGAATAGAGGACTTGAAGAAGAGGTATACATTGAAAAATCTTGATACATAAGCATCTCGAGTTGTATGGCTATCCTATATATTTATTAAGTGATTTAGTTACTACCAAGTTGCAATGTCTTGCATTGCCAAGTTTTCTATGTTTTTTGAGTTTACAGTTGCTGTCGAGTTATCTTGTGGTTGTCAAGTTCTTTTGGTTCTCAAGTGTTGTCGAGTTCCTTTGATTATTGAGCATTATTGAGTTCCTTTGGTTGTTGAGTGTTGTCAATTTCCCTTTGGTTTCAAGGTACTATTGAGTTCACCAAGTTGTAGCATTTTTTGGATTCTTCATTTGATGAGTTGTTTGTATGGTTTCTTGTTGAAGCGAACCTTTGCATTTTGTTTAGTAATAGGTATTTGCTAGGAGCTAACTTTTGGCTTATCCTAGCATCTAATATGAGAGTTTATTTTCTTTTAATAGCAATAGGTTGACTTGTGGTCGTGCATGTATTTAAAGAGGTATTTGGTAGAGTCTTAGGTATTAGAAAAGTAAGGAGTAAGAAGATAGGAGAATCAAAAGTAAGCTGAATTGTGAAGTTTGATCTTTTTGAATCAAATATGATTGTAATGTGGTCATAACATAGAATGCCTTACAACTAGGCATGTATCTGATATTTATAATAAATATACGAAAGAATTTGTTCCTGTATCTCCCAATTTTATTGTTATTTGGTGTTTGTTTTCTATTGTGTTAACTCTTGCAGGTAGTTTGGATAGATGGGTGTACCTTTGGCCTTGGTTATCTCATATCTCCTCATGTCAAGTCATATAAGAGTATAGGTTCTTCCTTGTAGAGATTAGATCATGTAGAACCCTAAGTGAATTTGGGTTATAGGGTTGCAGATCTATGGATTTGACCTATAACTTGCAAAGGGTTATGATCATGTAGGAACTTGACTGTAAAGATGGTTTGAGTTAGAGGAAAGGTTGACAATGTCATATTAGATACATTGAGATAGACTGTATCCAAATTAGATTTTGTAGAGATAGCCCAAAGAAGAGGAGTGCATCTTGATGATGTGAGTGATGATAAAGCAACAACACCAAACCCTAATCTAGAACCTAAAGAAGATCAAGATGAGGCAAGGTTGTTGAGAGTGTTGTCTAGGGCACATTCAAAGCATGATGTAGAATTTGTTCCTTATGATGGAAAACTAGATACTAATGTTGTGTTGGATTGGATCTCTAAAATGAAGTTCTTTGAGTATGAAAACACTTCTGATAATAGGATGGTGAAGATTGTAGTTACAAGGTTGAAAGGTCATGCCTTACTATAGTGGGAGCATCTGCAAACTAATAGACAAAGGAGAGGAAAGGAGAAGATCATGACTTGGCCAAATATGGTGAACAAGGTAAAGAACAAATTCCTTCCTACTGATTACCAAGTTAGTTTTTTGAGAAAGATGCAAAATTTGAGACAAAGAGACTTGAATGTGAAGGAGTATACTGAGGAATTCTATAGATTAGACATTGGATGTGGACATGTGGATGATGATGTTGAGAAAATTGCTAGGTATCTTAATGGATTGAGATCTAGGACTCAAGATGAGATAAGTTTTGTGAAATTGGAAAGTGTGGAGGAAGCATACCAATATGCCTTGAAAGCTAAGGAGATCTTGACAAAGAAGCATGAACAAAGACAAAAAGCTAGAGGTGGTAGATTCCAAAGAGGTAGAGGTAGATCTTATGGAAAAGGTGGTGGATTTGATAGTTATGTACAAGATAAGGGAAAATCTAAATGGAATAATGATGATAAAGGCAAGATTGAGTAGAAAGGTGGTGATTCCTACTAAGGAAGTACTAGTTCTTACCAAGGAAGAGGTAATCATTGAAGTTGATGAAAGATCAACCCCAAAACTCCCAAGAATCACCTGCATGCAAACACCTATTATAGAATAGAGAAGTAAAAGGATATGGAGGAAAAAATTTCCAGATCCATAGATGAGACATTCTTGATGAGAAAAAAAGTAGATTTCTATAATCAGCAATAAATTAATCTCAGTTCTCAATGAATGTTTATAGTGAGAGATCATCCTTATAAAGGAGATCAAAACCCTAAAAAGTTCTAACCTAGGTTGCATAATAATAATTAATAAAAGAATTAAGTATTATATGCCTAAATTTAATATTAAGCAAACTATAATTAATTAGGAAATATCTAATTACTTTAACACCCCCCCTCCTTAAGATAAACTTAGGGAGTAGCTAAAAACCTAAAAACTACTACTAAAAGTAGATTTGGATCTCAGCAAACAAGGCCTAATGAGGTACCCAAGCACAACCAAATCTTTGATAAGAGGAGAATAGAGAAAACCCCATGGAAAAATCCCTACTCCAAAAAGAGATGGGAATAATGCTGAAAAGACTAGCGAAGGACTGAAGAAGCCTGCAAACTAGGGAATGTCCCAGAAGATAGGAATAAAAGATGATCATTAAGAACATCACTAAAGCATATAGAAGATGCAAAGCTCTATCAAAAGTAACTGTTGATCTGAAGAACCTCCTCTAGAATAGAACTTGACTACGTAGACAAGATTGTAGTCTACATCAAATCAAGAGGAACACAAAGGCAAATAACTGAACTTGAAGATATAGATGGAATAAAATAAAAAAGCCTAAATAGGTGATTAATTGAACCAAGGAAGCATGAGAAACAATAGAAGAATACCCCTAATACAAACAAGGGTGAGGTGACAAGACACTAAAAAAGTGGGCCAAAAGAACTGCATGTCAAGGAACCAAAATCAAGATGCACAAAAGAGTACATATGTGTGTACTGAGGTGATCAATCCCAAATGCATCATGAGGCTAATTTCATGAAAGGGACACTCATTGGACAAAGGAAGTTGACAAAAAAAGACAAAACATCAACCGCCCATGGTACTTTATCAGAGTAGTGCATGTACAATAAGGCACAAGATATGGTGAATCCCAAGAATACAATAATCTACATGAGTGTCCTTAGATGACACTACTCAAATGAGAAGGAAAGGCAAGGCAAAATAATTGAAACAAAAATATAGATGCAATATGGCACTTGATCTCAGTGCATTTGTAAGAATGCATACAAAAGATGTCTGAATAGATTAGAAGAGACATACGACTAATACAATAGATAGTACAAGTCATGATGAATCATCTGAAGCAAAAAAAATGGATCCTTAGACCTTAAACAACAAATTTATCCACTAGAATGCAAAAATATAGAAGACATAATAGAATGTGCTTGGAGAAGAATATAGAAAAACAACTAGTATCACTAGAAAGAGCCCAAAAGAGCTTTCCAACAATATAAATAATTCCCAAATCAAAGATCAAATGCTCAAGATGTGTCTCCAGGAGTGTAAAAAGGAAATGTTGACTTTGATAGCAGAAAAAACTATCAAAGAAGCATCAAAACTAAAAATAACCTATACCACTATAACGGACTAAAAACTAGCTAAAACAGAGTCTATATTCTCGAGATATGAGTAAAATTGCAAAGGTGGGTCAAAATAGATCTCAGGAATGCTAATGTAATTTTGATATAGTGCTAACATCATCAAGTGACAAGCCCAAATTTGATGGTCAAATGGTCATTGAGGCAAAAACATGCATAAAAAATGACCCCTGGTGTCAAAAAAAACATCCAGTCTGTCGGTAAGAAAATTTCCCCTAAAAACAAAGGGCTACTGCTAGATTAAAAACTAATAGCCAAGGAAATTCCACATGTGACAAAAAAGTTTTTTTTTTTTTTTAAACTTTTGGTAGATACAAATGTAGAACAAATAGATGTCATCATCACCAAAGTGCATGCTTACACTTGATCAAAGCCCACTCACAAAGCCCAAGGTAGGGCCCATAACCATGTGGGATCCCACTAATGAAGGTTGCACCAAAAACTCAACCCAAGAATAAAAGCTCCCTCCATCACACACAAAGCCCACTGATGTGGATATAGAAACCAAGAGGCACACCAAGTCTATTCTAGAGGTGGTTTTCGTAGTAATTGTTTCAAATGTGGTAAAGAAGGACATAGATCTTCTAAAAGTGGGAAAGGCAAGATAAATGTTGTGATAGAAGGAGACACCAAGGGTTCACTAAGTGGACCTAAGGCTAGAGAAAATATGATGGTGAGAAAAACCTTATGTAACAAGGGAGGTGATGATGAACATATCCTAAGGAGAAGTCTTTTCAAGACTAGATGTAAGATGGCTGGAAAATGTTGCAAGGTGATTATTGATAGTGGAAGTTCTACAAATTTGGCATCAGAAGAATTGGTTACAAAGTTGCAGTTGCAGAGATTGGAGCATCCTAAACCTTATCATGTTTCATGGATAAAAAATGAGCATTAGATATTGGTAAGTGAACAGTTTATTGCAAAATTCAAGATTGGACATTACTTTGATGAAGTTTTGTGTGATATTATGCCTATGGATTGTTGTCATATTTTTTTGGGTAAACCTTGGAATATGATAGATATGCTATACATAATAGAATGTTGAATCAATATACTCTTTGAGTGAATGGGAAGAAGAAAATATTGTTGCCTTTGATTGAAAGTCCATATGAGGTTAAGTGTACCACTATGAGAATTTGCATGGTTAATGGAAAGAAATTTGAAAAGGAAATAAAGAAGAATCAAATATGTTTTTCTATAATTCCTAGAAGACTGAATTGTGCCAATAGAAATCGAGTATGAGAAAAAAGTTTTAATCGAGTACTAGTGAGTAGTGACCAAGCGATAGAAGCTAGTGGTAACTGAGTGACAACATAAATTGGTAGTATTGACCGAGTGCTAGTGGAAGTTACATAATTGTTGAATGAGTATTGTTGTAGAGGATATACCTGATGGTTTACCTCCTATGAGAAATGTAATTCATTGTATGGATCTAATTCCTGGAGCTAATTTACTAAATAAAGAACAATATATATTAACACCTACTAAGAATGAAGAACTTAACAAAAAAGTGCATGAATTGTTGGAGAAAAGTTTGATTAGAGAAAGTTTGAGTCCATGTGTTTTACCTCACATATTACCACCTAAGAAGAATCGAGAATGTAGAGTGTGTTATGATTTCAGACCTATTAACAAGATCATAGTGAAATATAAGTTTCCTATGCCAAGGATGGATGACATAATGGATTTTTTAAGTAGAGCAGAGCATTTTACCAAGATTTGTTTGAAGAGTGGTTATCATCATATCAAAATTAGAGAAGGTGATGAATGGAAGCCTACTTTTAAGACAAACATTGGCTTGTATGAATGGTTGGTAATGCCTTATGGTTTGACTAATGCACCTAGTACTTTCATGAGGTTGATGAATGAAGTTTTGAAGAGATTATTGGGTAAGTTTTTTATTGTTTATTTCGATGATATTATGATATTCAGTAAGACTAACAAAGAACATCTTGTGTAATGCCCCACCATGTGAGCCAAAAGAAATTAGCCTAAATTTTCACTAAGTTTGTCGAACATTTTTTTTTCTAAAGATAATAAACAATAATATCAAATAAAATATAGCAGAAGCATTAAAATTCATACAAACACATACCATAAAATAGATTACAATTCTTAAGGGTCCCATGACATTGAATCACATTTAAGTTTAATTAATATTAAATCTGAAACATAATAATTCCACATCATGCCTATTGCAATCTCTCTCCAATTCTACCCTAGCTATTCAACGTGACCCAACTGGTGAACATGTTTGTCATGAAGGATTAATGGTTTTGATTATGAATGTGCTGAAATCTAAAAAAATCCCAAAACTTAGAAATTTTAAAGGGGAAGATCAAGATATTGAAGGAAGTATTCAGGAAAAGGGCTACAACTCTAAGACATAGGATGAGGTGAAAGGGGGTCTGGTTAGTCCTAAAAGAGGTTCAGGTGGTAGCACTAAAAAGAAAAAATAGAGTGTTGAGAAGGATGATTCTAATCGGGAAAGGGAAAGTGATTTTGTTGATGAAATTATTAAAGAATATGCTAAAAATAGGGGATGTAGCAAAGGGAAGGGCAAAGGTCATATTGATGAGAGGATTTTTCCTTTTTCGGATGATGAGCCCCTTGATAATCGTTTGGAAAGAAAAAGAAAGTCTTTATGGTGACAGGAAAACAAAAATGTGAAAACAAGGATTGAGGCTTCCAACTTTTCTAATGATGGTGAATAGGGGTCCAAATTTGATGGAGGTGATTGTGTTGGTGGTGGAATCGGGCCCTCTAAAGGCCTATTTGGTAACCCTGGTTCTATAATGAAGGACATTGACATTCTTAAACATAAAATGGTGCTATTGAACAAAGAAATGGAGCATCTTAGCAAGACGGCCAGAGGGGAAAGAACATTAGGTTAGCATATTGACAAGCTCTCAGAGGTCATAGCTAATGCGAAAGAAGTGAAAAATCTGATGGATAAGATCCCTATGTTGGAAGCCAAGCAGAAGGTGATGGACAAGGACATTAGCAGTATCTAGGGGAAGGTATCTAAATTTGAAACTAGGATAGGTAACATGGATAAACAACTTAGACAATTGGGGGATAACATGACCAACTTCCTGAAAAAGAATGAGGCAGATAAAAGTCAGGTTTCTCCCTTGAAGGCAGATTCTCAAGGTCCTAGCAAGTGTACTTGGGCCAATTCAAAGAAGATGGAGGAAACCACTAAGAAGGACAAGGTGAATGCTGCTGCTAAGACTATGCATTCTCTGGTGTACTAGGCTGTGCATCTGATTAATACTCCTTAGTTGGTCGGTTGTTGTTCCTTTGCTGGTCTTTTGCTATCTTTTCCAGCAATGTTGTCTGTAAACTCTTTTTGTGTTCTAAGGTCTGTTTCATGTTGTTTGTTTGTTCTCTTTTCATTATGCATACTCTACTGATGTAAGATTTTGGGTCCTTTAAAACCTATTTTTCCATAATCAAAACAATTCCACATCATGGAATAACTACAAGTATAAATTCCATTTAAATAATATACAATTATAGGATGTCACTTGGCAATAAACAAAATGCACAATCATCCACTGTAACAGGGTATGAAAAATTGAATTAATATACATCATAAAATAGATTACAACATCTCTTAAAATATATGAAATCAAATACAATACACTTAGAATATAACCATCCATCATAGAAATAAAAGATTAGATAAAAAGGAGCATCTGTAAAAACACATCTAGGAACGACATATGATAGTCAGATCTCAATGGCATAAGAAAAAATACTACCACCCGATCTTGTGCAACCTAAAAAGGTCTACTCCCACCGTGCTAAGGAGATAAACTCAAGTCCCAAACAAGATAACAAAATCAAAAGTCAAAATCAATAGCTAGGTTCGAGGAATCACCTAAAAGCAAAGTATCTCAAGGGTATCAAGACACAAGTATTAACTAATCTCAGAAGCAACACGGGCACATAGGAAATCTCCTATGTAAGTGAGCAAGTGTCATCATATGAGCCAACTCTAAGGTTACCGAGCTAGTCTTTTAATCCTCTAGCCCCCTAATGACTCTATGCGGCATTAGTATCCTTTCGTATTGACAAGGCATAATAATGACTGAGCTCTAAGGTTGCCTGGCTAGTCTTTTAATCCTCTACCCCCCTAGTGACTTTTTGTGGTACCAATATCTTGTTAATTCATTTTGAATCCACTTAATGAAATGTTATCACTTATTAAAACAACCTACAATGGGCTCCTGTTAGCCTCTATAGGGCCTCGACCTCCATTGCAAGCCACTTCCCAACATGACACATAGATAACCTACCCTAAGCTTAGTAAAGAAAAAACTTCTCAAAAGCCCACATACCATACATTAGTTCTTAAATAAGAAACTAACAAGCATTGAAATATCACTGATCAAAATTGCACATTCCACCACTACAATCATCCTAGCAGGACTGATCAAAAATCAAGTACACATAAACCAATCCATATCATAACATGAAATCACCAAGAAAAAATCATACAAACACCTCAGTCCTATACAAGTGATTGAAAAGAAATCCAAATACAACTGATCAAAGACTCAAAGCTTATATCAGACAGGTCACACAATTCACCTCAATTTCACACAACACTAGAAAGAAATAACAAATCAATAGATCAAAACACCTCATATAGCATACAAGATACATTACCATGGTTGAGTAAAAAATACCATGATTAAAACATCATCATGACATCATAAAATAGAACTTCCATGCCTCTGGTAAACATCCTAATTTGGTCAAATTACTAATTCAACCTAACACCAACAATAAAATCACATATCATAAAAAGAGTACATACAAAAGTAACTTTCACAAGATATTAGGTTTTGAAAACACAACAGTTTAATTTTCATTAAAGGTTTTCAAGTTTTCATATTCTTTTTTCAAATATTATAGTTCATAATGTTTTTCAATCTCAATCCAATTTTTAATTTTCATTTCTCTAATTTTCAAATTTACTAAGGTTTTTTGAGTTCACTAGAATTCTAGATGATTCAAAAAATCATATAAAGTTGCTTAAACCTAATTTCATAATTCAATTCATTATCAAACAAACACAAGATTCAATAATCAAAACATAACTCATTTTTCATCTTTCTAGAGTATGATATTTTGACAAGGTTTTCAGAACACAAGAACGTTCAATGTACCAACAAGGTTCTAGTTTTCATTCTTCCAAAGTGTTGATTTTCTATTGTTTTCAAATTCATAAGAATAATAGATTTAGAAATCTTATTATTAGTCAATTAAATATGACCTTGAACTCTCAACCAAGACCCAATTTAACTGATTTTCCTCAATTCATAATTCACAATTTACTCAACAGATACATTTTAATAACAAACTAATTAACTATGTTAACTAAAAATTATTATTATTAAATTATTAATCAATAAATAATTAATGATAATAATTATTTTTTATTAATAAAATAACTTATCTTAAATTGTTAATAAATAATTATTAATCAATTAATAAAATAATTATTATTAATAATATACTAATATAACATTGTCTGCCAAAGGCCAGTTTCTTTTTATGGTTGGCATTTCAAAACAAGATCCTTAGGGCCAACAAATTCTGCAAAATGGATTTTGAAGGCCCCTCTAGATATGTGTTATGCAAATGAAATAGTGAAGATATTGATCACATATTATATAGATGTCCCTATACTCAACATTGTTGGGATTGGCTCAGACATATGTTAGGTTGGAACTCCCTCATGCCTAATTCATTAGTTGATCTTCTCAAAAGTTGGCTCACAAATATTTGTAAAGGTATCTACAACGGAATTTGAAACATTCACCCATCTATCCTCATGTGGGAGGTGTGGAAAGAAAGGAATAGAAGAATATACCGTGACCAAGATATGTAGCCAGAAAAGATTGTTAAAAAAATAGAAACAAGCATAGTCGAAAGTTTAAACTCCCACCTTAGGAATTTCAAGAAAGAAGAAGGATCATTCTCAGGCTGGGATGGATATATTAAAAAGAAATGGACTAACCTGATTAATCCCTTGCTTACCTATAATAATAGGAATAAAGAGGCAAGGGAAAGTTGTAGAGGGATCCCCCCTCTAAAGGGTTAGGCTAAGCTAAACTTTAATGGAGCAGCTAGAGACAATCTAGGCGTAACAGGTATCAATTGCCTCATTACCAATGAGTCAGGTAATTGGATTGCTAAAAGGGATAAAACTATTAACCCTATAACTGATAATTTGGCCGAGCTAGAGGCATTGGAAGAAGAACTTTAGCTTTGCCTAAATTTAGGATTATCCAAAATCATCATCAAAGGAGACTCTCAAATTGTATTAAATGCAATCAGGAAAAGAGCAACACCTAATTGGGTTTTAAACTCAAAGTTAGAAGAAGTTCTTAGTATCATAGACCAGTTTACAGATACTTAGATTTGTCATATTTTCGGGAAGGTAATAGGAAGGTAGACTAGCTGGCAAATAAGGGTGGTGATGGTGGAAATTCTTTGGTTATTAATGATCAGTAGTTATAAAAAGAGCCATCAGCATTTATAATATATATCATTAAGTTAACACAGTTTCTAAATCAACTCTATTAAGCTATTGGTTATTACTAGATTATGATTTATTCCAACCTTTAGGAAGTGTTGGTCTCTCGGATCTTATTTTAAGTATCATTAAGCTAGTATATTTTTCCAAAATGCAATATATCCTAACCTTTATTCTATTATTATTGGATTTCATATAAGTACAATCCTTATATAAGTAGATTAAGATATAGTTAGCATGCATATATGTAATTTCATATTGGCAAAGTTATAGAACAATATATTTAGGACCCTTCATTTTAGAGAGTAATAGTGAAAATCTTTATAAGTTAGCCTTTATTCTATTTATTGTATAGCCATTTGTGGCTCTAAACCCAAATCTCTAAGTCTAATCAGCCTTGTTTTTCAATTATGGAGTCATTCTTTCTCCCATTATGAAAGCTACATAGTGATGTCAAGCTAATGATTTCAACTAATGTAGGCATTCATCTTGGCTTTTCTAGATACTTTGCATGTAGAGCCTTGCCCTTTTAATTCATTTATTGGTCCATCTTTGTCATATTGTGCTTGCCTTTTTTAGTGATCGACAGTTTTATCAATGTTTTCCATGCTTTGAAATTTCATACTATGGCTTTTTGTGGCAATGTGAAGTTAGAAAGATGGAATCATTTGTTAAAACTAGTAGATGGCATGATGAGAATTATGGTGAGCCATGCCCTAGGTGAAGGATTTTTTAAAGTAAAATTTTACATGGAGGACAAACAGTGATATTATAGGGACATTTATTGGGTGTATGGATAGAGCTAGAATAGACAAATGGGATATGGTGAGACTCTACCAAAATATATTTGACCCTATTTGGTGTAGAGACCTAGAATAAGCCATCATGAGCTCAGATGAGAAACTCAGAGTCCCCCTCCTTGAAATGTATATGGATCATCCCTCAAGAAGCTTTGATTTGGCTATAGTACCAAGGCAACCTTTATTGGTAATTCATGATCTTGCAACTTTTAACACAGTGTGGCCAAAATGGAATTGAGCATTCAATTCCTCCTCAGATGGAGAAGGATAGTGGCAGATGATGGCAAGGAATGGCTCAAAAATTATCTCAATTTGTTCAAATCCTGCATTCACCCAAGTGTGGAATTGGAAAATTTGGGTGCTATGGATTTGTGTACCCCTAACATTGAAAATTCAAGTAAGGAAAATAATTCTTTCAAATTCCCACCACACTTCTAGTCTAAAAACCCCAATAATATTGCTGAGATTATTATGGTCTTTTGGTAATAGTAGTGTGTGTAAGGATCTTAGTTCTTGTTTTCTTGTAGTCCTAATGACATTTTTCCTTGCTCTACTTGAGGCCTAGTGTCTTGGCTTGAGCTCTCCCTATCTCTTTCTATGGTCGGTAGGCTTAGGTTGCTAATGTTTGGTAGTTGGCCTTCATTAGAATTAGTAAGGAATATATATTTTATAGTTTGTTGGGGTAGTTTACTATGGATAGTAGGTCATGGTTATTACTAGTATATTGTTTAGGTCAAGCTATATGGTAGTAGTCTAAATCTAGTAGTTATCTCAAAGGCTGGCCAGTAGGTTAGTATATAATGTAAATTAGCTCTGATATCCCTTTCTGAATCCATGAAATTTCATAATACCGTAATATATAAAGTTTATTTTAGTATTGAGCCCAAATGGTTCTCTGCTCTCTTTGTGTGGAATTTATGTATTTTTTTTAGTTTTATTTAAAGATGTATCTGTATATGGACAACTATTTGAGATTTCTTATATTTGCGATCACAGAATTGTTTGATGAATTCTCAAAAAAAAAACTCTAATTAAAATAGGTAGATGAGTTAGTAAATTTATAGTTTCGTAGAAGGTCAGTTCAGCTAGTTTAAATAATAATATACAGAGGCAAGTCCATTAATAATAAACGATCAAGGGGTGCTTAAGACATTACCTAAATAAGGGTATCATTAAACAATGAGATCTATATTCATATTTAATATTAATGATAAGTTTATTAAGTTGAAAGCTTTGTTCTTCATCTCAATTAACCTAGATGCACTCCTTGAGAATGGGGTATATTTTAAGCATCTAGAGTATCATAGAAAGGAATCAGGATATCACAATAGAGCAACATCCAGAGGTCATCATAATTAGTTCAAATTTTCAACTTAATGTATATTTTGATATTATTTAATCTTTTTGCATAAATTTAGGTTTATTATAGTGAATCTTAGTTTAATATAGTATAACTCATTCTAGTAGGATACAATGTTATTGTAATGCCCTTTTTTGTGACTATAAACTGATGGGTTTTAGTTAATATAATAAAGTTGAGCTTTTTACTTGATGTCCTCCAGTATTCTATCCTTCTTGGATAGCCAAAGCATTTGCAATTCATCCTTTTAGGATCTCATGTTTGCATATGGTTTAAACTAATTGTTCTAACATCTACTTTAAGTTGTTTAACTAAGTACTAGGTTATTAAGGGGAAAGCACTCCTCAAAACAAAAAAGAAGAGGAACATATGGAAAGTAGTAAAGCTTTGGACTATTTACTCATTTTTTATACTAGTTTAAATGGAAATAGTGAATGAAGGATAAAGCTAAAATTTAGAAGAGGATTCATATCCTTCCTTTTTTATTGATTAGAAAGATCTATAATTGATAACTAGGGTGCATCCCTTTTATATTTTTAATAAAATAGGACTAACGTCTCGGGCAAGACTAGAGGTTTGCTCTTCCTACCAGTGTCCATTTGAATGGAGTTACTCTACTGTATATTTTTTAATTTAATATAATCAAAGGCTTCAGTCATTTATTGATCAAATATATATATAATATTGAATATTTAATAGCTAATAAACTTTAATATATTTAGAATATTTAATAAATTACTAACTTCAAAAAAATTTAATTAACATAATAATAAAACTATTAATAAAAAATTTAAATAAACTAAAACTAATAATTTAAAAACTTACCTTTCCCAACTGTTGTGGCAGCACTCAACACTGCTATGGCTCCCATAGTAGCGTGAGTCATTGCCAAGCGGCAAGGTAGGGGGGAAGGTCATTGCCCCTTCCCTTATTATATATATATATATATATATTTATTTATTTATTTATTTATTTATTTATTTATTTATTTATTTATTTATATTTCTTTTTGTTTAAAAAAAACAAACAGGCATAGACCCCCTACAAAACATACTTCCTCCTTTTTAATGTTATAAATTATAGTTTAGCATAGAACTATGCAAGTGTGTGTGTGTGTGTGTGTGTGTGTGTATTTGAAAGATTACTCCTTTAGTTCTGATAGAAAAGAAAATACAAACAATACACATCTTTATAAAACATTCCTGGTTCTCTTTCCCAAACCCTCATCTCAATTCTAATAATCCAATTAAGGATCCCCAATTCGTCAAACAAGGGTTTCAGTTCCAAATTCATTTTGAAAATAGATAATTCTCAATCAAAGAATAATAAACTCACATACCGAGGTTTCAACCCAAATAGCAATTTGAAACCAAAATATGCAACAGTGGAAAAGATAGAATTTTGAAGAACGAAACCCACTGTACAAATAAACCATGAGATCTTACCTGGATTTGATGCTAAAATGACAATCACATGAAGCACGCAAACAATCCCCCTTTTTTTGAAAACCTTCCTCTCTAAAATTGTTCCTCCAAAACCTAGTTTCTACAATAATGAGCTCTAGATCTTTGATAAAGAGTTCTCCCCTAAATTTAGGGCTCTGATTGTGCAATCATGTGAGGGAACTCACTGATCAATTATCTTTTATTATTTTATTACCTTTTTACATTTTCATGCACAAACTTCTAGATATTTAATTATAAAATATCTTTATTTAAATAATTAGCTTTCTCTCTTTACTTAATTTATTATATTTCAATTTCATGCATAAGCTTAATGCAATTTAATTAAAATAAAATTGATTAAATTATGTTTTCTCTCTCTTATTAAATCATGAGACGCTTTAATAATATATTTATTAATTCAACTAATAATATTATTTACAGTTTATTATTAAAATAAAACTCTTAAATAAATTATTATTAAATTAAATAAATATAAATATGTCAAAAATAGAACTTTAATAAAATCTTTAAATTTAATTCTTTTATTTAATTAATTTCTCAATTAATTAAATATCAAATTTTTTTTTTAAATTTCCCTTAAATTAAATCATTAAATTATCTTTTAACTTCATTTAATTATAACAAAAATCACAACAGACCCACAAACCCAAATATGATAACTCAACTACAAGACAAAGAGCATAATCAAACTCTAGGGTCAAAGTCACAAATTCATGTCACTAGACAAATTCAGACAGGTAAACAACTTAGATACTTGTCCTATTTTCTAGGACAATTGGCTTAAGGTTTAGGATTCAGACTCAAGAATTATCTCCCCACTTATACCATTGAAATACCATGATAGGGTATGCTCATCCTAGCAATTCATGGAAGTCGATACCTAGTGCCTATAATTTGCATAAATTCCATGCATGTACAAACACATATATTCTAAACTAAACAAGCAATGGTGGGAAGTGGTGCATCATGTAGATCTCGACTAGCAGGTAACTACAACTCCCTTCCTCAACCATGTTAGAAATATCAAACATAAATAAAACATACATGTACACCATACACATGCAAGTATGGGGTAAGTATGCATAGAAACCACATAAAAATAATTCATCTAACTAACATCATTAAATAACTAAAAGTCACTACATGAACATATATATATATATCATCATTCAACAATCATGCATACATGAAATAACTAGTACTAAAGTAATTCAACACCTATATTAACTAAATATGAAATACATTTAATCTAATCTAGTAACCAAGTACCAAAAATCATAAAATTGGCCTAAAAGAATCCAACAATATAGTCTAAAAAGTCAACTAGGGGTAGGCATTACATCTTTAGCATATTAGACAAGTATTGTAGAGAGTGAAAGAGGAGAAGTTGGTGATTGATCTAAAAATGTTTTCTTTTATGCAAGAGGATATTGTGTATGTGGGATTGGTGATTTTAGATGATGGTTTGACGATAGATCCTAAGAAGGTTAAAGCAATTTTGGAGTGGCCTACACCTAAGAATATGGGTGAGGTAAGATGATTTCATGGTTCGGCTAGTTTTTACAAGAAGTTTATAAGGAATTTCAATTCTATTTATAATTATATGACTGAAACAATGAGAGGAGATAAAAAGAAATTCAAGTAGACACATGGAGTTAATAAAATTTTTGAGATTTTGAAACAAAAGGTTGTTGAGTTACCTATCTTAGCTTTCTCTAATTTCAATAAGGTATTTCAAATTGAATGTGATGCAAGTGGTAGTGCAATAGGAGTTGTATTAAGTCGAGAAGGTAAACATGTTACTTTCTTTAGTGAAAAGTTGAATGGTGGTAAAAGGAAGTATTCTATATATGATCAAGATTTTTATGCTATGGTTCAAGCATTGAGGAAGTGGAGACATCATTTGATTCCTAAGGATTTTGTTTTGTATACTGATCATAAAGCCTTACAATACTTGAGAAGTCAACATAAGCTAAATCAAAGACATATCAGGTGGGTAGCTTATTTATAGAGTTTTACATTTGTGATTAAGAATAAGAGTGGAGTCACTAACTAAGTTTTTGATGAATTGAATAGAAGACATTCTTTATTGACCAAGATAAAGGTTTAAGTTCTTGGTTTTGATGAGATGACGGAGTTATATGATATTGATTCTGATTTTTTTGAGATGTGGAGAGAGTGCAGAGCACCTAGTTTGACAAAAAAACCAACTAAGTTTGATGAGTATTTTATTCAAGAAGTTATGTTTTTTATTAGATAAATAGGTTTTACAAGGATCCTGAAATCCAAAAGTAATTACATAACTATGGCTAATAATAAGCAGTTAAAGCCTAGCCAAAAAAAGATAGGTCTCTCGGCTGATAATAAGCATAAAGCCCAGCCTAGAAAAAAGGCCAATCAAAAGGCCAATAGAACATCCAAACAGAAAGCCAGGACAAGCAAAAACCAACAAAAAATAGTAAAATTCTAACAACAAAAGACATAACAAGAGAATTACTCTTTCATCTTCCTCTCAAGCTCCTACATAGTCTGAGTAGCCTCATAAGCTTCATGGGTCTCCTTTGTTATTTGCTCGTGGGTATTCTATGCAACCTAATCCATACTGGTGAAGGTAATATCACTAGCCAAATCCTTATCAGTTCTAGCTCTTCCTCTAGCCTTGTCTTCATCCTCTTCCAGTATACTTCTAGCTCTTAACACACCAGTTAGGGACATAATGTTTTCATTGATCAAGTTGAGTATGGAAATAATTTGATTCACTAGGTTCTGGTTATAGTTTTCTAGGTTTTGGATTCTCCACTCTACTAACCTAAATCTTTCCTCCTAGTCCTTCTAATAACCTAGTCTTGGCTCTTTCTTATTTCTTTCCATATATTCGATCTTCTCCCTAAACTCCTCCAACTTGTGATAAAGCCACTTGATTGATCTAAAATTATCAATCATATTGTTACAAGCATTATCCAATAGGTTCATTCTCATCTCCCTAGCATTATCAATTATTTCCACTATAGAAGGGTCGATGAGGTCTTCAAACTTGGGATGTTCCTTATTATCAACTAGAATCTAGGGGTTCATAACCTCTCTTCCTATACCCATAGTCACAATTCTGACTTTGAAGTTCTTCCATGCTTTTCTCCTATCCTTCAAAACCATTTTGCCACCCTCTCCCCCAATATCCACCTTTTCCTACTCCTAGGGTTGATCTGGGGATGAACAAGGGAAAGAGGGATAGTCAAAAATTTTGGCTCCTAGCTCAAAACCCTATCTTCACCCATACCTTTTTCTGTCTTCCATTTCTTCCCTACAACATCTTCTAATTTAATAACTTTTTCCTCCTTTCCCTCTTCTTTAGAAACCAAGCCCTTCCCTTCCTTATTATAGTCCTATCATCCTGACCAAAAAAAATTTACCCATGGCCTCTGGGGCTCTTCCTTCAAGGGATAATGGAAAAAGGAGACTTTGTATCCTTTCCTTTTTCTCTCTTACCTAAGGAAGTGTTCCCCTCTCCCTTAGAGCTAATACTCTAGATATCATCTAGATCAGAAGAGAAACTATAGCTATCCATGGCTTCAGTAACATTTACATTCAAGAAGCTATGTTTTTTAAGGTTATTTAGTTGTGTATTCATAAGAGTTCTATGAGATTGAATTTGATTAAGGAAAATCATAGTGGTGGATTGGTTGGACATTTTTGAGTTGATAAGACACTAATTTTGTTGAAAGAGAAGTATTATTGGCCTCAAATGTATAAGGATGTTCAGAAGTTTGTAAAGAGTTGTGGAGTTTGTCAAGTTGCAAAAGGAGTAAGTTAGAATACTACTTTTTACATACCTATTTCTATTCTTGAGAAACCTTGGAGTGACATCAGTATGGATTTTTTTCTTGGATTTCCTAAAACAATGAAGGGGTATGATTCTATATTTGTTGTTGTGGATAGATTTTCTAAGATGGCTCATTTTATACCTTGTAAAAAGACATTAGATGTCAAGCACGTTGCTGAGATTTTCTTTAATGAGATTGTAAGATTGCATGGATTACCAAAAATTATTATTTCTAATAGAGATAGTAAGTTTGTTGGTTATATTTGGAAGACTTTGTGGAAGAAGATGAGTACCAAGTTGAAGAATAGTTCTAATTTCCATCCACAAATAGATGGATGGATAGAGGTTGTGAATAGAAGCTTGGGTAATTTGTTGATATGCTTAGTTGGAAATGAATCACATAACTGGGAGATGAAATTAGCTCAAGCTAAGTTTGCATATAATAATTCTATGAATAGGAGTAACGAAAGACATCTTTTGAGATTGTTACTAGAATGTAGCCTAGAGGAGTATCAGATTTAAGGGATATTGTTGGTGAAGAAAAGAGAAGTGATGTAGGAGAATAATTTGATGATTTCATGGAGTATTTGCATAAGGAAGTCAAGTTGAAGTTGAAACAAAGTAATCAAAAGTACAAGGAGAATATTGATAAGTCTAGAAGACATCATGTTTTTGAAATTTGTGTGAGGTGATGGTTCATTTGAAGAAAGGAAGATTTCCTATTGGAACATACAATAAGTTGAAGATGAAGAATTTTGGACCTTGTAAGATCTTGAGGAAGTTTGATAATCATAATGCTTATGAAGTTGAGTTGCCTAATGACATGGATATATCTCCTATATCCAATGTTGTTGATTTGTACAAATATCATGAGATAGATGATGAAATTGTTGTATCAGATAATTATCCTAACAAGTGGATTGAAGAGGTTGAATAGATATTGAATTAGAGAGTTGGTAAGAACATAAGAGGAAAATATTCCTATGAGTATTTGGTAAAATGGAAGAATAAACCAATGGAATATGCTACATGGATTTCCCAATTTGAGTTGGATTTTGATCAGGTTTTGACATCTCAATGATTCAAGAGAATCATTTCTTTCAACCCTAGTTTTTTGATGTAGGAGCATACTAGGTTGCATGGCTATCTTGTATATTTACCAAATCACTTAGTTACTACCAAGTTGCAATGTATTGCATTTGTGAGTTTTCTATGTTTTTTCAGTTCACAATTGCTATCAAGTTATCTTATGGTTGTCAAATTCCTTTGGTTGCCAAGTATTATCAAGTTTCTTTGGTGGTTGAGTGTTGTTGAGTTCCTTTGGTTATTGAGTGCTATTAAGTTCCCTTTGGTTTCCTAGTACTATTGAGTTCATTGAGTTGTAGCATTTGTTGGATTCTTCATTTTTTGAGTTGTATGTGTATGGTTTCCTGTTGAAGCCAACCTTTGCATTTACTTTAGTGATAGGTATTTGATGAGTGCTGACGTGTGGCTTATCCTAGAATTTAATATGAGATTTTATTTTGTTCTAGTTGCAACAGGCCAACTTGCGGCCATGCATGTATTTAAAAAGGTCCTTGGTAGAGTCTTAGGTATTAGAAAAGGAGTAAGAAGATAGAAGAAGTAGAAGGAAGTTAAATTGTGAAGTTTGATCTTTGTGAATCAAATATAATTGTAATGTGGTCATAATGAAAAAGGCCTTATAGTTGGGCATGTATCTGATATTTACAATGAATATATGAAAGAATTTGTTCCTCTCAAGTTTGTTGTTATTTGGTGTTCTGTTGGCCTGGTTATCTCATCCCTCCCTACATCAAACCTAATGGTTTTCCTCTAACAAATGAGAAATATATGGTATGTAGATTGAAGAAATCTATATATGGTCTGAAGAAAGCATCTAGAACCTAGTATGCAAGGTTGGACAAGTATTTGGCAAACCTTGGATTTGCTAAAGGTATGGTAGATAGTAACCTGTATTTGAAAGAAATTGAGAATGGTTTGTTGATAATAGTAATATTTGTCAATGACATGATATTTGGATGGAATGATGAAGAAAGTGATAAGTTTGCTGAAGAAATGAAGAATGAGTTTGAAATGAGTATGATAGGAGAAATGACAATTTTCCTAGGTTTACAGATTGTACAGAATAGTGATGGCATTTTCATTTCACAAGCTAAGTGTTTGAAAGACTTTTTGAAAAGATTTGTCTTGGAAAGTTGTAAGCCTATTGGTACACCTATGATAATTGGTCAAAACTTATCTAGCAAAGATGAGACACCTACAATTGAGTAGAAGATGTATAGATCCATGATTGGAGATTTTCAATATCTTATTAACACTTGACCAAATATAGAAAATGTAGGTGGGATTGTAGCTAGATTTCAAGCCGATCCTAAGGAGTGTCATTATGTAGCAGTAAAGAGGATATTTAGATATTTGAAGGTAACATCTAATTATGGAAAATGGTATGATAGATCAAGTGATTTTACTCTATGTTCTTATATTGATACAAAATGGACAGACAATATGGATGATAGAAAGAGCGATAGTGGTGGAGTATTCTTTCTTTGAGGAAGATTGGTTTCTTGGCTAAGCAAGAAACATGATTATATTTTGTAGAGTATAGCTAAGGTGGAGTATCTAGCAACAACAAATTATGGATGAAGTAGATGTTGAAGGACATTGGGATAGATCAACCTATTCATTGCACCAAAAGATCAACCTATCAATGTTGGATACAACCAATAGTCTTATAGAACCATAGGAGATGGTTAAGCCATGTTGTGAATCCTATGAGGACATTGGCCCACTACAAACAAGGATAACATAGAAAAGATAAAAATTGTTGAATTAGATTTATATGTTGAAGGAGACTTTATCATGGTGAGAAAGGGATCAATTATGTAGTTGTCAAGAAGACTAGAGGTATTGATCTTTAGAACCCGTTATTTAAGTCAAGGTAAAATATGAAAAATAATAATAGAACATCTTCTTTTGAAAATTTGGTTTCTTATGACATGGTTAAAAAAATTCATTTGGAGAAATTTCCTCATTCTAGACCCTCCAAAGCCTCTTGGGTGAGTGATGAATAGAGCCTTGTGTTTAGGGAGCAGTATTATGCAGAATTTTTCATTATAGAGTATAAGAAGTAGGTGTTATGTGATATTGTGCCAAAGAGATGTGGTCATAACCTATTAGAGAGACCTTGTCAATCCATGAGAAGGAAAATGCATGATGGGTACACAAACACCTATCTTGTGCATAAAGATAATAGATGGTTTATTCTTAAACAATTGCAAAATGACTTTTGAATTAAGTCAAGAGTTATTTGTTTTGGAAAAAAGGAATATATTAATTTTTAGGGTTACATGGAGTATAGGTTTGTGGAAGAGGATCAAAAGATCAAAGCATCATTTTTCGTGTTAAAATGGATGATAATAAAATTAAACACATGTTGATAAAATAGTAGAGTAACATGGATAATAAAGGAGTAGATGTAGGCACACATTGGTGTCCTATTATTTCACCAATATAAGACAATAAAGCTCAATCCATGTGTTGGTGTTTAAAAATACTGAACATCAAAATGCTCAGTACCAAAGTGATAATACACATGTAACCTAAGGATCAGCTACTTCCTATCAACAATTACATGTGAAAATCACTTGGACCCAACTTCAACAAAACCAAGAATGGTTTTCTACTCTTTAGGCTCTACAAAACCAAGTTGGGTATACCTAAGGGATGATTCAAGTGCTAAGTGATATATGAAAATTATCTTAGTTTCATTCTAATTCTCATCTTTTATCTTCAAACACATACACATTTCATCCAATTCTTTAATATTTTCAAGTTTATATACATCCCTCATTGGTAGATCTGGTCATAATTCTCCTAGGGTTTACAAATGTTTCTGGAAATAGCAACCATGTAAGACTTAGAAACTAGATATAAATGAGTGGTGACCAGAATTTGTAACTTAGAACAAAATAAAATGAAAATGATTTTGATTTTATAATTGATTTGATATGTAATGGTAGGATTTACTCTCTCTCACTTCTGACTTATGTGACTAGTGCCTTATCCACTGGGCAAAAGATTGACTATTGGCTAGTGATCTAATTTGAATAACTTGTAAATGAATCTATCAATTTTAATCACTCATTTCCATTCTTATGAACTATCCATTTCATAAACTTATAAACTCTACTGATCTACTAAAGCATTTACTTAATTGCTTGAATTAAAAGCAACAATAGAACCAGTATACAACCCATCCAGATTCCATTCAATCAATTAAACCTTATTCAAATGACTTCAAAGTAAACAAACTCATAAAATGGAGATAGAAATTGGTGACATAGATCTGATGCAAATACCCCTTTGTATTATCCTTTTAGATGAGTAATACAATAACCAATAGAAACTCAATGAAAAATCCCTGAATATCTTGTTGATTCTGTCATTTCTTTATAGTATCAGAAAGTACACAATTGAAAGTATACTCAAAACAAATACATACTATTGGACCAACTGTACTTTTCTTGATAGAAACAAAAAAAATTACAAGCCATTTGGACCCCACACAATGCCTTGAAAACTCATTTATAAAGCATGAGTTGCAACAAGTAAAGGGAAATTGTGACTGATAGGTGTCCTTTTACAACAAGAAATACAACAGACTTTTTCAAAATATCTTTGAATCGTAACATAAACAAAAAAAAGGTGAAATCAGTTGCACAGGACAACTGGAGCATCAAATCTTCAATTTTGTCTCTTCCTTTAACTGCCCCCTATTGGTAAAGCCTTTATCTATGTGATTGTCTCCCATACAATAACCTCTCTCTTTGTTGGCCACTTGCATTCTTTGGTTGTTGTCAACTCACTAAAAAACTTTTGCCACCTGGCATCTGTGATTACTTTTCCCTCTATTATGAACCTATTCATTTCAGTTTCAATTTTGAACAGAGTGTCAATGAGTTCATTGAAAGAAAACTCATCAGTATTACCTTTAAAAATGGAAATCGCCTATGGAAAACTTGTAATGTAGTCAAAAGAACCAAACCATTCATTCTAATCTTTCACTTGGCCATCAGAATTAAGGATTGAAAGAATCAAAAAATAAAAACCATTAATCAATACTTTCATTTTATTATGAATAATTGTTAATTTCCCTGTAAAGAATTGCAACAAATACTTTACTTTGTCCATACCCTCTTTGACAGCAATGACCTTATTAGGAAGGTTTGGCTTCTTAGCTAGTAGAGGTATCAATCTATCAACAAATTGCATGTAAGATCCCCATTGCTAGAAAATTGGGTCAAACCAAGTTGTAGCTTCCTTACATACTTGCTCTATAGCTTGCAAGTTTGTGAATGCATTGTATGCATCTTGAGATATCCTCTTCAAGATGCTTACCCTATGATTCTTCATGAGTGCAAAGTGTTTAACTACATTGGATATCTCTTTGCCAGTGGTATTATCCAGTGTCTAGACAATCATGTTGCCCTGAGCAATCTCCTTTATATCCATCATTCTAGGTTTCTTCGTGTTAGGGGTAGCACTCCATACTATTAGGGTCTTTGCATCTACACTAAAACCTTACCCTCTCTTCGGGCCTTCATTTTTGTTGGCTTCATAGCTAATTTCCTTATCTTGCCTTCTCATTTAGTCAAGAACAAAGGCTTTCTCTATATCCCATCTTGGCACTAAAATCATGCCACTCCTATGAACCAACTCCCTTACTTCTACAGGGGTCATTGTCTCATTGTCTAGACCATATGCCAACAACTTATCAACCAATTCCTTATTCCTTTCAGGATCCTCTCCTGGCATGAGGCTCAATGTGAGTTCATTTTTCCTAATTTTATATAAGAGGCTTTTAAATTTAGATGATTTTATAAAATCATCATCCTCCATAAATTTCTCAAATTGGATGAGTCTATTATCCAATCTAGAGGCTGCAATCTCTAAATTAGTTGAGGCTCTTCCTGCCTTTGCAGCCCTTTTTTGTAAGTAATTTTGCTTAATATTAGCAAAATATTAATCATTTCTTGGCATGACCTGCAGAGCCTTGCTCACCACCCTTTTTGGGATATGCATTATCTTTTGCCTTTTGTTTCCTTTGGCCACCCATGTGGAGCATGATGGTTGTTCTTCCTCTTCAACATGAATCTCCAATTGAACATTAGGCTCAGGGGATTCTCCGTTCACCATTGCCTCCTCTCCCTCTAGCTCACTTGGTATTTGAGCCATGATGTAATCAAAATTTTCAACCATTTTTCTCAAATTTCTAGGATAAGGGATATCAGTATAAAAACCCTTGAAATCTGGGTTAGTCCTCTTAAAGGTATCCTCCACTTTCCTGATTTCACAATATTTTCCTAGCAACTCATTTGCCTCCCCTATTGCTACTATATTAGAAATTAAGTCTTCTATAGGGATTGGTTTGCTTGGAGGCAAAATATAACCCCTAATGGCCTTCACCTCATTTGTTATATAGTTCTCTGGGTCATACATTCTATAAGGTCAATTAGCAAACTTATACTGACCTAGGTACTCACTTAATTCTTCATAGGCACTCTTCCTAATTACAAAATTATTGGAGAAAAAGGTTAATTTAATTTCTTTTATTAAATTATCTTTTCTCCCTTCTTAAGATTTTGCTTTATGCATTTTTTAGCTTTCTCTATTTAATAATTAATTAGTAATTATTAAATAGCTTTCACCTTTAGGTTACCTTTAGTAACTTGTTAGGTTACCCTTTTGGGTTTCGATCTCCTTTTATAAGGATTGATCTCTTTGTATTTTATTATCTTTTCCATTTCTAAAAATACATTAGCATATTTTTCATAGCAAAACCCTTGTCTCCTCTCGTCTTTTTCTTTTGTGATAGGTTTTTGCATGCAAGTATTCGAAGACTTTGTGGATTTGTGTTGATCAAATCCTTCATGGTATTAGAGCTAGATCTGTTGTAGCTTGTTTAGTATTTGAAGAAAAGAAAGAAGAAGGGTTTGGCAAATCAGATTTGGTATTTTTTTGGGTATTTTCTTAAATATAGGGGGTTGTTGATTTTTGAAGCTGCTTGAGGCCAAACGGACATCACGGATGGATTTAGAAGGTGTCAAAACCCTTGTTTCCATATAAAGTTTGTCCATTTTGGACAACGTTGATCTAGAAGGCAAAAAAAAAATTGCCCAACAAGGTCATGCGGCCTCTACCCACACTCTAAGGTGAGAAAAAAATTTAAAAATGCAAAAAAAAAATTAAAATTCAGCATTTTTCAGTTGTAGCAGTTATTTAACCACTAGCGGTGCCGCGCAGTCACCATTAGTGGTTACCACTAGTGGTTCGCACAGTGGCTCCGCCATGGCCCCGCTTGGCCCACCCTCCACCCACCCTCCACTCGGACACCGCTCTGCCGGTAGTGCAAGGGTGGCTGATTTTTATTTTTTTTAATATTATTTTTTAATTAAAAAAAAAAATTTGTGCATTCCAATGGCCCTATAGGTTTTTTCTTCGTAACTTGAGCATACAGACATTTTTTTTAATCCAAAAAATGCATTAAAAAGCTGGTTCTAAGATTAAGACATTGGTGCAAGTGTTTTTGGGTTTTGATGTAGTTTGATTGCCTATTTTGGTAGTCAAAGCTGGATGTTCTATTTTGCAGTCTGAGAGGCATATCTTGAGCATCCAATCTCCGATTTGGGACTTCTTTATATTGTTGGAAAGTTGTTTTTGTTCTCTTTCTAGTGATGCTAGTTGTTGTTCCAGATTCTATTCTAGGCACATTCTATTCAGTCTTTTTCTTTTTTCCATTTTGGTGGATATCTTGGTTGTTTCAGGTCTAAGGATCAATTTTGTTGCTTCAAATGTTTCGCCATGACTTGTACTATCTTCTGTATTAGTCTTATGTCTCTTCTAATCTATTTAGACATCATTTGTATGTATTCTTGCAAATGCATTGAGATAAAGTGCCATATTGCATCTGTATTTTTTGTTTCAGTTGTTTGCCTTGTTTTGCCTTCTTCGAGTAGTGTCATCTGAGGACAATCATATAGATTATTGTATTCTTGGGATTCATTATATCTTGTGACTTATTGTACATGCACTATTCTAATAAAGTGCCATGGGGGGTTGATGTTTTGCCTTTGTTTGTCATCTTCCTTTATAAGAATTTATCAAAGCCTTCAATAGGTCCATATCAGCAAATACCTTAGGGAATATCAATTTTTCCATATTTTTGTTCCACGGGTTGTACACTTGCACATTTTCTATTCTATTATGATAGAAATACAAAAATAGATTAAAACCATCGACCTTAGGGCATTTTGCATCCCTACACAAGAAGTAAGGGTCCTTGAAAACATGGTCATTCACTAAAATTGCGTTGGATGACCATGGAAGAATTTTTAACCAATCCTCTGCATGCTTAGTTGGCTTTCGAACCCTCGACTTCTCTTCTATTTTCATAGCACCCTTCTTTTCCTTTCCTTCGGCTGTAACTTCTATGACATCATCACCTTCATCTTCAACTTCCACTTCTTTAGTCGAAACCTCTTCAACTTTCATGTCAGCCATTTTTCTACAAATGTATTTCAAACTTTTACAACAATAACACAAAAATTCATAAAGCTAGGGACACCTAAAATTCTCAGAATAGAAAACACGAGCTCTTTGAATGGAAAATATTCTAAATGTTCAATCAAATTATATAATTTAATCATGAAATCTATCAGCTTTAATAAATTTTGCATGCACAAGATTTAATACCACCTTTGTAGGATGTCAACAAAGAATATCAACCATGTAATTTGGCCCTAGAGTACTTTTTTGTGTTTTAGTTTACTTGGCCATGGTGAATTTTTCCTTTCTTCAAAACTAGCATGACACCTCAGCCACTCTCTTTTTCAAATTTGGTCTTTTGCTTTTACATTGAATCAAAAACCTTCAATCTTCCTAACCCTGGAGATACAGCTAGCAAACCTTTACGTCTGTCTGATGATGCTTCAGAAAAATCCAAGCATAGAAGCGTTAGGGTTCTTTAAGCATGGCTTTGTAATTACTTTTACGTTCTTACGTGGCCCTTTTCACTATAAAATCTCAAGCCCTCTCAACATACCTCTTTGTGCTTACGCTTCAACACATCTCATACTAGTGTAAAGCATTTGTTACACTTTCATTTTACCCTTTACACTCCTATGCACTCTTCAATTTTCAAAGCATCATAATACTTTGCAAATCCATCCTCCGATTATATGCTTGAAACTCTCCCCATAGCATTGTAATACCCTTTGCCTTTTCTTTCTTTTTCTTTATGCCCACATGGGTTACCTTATTCTTGTAACATCAAAAGCCTTTACAATCCACCTCCCACTGTTACATTTCATCCCCTTTGTATCATCGTGAAGCACTCATCTCATTACCCATTTTACCTTTTATGCTCCTATGCTCAAACGAATCTCATATCCATGGAGATGGAGATGAAATGCCTCTTTGTCCATATGATATCCTTGCAATCATAAGAGTGTAATGAAGATTTTTACTTTTCAACAAAACAATGACCTACATCAGATCTCAAAAAAATAGAAAAAACATCACTGTTGATTTAAGCACATGCAAAATGAAAGATTTAAGTTATCCTCCACACAGACTAGGCCCATCTGTCATCTTTGACATGTCATCATTTGATTCATTCTTCTCAGGGCACAAGTGGCATTTCTTCAGAGCCTACACAACATGTCCCTTTGTATGTCATCACTTTACAGTTGCTCACAAGTCAAAACAATGAAAGCAAGTATAAGAAATTAAATCTTGCCTCATTCTTACGAGTTCCCCTTGAATGTAGAACCATAAAACACTTTAGTATTCTCATGAGACATCCTTTAGGCCATCACGGGCCTTTATGCCCTTACAACATTCAATGAAATGTAAGTGCATGAACCAAAGTGATCCACCCTTCTTCTCATCCACTCAACACATTACTCATATCCCTGTAAAACAATAGAAATGGTTCCTTTTAGAAACATATTAAGCTCATACGCTCAAAAGGAAAATGTATGACTGGAAATACATGAATGAATTTCTTTCACTGATATGGTTTAACTCATCATCATAGAATCATAATTCAAAACTTACAAAGTATGAAAAGTGCTTTACACTTCTTCACTCAAGGATCAATCATGTACTCGAAAAGATTCATAGTCCATCACTTCATTGTTATGAGTTACAGAACCGTATGCTTGTAAATCAAAATGACTTTACACCTTTGTGCCAAAGATAAAACATGACCACAAAAAAATAAGAAAGAGAGTTCAACACTTCTACGGGAAACCCTAACACCATAACACCGTAAAGGAGTAGATTTAAGAATTTTACAAACCCTTTCAAAAATTTGAATATAACCTAGGGTTTTATCACATTTAGGGAATTTTAATGACTGTGTTGATGACAAACCTTGAGAATTTAATAAAATTCAAATAGTATAAGGATCAAGGCATGACTAGGGTAACACAAAATTTTGAAAAAATATAAAAAGGAAACCTTAATCTATAGGACACAGGGATTACATGATTTTTTACACTTATTTTGAAACTTCTTTGCATCGTAAAAAATTAGACCATTAGTGGCTCTATCTTGCGATGATAGACTACTTAAGTCTATGCAAGAACTTAGAATATATGGTAGAGAAGACCACATATTTGATACAATAATGACAACTTCTTCACAGGGCACAGAAACAAGGAACCAAGTTGTACAAGAAATTTACAAGGATTTACAAAATACCCTAAAACTATTGCTCATGGAATACAGATACCTTTAAGAAAAGTACCTTTTCAAGAATTGTCCATGAACCAGCAAGTCAAGAATATCTCCAGTTACATCCTTCAAAAAATATGAATCTTCACCATTTGTATCACAACTATTGCATGGGCCAAGCCAGATGGGATCAAATTTACCATGCTTCCCTTTATCTTCCATTCTAGCATTCTACATCAATACAATATCACCTATTTCAAATTTCCTCTCAATGGCCTTTTTGTCATACAAATGCTTCATCGATGACTGTAACTTGGCATTTTGAATAGAAGAATCTCTCCTTGTATCTTCCAATTGTACAATATCATCCATTCTAAGTTGCATCTCATCAATGATATCTTCTTCATAAAGTTGAACAAACTTGTACACTTCCTTTAAATTATTTTGTGGAAGTCTAGCTTGTATAACATAGACCAAATCAAAAGGATCACATCTAATGGCCTTTTTCACAGTAACCCTATTAGCCCACAGAGCTAATGGCAGTTTTGAATCCCAGGCCTTCTTTTTCTCTCCTAAAATCCTCTTAATGATTTTTAATATAATTTTATTACTTGATTCTACCTAACCATTCCCTTGGGGATGATAGGGTGATGAGGTGTATTGTATAATGCTATACTTTTTACAAAAATTCTTATATTCCTCAGATCTGAAACACATAGCATTATCAGTTACAATCTTTGGTGGGCATCCAGAGCTAGTCACAATATTATTTAGAATGAAATTAATCACTACTTTACTTGTTTCATTCTTAGTAGGAATTGATTCAACCCACTTAGTGAAGTAATTAGTAGCCACTAGGATCCAAGAATGTCCACCACTTGACTTATTTAAAATCTCACTAATGAAATCAATCCTCCATTGTTGAAATGGTGCCTGCACTTCAATTGGTCTTAATGGTAAATTCCTAGAAAATTTTAACTTTCCACTAAACCTTTGACATGCATCACATATCTTCACAAACTCGTGAGTATCTCTTCAAAGTGTTGGCCACCAAAAGCCAGCCCTAAGAATTTTATGAGCAATGATTTTAGCCATATAATGACCCCTACACACACCTTCATGCATATCTTTTAAGATTCTTTTAGACTCAATTTCATCTACACGCTTCAAAAGGACCCCTTCCATATTTCTCCACCATAACTAGCCTTGCATTATAACATATCTTATAGCCTGCAACTTCAGAGATCTTTTTTGGTTGTCTGTTAACCTTGGTGGGGATTTCATATTCTACAAGTAATAAATGACATCTCTATACCAGTCAGAAGTATCCATATCACAAAGGTTATCCTTGCAACCATCATCAAGTTGATTTATTTGGTTTGCCTCTAAATTGGCTTCTACCATTAATTTGGCTAGCCCTTGACTTCTAACCAGTTTGGTGATATGAATATCAATATTAAATTCTTGTATTCTGTTAATCCACCTACATCTTCTGCTAGATACCTCTTGTTGTGAAAATATGTCATTTACAGTAGTAGTAGGGACAAATGTAATAGCAGTAGCTCCCATTAGGTAACATGTAAAAGACTTTACCCCTTTCACCAGTGCATATGCCTATTTTTCATTTATATCATACTTGAGTTTTGTTGCCTGCAAAAATTTGCTAAATATGCAATGGGCTTCTCATAACCTTATTCATTTTTTGTAACAGTACTGTAGCAATAGTATGAAATGAAGCAAAAGAAAATATATGCATTGGCTTATCATAATTAGGTGCTCTAAGAATAGGAGCATCCTTAATAGCTTGCTTGATCTTCTAGAATGCAATGTTAGGCTCATCATCCCATTTTATCTCAGATCCTTTCTTTAATGTTCTTGATATAGGCCTACTAATCTCTGCAAAATTAGTCACAAATCTTCTAAGGAAATTAATCTGCCCAAAAAATGACTGAATTCCCTTAATACTTTTAGGCTTTTGAATCTTTTCTATTGCTTCTACCCTTTCACGATCAATCCTCACTCCATGCTTACCAACTAGATGCCCTAACAACTTTCCTTCAATAACACCAAAATTACATTTCCTTAGATTTAAAGAGATACCATACTTAAGGGTTCTAATAAATACCTTTTCTAGATGTATGCAATGATCATTCTCATCCTTGGAATAAGTAGTGAGATCATTCTGATATACAACCAAGAATTTATCAATAATATCAACAAAAGCCACATCCATAGCCCTTTTAAAAGTAGCCCCAGCATTAGTAAGCCCAAAAGGCATCCTGACATATACATAAGTACCCCATGGTGTAATAAAAGTAGTCTTAAACTATTCTGATTATTTAACAACCACTTGATTATAACCTAAAAATCCATCCATCATAGACATAAGTTCAAAACTAGTGACCCTTTGGAACATGGCTTCCATATTTGGCAATCCATAATTATCCTTTAATGAAGATATATTAAGGTTCCTAAAATCAACACATAACCTTGTGTCTCCATTTTTCTTCCTAACAAGGACTAAATTGAACACCCAAGAGGAATGTCTAATAGGCTTTATGATTCCTGCATCTCTTAACTTGACTAGTTCCTCTTGCATTTTGGGAGCCAAAGTTGGATTTATTGGCCTTTGTTTCTACCTAAAAGGTTTAGCATATGGTTTCAAAGGGATTTCATGCTGAAAAAGATCTTCCCTATAAGCTTTTAGGTCATCATATGACCATGTGAACACATGTCTATATTTCCTTAACAAATCTATCAAATCTTGCCTAATTTTAGGAGGTAAGTTCTTACCAATATATACCTTTTTAAGTGTTTCCTCAATTCCCAAATTTACCTCCTCCAGATCTTTGGCATCATACTTATTAGCATCAACTTGTGACATGTCTTGGTTGTCAAAAATAGTTTCTAAAACAACTAAAACCTTTGGGATTTTGTTTGTCTTTAATTGCAAAACTTCCTACCCAAAAATAATATCTTTTCCATTTACATTCTCCACATAGGCTGCACAATCAATTTCTTGTCCTGACAACATACTCTCATAGTTCAAAAATCTCAAAATATCCTTATCATCTTCAAACACTTGCCAATTGTAGATATTATCAGGAACAAAGGATCTAGTTTGAGTCTTAATTTTAGATACACCAGCAAATGTAATATCATCAAGTTTTATTGCTATGTTTTCTAGTAAGTCTACCATCTTGTTATTAGTCCTATCTTTCCAAATTATCCCAAATGCATCAAAATATTCAATCATATCCCATACAGCATTCCTATATTGTTTTAATCTTCTTCTTCTTTTGACACATAAGCATTACAAAAGCAATTCAGAATCTCCTACAACATGCAAACATTTTATCCCATGCTTGTGAGATAATCTAAGGCCTAATAGAAAAGCCTCATATTCTGCTATATTGTTGGTACAAGGGAAACTTAAAGTAAAGGAGAATTTGTATGTTACCCCTACTGGAGATATCAACAAAATACATGCACCAGATCCATCCTTGCAGCAAGCACCATTAAAAAACATAGTCCATAGATCACCTTTTTCTATCTTTGTGTTAGCTTCTACTTCCATCTAAGACTTATGCTTGGATTTCTTTAAATTTAGAACCTCAGCTTAGAATGCATTGATATTTGTATCCACAAAGTTTGTCATATCATCATTTATGTCTTCTTCTATCATATATACACTTTTAGGCTTCCTACTTACTTTTATAAAATTCCCCTCAATGTTGAGAGTAGCAAATGATAAATCACACTGTAGACTCCCTCCCATGGTAGCACTCCACTTTCTAGATAACAACATGTCATACTAAGGTGGAATATCAACAACCAACACACTCATAGTAAGTTCTTTGTCAAGACAAGCTATCAATCTATATTGTAAAGAATTAATAGTACCTATGACTGTCACTTCTCTTTTATCCATAGCACAACTTCTTCCTTGAGTAGTATCTACCTTCGGGCCTAATTCCTTCATTATTTCAAAAGGCATCACAGTATTGGAGGCACCAGAGTCAATCATACAATTTTTTAATGTTTTACCATTTATTAAAATACTTAAGAAAAATGGCTCAACATTTCCCAAACATTGATTTATTGAATTATCCAAAACATCTAAGGAATTTGAGACACAACTACTTCAGCTTCTTTATCCTTCACCTTTTCTTTACTACTTTCCTTGGGATTGTGATTTTCATTACACTTATGTTTCACCCTTATATCAGTATCTCGCAACCATGCTATAGCTTTATTTCTATGTCCATGGATTCTTAATAATTTAGACAAAGGGACTTTGACAGTGATTTGTGATAACATAGTAGTCATATCTATAGAAGAATCAAATGGGCCATCAATAACCATATTTCTTTTTTCATGATGTTTATCCAAAAAAATTACAACACCTTGGTGATTCTTGTCACTTATAGTGATTTCTTTTGGTATCTTCTCATCTAACTTCTTTGGAGCATTATTTGGGGACTCACAAACCTTGGGATTATCCATCTTCTTTGGTTCCCATTTTTTATTAGTAATTTTAACCTTCTCAGCAAGGATTTCTTTAGGCTTCATAGCTTCCCCCTTTTTAAAATTAACTCCCTTTATAAACATACTAGCCACCTTGTCATTACCCTCTTACTGGGCCATGTTTCTAGTCTATACTTGAGCTATCATGTTGGCAATAATTTGATCAATCTCTTCTCTAGAGGGCTTTCTTAATGTCACTTCTTCTTTGGCATTTACCATGTTGCACACATTATCTTCAACATCAATCTCATCAAAAAAGACTTGCTACTACATTTCATTCTGAAACTATCTTTGCTCATTTACATCTCTATCATAATCTTCACAATCAGAGTAATCATAATGTGACTCAAACATGTTACATCCAACATCATCATTGTTTTCTTCATGTTCTTGAAATTTTTCTACTATAGTTTGATTACCAAGGAAGGACAAGGCTTTTGCACAAGATTCAGGAGCATGGGGTAATTGATATACAAAGCACCATGTAGGCTTAGTAGTGAATTTAGGATCATCCACTAAATTTATAGAGTTTTTGGATAAGGGATCAGGGATGATCTTGTTGATGGTATTCCTAGGGGGAGGGACATTAGGCTGACCATCTTTCTAGGTGGTGCTATAGGGGAAATTTTGCAACCTATTCTGTCTATTGAAATTTGATTGGTAAGGGACCCTATTTTTAGTGGGACTCCTATCATTTTTTACCTAAGGGAGATTTAGACTCTTTATAGCATTTAGAACTTGACTTATCTCACTAGGGTCTTTCTTTTTTCCACCTTCACTTTTGTGATCTTCCTTTCTATTTCCCTTATTTCTGAATAACCTAGGATCATCTCTTTTATTTTCCAATCCCCTTGAAATTCTCAAGTTATTCTCTACATTTATAGCAATTATGAAAGCATCTCTTAAAGTCCTAGGTTCTTTATCTCTAAGCTAGTATGTCATTTTTCCATCAAAAGCATTCAAGTAGGTAGTCAAACAGATCTTGTCATCCACTCACATGGCTTGCATCAACTTATACATATTTTTTTGGAATCTATTATTGAATTCAGTGACAAACTCATTAGGTAAACTCTTAATATTACTAAATTCACTTAGGATATAGCTTTAATTCTGCTTGTCACCATATTGCTCTTTGAAATAGTACTCAATATCCTTCCAATCAACAATAGATAATTTAGGAAGTCTCTTAAACCATTCTCTAGCATCTTCAATTAATGATTGAACAAACAACTTCATAATAACATCTTTAGCCTCAACCTCATAATCACTCATCATATCAAGAAAACTCCTCAAATGGTCCTCACAAGTGATAGCATTGTTCCCAGCAAATTTAGGCAACCTTTTTCTTATTTCTTGTGGGATGGGGTTAGGGTAACCAAGGATTCCATCAAAACATATTTTCCTATAACCCTCTAACTGGATAGGTCTCCTTTGTAAATCAATCTTAGGATGATGGTCAACATCTCTCTTAGTATTATCCATAGTATTACTATTGCTAGCACCACCAATAGATTTATTAAGATCTACTTTATGTGAAAATGAAGATAAGAAAGAAACAAGTACCTTAGTAGTATTTTGATTTGCATCATTAGATCCACCATCATCTTTGGGCATAACTATAGACTGCCTTCTAGCATTTTCCAAGAATTTAATCTTGGTATTTATCTCAGCTATGGTTGGTTCATTTTCTACAATCTCCAACCTCTTAACCAAAGCATCCTTTTCTTTTCTTTTCTTTTGCAACTCAATATTAGAAGGTGACATGGAATCATGTATGTAAACAATCTTTTTTGGTTCCTTAATCTTAACAAAAAATCTCCTTATGTTTCCCTTTATCTTTAGCCTCAATAGCATGTCCTATATCTTTTGTTTTATTTTTGTTAACTACTAGACCACTATAGTTCTTAATCTATTGTATTACATGTCCTTCTAGGTTCATATTATGAGTTTCAAACAACTTTTTTTCTTCTATCTTAAGTTGTTCAACTTGACCTATAATCTATGGTTTCCATGCATTGGTTGCTATTTCATTTTTCTTCTTTAGGGCAGCAATTCCCCTAAGTAATGTATGCTTTTCTTCAAAGGCTTTTGTAATTCTTTCTTCCCTCTCCTTTTGCAATTTCTTATTTATGGCTTCTTGCTCAGCAAGCTGCATTCTCAGGACCTCAATCTCATCAAGATCAGGGATAGTAAACTCAGAACTAGCAATTTTTTTATCATTAAAACTCTCAAGATCTAAGTGTTTTGGTCCTACTTCTTCTTGAGAATAATCAAATAGGAAAGGGTTTGTACTTTGTTGAAAAACATTATTGCTATTTCTTTTGTCTAAATTGGGTGTATTGTGTTGCCTAACAATTTCCTGACATATTACTTTGGGGGTGCTAAAAAAATCATCACCAGATAGTCTAGGATGGGATCTAGAACTTTGGCAGGATGATTCCCTTTCCACAGCAAAAAAATGAATATTCTCTCCCCTTATTACTTGTTCTTGGGGATGATCTTCTCTATGCATCTAAGACCTTTTCACAGCCCAATTCTATCTTCCCCTAGGAGGAAGATTAGTTTGTAATTTGATTCTCGAGTTTTTCTTCATATTTGCTCGTGTGTATGTCTTATTCTCCATGATTTGAGATAACAAACTTCTAAGTATTGACACTGGTTAAAACCTTCTGAATCACCACCCACCCTAGCAGAATGGGAAAAAATATTGAATAGATCACAATTGCTTCACTAATGATCTTTAAAAAAATGAAAATAACCCTCAAAACCATAGAAAAGTTCACGTGAAAATGTCTACCTCAGACTCTACCCAAGGGAAACACAAACACTTAAATGATACACTAGTTTATGACAACATAAAGTGTTATTTTCCTAGTAGAGTTGCCATTTTTTTGGTGTTTAAAACTACTAAATAAAAAAATGCTCAGTACCAAAGTGATAATACTCACATAACCTAAGGATCGGCTACTTCCAATCAACAATTACATGTGCAAATCACTTGGACCCAACTTCAACAAAACCAAAAATGATTTTCTACTCTTTAGGCTCTACAAAAGAAAGGTGAGTATACCTAAGGGATGATTCAAGTGCTAACTGATATATGAAAATCATCTTAGTTTCATTCTGATTCTCATCTTTTATCTTCAAACACATACACAATTCATCCAATTCTTTAATATTTTCAGGTTTATATACATCCCTCATAAGTAGATCTGGTCATAATTCTCCTAGGGTTTACAAATGTTTTTGGAAATAGCATCTACCTAAGATTCAAAAACTAGATGTAAATGAGTGGTGACTAGCATTTGTAACTTGGAACAAAATGGAACTTGCAATGTGGTCAAAAGAACTAGACTACTCATTCCAATAATTCATTTGGCCATCACAATTAAGGATTGAAAGAATCAAAGAATAAAAATCATTAATCAATACTTTCATTTTATTCTGAGTAACTGTTAATTTCCCTGTAAAGAATTGCAACAAATCTTTTACTTTGTCCATACCCTCTGTGACAGTAATGACCTTATTAGGAAGGTCTAGCTTCCTAGCTAGTAGAGGTATCAATTTGTCAAAAAATTGCATGTAAGGTCCCCATTGCTAGAAAATTGGGTCAAGCCAAGCTATAGCTTCCTTACATACTTGCTTTGCAGCTTGCAAGTTGGTGAATGCATTGTATGCATCTTGAGATATCCTCTTCAAGATGCTAACCCTATGATTTAGCATGTTCATCATTACACCCCTTTTTGGTGCATTATCAGAATGAGATACCTCTACCTCCACACTTACCACAAGCACTAGCACTATCACCCCTATGGGTATATCTTCTATTTGGGCTTCTATTTCCACAGTGTGCCTCACCTCTTCCACATTCCTCTGAGCATGCTTTGCCTCGGCTACAGTTTTGATTTGGTCTTTTAGGGATGCCACTTCTGCTTCTAAGCTTTGTATTTTTCTCTCCAACTCTTCTATCTTTTGCTTCTACACATATTTGGTCTTTAGCTCTTCCTCATACAACTTTCTCACATCTAAACACTCATTATATGCAGCAGCAAGCCTATCTTCAATTTGGTCCACCTTTGCCTCAATCATGAGTGCAAAGAGTTTAACTAGGTTGGATATCTCTTTGCCAGAGGTATTATCCAGTGTCCAGACAATCATGTTTCCCTAAGCAGTCTCCATTATATCCATCATTCTAGGTTTCTTTTTGTCAAGGGCAACACTCCATACTAATAGGGTCTTTTTATCTACACTAAAACCCAACCCTCTCTTCAAGCCTTCACTACTATTGACTTCATAGCTAATTGCCTTATCTTTCCTTCTCATTTGGTCAAGAACAAAGGCTTTCTCTATATCCCATCCTAGCACTAAAATCATCCCACTCCTATGAACCAACTCCCTAGCTTTTGCAGGGGTCATTGTCTCACTATCTAGATTATATGTCAGCAACTTATCAACCAGTTTCTTATTCTTTTCAAGATCCTCTCTTGGCATGAGGCTCAATGTGAGCTCATTTTGCTTAATTTTATATAAAAATCTTTTAAATTTAGATGATTTGATAAAATCATCATCCTCCATAAATTTCTCAGATTGGATGAGTCTATCATCCAATCTGGAGGCTACAATTTGCAAATCAGTTGAGTCTCTTCCTGCCTCTATAGCCCTTTGCTGCAAGTAATTTTTCCTAATATCAACAAAATATTGATCGTTTCCTCTCATGACCTACAGGGCCCTTCTCACCGCCCTTTCTAGGATATGCATTGTCTTTTGCCTTGTGTTTCCTTTGGCCACCCATGTGGAGGATGATGGTTGTTGTTCCTCTTCAACGTAAATCTCCAATTAAACATTAGGCTCAAAGGATTCTTTTTTCACCATTTCCTCCTCTCCCCCTGGCTCACTTGGGATTTGAGCCATGATGTGATCAAAATTTTCAACCATTTTTCTCAAATTTCCAAGATAAGGGATATCAGTATAAAAACCCTTGAAATCTGGGTTAGTCCTCTTCAAGGCATCCTCCACTTTCCTGATTTCACAATAATTTCCTAGCAACTCATCTACCTCCCCTATTGCTACTATATTAGCAATTAAGTCTTATACAAGGATTGGTTTTCTAGGAGGTAGAATATAACCCCTTGTGGCCTTCACCTCATTTGTTATATAGTTTTCTCGATCATACATTCTATAAGGTCCAGTAGCAAACGTATACTAACATAGGTACTCACTTAATTCCTCATAGGCATTCTTCCCAATTACAAAATCTTCTACCTTAAAACTTCTACAAAAAATGTAGGTTTGTGCAGAGAAGGAGGAAACATTTCTTTGTTCATTAATAAAAATTGACAAAAGAATTCAACAATAGCTAATCTAGGAGGAAGATATTTAGGTAGTAAATGGGGTGGTTGTGGGCATGCATAGACTCTCGTCAATGTGCATTCTTTAAACAAAAACATAACACCCCAATTGTGGTCTAATTTCAATTTCTCATCTAAAAAGGAAGGTCTAAGTAAAGTTTTCAAAACATTGGAGGCCCTAAAGAATGTATGATCTACCATTCTCATGACAACATAACTAAAAAAATTGAAAAATATATTTGCATTTGAATAATGAAAGTTCTTATCCCAAATGTGTGTCCATAATTGCATAGGCAATTCACCAAATTCATCAAAAGTTTGATCAATGAAATATTGACTGATGTAGCCAATGTTCTTGTATAGGATCAAGTGCATGAGCAATGAATAATGGTGGAATTTGGAGTCCTTCAATTCTCCCTTCTTAGCATTAACAATTTGATGGTGCATGCTATCTATGATGAATCACACATAATCATATTCTTTTTTGTGGAAAGGGTCATGTATATCACATGCTATCATAAATAATGATCCATATACACAATCCTCTGCCCCATCACTTCCCAGCACCTTGTGTAATCCATACACTGTATTCTTAAAGTAATTTTTGAATCTACTTAATAGCAAGTGATCCTCTACCTTCTTTGGAATTTGCCCCGCCTTTTTGACATTGTAAGGGATGTGGGGTAACATCACATGGTTCAGAAAATAAGTTTTATTCCTCCCAAATTCACCCTATAAATCATCAATATCAATAGGCACATCTATTTGTCCCTCCAAACCGAAAGCTTCTATTAAAGATGTCCTATCAAGTGTGCACAGAATACTTCCATTGTGCCTATGGATGACCTTGTCACTAGATTGTAAGAATTTATCAAACACTTCAATAGGTGCACATCAAAAAATACCTCAGGGAATATCAAATTTTCCATATTTTTATTCCACGGGTTGCACACTGGCACATTTTCTATTCTATTCTAATAGAAATACAAAAATAGATTAAAACCATCAACCTTAGGGCATTTTGCATCCCTACACAAGAAGTAAGGGTCCTTGAAAACATGGGCATTCTCTGAAATTGCGTTGGATGACCCTAGAAGAATTTTTAACCAATCCTCTACATGCTTATTTGGCTTCCAAACCCTTGACTTCTTTTCTTTTTTCACAGCACCCTTCTTTTTCTTTCCTTTGACTGTAAATTCTATGACATCATCACCTTCATCTTCAACTTCTACTTCTTCAGCCAGAACCTCTTCAACTTCCATTTCAGCCATTTTTTTGCAAATGTATTTCAAACCTTTGCAACAATAACACAAAAACTCACTAAGCTAGGGACAGCTGAAATTCTCATAATAGAAAACACGAGCTCTTTGAATGGGAAATACTCTGAACGTTCAATCAAATCTTTATAATTTAATCATGAAATCTATCAGCTTTAATAAATTATGCATGCACAAGCTTTAATACCACCTTTGTAGGATGTCAGCAAAGAATATCAACTATGTAATTCAGCCCTGGAGTACTTTTCTATGTTTTATTTTACTTGGCCTTGGTGAATTTGTCCTTTCTTCATTAATGGCATGACACCTCAGCTACTCTCTTTTTCAAATTTGGTCTTCTTCTTTTACACTAAGTCAAAACCCTTCAATCTTCATAACCCCAAAGATACAGCTAGCAAACCTTTACGTATGTTTGATGATGCTTTAGAAAACTCCAAGCATAGAAGCATTAGGGTTCTTTAAGCATGGCTTTGTAATTCCTTTTACATTCTTACATGGCCCCTTTCACCGTAAAATCTCAAGCCCTCTCAACATACCTCTCCATGCTTACGCTTCAACACATCTTGTACCAATATAAAGCATTTGTTACACTTTCATTTTACCCTTTACGCTCCTACACATGCTTCAATTTTTGAAGCATCCTAATACTTCTCAAATCCATCCACTAGTTATATACTTGAAACTCTCCCCATAGCATCATAATACCCTTTGCCTTTTCTTTATTTTTCTTTACGCCCACACAAGTTACCTTATTCTTGTAGCATTGAAAGCCTTTAAAATCCACCTCCCACTCTTACATTTCATCCCCTTCGTAGCATCGTAAAGCACTCATCTCATTACCCATTTTATCTTTTATGCTTCTACGCTCAAATGAATCCGTATCCATAGAGAAGGAGATGAAATGCCTCTTCTTCCACACAGTATCCTTGCAATCGTAAGAGCGTAATGAAGATTTTTCCTTTTCAACAAAAGAACAACCCAGATCAGATCTCAAAAAAATAGGAAAAACATCACTGTTGATTTAAGCACATGCAAATTGAATTATTTAAGTTATTCCCCATGTAGATTGGGCCCATCTATCATCTTTGACATTTCATCATATTATTCATTCTTCTCAGGGCCCAAGTGGCATTTCATCAGGTCCCACACAACATGCCCCTCTATATGTCATTGCTTTACGGTTGCTCGCAAGTCAAAACAGCAAAAGCACATATAAGAAATGAAACCTTGCCTCGTTCTTACGGGTTCCCCTTGAATGTAGAACCGTAAAACCATTTAGTATTCTCATGAGACATCCTTTACACCATCACGGGCCTTTACACCCTTATGACATTCAATGAAATGTAAGTGCATGAACCAAAGTGATCCACCCTTTTGCTCATCCGCTCAACACATTACTCGTATCCCTGTAAAATAATAGACATGGTTACTTTTAAAAATATATTATGCCCATACACTCAAAATGAAAATGTATGATAGGAAATACCTGAATGAATTGCTTTCGCTGATATGGTTTAACTCATCACCGTAGAACTATAAGTCAAAACTTACAAAGTGTGAAAAGTTCTTTACACTTCTCCACTCAAAGATCGATCGTGTACCTAGAATGCTTCATAGTCCATCACTTTGTTGCTACGGGTTACACAACCATATGCTCATAAATCAAAATGACTTTATGCCTTTACACCAAAAATAAAATGTGACCATAGAAATAGAAGAAAGAGAGTTCAACGCTTCTATGGGAAACCCTAACACCGTAACATCGTAAAGGAGTGAATTTAAGAATTTTGCAAACCCTTTCAAAAATTTGAATATAACCTAGGGTTTTATCACGCTTAGGGCGTTTTAATGACTATGTTGATGACAAACCTTGAGAATTTAATAAAATTCAAACAGTATAAGGATCAAGACGAAACAAGGGTAACACAAAATTTTGAAAAATTATAAAAAGGAAACCCTAATCTGTAGGACATAGGGATTACATGATTTTTCACACTTATTTTGAAACTTCTTTGCACTATGAAAAATTAGACCATCACCATGGAGGGCAGAAATAGAGATCATTTAGACCTTAAGATATAGGAGCAAGTACATTTCAAACAAACTAATGATGGTTGTCCCAAATAATAAACAAGGGATCATGTTGATGACATGGTTTCTTTTCATGTTTCTAAAAAATTGGTTGAAGGTTCAAAGAGGACTAATGAGGAGTTGTTATTGCAATAGACCCTTGATAGAAGAGGACAAAGTTATAGGATCCCATCAAGGAGATTTGATAGTGTGAAGACATGATCTCTTACCTCTTGGGGAAAGAGTTTATTTGGTAAGGAGTTTGGTGCAAGGGAGTCTAGATAGCCCTATGGACACATGAAGACTCAAGGCACCAAGGAAGACTCCTGGACATCAAAAATTATCCATTTGGAAATTTTGAAGCTAGTAATGGCCATTTGTCATGACAATATGAATGTAATTGTTTAAAGTCCTAAAGGTCCTAATAAGGACCTTAGGACCTAACTGATTATAATAGAGCCAATAGTGCTTAAGGGGATTCAAATTAAGATAAAAAGTTCTTAGGATACTTAAATAAACCTTAGAGAAACAAGGTCCAAATTTTGATATATTAGAATTCTTGGGATTTCTAAATCCAATTTTTTAAATATTAACGATTAGTTATGTTTTGGAGGGAAATTCCAAAACCAATGTAATTGGCCTTTGTTAAGGAATCGAACCATTATAAATGGTTGTAATGGTATCTTGAAGACATATAAAGCCACAAAAGGCCATTGTATAGGCAAAGAAGAAAGGAATGTAAAGATTATGGTATTAGACAACAATAAAAGTTCATTTCTCTTATAGTTTTGGATTGTTTTTTAATCTTGGTTTCATACTAAAATCTATGTTTTCAATTGATCTTGATTGTGTGTATCACTAGATACTTTTTGTTGTGGAATTTTTCTTATTTGGTTGATTCCCCTCACATTTGGTGATCTATTGTCACAAACATGTGTATTGCATTTGTTATTTTGAAAGGTTTGAGGATGTTTTGATTCATTTGATGAATGTAGTCTTAGTTTCTCATGGAATGGAATCAAAGTCACATGTAAACTATATTAATAACCAGATCTATACAAGATAGTTAGTTGTATTGGGTGTACACCATTGGAGAGTGTTAATTAAGGGCATAAGATTGATGGAAAAGTATTTTAGTAGGAGATCTATCCAAAGGGGGTATGATTATGTCAAGATTAAATTTGGAGGGATGATATTGAGCAAGCACTAGTCTAATGAGGGTTGTAGAGAGTGATTTGGGGCTTTTATATATGGAGAGTTAGTAAGACCAAATTGATTACATATATATTTAATCAAAGTCCAAAAAAATATTTGTACAAAGTCAAAATTTTGGGTTATAAGTTTGTGGTGGAGTTCCTTTATAAAACTGGGCTAAATTGCCCCTAAAAATAGTAGCAATCCTCAATTTGGAAAGGTTGGACCAAAACAACCTATATTTAGTTATTGATATGTCGTATATCTCCCAAATGGGTACTTCGATATGTAATTATTTTTTGGAGTCATTTGGAATTATTTTGAGAAAATTGTGAAAATAGTCTCTGCATAACTAATATGGAATTAGGCCTATTAGCACAACATTTTGGTTTTGCATATAAATTGGGGATTTAGAACTTTAAAAGTTAATCTTTTTGGTTGGTTTGGGAAATTAGAATCCCTTATAATCTATGTGGGTCATTGGAAAGGTTGAATTCATAATTTGAGGCATTTGAACCATTTATTGCATTTGGGAACATTGTGGAATAATACAACTTTGTCTGCATTTGACAAGGTTTGGTTTGAAAACCATAAAGCCCTAGGTTTCTCTACATCAATCTACCAAGTGGTATCTTCCCAAGAGGAGATTTATTTTTTCAAGGCAATGATATTGGGATTTTTTGAAGGGTTCTAACATGCATATTCATAAAATGGCTAAGTGGTCAACTTCGATGATTACAATTTGTAAACTTTAGCACATCATGTAGAACCATTTCGGGGCATGGTTCACATATTATAAGTGAGTCTTTTCATGTGTTCTTAGGACTCCAAGTGGGTGCTTAGTCATTTTTTAAGGTTATTTTAGAGGCCATACATTTATTAGAGTATAATGTAAAAGTGTACAACAGAGGAATTTGGAGACTACCTACTTCATTATTTTTGTTCCAAATGCACACAAAAGTTCCTAGAAGTCATTGCAAGGTAAATATTTCTAGAACAAAAATAAAAACTAGTCAGGCTCAAAGAGGACTCGACATACATTGTGAAATTGTAAAGTTTGGCTATTACAATGTGAAAAATTCAAGTTAATTATTCGATGTGGCTAGTTGTGGAGTTATAAAGTTTCACATTTACCAGGATTTTATATAGGTGGTGATTAAAGAATGTGATTTTATGTACTTTGATCATTTAAATTTGTATTCAACAATTTAATTATTATTTAAATCACTTAATGATTTAAATGATCATCCATAAATAAAGGTTGGGAGGCTCATATATTTATTTGGTGGTGATAATATAAAATCATAGTAGCCATCTTAAAAAGTAATTTGAATTTATTATAATGAGAAATGCAAAGGAATGTTTAAGTATGTGGTCCCACATGCATTTTTGGTGATATAAAAAAAAAAGCCTTTTACAATATTATTCAAGATATGTAGACAATGGATTTGTTGAAGCCTCTTTAGAAACTTCTAAGAAAAAGCTATGAGTAGTTAGACAAAAAAAATAAAAACCTTTGTGCTTTGCACTTATGTTCTAGTGGAAGCTTACAACAACTCGTATGGGTTTCATAACATGTTTTAGTTACAAATAATTTGATACATATTTATGTAGAACTTTTGCTTTTGTTGTCCAAGTGTGGAGAAAGCATGCAAACGATTTGTTAAAATGCCCCAAAATTTGGTAGATATGCATGAGAAATGGGAAGTCGTCAAAATGACAAATTTGAAGAAGATTTTTTTTAATAGATTGTGGTTGTAAGTTCTTTGGAATATATGCATGATGTGGTTAAAACAAAGCCCATCAACTAGTGGACAAAATTCTCAAAAGTGTAATAAGAATGAGAGTAGGAACATCCATTATGATATGTATCGTTATCTTACGTTTGTTGTTGTAGTTTCAATTTTAATGTTGGAAACTTAGAGGGCTTAAAAACAAATCTTTGAAAAAGATGGAAGTAGCGACAACACACATGATGTATTTGTAGAACTTCGCTAATATTTATCATTATATGGGATAAATGGCTTTTAGAGATGTGCCAAATAGATGTATTAGTAACATGCTTTAAGAAAAAGGTGTTACACAAGTTATATGGATGTCATGGCTTAAATGAGGATCAATTATTGATATTTATTTCATATGCAATGGAAGAAATGTGTATTTTATAGTGATAGTTCTAAGACAAATTTCATAAAATAATATTGTTGTTTGAGATTTTCAAATCCAAGTTCATCTACTAAAACAAGTATGTGGAGTGAGATTTATAATTTATGGATTTGACTGTGTAGAGTTTTTTTTACCATCAACATTTCAGATCATACTACATGATCCATCATCTCTTGCATCCTGATGATGGATCATGTAGCGTGATCTGAAATGTTGATGGTAAAAAAAAACTCTACACAATCAAATCCACAAATTAAAAATCTCATTGTCATGGATTGTGGAAATTGAATAGATCTAAAGTATGTGGAGGCTTATACATGCCCATCAATTTTCTATTATTTTTTTGAAAGTAAATTTTTTTCTCAATAAAATATTGGAAAGATGAACTATCACTTTTGCAATAAATTGGAAGATTTTTTTCATTCTATAGATTATCAGAATGTATAGAGTTAAGAAGCTTTACTAAATGTGTGGATGGAAATTTGTGATACTTCATGATGATATGAAGATAGCTAGAGGGGAAATGACACTAGTGGAATTTTTTTTAAAATATGGTTAGATGAATGGATTTTAATTAGTAATTGAATGTGAATAGTATCGAGGGCTTCCTTATTATTTATTAAAGGGAAGTCAAGATTGTGTGGTAAAGGATTTCTAGGACAAGAACAATGTTTTTTTGTTTTTTTATATTTTAAAAGTGTGCATGAATGATATTTTATAATAATGGTTTCAACTATTTATTTATTTCAATGAAAATATATCACGTATTTTATTTCTAAATTTTATTTCTCTTAATAATAAAAATTAATGTATCAAGGATATGATTGATTTGTCACTGCACCTTAATGCTTTTATGTATTTTATTTTATGGGTCTTCTCTAGCGGACATTAAATTATGTTGAAAAAAATATTGTTCTTTAGAGGACTAAGTTTGGATTAACAAGTATGATTTTGTGATTGACATACCTGTTAGAAATAGTAAATGTTGAGAAGAGGGTGGGGGGGAATCAATATTTCACAAACGTTTGCCCAAAAATGGATATCTTTAATAATTTTATAACTTGCATAAGAAAGTAAACTAACTATGTTGAATAGTAAACACAACCATAAAATAAAGTACCTCATAACACCATTTTTTTTAAACTAGGGAAACCCTAGCCAAGGGAAAATCACGGTGGGGATGGTACCAACAAAATGATCTAGTGATGAAAAGTATATGGTTAAAGATATTGACCCTATTAGTAGTTTGTTACATCTGTATATAATCTCAGTCCTTGTTAGAGGACTTAGGCCTTGTTAGAAGCCTCCACCCTGTTAGGAGTTGTAATTACAACTTACAAATGTATGCACGATGAGCCAACTTCCCAAATATGCAATATACAATGAATATTCAAGATACAAAAACCTCTGCTAATATTTTCAATATTAGATATTTACCTTTGCTACTCTTCATAAAACTTGATCTTTGCACTGCTCTGATCTTCAATCAGAATTCACATCACACAACATATCATATTCATATCACTAAAGGCACACACTAAACTTCATATTCACAACTTTCTTTTATGCCTCGTTATTACACAGTTATTTGTTATGTCAACCTTCATCTCTTCACATACTTGGCAAAAAAGTAATTATTTTGATTTAAAAAGAATTCTTAACCCAAAATACGTAACTCTTTATCTTTACTCTATCATGTATGCTCAACAAAATCATTGTAAAACCAAAATATCTATGTTTGTACTATATATACTATCTTGTGCTCTTGCACACATCATCCTCATAGTCTTTGTTAGGTTTTCCTAACTATGCACATGTTGATATTTCTTATATGAATTATGCTAACCAAAAAGGTTTCATTACTAATAGATGTACTCTATGACACTTAGACAATTTTCTAAGTTTACATCTTAAAAGATTATCTCCAAAATCTGTTGACTTGATCCAAGCTATATGTTTTGACAAATGACAACATCATATACTATAACCTATCCAAATTTTCAACAATCTCCCCCTTTTGCATTGATGACAACATATGGGAAAATTAGCTAAGTTCCAAAAACAAAATCTTCAAAACTTGTAACATTAGTTATGGTTCGCCTCACAATAGGTGTATCATAGTCATGCTCTGGGCCATGCTTAGGAATAATATATTCAAACTAAGGACTATTTTTTCCACTATGAGGTGCATTTAATCTTGTCAACCTAGGGACATATACTTTAAATGGTTGGCATAGTATGTGTACTAGGTTTCTTAATGAGTCACTAAGCTTATGCTGCAAGAAAGTAAAATGCAAGGAAAAGAACTTACACTATTGACGTAGGAAACTAACACACTTAACACTATGAATACTAGAAATACAATGAAATGCTAAAAAATATTCTAACTCAATTCATCCACTACAACTATTCTCAAATATGTTGCAGGAACATTCACGAAGTGTGATGCTACAGGAAGGAACTTACAACTTCTACTTACAATACTAAGAATGCTTGGAAATAAATCTATTCTATCCTAATCCAATACACCTTCCATGTGGGCCCCCTTGGTCAGCTTCAACTAAAATACTAGCACAAGATAGAAGCCAAAAACTATTTCATTACATTTCAAAAATTCATTACATAACACATTAAACTGTAAAAACACAACTCACTATAAAAGTTAACAATTTGTTCTCATAAACTCTTTCTTCTAACTGGCTAAACTAACACACTTAGGTCGATTCCTATATATAGGAGATTGACACTTATTCCCATAATAGAAAAGTAAATAACCTAGCTTTAAAGCCATGGGAGAGAAAGAAGGAAAATAACAACTCAAGGCAAGAAGAAGAAATAACGGCTTAAGGCAGGAATAATAAAGTCTAAACATCTGCTCGTCGTAGGAATAAATGAAAAGAATACAATAAGTCTTCATAGCTCCTCAATACTCACTATTGTGTCTTCTAGAACTATTACAAATTTCCTCCACCGTGGCTACTCCTTAGCATTCTCCTCTCCTTAAATGATGTTGGCACTCATCTTTGAATTCTTCCAATCATCTTTCAGCTTCATTGCTAATAGGTTAGCTATAATATAGAGACATGTTTGCAAATAAACATTTATCAAATTAAATTCAAATATAAGAATGTACATTTTGATAGTTATATGAAATACTGCATAATATATATAATACTAGAAAAAGATGGCATAGTATCTACCCATAGGTTTATCATAGGTTCAATAAACATAGGTCCACAAATGTTTTGATAAAGCAGAGTATCAACAAAGTTTTTAAAAACTATTATGAAATAAAGGCAATATTTGGCCTCATCATCTACCCCTTGCTAAACTAATGCTTGTCCTCAAGCATTGCATTTTCTTGTTAATGACCTGAACTCTCCAATCGCAATCCTTCCTTTCCTATTTCTCTTGAAGGTATATTAAAATCCTCTTGTTCTCTCCCACACTTCCCTTCTATGATCTTCCTATAGCTTGTCAAGTCTATCAATATTAATGCCATATAAAGGCCACAGGAGCATTAGAGGCTACATGTTTAGGGGCCATCACAACTCTAGTCTGGCCTACTTCCCTAACTTTGGATACTTTGGAACCCTGTGAAGTGTTGCCTCCAAGTTGATGGGACTATGTGGTTCTGAATTTTTAAGTGATTCAAGCAATCTAGCCCATCTACTCCTAGCACGAGTCATAACTCTCTGGAAAGAAAGGTAGGGAAAATTCTCATAATCAGCATAAACCTTAGCTCTGGCAACAAAGATCCTATCCCTTACTTCTTGATTCTTCTTTCCATAAGTTAATGTGAACCAATCCTTGAGAACTTCATCTGGCTTGCTACTCTCAGCTCTTAAAGGCAAGGGTTTTGTCCTTTCCTCATCCCTATAATATTCGGCTACCTATCATAGTTTTCTTCATTGGACATCCAAGACATGAGGTCTCTTAAATGTATATCCCCTATATAGAGCAAGGAGTTCCATTGAGTCTCTGAAGGGATAACAAAATTATGAACATATAATTCACAAAGTAAATTTTGCTGCCAGGGTGGCAAAGTCTAATATAGTCCATAAAATTTTTGTGTTGATTTGAATTCTACATTAATATTCTTAAGAGTTAACATTAATTGAAACAAAAGAAATTGTTCTTTCAAATAGAGAGCATAAACTCTTGGCGGTGTTCTACAAGCAAGTGCCTGATCAGCCAACGTGAGGGCATGATCCATTCATTGCTTTTGACTTGCTAATTGCTCCTTTAAATCTACAATTTCTTCACCTTGAGATGCTATGATTTTATTCATCTTTTTCCTCTCTTCTTCCCACAAGACCTTAGCAAACAAATGTTGTCCATACAACTGAAAAAGGAGTTTCTATAGTGTGATAGAATTGTTGTCTTCTTCATGATTTCTTTTCCTCTTTCTTTGTTCCTTCCATAAATGTTCTACAAAACCAGTAATCCATGTTGATTAATGGGGAACTAGGGCATTGTTTGGATCAACTTGCTCAAGAACTATTTCATCTGTGTGGGTGTTAATTTGGGATTAACATGAAGATTATGACCTTTAGTCAATTCAACAGTAGTGGTGGACTCTATCATAGTAGCTTCAGAGATTGGACTTGCTTCTAGTTCACATAGTAAAAGTGGATGAAGAATGTTAGGTTCTTTGATAAAAATACAATTCTTATCACATTCTTTGATTAATTCCAACACAAAACTTTCAGATACATCTTTTTCTACCACACAATTGTTAGTGAGGATACTCTGAAGTACTAAATCTTCCTCTTATAGTTTTAGAAATGATTGTTTATGTAACATCATGAGCTATACTATAGAATTTAACTCTTCTTCTTCATCCCTTGAATCTAGCCAAACAGATGTGCTTAAATCTGGTAATAGTTGGGCTAGAGGATATAAATCAAATTTCTTTGTTGCTTGGCCATTTGATATGGTCATATTCCCTAATCTACAACTTATATTTGCATCAGTTGTGGCTAACCATGGTCAGCCTAGGATGATAGGGTAACCAGATAGATTAACTTTGGGGGATAAAATCATGAATTCTGCAAGATATTCTAGAGAATCTAAGGTTACAACTACGTTTTCTATCATCCCATCAGGGGTGACAATAGAACTATCCACAAGTTGCAGAATTGTTGGTGTAGCCCTTAGTCCTTCTATTTTCAACTTCTTCATAGTATCCTTGGTCTTGACATTCTAAGTTGAATGTTCTTAAATCCTTTAACAGGGTCACATTTAACAATGTGTTGTAGCCTTTAATAGGGAAGACCATCAGAAGTGGTTGAAATCAATTGCGCAGTTATTTTGTGGGTATCATCCCCACTCCAGTTTTACCTTCTTATTCTTGGAGGGTTTCTGGGTTATCAAATCCTTATTGTTAAGGTGTGATGTATGTTTACTTTTCATGATTGTTTAATGTTTACTTATATGCATGATAATTTCAGATATGTGCTATTAAGGATTTGTAGAAAAAGTTGTATTGGACATCATTGGACCTTGGATAACTGATTCACCCCCCCCTCTCAGTTATTCTAAAGAATTCTAACATGGAGTTCCTGGATCAGAATATTTTGGTGTGATCAATTTTCCTAACATGATGTTAGCCAATTGTCCCACAAAATTGACTATGGTGGGGTCCTTTTTCTTCCTTCTAAGCTTCTTCAAGAAAGCATCTCTAATGGCTTTTCCATAAATTGGAACATCCTTAAAGGCTTGAAATAGGGGTATTTGGACATGTATGTTTTTCAGCTGATCAACAATATTAAAAGGTTGTTCCTCTATTTGTTCAGGTTTCTTTTGTATAAGCTTTTTTGGAAAAGGAGGTTCCACTATTGGTTGAATTGGGTTGACATGGTAACATTGGTTGGGTTAACTATTTTAGCAACCAAGGGTTTTGATGCTATAGGAGGGTCTGGTACTTCAGTTATAAGAGATAGTTTAGGCACTAGTAAAGTTGTAACAGATCTCAGATGTATATCTGCAACACCCAAAGCGTAAGTAGGATATTGTTGAGCATCAGCACTATACATGGGTTGTTGTGGCTATTGGCTATTTGGGTTTGGTTGAGGTTGCACAGGTAACTGTGGCTTCTTTTGAGGTCTAGGATTTGTAGGTGGTGGCATTAGAGTAGGTTGTTGAACTAGAGGTGGTAATTGTGGAGTACAAGTCTTTTGGTTAGGCCATTGTTGAGATCCCCTCCATTGGTTTGTAGACTGCCAATTCCCTTGGGGTGGTTGCCATTGGTTTTGCTAGTTCTTCCAGTAGTTTTGTTGGTTTTTCCATTGGTTACTTTGTTGGTTAGGCCAAGGTGGTTGGGAATTTTGAGGCCATTGGGATTATTGTGGGTTGTTTAGCCCAACATTGTTCTAATTAGGTTGATATTGTGGAGGACCTTGGGGATTACAGTTTTGCCATTGATTACCATATGAATTTGAATTTTGTAGAGGGTCCTAAGGCATACCTTGATGTTAGGCCCATGGTCAGTGTTGAGAAAAAAAGAATACTTGCTCATCATCTCCATCTATCTTGATGTACTCAATTGGAAGATGTTGGTTCTCCATGCTTGCAACTAGTTTACATTGATAATCCTTCTATTGCTTCTGGCAATAAGGGCAGTATTTGGCTAGTTGTAGCTTATCTTTTGCATACTTCTTCTTTGCATTCATTGTGTCAAGATGTATAGTGACATCATTGATGATGTCTTGTTTGAAATTTGACAATAGGTTAGATATCTCGAGCTTTGAAATGCCTTGAAAAACTCCTTTAGTGACTGTGGAACGAGGTCCTCAACCTTTCTTCATGGTTGACCTTGAATAGTTCTGACAGATCTTCTTGAGGTCTTCCCAAGAAGCTTAATATACATCACCACCAGCCTTCAAGTCTAGTGCTTCTAGACAGTCATCATTCACACCTCTTAGAAAGACTAGCTTTTGTGAATCCTTGAACAACACATGCTGAGGGTTCTTCTACAGTGTATATAAGAAACGTGAAACATAGTCTTCTAATATTTCTTCCTCCTTCTAAGATATCCTGAAGACATCATCTCCTCTTGAACCAGATGCTTTGCAATACTCTTTGTACTTATCCAAAAATAGAGTTTGCATTTCATCCCAACTTCATACTGCATTGGCTCCTAAGCCCATGAACCATCATAGAGCTAATTCTTTCAATGTTGTTGGAAACAATTTAAGCTTATGGGCATCAGTGTTGTAGTCAAAACTATGACAAATCATGTCAAATTCAAACAAGAAATTATCAAGTTCTTTGGTTGCAAGGCCATAGAAATTTGGAAGGGCAACTGTAGATATATTCTTGAGATTATCAGTATTTACAAGGCTTGGGAGAGGAAATGGAAAAGTAGGTTGTGCAATGACTAGAGGTATTAGATTATGAGGTTGCTGCTGAAAAGGGACATTAGGTACTGGATGATTAACAACTGGTGGATTCAGAGCAGTGTTATCAAGAAAACTAGCCAAAACTTCAGTAAAAGGTTGAAGACCACTTGTATCTATTGGTTCAGCTCTTGATGATGATGTTGTGGGAAAAACAAGGCTTGCATCTTCAAAAAGTAACTCAATTTCTTCTTCTTCAATTTCTTCATTCAAATTAACAGACTCCTATGGAAGAAATCTACCATATTCATCTCATCATCTTCCTCTTCAATGCATACAATTAAACTTTTCACACTAGTGAAAGAAGCTTCAAAACTAGAAATTTCTAAAAAACTTTATCTAAGAACTATGACTCAAAAATGCTCCTAGCTTGACACCATCCCCAGCAATGGCACCAAAAATGGTCCACCTCACAATAGGTGTATCGTAGTCATGCTCTAGGCCATGCTTAGGAATAATATATTCAAACTAACGACTATTTTCCCACTATGAGGTGCATTTAATCTTGTCAACCCAAGGATGTATACTTGAAATGGTTGGCACAATATGTGCACTAGGTTTCTTAATGAGTCACTAAGCTTATGCTGTAGGAAAGTAAAATGCAAGGAAAAGAACTTACATTATTGCTGCAAGAAACTAACACACTTAACTCTATGAATACTAGAAATACAATGAAAGGCTAACAAATATTCCAACTCAGTTCATCCACAACAACTATTCTCACACATGCTACAGGAACATTCACGAAGTGCGATGCTACAAGAAGAAACTTACAACTTCTACTTACAATACTAAGAATGCTTGGAAATAAATCTATTCTATCCTAATATAATCCACCTTCCAAGTGGGCCCCTTTGGTTGGCTTCAACTAAACTACTAACACAAGATAGAAGCCAAAAACTATTTCATTACATTATAGAAATTCATTACATAACACATTGAACTGTAAAAACACAACTCACTATAAAAGTTAACAATATGTTCTCATAAACTCTTTCTTCTAACTAGCTAAACTAACACACTTAGGTCAATTCCTATATATAGGATATTGACACTTATTCCCATAATAGAAAATTAAATAACTTAGCTTTAAATCCATTGGAGAGAAAGAAGGAAAATAACAACTCAAGGCGGGAAGAAGAAATAATGGCTTAAGGTGGGAATAATAAAGTCTGAACATTCACTCGCCATTGGAATAAATGCAGAGAACACAATAAGTCTTCAAAGCTCCTCCATACTCATTGTCATGTCTTATGGAACTATTACAACTTTCCTCCACCATGGCTACTCCTTAGCATTCTCTTCTCCTTAAATGTTGTTGGCACTCATCTTTGAATTCTTCCAATCATCTTTTAGCTTCATTGCTAACAATTTAGTTATAATATAGAGACATGTTTGCAAATAAACATTTATCAAATTAAATTCAAATATAAGAATGCACATTTTGATAATTATATGAAATACTGCATAATATATATATAATACTAGCAAAAGATGGCATAGTATCAACCCATAGGTTTATCATAGGTTCGGTAAACATAGGTCCATAATGGTTTTGATAAAATAGAGTATCAAAAAAGAGTTGAAAAAATATTATGAAATAAAGGCAATATTTGGCCTCATCAAGTTACATGACCATTACAAAAGTTTCAAAAACTGTGGGTCATCATTATTTATATCATCTTTTCCTTATATCTCCTAATTATAATAACTCCTATTTAAATATATATACATACAATTTTCTTTATATCTCTCCCCCTTTGAAATCAATGGAAAAGATGTCAAAAACTATATACATGTCAAAATTTATATTGATTACCTTCATGGACTCTGATTTTATATCTGTGAGATATAATTAGCAAAGTTAGTCTTCAAAATGGAAAGCTCCATGTCTCATTTATCCTTCACTACATCTTATATGTTGGGAACTACACGTAGTACATATGAAGCAATTTCCACTACCTCCAAGTTCGTGTAAGAAAACTTTTCATATGATGCCTTAGCTATTAGGCATTCATTCAATGTTCTCTATACAAGGTTAATTTTTAGAGTAAGGTGCTCCCTTAAAAATGAAAATCTCTTTAATTTTCTTTCCTTTTGTAGCTCCAAAAGCCCAATCTCAACATGTATTTTATTGACTCTTCTCTCTAAATCCATAATCTACACATTAGGATTCTTCAACTCATTTGTAAGAGTCTTTCACTCTTCTAGTTTAGCATTTTTTTCTCTAATATATCATTGGTAATGTGTGGGATAAAGAAAAATTACCATATACTTCCTTTCCTTCTACTAGACATCTTCTTAGTTCCTTGATCTTTTCATCAAGACCTTTTAGATCTCCTCTGATGTTTTTGCATGCTTTTTTGAACATTTTTACATCATGCAGAGTTTGTGCCTTCATAGTAGCTACCTTTAATAAGTGAGTAAAGTTTGTGTCAAAAGATTTGATTACAACTTTTTCTCTATCCTAAGGTTTTGATTCTTTCACTTTTTCTTATATAATACTCTGTAGCTTCTCCATCACTTCCATCAGTGAAATTTAAAGACATTTCATCCTTTTATTTTTCTCAATAATCTTACTAAGTGATTATATCAATTCAATTTGATCGTCACCATCTGATTTATGTCCTAAAAAAAGTTGTCAATGTAAGTTCAAGTGGTGACCTAGAAGGGCTAGGTTCACTTGCCTTTTATTTCTTTCTAGCTATACTTTCTTCCTCTTTCTCCTTTTCATTTTCTTCTTCCTCTTCTCTCTTTCTTATTTCTTCCTCCATGTTTTCTTCTTCCATCTTCTTTTTTTCTTCTATCTGCTTCTTTCTCTCTTTTCTTTCCTTCTTCTTTCTCTCTTCTTCTTCCTTCTTCTTTATCTCCACTTCTTCCTTCTTATTTTTCTGTTCTTCTTCTCTTCTCTTTCTTTCTTCTATCCTTAGCTTCTCAACTTATTCTTTTTCTTCTCTTCTTCTTCCTTCCTCTTTTCTTCTTTTTCATCTTTTTAGCTAGACTAGTCCACCAAATTTTCAACAATTGCTAGGCCAAAATCCTTAAAAGGATTCTCTGTAGTATCCATAGTGATTCTTGTACTATCTATCTACATAGTGTCAATACTAATTTTTATTTGTGGCACTTTTATTGATTTTTTTGCCTCTTTCATTTATGTATTCTTTTTGGTCCCTACTATAGTTGCAAGTGTAGGCATTTTGCCCCATATTTTCTTGCTTTATTTTTCCTTATTGGGTTCCATAGAAGTCATAGCTTTGACAATAACTTCTTTAGTTTCCTTATTAACCTCTTCATAATTTCCTCCCATTATTAGTATCGCTCTCTTTTTATTCCTAAATAAAGGCTCAATGCTTTTCATGATTCTTTCATGATGCTCATTATATTGAACTTTTTGCATAACTTCCTTATCATGTTTTCCTTTATCTTTGTATCCACTTCAACTACCCTTTTCTTTATGTTTATTAATCTCTCATAGAGATATTTTGGATCTATTTCTTTACATCCTCAAATCTCTTGTTAGACAAAATCATATGCCTAACAACAACATTTTCCAATTGAGTTCTATCAATACCTATGTACAAGTGATAATATTTTTCCAATTGAAAAAAACTTCCATCATTGATGATTGCACAATTTATTGTTTCAACCTTAGGCTTCCAAGGTCTCCTTATAGTAGGAGCTTTTGACTCTACTTTTTTTTCTATTTCTTTTACTATCACCTATACTTCTTCTTCTAATTCAACTGATTCTGACTCGACAATCTGTGTCTTCCTCCTATAAGTGCCTATGTAAGTAAGAATTGTCTTCCTCTTCTTTTGTGGACCAGTAGCCATCTTCTTGACTCTCTTTTTCTTAGGAGGTTCAATTTTCTCTTATTGTACTTTAGTTAACCTCATAGACTTTTTGGTGTAAGGAGGTGTAGTTGTTAGTACTTTAGTAAAGATGGCATCTTCCTCTTGTTTCTTTTGAACTAATTGAATAGTTTGAGGTTACACCTTGGATACTGTTGCATATGGTGCACTTGGTATCTATGTGGTTGAACCTGCTATAGTTACTCTTTATGTAGTATCTCCAATTGCTAAAAGCTTAGCAATTAATATTTTAGATTGTCCACTAGCCTTCATTTATATTGCTATACCCATGGCCTCCTTGAATTCATCTCTACACATGTCTGAGTCCTTTAGAATAGTGTCTATCTTCTTATCAATTATTCTCTTGATTTCCTTACCATGGATATGAGTGTCTACCTCTATGACCTTTCCTTCATATGTGCCCCATCTAGGACACTCCTTGTCTCTCTCTTATTGAAGAATTATCTTGACATATATGTGAAATTAGTATCTATCATAAGGAAAATTTCATCTTTGTGTTTCTCATCCAATGATGGAGGGATTATGTATCTTTGCTTCATTTCCAATTGGAAGGTCTTTATTATCAGATCTGTAATGTTCTCAATTTTGTCAATAGGATGCCTCTTGCATAATTTTGTTATCTTTTCTATAGTACACTTGTCACTATTCAATAATTCAGATACTAACATGAATGAGAATCTTTTCAATAGGTGGAAAAAATATGAGTGATCAAAGATTGAAATATGAATTGATTTTTTCTTACTTTCTTTATTCTTTCCAAGTTTTCAACTAACTATGCTCTTAGAATTTCACATGAATTCACCTTAGTTCTCTCTACACATATCTTATAGGATGCATGGATAATCTTGCTAGCATATCATCCTCTCTTGAACTTGAACATATCTTAGATGCTATGATCCTACTTGTAAACCTAACATCATGTTGTTTGATCTTTCTTATTACAATATCTATCCCATTGTACTCATATTTGGTGTTTTACAAATGAACTTTCTTTACATTCTTCTCATTAATGTGTATAGCTCCTTCGTTACTCAAACCAATGGCTTCATGAATGAGGTTAGCTAAAATCTCTATCACATTATCTCCTAACCATAACTTTCCATCATGAATCCTACCTAGTGTAATCTTGATCCATTCTTCATTGTCAAACTCATAGAAAAAAAGGGACTTAACTAGGTCAATGTGTTCTAGGTGTTCACATCCATGTTTAGAACTCATGTCTTGGTTGAATACAAAATTAAATTCCTTAGTTATATTTTCTTCTCCTACAGACTCAGATTTACTCTATATATAGTTTCCAATGTCTTCCAGATATAAAACTTTGTCTAGTATCTTGGAAAATGTGACTGTGGGATCATCTTCTAAGGGTCTAATATGGTATATGTTCATTTTCTACATTATGAATCAATGACTTGTCCATCTTTAATTGAAGATTCTAAACACAATTCACAAATTTAACCTTCGTAAAATTGTAAAATACCTCAATTGACACATAAATGGGGTTTGTTGATAAACACTCTTCAATTTCACCTTTCAAGCCTTCAAATAGCTCTTAATTTTCTCCTTAACTCTTCATGCATTCAAATAGTACTCAAAATCTAAGTTTTACTCTTTAAATTATATCCTATTAAGTTCTACATTAGTTGCACAAGTACACAATTAACAAAAATTTATTTCAGGTTACCAGTGAACTTCTTTTGCTTTGCACACTCGCATATGAACTCCAAATCTTATGCACACTTAACCATAGCTTCATTTCATCATTCTCTACCATATACTAACTGTGCAAGTCACCAAAATTTTCCTAGGTTTCAATCTAAGTTTTAGATTCTAAATTCTTAATGTTTTTCCCATAAAATAGGTTGCTCAATAAGATATTGATTGGTTACCAACTATCACTAACTTTAGTCTTCCATCAAGTGCTTCACTTAACTCATTTTCCAATACAACATATGAAATTGATGGTTCATTAGCTTTAACAAATGATTCATCAAATTTTCCTACAAGATCTTTCACATTTTCTCTTTGATTATTATTGTTATCTTCATTCCTTTTGTTTTTGTTGTTCATATTCCTTCTAGAATTAGGGTTTCTCATGTTTTTCTACATGTCCATCCTACAAAATCTTGTTGGGTGTCCCATGTTGTAAATCTGATAGACTATAACATTGCTTCCATATCTAGGCCCTAACTGACCAATCTATGTTATGCAATCTGTAGCAATATGTCCAAACTTGTTACACTTATAACACATAATACCATTCCTTATAATGTTGGTTCCTCCAAGGGATAACTAAGAAACCCTCGTTTAGAAAAAAGCATAAAATTTTGGTGAATTGAATATTAGATTAAGAGAAAAAAATTAATTTTTATTAGCGAATTTTTATTTTTAAGTAGGAAATTTTTTTATTTTATTGGCAATTATTTTTCAATATATGAAAACTCTTTAAAATCTTGGCGAATCTTTCATTATTGATGAAAATCATCGAAAAGAGTACACATAACTAGAAGTAGTGATTTTATTATTATTATTATTATATGGAGCACAATTAATTATCAAACCTTAAGGTTAAATTTAGCCCACTTTTATCATAATGGTTTCCCTCCAAATTATTGAGTGGTGGTTTGGGGGAAGCACCCCTATTATGTTGAACTATTGAATGATCCTAAGTCAATGACCTAAATCCTATTTTAGGCCAAACTTTTAAAAGGATACCAAGTTTTAAAGAAAGTTCCCAAAGTAAAGATATGTGTCCCCAATCAAATCTATTTTGTAAAAAAGTGAGAAAGGATAAAACGTTTCATGAAAAGTCTTCAAAATAGAGACACATGTCAAAGCTACATATTTAATCTGTACTATAACTTATTTTACCAAATATTGGTCAAAATGACCATCAATTAAGACAAGCCTTGAAAATTGCACACAAAAATGTAGATTCCATTGGTGAAGTCATCACTAAAATTTAAATACTTTTGTATTATTACTGGTGATTAGTCTAAGCATGGGACCCAATTTTGGTAAAGTGTAGGTGACATGGACACCCCAAACATTCAAAACAATTAGCCAAATATGGGGTCCCCAATGAGTGAGATTAGCCAATCAAAAAATATTAGCCACTAAAATTATCCTTGGAACTTCCTCCAACAGGTCTATTTTCCATAGGGTCAGTACCTCTCAGCATTCTACCATTATTATTACTATTATCAAATTTAGCCTTTCTACAATTTACTACTTTATGACCAAAACCATGAAAATTATAATAATAACCAGAGAGGTTTAAATGACTTACTTTTGAAGTCTCTTTTCATATGACCAAATTCATTACACATACCATCTACCTTTGAATTCATTCCTTAATTCTTTAGGTGATTCAACTTGCTTGGGTTTCTTAAGTACATCAACTTTCCTAGGGTGATTAACTTTCTCAACTTTTTTAGATACTTTTTTCATATTGACTTAACTCAATCTTGTTCTGATTATCTTCTTTACACTCAGGATGTTGGGTCACAAGATCTGGTTATTTTCTAGCTTTAGAGTTCTTAGCTAACTTTTCTCCATGATATCCAATAATTTCTTATCATAAGAGGGTCTCTATATAAAGAGTTTCTCATCATGATTTTCTCTTCTAGAGTACAACTTCTTAAGATGTTGCTTAGATTGAGTTAACTCTCCTTTCACAATAGTATTGTACTTTTCAATTTTTGCATATATTTACTTTGTAGACTCAAGCTTAGATAATACATTGGTAAGGTTGGATCTCATATCTACATTTTTAGCTTTCATATTTGACTTAACCTTGTTTTCATTATCCTTCAAGCTCAACTTCAAATTATTAATCTTTAGTTCATGCTTCAAGATCTCATTTTTTTTCTTCAATCTTGAAACTTCATCACTATCCTTGATCTAATATTTAGGCTCTTTCTTGGACTTAAAATAATCTATCTTGTCTTAAAACTTCCCCTTGTAATATTTAGCATCTGCATACCCATCTTTCTATTTATCTCTCCAAATTTTTTTGTCTATTAATGTCAAGCACTTAGTCATATACAATGCAAAGTTGGTCGGGTATCATTGCAGCTGACTCTATATAGGTTGAGTCATGTAAAGACTTGTAAATAATCATATATATGTCAAGCTCAATAGGAGTTGATCAAGTCTTTAGTCATCAAGTACTTCTCTACAAGTTGAGTTTAGTAAATGTCGAGAAATCAAATCATATGGATATCAATTCATACATAAGGTGTCGAGCTAGTTATGATTGAGCATCAGTAGGAAGAATATTTATGATCGAGCATCAAAAAAAAAAATTTATTGAGTAACATGGAGTGCACAAAAATATTTGAAATGGTATAAACTTTGAGGTAAACCATTTTAAGTTGACATGTAAATAACATTTAATGATCGTAGAGTTTTTTATAGAGGTTGTTATGCATTTTGACATAGATCATCAATCCCTATGAAGGTGGGACAACCAATCAAATGAAGAGGCAAAATAGAGACATCTAGATCATTGATCTTATTCTAGAAGACTCTACAAATGTCTTTATAAGGGAAGATCCAAACCCTATTTTCATATCAAGAGTGTGTATGTGAAAGAAAGAAAAGTATTATGCAAAGTAGTTAGGTTTTGGAGGCTGTAGGAAAAAGTTATGAAGTAACAAAGTTTTAGTGACCTAGTGAAGTAGTCAAGGAAAGAATGAAGATATATCAGATAAGAGATCAAATTAGAGATTGGAAAGAGGAGATTCGTAGTCAACATTGTAAGTGCAGAGTAAAGGATCAACTACTAAATCAATTTCGATAGATTGAATCAAGGTAAATCTCTTAATAGAGTGGTTCTAACATACCTTTGTAAATCTCTTAACTAAGTCTTCATTCATTGTAAGTGTTAAATCATTTAATCAAGGTAGACCTAATAGTCTTGGTAAAGTCATTAACATGGAATACCCCTCATAGGGTAGATCATCAAAAGTGATCAAACTTGTAGTCCTAACAAGATAACTTTGTTATTGTAGTAGTGAAGATTTGTGAGTGTCATCCTACCCCAGTCTTACCTTCACCTTGGAGGGCTTCTGGGTAACCAAAATCTTTATGTTATGTGTTTAATTTTCATGTTGATGATGTGATACTTACTTAGATCTATTTTAGTATTTGAAGTTTTAAGCTATATGTTATGCATAATCTAGATATGAGATGGATAATGTGGTGAATATAGTCAATTTTTTTTGAAGGTTAAAGTTTTAGTGATCCTAATTTACCCACCTACTCTCCTCCCATTATCTCAATTTCCCAATAAGGGTCCCAAGAATTGGTATCATAGCAGTGTTCTCTTTGAAGAAGTCTAACAGCTTAAGAGTTCAAATCTTGGAGATGGAGGCTTAAAAATGGGAAATATTATTGACAATTAGATGATTGGCATCCATCTCATACAGCACCAACTTGAAGAAGCAAGAGAGGAATTTAAAAAATGCCTAAGAAAGAGAAAGGATATGGCTATTCAACAAAATGACACACTTTATGAAAAATTTGATACTTAAGGATTGCTTGATGATGGAAGTTCCAATGAAAGTGATGCAGCTATTGTAGACCTATTAAAAAATAACAGTATTCTGAATGAAGAAGTTAGAGGACTAAAAAAAGAACATGAAATTCAGTTAGTAAGGCTATGTGAAGTGACCAAATAAAAGAAGAAAGCCAAAGAAGATAAAATTGTGACTAAAGAAGACAAAAGAAAAATGGCTATAAAACTTGAAGAAAGGTCATTTGATGCACAAAATCTTATAAACACTCACCTAAACATGATGAATCAACTGATACTTGCAAATCAAGAACTAAATAGGAATGACATGGAGATAGAAAATCTAAGATCACAAAGTGACCAACTAAGGAATGATTTACATGAACAAACCCAATGAGGCAATAAGATATTTTGAAGAATTGATGAGATCACCTAGGTCAACTAGTGACACTTCTAGATGAGGACATCCCAATCATCATTCATCTAGTGAAGAAGGAGAATCATCCAAGAGTGGAGAGAAAATAAATTGTAAAGTCAAAAGGAAAACCTATATTCTATCCTTGTGGTAAACTTGGGCACACAAAAAACATTTGCAAAAGCAAGACTGGTAATTAAAATCCTAAACCTAAGTTTATTGGTTACTATTTTAATTGCAAGATGCAAGGTCATCAAACACATAAATGTAGATCAAAAGTCAGCAATACACCTACTGCACCTAGATTTGAGGGATGTTGCTACGATTGTCAAAAGTATGGACATAGAGCACACGAATGCAGATCATAAAAAAAGTCTAATTGGACAACCAAAATCAAGACAATGTACCTAAGAAAGGTAACTCTTACAATTGGGATTACATACATGGTATTATAGAGACAATTACAAGAAATGGTTGAATGAAAAAATAGTTTTTTTTAGCTATCACAAGGTTGAACATTTTAGCAAGAACTGTAGGAACTAAGCACCAACACCAAATGATGAACACATCAAGGGAAAAAGCAAGGTGGATGTTGAAAAAATAAATAAAGGAGATGAATCAAAGAAGCTAGAAGTAGTGGAACAAATGATGTTAAGATCATCCAATGTAGAAGATGATCACACCACCACAAACTGATTAAGAAAGGTATGCAAGTAATTATATATTTAATGACTTATTTTACATCAATTCCTAACATAAATTGTGCAAAAGTTCATATCTGCATAGGACAATATGCATTAGAATAGATTTAGTGAAAGAATAGTGCAATGGAATCATTTACATTATTGAGTGTTGAGAATTAGTAATATCATCTATATTGACCAAGTATTACAATATGGATTGAGTACTCCCAACAACCAAACTTATGTATTGGCCAAGTTAGATGGTATTAGTCAAGTTGTATAATGGAGACCAAGTTACCGAGCTAGTTGGATTCCACCTAATTGAGCACATAAAATTTATGAGAGACCCAATATGAAAAAATGAAGGTATATATCAAAAATTCAAAGGCATTTTAAACACCTTGCATTCAAATTTTTAGAGCCCAGAGTGATTTGAGAAATTCACGAAGTGAATTTTCAAGGCAATTAAAAGGGAATTTGTTGTTGAAATCAAGTATTGATCTTTAGTTTGTTATGAGTTATTTAGAAATAAAGATCTCAAAACCCTAATGTGAAGTGGCATCATCATCACCAGCAACAAAGAATCAAGGAAAAGAGGTAAGCAATCTTCAATTGGTGAAGAGTGACACTTTTCTTCCACCTAAATATCATGTTCTTCCTAAAATTGCTATGAAAGAAGATTCAATGGCTGCATTATCATTGATACCGCCTAAAATTATTATAATTCATGATGTATGGAGCTACTATACATGAAAAATTGGTGAAGTTGGAGATTATGAAATTAGATTGGTGCATCAAAAATTGTGTGATGAAAGAGTACTGAAGGATGAATTCAAGATTGTTGAGAGGAAAGGGTTAACTCATGCCCTAGAATTTCCAATAAATTTCAAATTGAATGAATCAATATTGTACTATGTCAAATTCATGATATGGAGTTATGGCTAGAGAATTGACTGGTCAAGATCACAAAGAGTATTATTCATGATGTCATAGGATACCCTACATTTACTAAAAATAAGACAATGCATTGTCAAAGTGAAAAAGCAATTGAGGCAAAAACCAAGGCCGAGTAGAATGGATGTAGCATGTCTATTTAAACCATCATTGGTCCACTAATTGAGTTTTTAGTGAGATTAATATCAAATAATTTTGATCAGTCAAGACAACTAAACAATGTGTCATTTATGGTTGTAGATCAGACCTGGAAAATTGAGATAAAAGATCATGAATATGATCTTGTCAAGCTCCAATGCTTACAACTAGCAAAGAACCTCCTATCAATAAGAAAAGCAAAGAATTCTATGTATAATTTTGGATCTCTGATCATGTGTATTTTCTTTTATACTTACATTTATTTTCCTAATATTGGAATTTTTTTATGGGAACAAGGAAAGCCTACTACAAGGCAAATAAGTGAGTATATTGCAAATTTGGGAGACAATTTTGAAAATATATTAGATGGCTATTTTTATGAGTTCAAACAAGAAATGAGGAAAAGAACAAGGATCACTGCATCCTTGGTTGAAAAGTATTATAATGATGTGTTGTTTTCTAGTTGACACTAATTACACATATGCACAAGCACTTAAGCCAAGGATAGCCTAGCTTAAACCTTTTGGATATGAATTAGATATTGATGAAGTGAGTGCAAAAATCAATGCACTACTTAATGAAGTAGTTAATGCAAAGGTCAATCCCTTTAGAAAATATGAAGAATAAAAAGCAAGAATAAATATTGATATAAAGATTGCTTCTACTGAAATGAAGAGAAAGAAAATGATTGAAGACCTAGAAGGAAAACTAGGCACACAAAGTAAAGGCAAAGGACCTTTAATGATAACACAAAGTCTTGGAGAGGGCCAAGAGAGTAAATCAAATGTAAAGGAAGAGGAAGAATGTATAGAGAAATAGGGAAAGGCCCTAACACTTGTCACCCCACCAGCAAAGTAGGCCAAAATAATTAAAATCCCAATGCCTAATGATACAGGAGCATCTAGAGGTATAAGGGCAATCCTGTGTCACCCAAAAAAAGGTACTTAGACTTAGTTTCTATTTCATGTGTTTTCATTTTTGGATACCCATTTGGGTCAAATAAAGGTTCCAACTCTCACAATTCCACTATTAGTGTTCTGGGTTAGAGTTTTTAATCACCTTGGGATACATGTAAATGCTAGAAAAATAGGAGTATGTAATTGAGCCATCATTTTGGTTAACTAGAAGGTCTAAATTGGTTGGATGATTTTAATTATAATTTAGAGCATTCCAAAAAAATAATCAGGTCAAAAGGCCTCATGGTTTGAAAGTTATTGCAATTTTTCGATTTCTGGAGACCTCCTAAGAATGCTTCAAAGTCAGGTTAGGGGCATTAAATGACCTTAAATAGGGTTGAAAATGGGGGATGAGCAAAGCTATCCATAGGGCTATAGATTGCTTCAAGAACTTTTCAAAAATGTAAATGGTTCATCAATCGGAGCTACGGTTCAAAAGTTATGCCTCCCAGAAGTTCGGTTACCATTTTCGGATTCTTCTAATTTTGTGCCAACTTCTAATGCGACTTCTAGAGCCTTCTATTTGGTTAGTGGATGCCAACTAGCACTTTTTAGAATGAATTCATAATCCTTAACCCTCTAACATCTATTTAAGAATATTTTTGGCATTGTAAAAGGTAGTTCAGAGTGGAGTTTGAGAGAAGGTACTGGGAGAAGAATTTATCTCCAGATTTATGCTATTGTAAGCCCGTAGGGAATGTTTTGGAGTCTATTTCTCTGCACTAAGTGTACTAGCATATTTTCATAGTTAATAAAATTTACCCTTTCTTGTTGTGTCCATTTTGTGCTTGAGTTGTGTCCCCATCAAGTGGTATCAGAGCTGGTTTTCCTGAGTGTGTAGACAAAGCGCCGACTGTGAGGCAGTTTGCACCAGGATTGTGTGGTTGTGGGTTTGAGTTAAGAAGATGCCTCCATGAAGAGAGCATGGTGTAAGGGCCAGAGCTATTAATCCTAAGGAGGTTAGAGCATTCAAAAGGCAGGTACAAGCGTTGCAGGAGGAGCTTCGTAGAGGAACAAATGTTACCGCAGGTGATGTAAGTGAGGACAACAATGAAGAAGAAGAAATTGGACCAAAAGGGGAAGTTGACGGGGAAGTTCTAAATTAGGCAGAGGAAAGGCTTTTTAGGGCCATTACTAATTTTGGGAAAAGACCTACAATTGATGTGGGTGTATTTTAAAGAAATCTGAAACGAAATGAGTTGATTAACTCGATTAATGAACTGGAAGAGTACTTTGAGTATGAGGATATCAAGGATCTAGATAGGGTTAAGTTTTCAAAGGCCAAACTAAAAGGCCATGCCAAAATTTGGTGGCAAGAGGTTCAATTGGAAAGAAATAGAAGAGAAAAGGATAAGGTCACAAGGTGGGATCGCATGGTGGACAAACTAAAGAAGCAGTTCATTCTTGTTGACTACAAGCTTGATTTGTTTAAGAAGATGTATGGGTTAAAGCAAGTAGGAAAATTAGTCCAAGAATATATAGAGGATTTTTATCGACTTCTAATTAGAGTGGGGCATGTAAAAGCAATTAAGGAGAAGGTTGCTTGTTATATCAGTGGGTTTCAACCTAGCATCCAGGAGGAATTAAGTCTGGTAAGAATGACCAGTGTTGAGGAGGCATATGAGTTTTCCCTACGAGTTGAAGAGAAGTTAAATAAAAGGTTTGAAGGGAGACAAAGAGGGCATGGTCAAGGAGGAAGGGGTAGTGGTAGGTCATTTGGAGGCTGAAATGAAACCCAAAAGAAAAATGAAGATGTGAGTACTAGCAAGAACCAGAGGAACGAGTGTTTCAACCGCTCCCACGATCAAGACTTTGGAAATCAAAGAGGAAGAGGTAGAGGATGTGGACAAGGAAGAGGAGGCTTCTTTGGTACCTATTTCCATTGCAATGAAGAAGGTCATTGTGCCTTTGAATGCCCTCAATGACAAGGAAGGATAGATAGGATAGCTGAGGGTCAAGCTAGGGTTTCTTATGTGGATGAGGATGCACAATCATCACATTCAAAGGATGTCGAAAGAGGAGAGACTTTAGTAAATGAAAGGGTCGTACTAAGTGGTGAGATTGAACTAGGACAAAGGAGGAGTCTATTCCGTACTAGGTGCAAGTGTAAGGATAAATGTTGTGATGTGATCATTGATGGTGGTAGCACTGATAACTTGGTATCAAAGGAAATGGTCTCTAAGCTAAAGCTCAAGAGGGAGAAACACCCCTAGCACTATCAGATTGCATGGGTGAAAGATGATCATAAGGTCCTGGTAAGTGAACAATGTTTAGTGAAGTTCAAAATTGGGAGTTACCATGATAAAGTTCTCTGTGATGTTATTCCAATGGATGGTTGCCATCTATTGTTGGGTAGACCATGGCAGTTTGATAGGCATGCAGTACATGATGATCATGCAAATACATACTCTCTAAAAAAGGATGGAGTTCGCCACAAACTGAAGCCCATGAAAAAGGAAGGCAAAAAGGTATGTAGTAGTGCTAGGATTTGTCTTGTTGATGGAAGGAAGTTTTTAGATGGCATGAAACATCAGTGTATGTGTTATGCTTTGATTCCTAGGAAAGATAAAGAAGGTAGTAGTGAAATACCACTTGAAGTTTTAGATTTACTAGGTGAGTTTGGAGATATCATCTTTGATAATGTTCCAGAAGGATTACAACCAGTAAGGCAAATTAATCATAAGATAGATTTGATCTCAGGAGCTAGTTTTCCTAACAAGGCTACTCAGAGGATGACTCCTACTGAAACTAAGGAGCTAAATAGACAGGTTTAGGAGCTATTGAGGAAGGGCTTGATTCGAGAGAGCCTGAGTCCATGTGTAGTACCTGCAGTACTAGTAGAAAAGAAGGATGGAGAGTGGAAGATGTGTACATAATCTTGAGCTATAAATAGGATAACCATCAAGTATCGGTTTCCTTTGCCAAGAATGGATGATCTTATGGACTGCTTGAGTGGAGCTCAGTACTTCACAAAGATAGATCTCAAGAGTGGCTATCATCAAATATGGATATGAGAAGGAGATGAGTGGAAAATAGCCTTCAAGACTAAGGAGGGTCTTTATGAGTGGTTAGTAATGCCCTTTGGATTAACGAATGCCCTAAGCACCTTCATGCGGCTTATGAATGAGGTACTTAAGAAGTTCTTGGGAAAAAATTTTATTGTCTATTTGGATGATATTTAAATTTTTGGCAAGACTTTGGAAGAACATTTATTGCATATTCGTAGTGTCCTTGAAAGGTTAAGGGAAGAGAAACTGTTAACTAGTTTGAAGAAGTGTATCTTTGCAAAAAGGGATTTAGTCTACTTCGGGTTTGTTATATCACCTAAAGGTCTCAAAATGGATCCAGAGAAGGTAAAATCCATCTTGAAATGGCCTACTCCAAGGTCTGCTACTAAGGTAAGATCATTTCATGGTCTGGTTAGGTTTTACAGGAAGTTCATTAAGAATTTCAGTGGCATATGTACACCCCTGATTGATACAATAAGAGGGGATAGAAAAGAGTTCAAATGGACTATGCCAGCTGCGAGAAGTTTTGAATTACTGAAGAAGAAGGTGATAGAACAACCTGTGTTGGCACTTTGAGATTTTAGAAAGGTGTTCCGGGTGGATTGTGATGCTAGTGGCAGCACTATTGGGGCTGTATTGAGCCAAGAAGGTAAGCCTATTGCATATTTTAGTGAAAAATTGAATGATGCGAAAAAGAAGTATTATGTTTATGATCAAGAGTTCTATGCAATAGTTCAAGCCTTAAAGAAATGGAGGCATTATTTATTGCCAAAGGAATTTGTTTTGTATACTAATCATTAGGCATTAAAGTACCTAAATAGCCAAGGTAAATTGAATTAGAGGCATATGAAGTGGGTAGAGTTCTTGCAGAGCTATACCTTTGTGTTGAAGCATAGAAATGGAAAATCTAATAGGGTTGCAGATGCACTACGTAGGAGATAGTTGTTTCTTACAGTAATGCAAGTTGAAGTAGTTGGGTTTGATGAAATCAAGAATCTGTATCCTGAGGATCCTAATTTTGCTAAAGCGTAGAAAGCTTCTAAAGAGCCTATTGTTGTAGACAGAACTAAGTGGTTAGACTATCTGATTCAGGATGGCGTGTTATTCAAGGGTAGTCAATGATGCATTCCAAGGAGTTCCATGAGGGAAAATTTGATTAAGAAGAAACACAGTGGAGGGATGGCAAGACATTTTGGTCGAGATAAGACCATTGCCATTCTTAGAGAACATTATTTTTGGCCTCAAATTTCACAAGATGTGAAGAAGTTTGTACAAAGTTGTCAGATTTGTCAAGTTGCTAAGGGATTTAGTCACAATACTAGACTATATCAGCCATTGCCTATTCCATCAAAGCCATGGGAGGACATAAGTATGAATTTTGTTCTTGGATTACTGAAGACACAAAGGGGTAATGACTCAGTATTTGTGGTGGTTGATAGGTTCTCCAAAATGGAACATTTCATTCCATGCCATGAAACTCATGATGTTATCCATATTGCAGACTTGTTTTTCAAAGAGGTGGTAAGACTACATGGTCTTCCAAGGAGTATAGTTTCTGACAAAGATACTAAATTTGTGGAGTATTTCTAGAGAACACTGTGGAAGAAGTTGAGAACAGACTTGAAATTTAGTTCCACACATCACCCGCAGACTAACGGCCAAACAGAAGTGGTAAACAAAAGTCTGGGCAATTTGCTGAGATGTTTAGTTCGGGATAAGCCCAAGGGGTGGGATTTGATTCTACCACAAGCAGAGTTTTCTTAGAATAACTCCATAAATAGGAGTACTAGTAGATCACCATTCCAAATTGTATATGGAAGTAGCCCAAGGACTAAACCAAAATTGAGGAAGATAGAGCAAGGGGAGAGGACAAGTGTTGAAGTTGAAGAATTTGCTAAACATATCAAGCATCTACATGAGGAGGTTTAGGCACACATTACCAAAATGAATCAAGAGTATAAAGCTAGGGCTGATCAAAGGAGAAGACATAGGGAATTCCAAGTAGGGGATCTAGTCATGGTACACTTACAAAAAGAAAGATTTCCAGCTGGTACTTACAACAAGCTGAAAATGAAGAAATTTGGTCCCTGCAAAATTCTGAAGAAACATTGCCAGATGGTATTCACATTTCTCCTATTTTAAACATTGCAAACTTAACAGAGTATCATGATGATGGTGCAGATGAGGAGCCAATGTTAGAGCCATGTCCAATTCCTGCTTCTAAGAAGGAGGAGATAGAAGACATTCTAGCTCATCGTGTGGGCAGGAGTACCAGAAATAGGCATTATGAAGAGTATCTGGTCAAGCAAAAAGGACAGTCAATAAAGGACTCAACTTGGATATCAGTAGCTGAGATTTCCCATTTGGGATTTCCTCTACCATTCATAAAGTGACAAGGTCACTTTTCAATCTACCCTGGGTGTCTGATGCAGGAGCATCTAGAGGTATAAGGGAAATCTTGTGTCACCCAAAAAAAATGTACTTAGACTTAGTTTATGTTTCATGTGCTTTCATTTCTAGATACCCATTTGGTTCAAATAAAGGTTCCAACTCTCACAGTTCCATTATTAGTGTTGTGGGTTAGAGTTTTTAATCACCTTGGGATATGTGTAAATGCCAAAAAAATAGGAGTATGTAATTGAGCCATCATTTTGGTGAACTAGAAGGTGTAAATTGGTTGGATGATTGTAATTATAATTTAGAGCATTCTAGAAAAAGAATCAGGTCAAAAGGCCCCAAGGTTTGAAAGTCATTGCAGTTTTTCAGTTTCTGGAGACCTCCTAAGAATGCTTCAAAGTCAAGTTAGGGGCATTAAATGACCTTGAACAAGGCCAAAAGAAAGGGGATGAGGGAAGATTTCCATAGGACTATAGAGTACTTTGAGAGCTTTCCAAAAATGTAAACGGTTCGTCAATCGGAGCTACGGTTCAAAAGTTATGCCTCCTAGAAGTTCGGTTACTATTTTTGGATTCTTTTAATTTTGTGGCAACTTCTAATGTGACTTCTAGAGCCTTCTATTGGGTCGGTGGATGCCAACTAGCACTTTTTAGAATGTATTCCTAATCCTTAACCCTCCGAGGTCTATTTAAGAATATTTTTGGCATTGTAAAAGGCAGTTCGGAGTGGAGTTTGAGAGAAGTTACTAGGAGAAGAATTTATCTCTAGATTTATGCTATTGTAAGCCCTTAGGGCATGTTTCAGAGTCTATTTCTCTACACTAAGTGTACTAGCATATTTTAATAGTTAATAAATTTTTCCTCTTCCTATTGTGTTCATTCTGTGCTTGGGTTGTGTCCCCATCAAGTGGTATCAGAGCTTATTTTCCTAAGTGTGTAGACAGAGCGCCGACTGTGAGGCAGTTTGCACCAGGACTGTGTGGTTGTGGGTTTGAGTTAAGAAGATGCCTCCATGAAGAGAGCATGGTGGAAGGGCCAGAGCTATTAATCTTGAGGAGGTTAGAGCCCTCCAAAGGTAGGTACAAGCATTGCAGGAGGAGCTCCGTAGAGGAACAAATGTTACCGCAGGTGACATAAGTGAGGATGACAATGAAGAAGAAGAAATTGGACTAGAAGGGGAAGTTGACGAGGAAGTTCTAAATCAGGCAGAGGAAAGGCTTTTTAGGGCCATTACTAAGTTTGGGAAAAGACCTACAATTGATGTGGGTGTATTTTTCAGGAAATTTGAAACCAAATGAGTTGATCAACTGGATTAATGAACTGGAAGAGTACTTTGAGTATGAGGATATCAGGGATCTAGATAGGGTTAATTTTGCAAAGGCCATGCCAAAATTTTGTGGCAAGAGGTTCAATTGGAAAGAAATAGAAGAGGAAAGGATAAGATCACAAGGTGGGATCGCATGGTGGACAAACTAGAGAAGCAGTTCATTCATGTTGACTACGAGCTTGATTTGTTTAAGAAGATGCATGGGTTAAAACAAGTAGAAAAATCACTCCAAGAATATACAGAGGAGTTTTATCAACTTTTGATTAGAGTAGGGCATGTAGAAGAAAATAAGGAGAAGGTTGCTTGTTATATCAGTGGGTTGTGACCTAGCATCTGGGAGGAATTAAGTCTGGTATGAATGACCAGCGTTGAGGAGGCATACGAATTTGCCCTATGAGTTGAAGAGAAGCTAAATAAAAGGTTTGAAGTGAGACAAAGAGGGCATGGGCAAGGAGGAAGGAGTAGTGGTAGGTCAATTGGAGGCCAAAATGAAACCCAAAAGAAAAATGAAGATGTGGGTACTAGCAGGAACTAGAGGAACGAGGGTTTCAACCGCTCCCATGATCAAGACTTTGAAAATTAGAGAGGAAGAGGTAGAGGACATGGACAAGGAAGAGGAGGATTCCATGGTACATGTTTCCATTGCAATGAAGAAGGTCATCATGTCTTTGAATGCCCTCAACGACAAAGAAGGATAGATAGGAGAGCTGAGGGTCAAGCTAGGGTTGCTTATGTGGATGAGGATGCACAATCATCACATTCAAAGGATGTCGAAAGAGGAGAGACTTTAATAAATGAAAGGGTCGTACTAAGTGGTGAGATTGAACCAGGACAAAGGAGGAGTCTATTCCGTACTAGGTGCAAGTGTAAGGATAAATGGTGTGATGTGATCATTGATGGTGGTAGCACTGATAACTTGGTATCAAAGGAGATGGTCTCTAAGCTGAAGCTCAAGAGGGAGAAACACCCCCAGCCCTATTGGATTGCATGGGTGAAAGATGATCATAAGGTCCTGGTAAGTGAACAATGTTTAGTGAAGTTCAAAATTGGGAGTTACCATGATTAGGTTCTCTATGATGTTATTCCAATGGATGTTTTCCATCTATTGTTGGGTAGACCGTGGCAATTTGATAGGCATGCAGTACATGATGGTCATGCAAATACATACTCTCTAACAAAGGATGGAGTTCTCCACAAACTGAAGCCCATGAAAAAGGAAGGCGAAAAGGTATGTAGCAGTGCTAGGATTTATCTTGTTGATGGAAGGAAGTTTTTAGATGGCATGAAACATCAGCGTATGTGTTATGCTTTGATTCCTAGGAAAGATAAAGAAGGTAGTAGTGAAATACCACTTGAAGTTTCATATTTACTAAGTGATTTTGGAGATATCATCTCTGATAATGTTCCAGAAGGATTACCACCTGTAAGGCAAATCACTTATCAAATAGATTTGATCCCAAGAGCTAGTTTTCCTAATAAGGTTGCTCACAGGATGACTCCTACTAAAACTGAGGAGCTAAATAGACAAGTTCAGGAGCTATTGAGGAAGGGCTTGATTAGAGAGAGCTTGAGTCCATGTGCAGTACTTGCAATACTAGCAGCAAAGAAGGATGGAGTGTGGAGGATGTGTACAAACTCTCGAGCTATAAATAGGATAACCATCAAGTATCGGTTTCCTTTGCCAAGAATGGATGATCTTATGGACTGCTTGAGTGGAGCTCAGTACTTCACAAAGATAGATCTCAAGAGCGGCTATCATTAGATACTGATATGAGAAGGAGGTGAGTGGAAAATAGCCTTCAAGACCAAGGATGGTCTTTATGAGCAGTTAGTCATGCCCTTTGGATTGACGAACGCCCGAAGCACCTTCATGTGGCTTATGAATGAGGTACTTAAGAAGTTCTTGGTAAAATTTGTTATTGTCTATTTGGATGATATTTTAATTTTTAGCAAGACTTTGGAAGAAAATTTATTGCATATTCGTAGTGTCCTTAAAAGGTTAAGGGAAGAGAAACTATTAATTAATTTGAAGAAGTGTACCTTTGCAAAAAGGGAGTTAGTCTACTTCGGGTTTTTTATATCACCTGAAGGTCTCAAAATTGATCCAAAAAAGGTAAAAGCCATCTTGGAATGGCCTACTCCAAGGTCTGCTACTGAGGTAAGATCATTTCATGGTCTGGTTATTTTTTAGAGGAAGTTCATTAAGAATTTCAATCGCATATGTACACCCTTGACTGATACAATTAGAGGGGATAGAAAAGAGTTCAAATGGACTACGCCAGCTACGAGAAGTTTTGAATTGTTGAAGAAGAAGGTGACAGAACAACCTATGTTGGCACTTCGAGATTTTAGAAAGGTGTTCCGGGTGGATTGTGATGCTAGTGGCAGCACTATTGGGGCTGTATTGAGCCAAGAAGGTAAGCCTATTGCATATTTTAGTGAAAAATTGAATGATGCGAAAAAGAAGTATTATGTTTATGATCAAGAGTTCTATGCAATAGTTCAAGCCTTAAAGAAATGGAGGCATTATTTATTGCCAAAGGAATTTTTTTTGTATACTAATCATTAGGCATTAAAGTACCTAAATAGCGAAGGTAAATTTAATCAGAGGCATATGAAGTGGGTAGAGTTCTTGTAGAGCTATACATTTGTGTTGAAGCATATAAGTGGAAAATCTAATAGGGTTGCAAATGCACTAAGTAGGAGACAGTTGTTGCTTACAGTAATGCAGGTTGAAGTAGTTGGGTTTGATGAACTCAAGAATCTGTACCCTGAGGATCCTAATTTTGTTGAAGTGTGGAAAGCTTGTAAAGAGCCTGTTGCTATTGACAGAACTAAGTGGTTAGACTATCTGATTCAGGATGGTATGTTATTCAAGGGTATTCAATTATGCATTCCAAGGAGTTCCATGAGATAAAATATGTTTAAGGAGAAACACAGTGGAGGGATGGCAGGATATTTTGGTCGAGATAAGACCATTTCTATTCTTAGAGAACATTATTTTTGGCCTCAAATTTCACAGGATGTGATAAAGTTTGTACAGAGTTGTCATATTTGTCAAGTTGCTAAGGGATTTAGTCACAATACTTGACTATATTAGCCATTGCCTATTCCATCAAAGCTATGGGAGGACATAAGTATGGATTTTTTTCTTGGATTTCCGAAGACAGAAAGGGGTAATGACTTAGTATTTGTGGTGTTTAATAGGTTCTTGAAAATGGCACATTTCATTCCATGCCACAAAACTCATGATGTTGTCCATATTGCAGACATGTTTTTTAGAGAGATGGTAAGACTACATGGTCTGCCAAGGAGTATAGTTTCTAATAGAGATACTAAATTTGTGGGGTATTTCTGGAGAACATTGTGGAAGAAGTTGAGAACAGACTTGAAATTTAGTTCCACACATCACCTACAGACTGATGGCTAAACAGAAGTGGTAAACAGAAGTCTAGGCAATTTGTTGAGATGTTTAGTTCGAGATAAGCCCAAGGGGTGGGATTTGATTCTACCACAAGCAGACTTTGCTTACAATAACTCTATAAATAGGAGTACTGGTAGATCACCATTCCAAATTGTATATGGAAGTAGCCCAAGGACTACACTAGAATTGAGGAAGATAGAGCAAGGGGAGAGGACAAATGCTGAAGCTGAAGAATTTGCTAAACATATCAAGCGTCTACATAAGGAGGTTCAGGCACACATTACCAAAATGAATCAAGAGTATAAAGCTAGGGCTGATCAAAGGAGAAGACATAGGGAATTCCAAGTAGGGGATCTAGTCATGGTACACTTACGAAAATAAATATTTCCAGCCGGTACTTACAATAAGCTAAAAATGAAGAAATTTGGCCTCTTCAAAATTCTGAAGAAACATGACTCAAGAAATGCATATGAGGTGGAGTTTCCAGATGGTATTCACATTTCTCCTATTTTCAACATTGCAGACTTAACAGAGTATCATGATGATGGTGCAGATGAGGAGCCGATGTTAGAGCCATGTCCAATTCCTGCTTCTAAGAAGGAGGAGATAGAAGACATTGTAGATCATCGTGTGGGTAGGAGTACCAGAAATAGGTAGTATGAAGAGTATCTAGTCAAGTGGAAAGGATGGCCAATAGAGGACTCAACTTGGATATCAGCAGCTAAGGTTTCCCATTTGTGATTTCCTCTACCATTCATAAAGTGACAGGGTTGCTTTTCAATCTACCCTAGGTGTCTAATGCAGGAGCATCCAGAGGTATAAGGGCAATCCTTTGTCACCCCAAAAAAATGTACTTAGACTTAGTTTCTATTTCATGTGTTTTCATTTTTGGATACCCATTTGGGTCAAATAAAGGTTCCAACTCTCACAGTTCCACTATTAGTGTTCTGGGTTAGATTTTTTAATCACCTTGGGATACGTATAAATGCCAAAAAAATAGGAGTATGTAATTGAGACATCATTTTGGTGAACTATAAGGTTTAAATTGGTTGGATGATTGTAATTATAATTTAGAGCATTTCAAAAAAAGAATCAGGTTAAAAGGCCCCACAGTTTGAAAGTTATTGCAGCTTTTCAATTTCTGGAGACCTCCTAAGAATGCTTCAAAGTCAAGTTTGGGGCATTAAATGACCTCAAATAGGGCCAAAAAAAGGGGGATGATAAAATCTGGTCCATAGGGCTATAGAGCACTCTTCTCAAGCTTTCCAAAAATGTAAACGGTTCATCAATCGGAGCTACGATTGAAAAGTTATGGCTCCCAAAAGTTTGGTTACTGTTTCTGGATTCTTCTAATTTTGTGTCGACTTCTAATGCAACTTCTAGAGCCTTCTATTTGGTCGGTGGATGCCAACTAGCAATTTTTAGAATGTATTCCTAATCCTTAACCCTTCAGGGTCTATTTAAGAACATTTCTTGCATTGTAAAAGGCAGTTCGGAGTGAAGTTTGAGAGAAGGTACTGGGAGAAGAATTTATCTCCAAATTTATGCTATTGTAAGCCCTTAGGGCATGTTTTGGAGTTTGTTTCTCTAGACTAAGTGTACTAGCATATTTTCATAGTTAATAAAATTTTCCCTTTCCTATTGTGTCCATTCTGTGCTTGGGTTGTGTCCCCATCAAGTGGTATCAGAGCTAGTTTTCTTGAGTGTGTAGACAGAGTGCCAACTGTGAGGTAGTTTGCACCAAGACTGTTTTGTTGTGGGTTTGAGTTAAGAAGATGCCTCCACGAAGACAGCATGGTGGAAGGGCCAGAGCTATTAATCCTGAGGAGGTTAGAGCCCTCCAAAGGCAGGTGCAAGAAGATGTTAAAGAGAAAGATACAAAGAGGACCGAATTTGATGAACCATGTCACCACCAAGTCATTATGCATACTAAGCCTAATACTATTGATAAGGTATGTGAAAAATTAGGAACTCTATAGGATTATCAATTTTGAAAATTATCAAGTATGGAACATTAAGTGTTGTTAACAAAACTAAGGTAGAAGAGGTCATATTAGAGATGATGGAAAAATTCAAATTGACATCTATAGAGATGGAAAACAAGATTCCTATCAATTTTTATAGTAGAATTGATGGCAAGTGCAAAGAAGCAATAGTAATCAAAAATAAAATAAGAGAAGGGATATTAGCTAGGATCATGCTTGAGCTAACGATTAAGCAAAAGAAAAATATTTTTGAAGAAATATAGGAATAGATTTGTTCCTAAATATAGAGCATTCATGATTTTACAAAAATAAATATAGGTTGTTGTACATAAAAATGAATTACTATGGAAAATCATTTTTTGACTAACTGATGATGACAAAAGTAAAGGAGGTGAATATGAGAAAGAAAAAAGACATTGTAACTATTGAAGATAATCATAGTGATGAAGAAGATATAGGTGTGTTGAGTCCTCAAGGAAATGTATCCCCTATTCATGCCACCATACCAGATACTCCTATGATTTAGAAAATAAAGAACTATCCTAAGACAAAAGAAACACAAGTACAAGTTGTTGATTTCAATCAACAAATAATACAGATTGAGCAACAACTCCAATAAGCCTCACAAAAAAAAATATTAGTAATAGAAGCCGAGGAGATAGAAGAGGACAAAGAACAAAAAAAGAAAGATGAGGAGTAAAATGTAGATAAATTTACTACATATTAGAAAGGATCACATGTCTTGGGACATATAGATCAAGAAAATAAAGAGACTAGGCTGAATGAAAAGAATAAGGAAAAAGGAGACAAGAACGAAGGATTGCAGAAAGAGTTGAGTGTGCAAGCTCACACTCCACCCCTTGTACTAACAAAGTCCACATCTGTATAATAGGTGCAAGCCCTTATAGATCAAATTACTTCGAGTGCTACTATTTTTTTCTATGGTACTTATACAAAAACTAGACCAAGTGGTGAAACCCCTTTGCCTACTCTATCCCTAGCTATGTCAAGTAGCAACACTCCTACCAAGGGAAAATGGAAGAAGAAGAAAATAAGTTCTCTAGGTACTACTATTACCTTGGAAGAAACAATTGAATTACCTAATTGGGATTTTCATAATCTTACATTTGAATAGACTATAATCTTGCAAGATGTTTTGGCAAGAAAGAAACAACAAGAGGAAATGAGAAGAGAGCAGCAACGAAGGCAAGTGTTGCATGATATCAAAGATATATTTGTTGATGTTTTTGATATTAAGAACATTGATGAATATTCCCCTATTATCTCTTAGCTACTAAAAATTGTTGAGAAAATCAACATTGAGGATATAGAAGCAAATGAAAAGTTAATGGCCTGGTCAGAGAAAAAGTTTGAGAAGAAGGTGGAGAAAGTTTCTGCTATGATTGCAGTGAGGAAGGTTGAACTATCAGCACTTGTATAGAATCTAGAAGAACTTGTGATCATAATACAATATTTGTACAATATTATTTGTGGTGTGCCAAGATTCACAAATGAGTTCCAAGTTGGTATTCACAAGATTAAAGCTGATATAAAATTATCAGGAGACTTTATCTCTTAGTTAGTTGAATCATTCTCAATGCACTATTTAAATAGATTATTGTTTGCATAAGGGAGGTTGGTCAAGCTACATACAAAAGATAGCAGAATGAGGGCCAAGCTTATCTCTATACAGTCCATGTTGATACTTTACTTGAAGGTCACACAATGAGAGTTGGCTTCACCAAAGGATCTAGTTCATTAATATCATAATCTTTCTATTGTTGGTAGCTTAATTGACTTAGTCACAAATTTGGAGATAAAGATTCATATTTTGGAATCAGCCAGACCCACATGGGATCATGCTCTTGCCATGATTATTCAAAATCATAAACCATTCATTGATAAATATGGTTTGATTCCATCCAACCAACCCCAAAAAAAAAAATAAGTGACAAAATCAAGGGGGGTAGATGACAAGAAAGAAAAGTGAAAGGGGGATAGATAAGAAAGAAATGAAGAAATAAAGATAAAAATGATACAATCAAATATGTAGAGCTCAGATGAAGACCATAAGTTAGAACAAATGTATGGCAAGCTACATCAAACCATTTGAGTTATGTAAAATATGTATTGTATATTATTTTTTAAAAGAAATTTTTGAAGTTCCATAAGAACCAAGTCATAGGCATAGGAAGTACTATCATTTTTAGGTTGTATTATAATGATGTAATCATGAAAAAGTGTTTTTTCTACTAATATCAAAGGGGGAGATTGTTGATCACTCTAAGTTTTATTTTCTATTAGTGTCAAAAACATATTCATATACAAGGTAGAGTTGGTCAATCATCATTGCAATCGAGTCACTCTATGTAGGTCGAGTCATGTACAGACTTGTAAATAATCATATATATGTCAAGCTCTATAGGAGTCGAGCAAGTCTTTGGTCACAAAGTACTTCTATACAAGCCAAGTTTAGTAAATGTCAAGTAATCAAAGCATATGGATATCAAGTCATATAGAAGGTGATGAGCTAGTTACGACCAAGAATCAGTAGGATGAACAGTTATGACAAAGCATTAAAGACAGTATGTGCCAAGTAACACAGAGTGTACAAAAATATCTAAAATGGTACAAACTTTGAGATAACCATTTTGAGATGACATTTAAATAAAATGTAATGATTGTAAAGTTTGTTATAGAGGTTGTTATGTGTTTTGATGTGGATCATCAATCCCTATGAAGCTAGGACAACCAATCAAACAAGGAGGCAAAATGGAGGCATCTAGATTGTTCATCTTATTCTAGAAGACTTTATAGATGTATTTATAAGGGAAGATCTAAATCCTATTTTCATATAGAGAGTGTTAATGCAAAAGGAAGTGAAGTATTATACAAAGGAGTTAGGTTTTGGAGGCTACAAGTGAAAGTTGTCAAGTAATAGAGTTTCAGCGACCTATTGAAGCAATGAAGGTCATAGTAAATATATATTAGATAAGAGCTCAAATTAAAGATTTGAAAGAGGAGATCTATAATCATCATTGTATGTGTAGACCAAAGGATCAAATACTGAATCATTTTTGACAAATAGAATTAGGGTAAATCTTTTAATAGAGTGGTTCTAATAGACCTTTGTAAATATCTTAATTGAGTCCTTACTTCGTTGTAAGTGTTAAATCCTTTAATCAAGGTAGACCTAATAGTCTTTCTAAAGCCTTTGACATGGTAGACCCCTCATAAGGTAGATCATCAGAAGTGATCAAACTTGTAGTCCTAATAGGCTAACTTTGTTACTATAGTAGTGAAGATTTGTGGTTGTCATCCCCACCCCAATTTTATCTTCACCTTGGAGGGTTTCTGTAATGCCCTGCCCAGAGATCCTTGGAACAAAGATGAAATACAAGCAAAGGTTAAAAAAAATTAACAAGTATGAGTGCACATGACAACATCATACATGGATCACATAGATTGTAATGAAAGACTTAACCACCATCCCAGTAACCAATGGATCTCCAAACGGCACTACTAAAACTAACAGACTCACAATAGGAATTAGAAATCCAAAATGACAACAACACAAAGAATCTACAATCTATTAGAGTATGGAAAATTAACTAAACCCAAAGGGTACTAGAATCACCAAAAATTGATCCTCCAAAACCAATAGAGATGCCCCCTATTTTTTGCATGAGGACCAATAACAAAAAATTTCACATGAAGATGTGCAATATGCCATGCAAGGAAGTACCTTCTATGCAAGGTTGTGCACCAATTGGTGTGAGAAGATACTTGACCAAATAGCTAAGACACCCAAAATTGGTGTTGGGTTTTGCACGAGAAAGTGTTAAATTCCACACAAAGAAACCCAACACACCATGTGAGATCTTGCATTCTCATGTGAGAAAGCACTATTTCACATGAGATCCCAAGATAGCAAGCTAGAGAACAAAAAGGTAAAAAGCTAAGGAATGAAATTCCTCTGCACTGGAGAGTACTAGATCCACATCTCGACAGGAGGACACTCAAACAATAAATGAAAGACAAAAAGTTGGAATCTAAATCTAAACATCTAATCAAGTAGTGAAGGGAAAGTACAAAATGAAACATCGCAGTGTACTAAAATAGTATCACAATAAATAGAAACAACATCACAATAACTGAATAGTACAACCAAACTAAGTACGCGGTTCCTCCCAAAAGTAATAGTATCATAAGACCATTTTGGGCCCTAGCCATCCCCCATGCATAACATCCCAAGCTACTTATCAGATCATTGGTACTATCACATGAGGATGTCAGTACTAAAATATGCTACAATGTAAGCATAAGGAAATCTAACATGCTAGAAGTAAAGCATAAGATAATCCTACAAAACCATATAACATCATCTATCATATGCTAATCAACATAATAAGAAAATGTGCCAATAACTAACATCATCTAAACATGATATAAAAGAATCCCAATGAAAGCATAGATCACAAGAAAGCATTCTTTGGAACCCAAAGCACCAAGTGATAACATCCAACAATGATCGCACTGGAAGAGTAGATTATCTTTGTACATCAGTCCCCAATAGTGGTATAGGTAGCTATGCCTCCCAACCATGTGAAACTTGTAGGCCCACTCCTATCATGCTAATGGAGATAATGATCCAACCACAAACACACACACACACATACAAATCAAATTTCCATCACTTACACACATGCCAGATAGTATGATGATTGAAACTAAGAACATAGACAATGCATAAACTACAAGTCCTGGTCAGACACTCAATGGGCTACTAAGTAGGGGTTGACATCATGGAGAGTCACTTGGCATCGATAAGCATAAGCCCAAGCCAGTTTGGTAGCTATACTCCCCAATGAAAGGTGCACAATCTGGGTGGTAACTTTTCCCAATAGAAGGTACACTTCCCAACATTTTAATTATCTTATATTTATTACCACCCAATATCTTAATTTAGTTATCACTTATATAAAACTTCTTCTGCCAACCAATAGGAAATAGTCACCAGGTTGTAGGATAGAAACCCCTCCATGTGCTACCCTACCCTACCCATGCTCATCCAATGATGAGTTCCTATAGGCATGCAAATTACTAACCCAACCCCAATGATCATTACTTCTAGAAGTACCACAAAAGATCGGGCCTCGCAAGTCACCCAATAATTGTACACACATGTACTCGTGTATGAATGTACTTGTGTGTGGTGCACCACCATCACAAAGATCATAACACAAGGACTAGATGAGAACACAATGTAGAAAGTCACTCAACCAAAAATTGAATCAAGAGGATGGATGTGGCATGCATCCCAATGCAACATAAAAGTGAAACAAAGGTCTGACTGACATCCAAATGGATAATCCAGGTCCACAACCAAACTCATGCCAAGAAAACCAAAGAAAATAGGGTGGCACATAAAATGAGGTAAAAACCCCAAAAATTGGAAAACTTTGAAATTAAAACCCATTTGGCCTTTGGGTACAAAAACCCCTAAAAATCCAATAATATTTGGGTTCGAACACCGTATGCAAAAATGACTAGCATAATGATGTGAAACTCCAAACCCCCATCCCAAAATTAGGGAAAATGTTCATACCTGACCAACTGGGCAGAACTAGCAAATAAAAATAGAGGGGAACACTAGTTCTCAGCCTCCTAAGAAACTACTATGAGAAACAGAAGCTAAAATGAAGCAGAAACAAGAAAATTGGAAAGCCCTACTTGACAACAAAAGGGACAAAAACTGAAATCAAATTTATAAAATAAATAACCTACTGAAGCTACCGAAAGTGATGGCAAAGCAAGGTCTCCCCAAGTTGGATCCAACAAGTTTAATCTCATAAAAATCCCATGCTCACATCTCAGAACGAACAAAAATTCAGTCCTTTAGAAAGAGAATTTCAGAAAAGCTCTCCAATTTCCAAATTGTAAAATTGAAAAGTGAGAAAACAATTCCCTTTTCAATACATATTCACTTTTCGAGTGAATAGTCGATTAGGGAAAATAGCTAGTTAGTCTAGCTAGACTCTTAATTGACCCAAATGAAAATAGGTTATTCCTCATAATGAGAATTCACCTAAGGAAAAGTTGCCAGAAATTAAATTTGATAAGATTTAAAGCCCGAAAACACAAAATCATAGAAAATTCCATAATAACTTTCGCGATAATGCAAACCTCTAAATGAACAAATATGTTCACTGGTCTAATCACATAATGCAGATAAGTTTGGATTTAATAATCACCGAAGGGTTTTAATTTAAACAATTAAAATAAAGATACATCAATCATACAGGGATGACATTGGTAAAATATGAATAGCTAAATCACTAACTCTATGTGCCATTGCCAGGGATATAAATCCTGCACACTAAAACACACAATCAAGTGCAATTTCATATAATAATATAGCCAAAGCAATAAATACACTAAATACCTAATTAATCCATTCACATCACTCACATTCACATAAAGTATAAAGAGACAAGAATGAAGTAAATAACCATAGCATAAAATCCATGACATAACATAATCATAAAATACATCCAAGTACCAGATAATTAGATCTCATCATAGATCTACATGTCATCTTAGAATGGCATCAACATGAAAATATGATAAACTGAATAGCATAATAGTATAGCATCTATGATTTGAATCAAAGTATAACATTCGACCCTTAGATCATCTCAAAGTACATATAATAGGAGTATCAAGTATCTCTCAAATAAAAAATAGACAAGGAACAAACTACAAAGAGGAGAGGCACTACAATTTCTAAGTAACCAAAATCTTTCTATTATGTCTTTACATTTTCATGTTGATGGATGTGATACTTAGTTAGATCCATTTCAGCATTTGAGGTTTTAAGCTACATGTTATGCATAATCTAGATATGAGATGGATAATGTGGTGAATACAGTTAAGTTGTTTAGATCCTAATTCACTGCCCACCACCCCTCTTGGTATCTTAGTTTCCCAATAAGACTCCCAACACTTTGTAATTATCTATTTCTTTAGTAAGAATATCAATCTTCTCAAGAGCTTCTTCTAGGTTCTTCTATAATTGTTCCATATCCATAGGGATCTTACTCAACCTATTAGGCCTTCTTTGAGTAACTATTCTCTGATACCAATTGTTTGAAATAAGAAATACTAAGAGGAGGGAGAGTGAATCAATATTTCACAAACTTTTTCCCAAAACATGATATCTTTAATAACTAAATAACTTGCATAAGAAAGTAAAATAAGTATGTTGAATAGTAAACACAACCATAAAATAAAGTAACTCATAACACCATATTTGGTTAACTAGGGAAAACCTTGGTGGGGATGGTACACACAAAATGATCCACTTATCAAAAGTATCTAGTTAAAGATATTGACCCTATTAGGAGTCTGTTACATCTGTATAGTGTCTTGGTCCTTGTTAGAGGACTCAGGTATTGTTAGAAGCCTCAACCCTATTAATTAGGAGTAGTAATTACAATTAACAAATGTGTGCAAGATCAAAAAACATGGTCAAAAATTGGAATGAGGGCATGGTTGAAATTGATGGGGTGGAGTTCTTGGTCATGGAAGAAATCATCTCCCATATCACCAGTATCCCTATTATTGGCAAGAAATTCTATAGAGACTAGAAGTTTTATGGGCAGGCAATCACAGAGTTCATGAAAATTCAAGAGGAGAAACAGGAGCTGGTGAATAAAGGCACCCACTACCTCCCAAGATCAATCAAGCCTCTATGGAGATTCGTGCTTTAGGCCATCATCAAATACATCAACCTCAACACTAGGTTCGATCACATTTGTACATACCATTTTGTGTTGCTCAACCATTTCAAGTACGGGGTAAAAATCTCTATCCCCTTTTACCTCTATTCTTCCATGGATGAGAATATAAATGAGTATCAAGAAAAGAAAATAAGGAACCCAACACTCTATGAGGGGTTGCTGCTATTAATCTATGAATATTTCAAAGCTAAGACTATCAATAAACATATCAAAGATAGGAAAGAGGGAAAGAAAATTAAAGGGGACTCTGATGAGTCCGAAGAGATTTACTCACCTTTAGATGCAAAGGAAAGTCTCAAAATGTACACGGACTTTGAGGACTCTGAGATCCCATAGTGGAGCTTGGGGAAAAAACCCTCACTACTGATAGCAAGGAGAAGAATGTGCTCCCTAATCCCACAAAGAATATTGACAGCTCTTCAGATAGGGGTTATAATGAATAGGTTGAAGGGATGGATAAGGGAGGTGAAAGTGCAGAGGTAGAGGAGAATATTATGTAGGTGGAAGGCAAGGAGCAAAGAAAGAGCAAAATAAAAATAACTATCAGAGTGCCAGCCATTAGAGAGAAGGAGGCTACGAGGACTGGAAAGTGCAAAAGGAAAAGCTTGGATGACAACAAGGATAGATAGGGGGAGGAAAGTGAGAAGGTGGAGGAGGATCCCATTGACAGGCCTAGCTAGAACTTGAACAGGGCTACGATGATGTGGGCACTACCATCTACAGATGCTCGGTTACAAGGAAGGATAGGAAGGTGGTATGGAGGAACTTTAACCATGCCTTGGCCAATTTGGTTATCAAAAGGGAACTTATTAGAACCCAGGTTAGAGAAAATGAAGAGGGAAAAATCTAGCTAGAGGAGCTTATCGATCTAGCCATGGTTATCCTCAATGACATAGCCAAGGAGAATTTGGATATGGATGTTCTAAACAACATGAAAAATAGTACAATGGATAGCTACTGAACCACTAAGTGGATATACCATGAAATCCTTGACCTCAAACATAGACTGAGCACTCTAGAAAGAGAGACATATAGCCTTAAGAACAGGGTCAACAAGGATGAGAAAAGTATGGACAAAAGAGTGGATGCAGTGAATACCAGAACCCTTGAGATGGACAAGATTATGCAAGGCATAGTTGAGTAGAACATTAACACTCTCAAGGACAATGAGAATATCAAAAAGTTTCATTCACTATGTGGATGACCAGAATATATGCAGGGAGTAGGATCTAGACACCAGCCTTAAGGATAGGACTCTTGATGAAGTAGCCAGGAAATGAACTAGATCAAGCACCAAGAAAAAAGATACTTTGACCCCAAATCAGAAGCTTTTGGAGATGAAAGAGGTGGCTTGCAAGTTGTCTAAGCTTTAGATCAATGCTGCTGAGATGCTTAGAGACATTGTCTAAAGCCCCTTGGCCTTTTGTGGGCTGCCCTTCCTTCTTGGTGTCTCTCCCTGGCTTTTTCCTATGCACTTTTTTAGGGAGATGTCTTTTCTTTTACTTTCTGGCTCTCGATAGCCTTTAACATTTTACTGTTGATTGTTTTATCTATGTTCAAGGTTTCAAGGCCCTTTTAAAGGCTATTTTCCTTAATCAAAAATAAATGTATGCAAGATCATGATCCCACTACCCAAACATGCAATATACAATGAATATTCAAGATACAAAAACTTTTTTTGATATCTTCAATATTTGATATTTGCCTTTGCTACTCTTCACAAAAATTGAGCTTCACATTTCTATGATCTTCAATCAAAATTCACATCACACAACTTATTGATCAATATTATGTTCTAGAATATAAATTTAATTAATTAATTTTTTTCAGTTGTAGGAATAGGCATAGGAGTTATTTAATTTTAAATTTTTTGTGTATATCTCATGCTTCTTTATAACACACTATAATGAATGAGTGAATCAAGATTTAAAATTTAAAAAATCCATGAAGATTATATGAGGTTCATCTTCTTAAAATATTATTTTTGAATCTTAAGAATTTATTTGGTGATGATGTTGATGGTACACTCACCAAGATAGAATAGATACTAAAGAGTGGATGATATTAACCTTTTTGGTTAATTATTGTTCATTGGATAAATCCTTTATCAAACCTAATCATAAAGCTTGAAATATTTTTAGGGATTGGCAATATATTGATTTCAAAACCAAAAAAATCTCTCATTTTTTTCCTACCAATGCTAATGTACTATCTTAAATTAGACTCACTCTAGTTTAATGAAGGTTTAACACCTATTTAATGTGATATCATTAATCTCCTTGCACCTTCCCTTCGTTCTTCCCTTTTTTGTCCTTTCTCCTAGGTGCAATTGGGGGAAAACCTAACAATTCCTCTTTAAAGATCCTATTTTAATAGTGTTAAGCTCAAGGTAGGATCTATCCTCCTAAGTGCTCCCTTCCCTTCATCCATGAACTTGGAATCTACTCTCCACTCTAAAACAACTGTATCTTGGAATTTGTGTCTAATTTTGGGGATCTGGGACCTATTTTGGGATCCCATACATTTTGAACCTTGATAATTAGGGTCACAATTCACACCTAATTGGGCCTTATTTTATATTATCCTTTTGGGTCTCATGTCCAGTTAGTTTTGGGGTGCAAACTTCTAAGTAGGCCAGTTTGCGGGAGCAAGCTATTTCAAGCCCTTTATAAACCCTTTTATTTGCTCCAGTCCTCACCCACAAACATTCTATGATCATGAATTCACAATTTCAAGCACAAGCACTCAAGCTTTCTAGTTATCAACTATTCTTCAACCATTCAAGGTGTTTAAACTATCTCTCCATTAAAGATCAAGGATTCATGCATTCAAGCTACTGAAGGACTTTATGCAAGATCTAGCACTTTCCAACATTCAAGACCTCCCTTCATAGATCCTTTGTTGCATTATCTACATTCATACTTTTAGGATCTACATGCATTCATAAGGTGGATTTCAAGTGCATTCATTCATGAAGGTTTTGATGTCATTTTGATTTCCTTTCTGGGATTTTTGAAGTTGAGTCAAGGCTATTACATCTATGATTACATTCCAAAGTTAAGAGAAAAATTCTCATATTTACATTGCTTCATGTTATCTCCATCACTACTACTTGACAACATTCTATTTCAATTATTTCAATTCAAGGTTAATTCCTAAACTAGGGTTTGACTAAGGCACCTGCCGCGCCCCCCCCCCCCCCCCCCCCCACAAAAATAATAATAATAATAATAATGAAATAGAAACTCCTTTTTTTGTAGGTTTTAGATCTCGAATTGATGAACAAGTTATAGATATGGATACCCTTTTTACCTTTCTTCAAAATTGCAAAATTAGAATCAACATCACACATAGTCAATCGGGGTTACAATGCACCCCTGATGCTTCATTTCACCACTAATTATCTAGGTCACCCCTGACAGATTGCTGAATGATTTATGGGTTTTGTCTATAGCATAGCTTTCAATCTAGATTACAAGAATAAGCTCTTTTGGAGGTCGTTTGACATCCCATTTTTAGGTTTGTATATTAAAAGGTATATCATCTTCCTCTCTTTCATTTCTATATACTTTATCATTCTATCATATATATTATATCTCAGCTCTATAATGCATATCTTCTTTCTTAAAGCCTCTTAAGGTGGAGTTGAGAGGGAAATAAATCTGATTTATTCATTCCTTTTGCATTAGGTTTTTCTTTGATACTTCCTTTTGTCTTGATAAATTCGAGTTATTCATTCCTTATGTATATGTATATGTATAGAGACACATAGATGCACACATTTAATACATATTTTTGTGTGTGTGTCCATAATACACACGTGCACATACATATACATATACAAATACATATACACGTAAGCATACACATACACATACACATGTAGTATATGTATATATATGTACATATATGTGAGTGTGTTAGAAAAATGCACAACCTAGGAAAAGAAAATATGATCTCTTAATTCAATATAACATTTAAAATAAATATGTAACATAACAATATTGAAAATTGTCATATGTCTTTATACACACTTTTTGTTCAAGAATATAATCTAGGGATATATTGGCTTCTCAATATTTAGAATAAGGTACTCATCTTTAAACTACCTCTTAATTTATAACCATTAGGCAACCACTAAGAAAATCTACACACATGCACACATATACATGTATATGCATACGTATACATACATAAATTATTTTATGTTATTGCACTCTTACAAACATTCTAATAGCATTGTGGATGAAATTGTCTAGGTAAGAGAAATTTCTTAGTAGGGAGATATGAAGATTTTTCAACACATTAAAATAATTATAACTTACCAATCTTTATTTCATCGTCCTCACCCATAACTTGATAGTAGAAAATACCTTTTAAAAGTAACCCTAGACAATAATTTCAAGAAACAATCCCAAATCATTCTAAATGTGACCTTGTATTTTATTCACCTTTTATCTTCAAAATAAAAATGTTGAAGCAATTTTCAAGCTCTTAAATTTTTTTTTAAGCATATTGTATTTAACCTCCAAAAGTCCATCACTTAAATCTTTCTTTATTTAGTCTCCATGTCAAAAGTTTTCTTGATTTTAAATAATTTTCAGGTGTTTCTTGTCAAATCTTACGTTCAATCTCACACCCATTTATATTATAATATTTTTTTGACTTAGTAATGTTACCATTATTAAAGAATTTTCAAATTAAAATCTTACCCAAATCCAATGTCCATATATTTGCATTAGAGATTCCTTGGGTGCCTTTTACACCTTGCATATTATAGGAATAGGTCTTGACCTGATAACTTGAGTTAGGGTCCTAGTATTCTTTAAATATCTATATATTTCTTGTAAAAATCATCAATCTATTCTACAAATAGTAATTAAGAATACAATTTTCTCTTTTATACAAATTAGACTTGGTATTATCATTGATTATAAATTATGCTACCGTAGTGAAAAAAGAAATACTTATATTTAAAGACTTCAATTCTAGTTTTAATTAAATACCTCACATTGATTTTGTGAATCAAAATAATTATATACATTAAAACTATGGTGGACAAAATGCTACTATAATAAATCCCAAACCACTTTTGATTCACTTAAATTTTGAACTAGATAATGTAGTGTATACTTTTTTTCTTTCTTACAAGATTGTTTTTTATAGGATAAACAGGTTTTACAAGGACCCTGAAACCTAAAAGTAGCTACATAAACATGGCTGAAAATAAGCAAAAGAACCCAGCCAGAAAAAAACAAGTGTAATGGTTGATAATAAGCACGAGGACCAACCAACAACAAAGGCCAACAAAAAGGCCAGAAAAAAAAAACTATCTTTAACATAACTTAGCAAAAGCCAGAACCAAAAGCCAAAAAAGAAATAGTAAAAACATAAAAAGAAAGAACAAGAAGGCTACTCTTCATTCTTCTTCTTGAGATCCTGCATGGTCTGGGCAGCCTCATAAATCTTCTGGTGCTCTTCGGCCATTTGCTCCTAGACTTTATTCATATCCTCATCCAAATTGGTAAAGGTGATATTAATGGCCATATCTTCATCAAACTTGGCTCTACCTCTATCCTTTCCATCCTCACCTACCCGCAGTCCTCTATCTTTGAGCACACCGATTAAGGAGAGAATATCATCATTGATCGAATTGAGGAGAGAGATCATCTGACTAGCCAAATTATGATTGTAGTTTTCAAGATTCTTAATTCTCCTCTATCCTCCTGATCCTCCTGATTCTCATTTTTTTTCTTCTTCTTGTTTCCCTCCAATTGACAAACCTTCTCTCTGACCTCTTCTAGCTCATGGTATAGCCACTTGATTGATCTAAAATTATCAATCATGCTATTATGAGCATTGTTCAAAAGATTCATACTCATCTCCCTAGAATTATCAATGATGGCCAAATAGAAAGGTCTATGAGCTCTTAAAGTCAGGGCTATTCTTGGTTTTCCACCAAAATCTGAGGTATCATTACTTCTCTAAAAATTCCTATCGTCGCAATCCTAACATTGAAATTCCTCCAAGCTTTTCTCCTATTTGTGACAAGCACTTCCCCCTCTTTACCACCAGTATTATCATTTTCCTTCTCCTCAGGATGAGAATGAGGATGAATAGGGGAGAGAGGGAGAATCTTTGGTTGTTGATTTGAAACCCTCTCATTATCTACATCATCCCTCTTCTGTTTCTTTCCAGCATTTTCCTCTTTAATCTCCTCTTCCGTCTCCTTGTCCTCATCATCAGAAGCCATGTCCTCCTCATCCTCATTATAATCCATATCATCTTTACCAAAGGTTTGGTTGTGGTCCCTTGGGATCTTTCTTCTTGGGGTTATATCAGAGGATGACTTCTTAACATTACCCTTAATTTTCTTACCAGAGGAAACATTCCCCTCCTCCTCCAAGCTTATACTTTGTATTTCATCAAAGTTAGAAGAGTAGCTGGAGCTACCATTGTCATCTTCTGCATCCAGTGAGGGATTTTTGCTAACTTTCTAAGCTTTGAAGTACTCGTGGATAAGCAACGACAATCCCTCATGCAGAACAGGGTTGATAGAAGGTTTCTTCTTAAAGCTAGTGATTGCCTTACTCATAGAGGTAAATAAATAGTAAGGGAAAGAAATTTTACTATCATGGCAAAAATGATTAAGAAGAACAAAATGATGGGTTCTTACATAATCAAACCTAGGGTCCAGAGTAATATATTCAATGATAGCATGCAAAACATACCTTTAGAGCTTCTTGATGGATTATGTCACATAATATGTCTCACTTTTAATTAGTTCATTCATTTCTTTAGTGCTCTTCACAAAATCCTTCACTGCATTGGTTGAGAGTTTTTTATCCCTGTAAAACTTGAAACCCTCCATAGGAATCCCAGTAAATGCAGCAACAACCTCCTCTGTGATAAAAAATGAGGCACCATTTACCTTCACCTTGTTGTCTTTCCACGAATTCACCATGCTGCTGGTGACCTCAAGATCGAAACCATGAAGTTTTGCAATGTAACTTGTGACCCTTCCCTTTTCCAACTTTTTCCAAACTTTTCCCCTATTTCTCCATTTCTCCACTTCCCCCACTAGCTCCTTTCTGTAGTGTTCTCCCACCATCTCTTCAGTTTTAGCTCCTTCAATTCGCATATACTCTGAGCTCTGCAACTCCTTCGTAGACAAAATTTTGGCACTATTTCTTTGACAAGTGCCAAAATAATTCACCTTACAAAAACACAAGAAGTAAATGAATATTTTGACCCACAAAATGTGTCAAAAAGATAATAATAACCTCAGCTACTTTCGAAAACCAAAAAATCCTTTATGACTCGTACTTATTTCATTAATATTCATTATTGCAATTAGATCTCCACTGTACACCCCTGGATTTTTTCCAGGTCGATAAGGGTCTTGGCTTCCACCAAAATATCTTTTCCCAATTTCCATGTAATCAACTTGTTAGATCCCACACCTTTGTTGGCAAACCAATCCGCAACTGGATTTGCTTCTCTGAACAAATGTGTGATGTGGACAATCTAAAATTTTGCAAGAGTGTCACGTGTCTCTTCAATTAGATTGGCAATCGACCAAGAAGGAAGAGATTTTCCATTTATAAAATTAATTATATTATTGGAGTCCCCTTCTAACCAAATTTTAGTTATTTCAACTTCAAAAGCCAATTTAACCACATGGCATGCTACTCTGGCTTCCACAAAATGATTAGTTTGGAATCCCAACAGAAGAGAAAAAGTCTCGACTCCCTCACCAAAATTATTTCTTATTATTCCACCACTTCTTGAGGGACCTATATTTCCTTTAGAGGCATCCTCGAAGTTGGCTTTGTACCATCCCTCTAGGGGAAGAAGCCATCTAGCTTCCTGTCTTTTTCCTTTTCCATCTTTCTTCCACCAACTTCAATTTCTCCCTCCTTCTTGACTTGATAGTTTTCCTTAATGTTTTTATAAATCTTCCTCCCAAGAACAAGAGTCAACTCCTCTCTATCCCTAAATATTCTATTGTTCCTTTCCTTCCAGATACTCCAACAAAAGCGAGGAAAAATCCAAGTGCTTAATTCCTGCAAAACAAAAGATTTAAACAGACTTTTCCATTGACTGAAAAAATCTAGAAGATTGTTCGACATACACCAACAAATCTCAAGATCCTAGTTAGGAACTCCCAAACCTCCCTTGAGTAAACACAATGAATGAAAAGATGGTTTCTCGACTCTAGCTAGTTTTTACAAAGAGAACATCTATTAAGCATAACATGTCCTCTCTTTATAAGATTATCTTGAGTGAGGATTTTATTCTAAAGGGCCAGCCAATAAAAGATTTTGATCTTAGGAATAAGACCAAGAAAACAAGCATTCACCCAAGGAGGTTTCTCCCTCAAACACCAAAGAGAGTTATAGCCTAAAGCAACAGAATAACTACCATTGGGATCATCCCCCCAAATCATTTCATCTCTCTTGTTACTTAGAACCATAGAGTTTAACACTATCATAATCAATTTCAGATCCTCAAAAATGAGGGAAAGATCTCTCCAACCCTGGCCAATCCTATAATTGCTTACTTTAAACCCAAATTGTTGCATACATTCATTCACCCAAGCTTCATAAATAGGATTGTTAATAAGGGGACCTTGAAATAACCAACTATCAGACCAGAACTAAATATCCTCCCCATTGCCCAACTTCCAAGAAACTTTGGCCCTTACCAGGTCCCTTGCCTTTAGGATACCATTCCAAATGATCAACCCTTTAGGAATGTCCTCATTGTTTAAAATAAAATGAAGAGAAGGCCTTCTAATGTATTTATTTATCAAGATATCCCTCCATTCGCCAGTGTTGTTGAAAATACACCATATTTTCTTAGCTAGAAGAGCCTTGTTGAGATGGGTTAACTTTGTTATGCTAAGATCGCCATACCTCTTTGGAAGACAAACATTCTCCCAAGCAACAAGAGGATACCTTTTTCTCCCTTCAAGGCCTATCCATTGAAAGTCTCTCTAAATTTTTTCTATTTTCTCAGCAAATCTCACTGGAATCCCAAACAAGCTCTAAGCATACATAGGTAGGTTCTATAGAGTAGATTTGACCAGCTAACATTTACTTGCCTGGCTGAGCGAAGCACTTTTCCAACCAACCAAATTTTTACTAAATCTATCAAATATCCCATTCCAGAAGGAGTCTGGGGGAGAAGAGCCCAAAAGGAGCCCTAGATAGGTAGAGGGAAGCTTTCCCACTCTACAACCAAGGATCCTAGCAATTGTTCTTTGTCTGGCTTCTAGGGTATTAACAAAGAATATCGAGCTCTTATCCCAATTAATCAGTTGTCACGACCATCTAGTGTAGATATCAAGGATCTCCTTCATTGCCTTAGCCTCCTTAACAGAAGCCTCCCCCCCTCCATAATTGTATCATCCACAAATTTTTGGTGGGAGAAAGGATCATATTTTGATGAAGGCTTGATCCCCTTGAGACTTCCATCTTTCTTTTTGCGCTCAATAATCCTACCAATGCATTCAGCCAAAATAATGAAAAGAATAGGTGAGAGGGGGTCTCCCTATCTAAGACCTCTAGAAGGTTTAAAGAAGTCTGAAGGAGCTCCATTAACCAAAACAATGAGAGAAGAGGTGGAAACAAGCTGAGAGATAATCTTACAGACTTGTTGATCGAATCCAAAGGCTTGGAGGACCAAACCAAGAAAAGACTAGTCGACCCGATCATAGGCTTTAGAGAGATCTAGCTTAAGCAACATACCTTCACGTTTACTAGCTTCCATAGAATGAATAGATTCATGAACCATCATTATCGAATCTAAAATCTATCTTCCAAGGATATAGCCAATTTGTTGCTAAGATATAATTAGAGGCAAAATTTTGAGCATCCTAGAAATAAGCACCTTCAAGATGATCTTATAAAAAGAGTTGCATAAACTGATAGGTTTGAACTTATCCAAAAAGTTTTCCCCAGGAGATCTAGGAATGAGGACCAAGAAAGTGGAATTTATCTCCTTGAGAATACTTCTAGCTCCAAAGAACTCCTGAATTGTCTTCACCACATCTTCCATAAACACCTACCAGTACATTTGAAAAAAGAAGGTAGGAAACCCATCTAGACCTGGAGATTTATCAGCATGCAAGGAAAAAAGAGCTTCTCTAACTTCCAGAGCATTAGGAATAGCCTAAAGCATTTTTTTGTGGTGGGGTTGGATTATCTAAGGGATACAGGAAACAATGTCATCCTGATCCACCCTTGATAACAAGGGGTCCCAAGATAGAAGAGAAGAGAAGAATCACACCACCTTAGTAGAGATATCAAAATCTTTTGTTAGCAAAACCTACCCCCTCTTGATTCCAGAGATTTTGTTATTAGCTCTATGCTTAAGAGTGGAAAGGTAAAAAGCTTCGTATTCTGATCTCCATCCTTGAGCCAATTTATCCTTGATCTTAGTCTCTAGAACTTTTCCTCCTTATTGATAATATTGTGCAAGTCTGAAAGAATACTCAGCTCAACCTCCCTATTTATCTCATTATAGCCTTCCTGCTGAATATTGTCTTGAATTGAAGTTAATTTATCGGACAGATCCTCCTTATCATGAAAGATATGACCAAAGTCCATTTTGTTCCATACTTTAATCATCCTCTTCACATTGCTCAATTTCCTAGTAACTCTGAACATAGCAGTTCCTTCCACATTAATCCCCCACCAGAATTTCACTTTATCAAGTAGATTTGGGTGAGAAGTCCACTTTTTTTCAAACCTAAAAGGAAAATTCCTTCTTGGTTCAATAGGAACAACTAAAAGGGAAATAGGAGAGTGATCAAAGCCAACTCTAGGAAGCAAAGATAACTTACAAGAGAAAGATTGCAACCAATCAGGAGAAATTAAAGCTCTATCCAATCTGACTTGAATACACTCCTGACCAATTCTTTTGTTAGACCAAGTAAAGGCACCTCTCATTAGATCCAAATCCAAAAAATCCAAACCATTAATAAAATTGGAGAGGTCCTATTTACTTTCCCAATCTGGTGCCAGGCCACCCTTCTTCTCCTCATCCACAAGTGGAGTACTGAAGTCTCCCATTATAATGCCTTTCCTTAAGTTACTAGTCTACACCAACTCTCCTACTTTAGACCAATAATTCTTTCTATCTCTTTTGTTGTTAGGAGCATATAAATTCACCAAAAACTAGCTATCATTAGAATGCATATGATAGACTCTACAAAAGAGAATGTTACCATCATTATATTCTAGTTCAAATCTAAAATGCTTGTTATTATATAAAATCAGCAGATCCCCAGATGCACCCTCTGAGTCTGAAGCTATACCACTCATGATGTTGCTAAATTTAATGTTCCCCAAACTTTCCTTCTTCATTTTGGTTTCCTAAATTAAAAAAATATCAGGCCTTTGGTCCCTAATCACATTCCTAACAATCTCCCATTTGTGGATTCCATTGAGTCCACAAATGTTCCAAGATAGGATCTTCATGCTTTGATTGATGAGTAAGATTCCTGGATGGTACACAACATTCCATCCATAATATTTCTTCTCATTTCCTCCTTTCTAAATTGGTTCTTGCTTTTCCTACCCGACTGATTGGAGATGAGGCCAAGATCATCTTTTACCCTGCTCCTGGTAGTAGCTGGAGAAGTAGGTGAAGGGTCTCGACTGTTCTTCTTCTTTCTATTTCTGACCTAAGACCAGGGAGCTTCATCATCATCCTTGCAATTATTAAACAAAGCTTCCAATCTTGCCAGATGTCTCGACATGGTTGCTGAGAGTTACTCAATGATTTTGTTCATAGTCTTAGGGGTTACCCTATTAACCAAGCTTGTGTTGGATTCCTGGGACAGAGGAGGATCATCTTCCATAGGTTCCTCTAGGGAGTCTAGGACAAAGGATAACTTAGGTTCTAGATTGGTAGAGATCATGACCTCATGTATCTTCTCAAGCCCTAGGGTCACCCCCATACCTGCCTCTTTTGGTAAAACAATGATTTCCATCTTGTGAGGGGGGCAAGCTGTGCCAATAGGTTTTTCCTTCTTATCTTTATCTGAGTTAGCCTCCACATATTGAAGGGCTAAGACCTCAACTTGAGGATCTGTAACCATATAAGTATTGACTTTCCCTACTATCTCCCCTACTTTCTTGTCTAGAGTACCTTTCTTCTTCCATTCCTTTTTGGGAGCATAGGCAGTTTTCTTGCCAACTTTGTTTTGGACCATCCCCTCCTTTCCTTTACCTTAAATAATTGGAAGGTGCCAGCTTTGTGGCCTACCTTTTTGCACTGAAAATACGCAAAAGGAACACTTTCATAGTTGATTTGTTGAACCCTTCTTCCCAAACGAGACTAAAATTTGATGACTTGGGGCATGTCCTGACCTTCCATCACACCAACACAAATCCTAGCATAAGTAAGCCTCTTCTTAGCTACTGTGATAGGATCAATGGAAAGGAGTTCTCCAAATGATCTTGCAATACCATCGAAGACATTCTCATGCCAGTATTCAAGAGGAAGTTCAAGCAATCTGATCCATACCAGGGTCTGGGTAAGGAAATCATTGTTCAGATCCAGGTTGGATGTCCATTTCTACAGGATCAGAGTAGATCTCCCTAGAGACCAATTTCTCACACACAAGATTTTAGCATAGTCCTCTAAATAAGAGAACTCAAAAGACATGAACCCTTTGGCCATAATAGTCACCTCAACATACCCCTTTAACTCCCATTTATTCCTTGTGAAGACCCTCACTAGGTTAATGTTAAGTTGTGGACCGATGAATTTTCCCACTAGAGTAGATGTCATACTGAGGATATTATGATCTATGATTTCTCTAGGGACTTCTAGAGCTAAAATGCCCTTCTCCTTATCATATTTGTCAATAATTTTAGAAAAAATCGACTTACCTATCAATTTGACCTTGAAGAGATTCGACCACCGACCCCAGGCCCCAGAAGTCCCATCACCCAGGGGGGGGGGAGGGAGGAGAATCTTCTCACCTAGATGAGGCTATAGTTCCCATGGGTCCCCATCCTTAGATGCATCGGCACCTTGCCCCCCCTTTTCCTACTCTGCACCTATAGGATGATCCTCAATGCCTATGTTCTCCAGGTTCCCACCTAAAGCTCGATTCAAATTACTACTCCTTGTTGCTCCACTCCCCATCTCAACTATATTCCCACAATATGATCTAGATCTTGTCATGCATTTCACCCCTTTTTTTATGTTTCCATAGGTTTAGCTTGTCCACATCATCAATCTTATTATTGTCACCGTTCATGTCATTATGATGTACATTTGGACTACTGTTACACATATTTCAAACCCTAGCTTAAAAGAATGAAGAGCTTGTCAATAGTTACATAGGTTACAAAAACATAAAAGACTATAGAAAATGTTAAATACCCCTATAATGCATTAAATGACCCAGAAAATAGCTATAACTAAGGCCCATATGCTCTAACCAATGTTATGTACCTATGCACCTTCCCTCCCACCATCCAAGCTTGGTCTTATTTTTAAAATATCATAGTCAATATTTGCACTTTCAATTAAAAGGAAAAACCCATTTTCTTTCTTTACACTAAAAACTAAACTTTAAATTTAAATAAATTAGAAAAAGAAAATGGGTTTTTCCTTTTAATTGAAAGTGCAAATATTGACTATGATATTTTAAAAATAAGAACAAGCTTGGATGGTGGGGGGCAAGGTGCACAGGTACATAACACTAGTTAGAGCATATGGGCCTTAGTTATACCTATTTTCTCGGTCATTTAATGCATTATAGGCGCATTTAACATTTTTTACAGTCTTCTATGTTTTTGTAACCTATGTAACTATTGACAAGCTCTTCATTCTTTTAAGCTAGGGTTTGAAATATGTGTAATGGTAGTGCAAATGTACATCATAATGACATGAAAGGTGACAATAATAAGATTGATGATGTGGACAAGCTAAACCTATGGAAACATTAACAAAAGGGGTGAAATGCATGACAAGGTCTAGATTGGATTAAAGATGGGGTTTATGGTTCACTTAGGATTTTATTGTTCTCTCCCCTTCTATGCATGCCTTTGATCCTTTAGATTATGCTCGAAAGGAGGAAATGGCTGGTGGGACTATGAGTATAGCCTGAGATCAAGAAACATTGGTAACTTATAAAAACATTTACAACCCTTTTCATTTTTGTAGTCCATATTGTCTTTGGATAATATAAAAGGCTATCCCTTCCCATGTTTCATCCATGCTCGTATATGATCCAATGACTTCTCCTATTATGAAGTCTATTCACCATAATATTGAATCTACCTAGTTTTTTGAAGAGTGCAAGGTGGCCTTTTTTGATAAAACTATACAATTTTTTAAATCTTGAAGATAGTATTAATACAATTACTATTGATATCAGGGAATGCCATTTGATTTAGCTATTTTTGAGGAGACTTCCATCTTTAGATGTAATTTTCAAGTGGGTCATAACTTCTTGGAGTAATATGTTTACTCCCTTGATTGAATCCTTATATTTTAATCTTTTACTCACCTTTTATTCAATAGAAAATCACTTTTTAATAGTCTAGAATGGTTCTTCATTTTTTGTGTCATCAAGCCTCTTTCTTTCTCCAAAAATTCCCATTTTTATCTAGCTAATGCCATGATTAGTAAGGTTCCTATTTGGATTAGGATTTATAATCTACCCTTATTTACATGGAATTTTACATTCATTCATGTGTTGATCAATCAAGTTGGTGACTTTGCTGAGCTTGATTGAGAAAAGGTGGTTTCTTCTTGAAGGTATGCTATATTTTGTGCTATAGTGGAATTATCCAAGCTTCTATTTGATTATATTAGGTTCCAATATTATTTTTATTCTTGATTCAAATACTAAACTATGAAGGATCTCACTATAATAATTTAGGACACAAATAGAGGCTTGCACGCTCCAACAAGATAATGGAACTAGGAAGGCAAGCCTAAAAAAGTTGGTCAAGGAGGTTGGTTGCATACATACTAATTTCACTCCAATGATAAGTTTATGGAACCTCAACCTATTATGGATCTTGATTTTGTTTAACCTTTAGATTCTTCTCTCATGAAGCACTTTATGTAGCATCTCCAATAATCCATGATAATATTTTTGATATTCCATCAAAAGTGAAAGAAAATGATTTTGAATCTACAGGGGCTTATCCTTTCATGGAGGATCAAGATGATTTGAATCCATTTTTTTAATTAATTACTTTGTGTTGTCTCTCACCCATAATTTTTTGATATCTCATACACTAAGAAACAAACCAAAACTAGATATAGATCCAAAAAGAAGAAATGTAGGAATTTTGAGGTCAAACACATTTGAATTGAAGACATGAAAGTAGTAGAGGAGGGTTCTTAGTGGACTATGGTGTTGGTATCTCTAATTCTTATTGTCTATTAGCATCAAAAAACTAAGTCATATATAAGGCAGAGTTAGTCGGTCCTCACTGCGACTAAGCTACTCTATATAGGTTGAGTCATGTAAAGACTTGTAAATAATCATGTAAATGCCAAGCTCTATAGGAGTCAAGCAAGTGTTTGGTTGTTGAGTATTTTTAGTATAATCCAAGCTTAATGAATTTCAAGTAGAAAGAGAACATAAATTTCAAATTATACAAAAGGAGTTGACTACACTTAAGGCTGAGCAACAGAACAAAGAACAATTATGACCAAGCATCAGAGACAGTGCATGTTGAGTAACATAGAGAGAACATAAAAGTTTGGAATGATAAAAACTTTGAGGTAAACCATATTAAGCTGACATGAACATGAAATTTAATGATTTTGGAGTTTTTTAAAGAGGTTTTTATGCATTTTGACATGGATCATTGATCCCTATGAGGAAAGAACAACTAATCAGATGAAAAGGCAAAAAGGGAAGCATCTAGAAGACTCTACAGAAGTCTTTAAATAGGTAGATCCAAACCTTATTTCTTATAAATGTGGAGTTGTCTATCGTAAAATAGATTACAAAGTGTGCAAAGGAAGAAAATTATTATGTAAAGGAGTTAATCTTTGGATCTTGCATGTGAAAGTTGTGGAGAAAAAAGTTTAACGACCTAATGAAGTAGTGAAGGACTGAGAAAAGCTATATCAGATTAGTGATTAGAAGGATGAGATCTATAATCAGCAATTGTAAGTGCAAATAGAAGGATCAAGTATTGAGTCAATTTTAATAGATTGAATTAGCGCAAATCTCTTAACAGTGTAGTTTTAATAGACCTTTGTAAATCTCCTAACAGAGTCCTTACTTCATTGTAAGTGTGAAATACTTTAACAAGGTAAACCCTAACAATCTTAAATTCTTTTAGCAGAGCAAACCCTCACAGGGTAGATCATCAAAAGTGATCAAAATTATAACCCTAATAGGTTAACTTTGTTACTATAGTAGTGAAAATTTATGGGTGTCATCCCCACCCCTGTTTTACTTTCACCTTGGAGGGTTTTTGGGTAACCAAATCTTTTGTGTTATATTTTTACTTTTCATGGATGTAATTGATAGTTAAATCTATTAAAACATTTGATTTTAAAAGTTATGTTTTACATAAAATAAATATGAGATGGTTGATATGGTGAATGCAGTAAAGTTGTTTTGAAGGATAAAATTTTTATAGATCTTGATTCACTGCCCCCCCCCCCCCTTAATGTCTTAGTTTCCCAATTAAACTTCCAACAATTAGTATTAGAGCCTTGGTTCTCTTAAAGGAAGTCTAATAGCTTGTGAGTTTAGATCTTGGAGATGGAGGCTTAAAAATTGGGAAAGGTTATTGATAATCAAGTGATTAACATCGAAATCATACTGTAACAACTTCAAGTAGCAAGAGAGGAACTAAGGAAATCCATTAGAAAGAGAAATAATATGACCATTCAAAAAAATGATACACTTTATGAAGAATTTGATACATAAAGATTGTTTGACACTAGAAATTCAAGTGAGAGTGATGCAACCATTACAGATCTACTAGAGAAGAAGAATATTCTAAATGAAGAAGTCAGAGGATTGAAGAGAGAACATGAAATCCAATGAGTAAGGCTATGTGAAGTAACCAATAAAAGAAGAAAGATAAATAAGAAAAAGTTGTAGTTGTAGAAGACAAAAGACAGATGGCTATTAGACTTGAAGAAAGGTCATTTGATGTGCAAAAGCTTACAAAGACTTAGCTAGACATGACGAATCAACGAATGCTTGTGAATAAGGAATTGAATAGGAAAGACATGGAGATAGAAAATCCAAGATCATAGAGTGCCCTATTGAGGAATGAGTTAAGATTTCAGAAACAACTTGTGGAAAGGATGAACAAGCCTAGTGAAACATTAAGATACTTTGAAGAATTGATGAAATCACCTAAGTCATCTGGTAACATCTCTAGACTAGGGCATACAAAGCAATATTCATCTACTGAAGAAGGATAATCATCCAAGAGTGGAGAGCTAAGGAATGCAAAGTTAAAATGAAAACATACATGCTATCATTGTGGTAAACTTAGAAATATCACAAACATTTGTAGAAGTAAGAAGGTATGCAAAACCCTAAACCTAAGTTCACTAGTTATTATTTTTATTGTAAGAAGTAAGGTCATCAAATACACAAGTGTAGATCAATAATGAAAAATACACCTATTGTACCTAGATTTAAGGGATATTGTTACAATTTTCAAAAGTTTGGACATAGAGCATATGAATGCAGATCATAGGCAAAACTCTATTCGACAAATGGAAGGCAGAACAATGCACCTAATAAAGTTTGTTCAAATTGTCACAAGATTGGACATGTGAGCAAGAACTATAGGACATGAGCACCAGTACCTAACAATGAACACAACAAGGGTAAAGGAAGAGTGGAATTTGAAAAAATAAAGAAGGAGATGGATCAAACCTAGAAGAAAAAGGTGGAAATTGGAGGTAGTGGAACAAATAAAGTCAAAGTCACCCAATCAAATGGAGAAGGTGATCACACCACCTCAAATTGATCAAGAAAGGTATGTAAGAAACTGTATACTCAAGGAGAAGAGGTAAGAAATATTCAATTCATGAAGAGTGACACTTTTCCTCCACCTAAGTTTCATGCTATACCTAAGATTTCCATGAAAGGAGACTCAATGGGTGCACAATTATCAATACCACCTAGAGTCATTATGATTCATGATGTGAGGAGTTGTTAAATCTGCAAAATTGGTGAAGTTGGAGATTACAAAATCTATGTGGCATATGAGAAATTCTACGATGAAGGAATACTGAAGGATGAGTTTAAAATTGTTGAGAGGAAATGGTTAACTCATGCCCTAGATTTTCTGTGTAATTTCAAGATCAAATAGATTAAGGCAGTTCTAAGTAGAATTCATGATATGGAATAATGGTTAGAGAATGGACCAGCTAAGATTACAAAGAAGGTAATTCATGCTATTACTGGTTACCCTATATTCGACAAAAGGAAGACAATGCAGTGCCAGACCAAGGAAGCAATTGAGGCTAATACCAAAGCTGAGTGGAATGGATGCGAGATATTTATTTCTACCATCACTAATCCATTACTTGAATTTGAAGTGAAAGTAATCTCTCATAAGTTTTATCAGTCAAGCTAACTAAATAGTGTGTCATGTATGGTAATTGATCAAGTGTAGAAGATCGTGATGAAGGATCATGAGTATGATCTTGCCAAGTTGCAATACTTGTAATTAGAAAAGAACCTAACATCAATCAAGAAGGAAAAGAATTCAATGTGTAAGTTTAGAAAATTGATTATGTGTATTTTCTTTTACACTCAGAACTATTTTCCTACTATTTGAAATATCGTATTGGAACAAGACAAACCTACTACAAGGAAGATTAGTGAATATATAACATAGTTGGGAGAAAATTTTGAGAATATTCTAGATGCATATTTTGAAGAGTTCAAATAGAAGATGAGAAAGAGAATGAGGATCCTAGCATTATTAGTGATGAAGCATCATAATGATGTATGTTTTCTAGTTGATACAAAAAATACATTTATATAGGTAGTTAACCCAAGGAAAGCCTGGTTTAAGCCCTTTGTCTATGAAATTAGAATTGATGATGTGACTGTAAGTATTGTTTCACTCCTAAAGGAAGAAATTGATGTGGAGGTTTAACCCTTTGAAAAGTTTGAAGAAGCAGATGCTAGTTTGAAGAGAACTTGACCAGCTCAAAAAAACTACTAGAGGGGAGAGAACTTTGGGACAACATATTGATAAAATTTCAAAGGTGATTTGTAATGCTAAAGAGGTTAAGAATTTAATGAAACATATTCTACCCCTTGAAGCCAAAAATTGAGCTCTTGATCAACTGATAAAATATTTCCAAAAAAAGATAGATGGTCTAGATAACAAAGTGGTTAATATGGAAAGATGGTCAAGAAACTAGAAATTCAAAATTGCTCTATTCTGAAGATAGTGGTTGACAATATTAACACTCTCCTAAATAAATTTGAACAAGGGAAAGGTCAAGGTTCCAAGGAAGTGAAAGATGATCAAGGACCTAGCAAGTGCACCAAGGCCAACTTGAAGAAGACAAAGGCTATTGAAGCCAAAGAAATGAATGATCTGAAGGCCTTTGCATAAAATATGAATATCCTTGTAGATCAAGCAATAGATCTACTAAAGACCTTGCACCTAGTTTTGTGCTATGTTTTTGCTTTCTTTTTACTATCTTTTCTAGCTCATTGTTTTTAGCTACTTGTTTGAGCTTGTGCTACTCTTGTTGTTGATGCATAGTTCTTCTAGGTTTCTTAGTTTTTATTTCTCTACTACTCTGTAAAAGGTTTGAGGTCCTTTGAAACCTATTTTTACTTAAACAAAATTATTGATATCAAGATTGCTTCTACAAATAAGAAGAGAAAGAAGATGATTGAAGACCTAGAAGGAAAGATAGGAAAACATACAAAAGGAAAATAGCCTTTGATTACTCAAGGTCTTGAAGAAGATGAAGAGAATGATAGTGGTGATGAGGAAGAGGAAGAAAGTACGAAGAAACATGGAAAAGCCCTAGCACTGGTCACCCAACCAGTAAAGAAGGCTAAAACAATAAAAATAAAAAATCCTAAAAAGAGAAAGGTTGTAAATAAGATGACATCCAAGTCCCTCGCTCCTCCTACACCACAAATACCTAGGACTAGGGAAACAACAACAATAAACAAATACCTGATGAACTTGGACATCATCGAGTCATTGTACCTACCAAGCCAAGAAATATTGATGAGGTATGTGCCAACATTGGAAGCTCTATAGGTCTATGAAGTTTTAGATATGATGAGGACAAATCTAAGGTAGAAGAGGCTATGATAGATATGATGGCTAAAAATAAGCTCGATCCTATTGAATTGGAAAAGAAGATTCCAAATTATTTGTACAATAGACTTGAAAGGAAATGTCAACAAGCTATAGAAGTAGAGAAACAAATAAGAGAAGGCACATTGGCCAAGATTGTGCCTAATTTTCAAATAAGAAGAAGACAACATTTTTGGAGAAGCATAGGAACCGATTCATTCCTTAATTCAGTACATTTATGATTCTACAGAATAAGATTGAGGTTTTCATACATCAACATGAATTTTTATGGAAGAGTATTCTTGGATAGACCACTAAAAGAGTTGAATAGGAGAAAACAATGGATATAGTAACCATAGAGGATGATCAAAGTTATGAAGAAAGTTCACGTGTGTCAATCGCACAAGGAAACATATCCCCTATTCATGCCACTACACTTGACACTCCTGATGATGAACAAACGAAGACCTCAAAGGATGAGCAACAAGAAAAGGAGAAGCAAGAGCAAGAGGAACTAATCAAGGAGATAAATGTAGAAGTTTCTACTACAAGTCAAGAAGGACCACATGTCTTAGGATCTCAGTGTTGACATTATAGTCATGTTTGTTATTAATGACATACACTTATTCACATTGTATTTATCTATCGAGCATATTGTATAGTTAATAGTGTTAACCAAGCATTTCAGTATCTTTTGAGTTCTATAGTTTCTATTGTGTCTAAGGTAAAATATTTAGTTTGTGTCAAGTAGTTACTACCAAGGTATTGATCAGTGCTATAAATCGAGCATCATAGTGTATGGTGAGTTTATCATAACAAACTGAGTTGTGTAGTGCTTACAAAGTTTATAGTTACTTTGATGTGAGTCTAGTATTAACCAAGCTACTTAGCATTAACCAAGTGATTCAATTTATTCTGAGCTCATAGTGATAGAATTGACTGAGCTATGCAGTGTGAATTGAGTGATTCAGTTTATATGTCAAGTTTCACAGTATTCACTGAGTCACCAATGTAGACCGAGTTCAAGACTACTTTGAAGTGATCAATATGGACTAAAATTCTGTGTCCCAAGTGCATGACAATGTCAAGCATTGATAGTGGATGCCGAGTATCAGAACCTCACTGAGCCAATCTTTAGAATGTGAGTTCCTATAGTTGGGCTGACTTTGTGATTTTTGTGTAAACTTTTATTGTAGCTGACTTTGTAATTTGTTGATTAGATTAGTATATATGTAACATATTTATCACATCCAATATGATGATATGATGTAATTTAATAAGCAGAGAAGAGAAAAAGAGCGAATTAAAAAGGCTACAACAGAAAAAGGAGCAGCAAAGCATTATTTATCATAGCAAGGTGATTATTATACTCAAAGGAATCTCATTCAGCAAACCAAGTTATAGATCAAAGATCAGCTACTATTTCATCCTAATAGGTAGATCAGTCAAATCCTTTCACAAGGTAGACTTAGTAGTCTTATGTAAGTCTCTTTATCGAGTGCATACTTCATTGTATGTTTCTAAATCCTTTTGCAAGGTGGACCCAGTAGTCCTTGTTGCTCTTAACAGGGTAGATCATCAAAAGTGATCATTGTAAGCCTTAACAAGCCAACTTTATACTGTAGTACTAAAGCTTGTGGGTATCATCCCCACCCCAATTTTACTTTCTATTTGGAAGGTTTCTGGGTCACCAATTTGTGTGTCAAAGTGTTATGAATGCTTTAATATTTTCAATTTCTCATGCATGCAATTAGATCAAAATACACATTAAGGATTAATTACTAATTAAAATTAAGTTTTATTAGTTACTAATTCACCCCTCCCCTCTCAGCAACTTAGCCTATAATAATATTTCAAATAATTTGTATTAGAGCTTTGTGGTTCTCAAGAAAGAAGTTTAATAGCTTGAGCAAAGATCAAAGGCTATAGAGATATTAAAACTTGACAAGGCTATTGACAATGAGAAGCAAGATTTGGAATTGGCTATTGATCAACTCAAGAAAGAAAAAGAGCAACTCTCTCAATCCCTAAAAAGAAGAAAAGAACTTGCAATCCAGATGAATGACTAACTCTACATTGAAGAAAGAATTCAAGACATCGATTCAAGAAATTTAGATGAAGCTGATGAAGCAATCAAAAAACTATTTGAAAAGAATAGTACTCTTCATGAAGTGAGAAAACTAAGAAGAGAGCAAGAAATTTAGTCAGTAAGATTCTATGAAGTCATGGAAGAGGAAAAAAAAAGATAAAAGAAGAGATAGAAGGAAAGAATAATGAAATTCAACACCTATCCCTTCAGCAAATAGACTTCATTGATCAGCTCACCAATGCAAATGAAGAAATCATGAATCTAAGATCAGAGAATGAAAGACTATAGAATGATCTAAACATTGTAAGGCAAACCAATGAAAGGATGATGAAATCTCAAGAAGATATGAATCAATTAAATGAGCAAATCCATTATAGACAAAAAGAAAAAGTAGGAATTGGATATACAGAAGAAGGTGATGTTGGATACAATTGTTCAATTGTGTGTTGTCTTTGATGTTACACAAATGTCGTATCAGTTATCAATCAGATTCTATTGAGCTCAGATGGTCAGCAAGGCAAGAGACAAAGTCTACCAAGCTCAGAAGGTTAGCAAAGAAGGTTTGCAGTGTCTACCGAGCATTCTTAGACTTTACCTTGCACAAATAGTTGTTACCGATCTTTCAAGGTTAGCAAAGGAAATTTAATTGTTACCGAGCTCACTCGGTCATCAAGAGAAAATAGTGCAGGAAACAGTTTTAACCGAGCTTTCATGGACAGTCAAGGGAATTTAGTTCTTACCAAGTTAATTCGGTAGCCAAAGGATTTCACAGGAATTGCAGTGTTAACCAAGTTGAGATGGTTAACTCAGGAAATTATTTTTGGAAGTAGTATTTATCGAGCATGGTCGGCCAAAGAAGGATTCCATTATTTTGTAAAATAAAGTTTATTTGTCTAATGTAATATTTTTAGCCAATTGATATATGGTTTATTGGTAGATGTAACTTATGGATGAGCTGACTTAATAATCTGAATGGTATATATATAAGGTCAAGCTATGAATTCTAAGTGTGTGTGATTTGATGTGATGTGAATGAGAAGAAGGACTGATTATTGTGAGAGCCAATTTTGAAGGATGGTCAGAGATCATTGAGGAGCAAAAAAGCTATATTTGATCGAGAAGGATATAATAGTGTAGAATAGAGATCTTTAATTAGCAAATTTAGTTGCATCTTATTCAGGTCAATTAATTGCTACTTTTTAACCACTGTAATAGTGATTTCAAATCTCTTAACAGAGTTGGTTTAACAACCATTTTGTAAATCCTCTAACAAGGTGATAGTTCAATTGAATTGTTCTAAAGACCTCTAGCAAGGCCACTCCTAATAGGGTGATTAAATCCTCTAATAGGGTCACACCTAACAGTGTGTATTATAACCTTTAACAGGGTTGGCTCCTAATAGGGCTCACTTTAGAAGAGTGAAAATTGGTAGCTAGTTACTTGGTGGTTTTTCCCATATTGAGTTTTCATGTTAAATCCAGTGTCTTGTGCTCATTTTATTTACTTTTGCATGCATGTTAATAATTATGAATACTTGAAGATTAGTAACAAGTTAATCTACCGAGTTACAACATTTTTATAGTGTTCATCGAGTATCAGCAATAACTAATTATTTAAGACATCTAAGGGATCTGTGGATTTGTTTTTGTGGTAACTAATTCATCCCCCCCCCCCCCCCCCAACCCACTCTCAATTACTCCATCTATAATTCTAACAATTGGTATTAGAGCTCTTGGTGCTTGTAGGAAAAGATTTGAAGGATCTAAGCTAAAGATCAGGATGTCTTACAAGAGGGAAATTCCAAGACTTAACAGGGACAACTTCTCAGCATGGCAGGGATTGATGAGACTTCATCTGGCTTCTATTGGTGATTCAGGACTGAAGTACCTTGATGAAAAATATGCAGAACCTACTGGTACATTATCTGTCAATGATATTGCTGAAAAGAAGACTCACAACAACATGATGATAGATATAGCATTTGCTCTGAGTTATGAAGAATTTGATGACATCAAGGATTGCAAAACTACCTTCAAAATGTGGAATAAGCTAAAAGAGATCTATGGAGGAGATGATAATGTGAGAAGAGCCAAAGCAGAAAGTTTGAGAGGACAATTTGATCAAATGAGGATGAGAGAGGATGAAAATATTACAAAATATGTTGAAAGAGTTAAAGCATGTGTTAGTGCAATCAAAGCATCTAGAGGAGATATCAAGGAGGAGACAATTATAAGCAAAGTTCTTAGAACTCTACTTCCTATTTATGCAATCAGAGTCTCTACAATTCAAGAAAGAAGATGTGAAGCAAATCATAAGATAAATTTAGAGGCCATAGTTGGAAGATTGACTGCATTTGAGCTAGATAACTATGATAATTATGTTCCAACTACCAAGAACATTGAATTAGTATTTGAAGCCAAGCTTTCACTCAAAGAAAATGGCAAGAAGATAAAGGATCCTCAATCAGATAGTGATGAAGAATCAGAACAGAGTTTAGCTAGTGATCTTGAGGTAGTTAAAGCTCTGCTAGCAAGAAAATATTCAAGAGGCAAAGGGAAATGCAAAGGTAAGGTTTCTCTAATCTATTTTTCTTGTAAAGAAATTGGACATATTACTACTAGGTGCCCAAATAAGCAGAACAAGAATGAGAAGAAAGGTCACAAGTGCAATGACAAGAAAGACTTCAAACCATTCAAGGATAAAGGTAAGAAAACATGTTTCATGGCTAAAGATTATAATAATTCTGATGATGAAGAAGAAGATGAAATTGTTTACATTGCTGTAAAAGATTAGTTTGATAATGATGAAGAAATGGCACTCATTTCTCATGTGAGCAAAAATGATACATAGATTATTGATAGTGGTTGTTCTCATCACATGACTGGTGATAAAACTAAGTTTGAACATTTTGAAGACTATGATGGTGGCAATGTAAGATTTGGTAACAATGAACCTTGTTGTATAAAAGGAAAAGAATCTCACTGACCAAGGAACCTATATGTGATAATGCATATTGGGTAGAGGGACTAAAGCACAATCTGCTAAGTGTGGCATAACTACTCAATAATGGATTCAAAGTGGAATTTATGCATGGAAAAACAAGACTATTGGATGGAAAAGGAAAGTTGATTGGATCAGGCACTCAAACAAAAGGTAACTTGTTTTATCTTGAACTTGGTGAATGCTCATATTTTATTGCTCAAGTTGAAGAAAGTTGGTTATGGCATAGGAGGTTATGTCATGTAAATTTTGTCAACTTGGTAAAAATAAGTAAATTCAGAAAAGTAAGAGGGATTCCTAACATCAAGAAACTTGAGGTTGGTCTATGCAATAATTGTCAAATTGGCAAGATGGGAAAAACTAGTTTTAAAAGCAAGAACTATCAATCTGAAGAAATTTTAGAAATTGTGCATACTAATTTATGTGGACCTATTGGCATTGAAAGTTATACTAGTGAAAAATTCTTCATACTTTTTGTTGATAATTATTCAAGAATGATGACTGTCATGTACCTAAGAGAGAAATCAAAAGCATTTGAAAAGTTCAAATGGTATTTGGCCAGAGTAGAAAAGGAAACATGCAAAAGACTAAAATGCTTAAGGTCTAACAGAGGTGGTGAATTCATTTCACATGAGTTCAATAACTTCTACATTGAAACGGGAATCAAAAGATAGGTTTCAGCACCTGAAACTCCTGAACAAAATGGAATAGCTGAAAGAAGGAACAAATCTATCATGGACTGTGCAAGAACCTTAATGATTGAGAAGAGCATTGCTATCAAATACTAGAAAGAAGCTATCAACACTGCAGTTCATACCTTGAACCGAGTATAGCTAAAAAAGAACTCATTCAAAAACCCCTATGAGTTGTGGTATGGCTACAAACCCAATGTAAGTTACCTAAAAGTATTTGGAAGCAAATGTTCCATTTTGAAAGAATCTAGAAAAGGTAAATTTGATGTAAAGGGTGATGAAGGAATTTTTTGGGGTATTTATGCAAAAGTAAAGCATATAGATGTTTGAATCTATCCACTGACAAAGTCATAGAAAGTGCACATGTGAAAGTTGATGAGTTTGCAGAAAGAATTGAAGAAGACAGCAAAAGGGAACCTAAAGACTACAAGAGATTTGTTTACATTGAACCTCATACGATGCCAAATACCAACTCTAGAGTCTTCAGTAACCAAGTTGTAAGAAGTTCAGACTGAGCTAATACCTACCAAATTGCAAGAACCCAAGTTGCAAACAGAAGCTACTAAATCAACATCTACCAAGCCCAAGCAACCAAAACCAGAACTAGAATTTGAAACATGGAAGGATAACAATGCAAGTCATTCAAAAGGCAAGGAACCTATGTCAGGAAGCATCGTTCACCAGATCAAATCATTGGTGATAAATCAGAAGGAACAATGGCGAGAAGTAAGTTGAAAGGCACTTGTTTATTTGCTGATTTTGAACCTAGAAATATCAAAGATGCATTAGAAAATGAAAGTTGGATTGAAGATATGAATGAAGAGATAAAACAAATAGAGAAAAATAAAACATGGACTCTTGTACCTAGACATAAAGACAAAAATGCGATTGGAACTAAGTGGATATTTAGAAATAAGTTAAATGAAGATGGTAAGGTGTCAAGGAACAAAGCTAGACTAGTATGCAAAGGATACTCTCAAGAAGAAGGTGTAGACTATGGAGAGACTTTTACTCCTATTTCAAGATTGGAAGGTGTCAAAAACTTACTTGCATATGCTGCATACAAAGGATTCAAATTTTATCAGATGGATGTCAAGTCAGCATTTCTCAATGGCATATTGGATGAAGAGGTTTACATTGAACAACTTGAAGGTTTTGTTGATCCAGACAAGAAGGACATGGTCTAAAAATTGCATAAAGCATTATATGGTCTAAAACAAGTCCCTAGAGCATGGTATGAAAGATTGCATAACTATCTTATTTAGATTGATTTTCAAAGAACTAATGATAACAGTATTTTGTACATAAAGGAAGGACCAGATAATAAGATTGTTTTGGCAGAGATATTTGTAGATGATACTTTGTGTTGGAAATGTTTTAGAATAACTGAGGAGGGTGGGGGGGTGAATCAGTTATCCAAGGTCTAAATGCCTTAATAATACTTTTTCACTAATTATAGTGAGCCCATTAAACTATTCATGCATCCAAGCTTAAAACAACCATCTTAGCAAGTTACAGCAAATCAACATGCAGGAATAAAACATGCTAGATCAACACATGACACAGTGATTTACGTGGAAACCCAATTTGGAAAAAACCACCAGTAATATGCTACTCAATTTTCACTCTTCTAAAGTGATGCCTTGTTAAAGGCTTGAAAAACACTATTAAATGTGACCTTGTTAGAAGATTTCACCACATCGTTAGGAGTGGGCCTAATCAAAGGACTTTGGAACATTCACTTGGAATGTCACCCTGTTAAAAGATTTACAACATGGCTATTAAACCAACCTAAGTCCATAGGATTTATTCTAACTCTTACAATTGCTAGAGAGTAACAATAAGGGCTTTTGATCTGATACAACTCACAACATATCTTGCAGATTTCAGATCATACTTCAGTTCAATCCTTTGCTTGGCTTTAATCACTACGGCTCTGACAGCTTGTCTTCCTCTCAAGCTTCATTTCCTTGAGTCTTCTTGCTCATCATACCAATGCAATCATCTATGTGGTCACCTATTGAAACAGAGTTTATGTACTCTCTTCCTCCTTAGCACCTTCTTCAGCACTTCATGCTTTTATACTTGACCCTCCTTTTTCTTCGTGACCTTATGACTCCTTAAATAGAAATCTAGTATAATTTTTCTGCTCAATTCTCCTTCTCCAATTTTAGGGTTTCAATAGATTAGGTAGGATAAAATGTATCTGTCCCATATCTCATTTTTATCTAGAAACTTCATGGAGAATCCAGTTGTATTGGCCCAAAAACATTTTACATAGAGTTTTGTGCCACCAGCTCATCATTCTTATCTTCTATCTGGTTCACAAAATTCTAGATAACAACCATGTCGGCTCAAATCAGGCGAATCTTTGGCTTTTCAAATAATGTAGCAGCTCAGCACTTATTTACTTTCTAATGCTCGGCATATGAACATAACTCAACACTTGATCTTCACTCGGCACTTGTTGACAATTTGCTCAGCTTGAACTAGCTTGCTTAACTCCCTCTGATGAATTTAATCAAGCTTTCTAGACAATCATATTATGACTTCTTCTTCTACAATTTCTAAGTGTAGCCAACCTCTTCATCTTCAAGTATATTGTCAATACATCACTTTATCATTGTCTTAATTGATCTTTGCACTTCATTACAAAACCATAACTCAATATTTTCCCTAGGTGCTTTTGTTACATCTTATTGATTCTTCATCAATCAACTAAGTGATAGTACTTGGATCTTATAAGCAATTTTCATTCCAGCAAATAGCAGGTCTGACATCAGTGACAAAATAATGATTGAACACATTCTGTAGCAACAATATCTTTCATACAATGATCTTTTTCAATCAGATTACAACAATCTCCCTCTTTGGCATTAATGGAAAACCAAACTGATCAACCAAACCAAAGTTGACTAATCAACCAAGTTAACAAAATTCTAACTAGGCTAAAATAGTAAGTCAAATGCCAAAAAGAAAACGTGTTGACTTTTGTATATCCCTTTGATCTTATTCCTTCTGATCTATCTATTGACTGAATGTCTTGAGCTGCTCCTTCTAAGATCTATCATCTTGATTTCTTTCTTTGCTTATGCTCCTCCCTTTCATATCTCCTGTCCTTTTCGCTTCATGATCTGATTAGTTTCTGCTATTTCTCTATTTCAGGGATTTGACCAATTCTATCTATTTCTCCCTCTTTTCTAGATTTGATCTGTTTATGTTATTTCTCCCTCTTTGACAATAATGCCAAAGACACATTATTTTAGCATCTTATCATGCATGTGTAGCATTTACAAGAACTTCCAATATCTCCCTTTGCCACCTTGCTTGTGACTTGTTTGGAATGTCAGTACTTTGATTACTTTAGGCTAAACCTAAAGTAAGTACCCTCTGCATCAACTTATATCATCTGAACAATCAACTCATTTGATGCAGGGCAGTCTTGTTGTTACTTAAGCAACCTTGGTTAGGGGTATCACCCCTAACTTACTTCTAAGATATTCATATGCATCTTTAGGTAATGGTTTTGTGAAGATGTCAGTAGTTTGTTCTTTTGTATTGATATATTCCATCTTCACTTGCTTGTCTTCCACCAATTCTCTTACATAGTGATACTTGATTGCAATATGCTTTGTTTTGGCATGCATCACAGGGTTCTTTGATATGTTGATAGCACTTGTGTTATCAAAATAAAGTATCACAAGTTCAGTTATTTATTCCTTCATTCCTTTCAATAGATGCTTGATCCACACAATATTGGTACAATTTATAGCAGCAGCAGCAACATACTCAGCTTCTGCTATGGACTATGATGTACAACTTTGCTTTTTACTAGTCCATGTGACTAATCTTTTTCCTAAGAAAAGTGCTCCTCTAGTGGTGCTTTTTCTATCATCTATGTTACCTCCCCAATCTGCATCAATGTAGGCCTTCAAATCAAATTTTTCAATCTTCTTGTACTACAAACCAAAATCATTTGTACCTTTTAGATACATCATTATTCTCTTGACAGCCATAAGATGATTTTCTCTTGGGTTTGCAAAAAATCTTGCCACTATTCCAACAGATAAAGCAATATCTGGTCTACTATGTACAACATATTGTAACTTTCCAATCATGGATCTATACACTATCTAGTTTACTTCAGCTGAATCATCATTCTTAGATAACTTATGTCCTATCGTCATTGGTGTACTCACTAGTTTTGATTCATCTAAACCAAATATTTTGAGTATTTCCTTGATATATTTTGATTGGGTTACAAATATACCATGTTTTAATTGATTTACTTGCAATCCAACAAAAAATTTGATCTCTCCAAACATTGACATCTCAAATTCATGTTTCATCTGATCAGAAAAATCTTTGCATAGAGAATCTTTTCCTCCAAATATTATATCATCAACAAAGATCTTAGATATCAAAACATCTTTACCTTTCTCTTCCTTGATATACAGATTGTTATTGTCAACTATTTTCTCAAATTCTATCTTGACAAGATATTTGTGAAGCCTCTCATACCATGCTCTAGGTGCTTATTGCAAACCATAGAGTGCTTAATGTGGTTTACAAACCATATCCCTATTGTTCTCATCAACAAATCCCTCTGGTTGTTCAATATAGACTTCCTCTTCCAATATACCTTTCAGAAAAGCAAACCTTACATCCATCTTATAGACTTTAAAACCTTTATATGTAACTAATGCAAGTAAAGTTCTCACTCCTTCCATTCTAGCAATAGGGGCAAATATTTCCCCATAGTCTAATCCTTCTTCTTGAGCACAACCCTTACATACTAGTTTGGCTTTTTTTCTTGTAATCTCACCATTCTCATCTAGCTTGTTTCTTAATACCCACTTGGTGCCAATCACATTCTTGTCAACTAGTCTAGGAACTAAACTCCAAGTTTTGTTCTTCTTTATTTGATCAATCTCTTCTTCCATAGCTTTATACAAATCACCATCTTGTAATACATCATACATTGTCTTAGGTTCCAATTTTCTTAATAGACATGATTCATTTCTTAGTCCATTCCTTTTCATTGGTCTTTCATCTTTGTCACCAATTATGTGTTCAGTAGGGTGATGTCTCTTGACATATTTGGATAATCTTGGTTCTGTCCTTGTTTCCATGTTTGATCTTTCAAATTTAGGGTCACTATGCACATCGTTGTCAGGTAGTTCTACATCTCTTTCATGTGTACTAATTTCAGAATTAGAATGTTCATTTTCTTCATTCTGCAACTCGGCTTCTGAATGCAGCTCGACATTCACTGGTTGTGACTCAGCTAAAACTAAAATTTGCTGTTGAATCCCAATTTGATTGATAGCATTCTTGTCAATAGGCATTCCTTCATAAGAATACACAAAGGTTTTGTATTCATCTAATCTCTTTGGTTCTTCAACTTGGACTTCTATATGCTTATCAAAGTTTACATTTGCACTTTCCACAATTTTGTTAGTGTTAGTATTTAAACACTTATATGCTTTACTTCTAGTGGAGTAACCAAGGAATATGCCTTCATCACTTTTTGCATCAAATTTTCCATTTCTAGTATCTTTAAGGATAAAGCATTTGCAACCAAATACTTTGAAATGCTTTACACTGGGTGAGTGACCATACCATTATTCAAAAGGTGTTGCATTTGTACCTTTCTTGACTTGTACTTGATTCAGTGTGTGAACAGCTACACTTACATCTTCTCTCCAATATTTCAGAGCAAAATTCTTTTCCATCATCAATGTTCTGGCACAGTCAATCACAGATCTATTTCTTCTCTTAGCAATTCCATTCTGTGGGGGAGTTCTAGGAGCTGATGTTTGTCTCTTGATTCCTTTGTCATTGCAAAATATCTCAAATTCGTTTGATGTGAATTCTCCACCTCTTTCTGATCTCAGGCATTTCAAACTCTTTCCTGTTTCTTTTTCAACTCTAGCCACACACCACTTAAACATTTGAAAAGCATCATATTTTTGCTTTAAGAACATAATAGTCATCATCTTGGAATAGTCATCAACAAACAACATTATATATTTATCTCCTTTGTAGCTTTGCACTTCTATTGGACCACATAAATCAGTATGGACTAACTGAAGTACTTATTTAGATGTATAGTTTTTACTCTTGAAACTTGACTTAGTCATCTTTCCTAGCTGACATTGTTTGCACATGATGTTGTCAGGCTTCTTTAATTTAGGTAAACCTCTGACTTTCTTTATTTTCCTGATATTGACCAGATTATCAAAGTTGACATGACATAGCCTTCTATGCCATAACTACACATCATCAAATTTTGAACCAAAACAAGAAGCATTTTCCATATCAAGATAAAATAGATTACTTCTTGTTTGATCTCCTTTTCCTACCAATTTACCATCAGTATCATAGATTTTTGCAATTTTGTTTCCAAATTCTACTTTGCACCCTACATTGCCTAACTGTGAGACACTCAGCAAATTGTAGTTTAGTCCTTCAACATAGTATGCATTATCACATGAAATTTTCTCTATAAGCTTAATGGATCCTTTTTCTTTGATTTGACATGGAGCATCATTTCCAAATCTAACACTATTTCCATCATACTGAGTAAAGTTAACAAACTTACTTTTGTCTCCTATCATGTGATGTGAGCACCCACTGTCTATGATCCATCTGTCATTCTTGTTCATACATGTTACCAGTGTTGTAGGCTCTTCTTCATCAGATTGGTCCTTCATGGCCACATAAACAACTTCATCATCATTATCATCAGAATCCTCTTTAGCAATACAACACTTCTTGCCTTTGTCTTTGTAATCTCTCTTATCATCTTCTCTTCTATTTTTGTACTTGTTGCCTTCGTTGTAATCCTTTTTCTGTGTACACCTTGCAGCAATATGTCCTACTTCATTTCAATTGAAACAAATGATAGGCAGCTTACCCTTGAATTTTCCTTTGCCTTTGCGAAATCTTCCAGCCAGTAATGCTTCCAATTGTTCCACATCTTCCTCATCAGTGCTACTATCACTGGATACATATTTCATCTTTCTTCCCTTCTTTGATTTCACTTGTTCAGTATCTTTGAGTGATAGCTTGGCCTTGAAAGCATATTCAACATTCTCAGGTCTGTAGTTATCAAAGTTAGATAACTCAAATGCAATAAGTCTACCCACTATACCTTCAAAACTTAGATTGTTTGCTGGTACACATCTTAGCTCTTGTATAGCTAATATTCTAATAGCATAGATAGGGAGAAAGGTTCTTAAGAACTTACTATTAATAGTATCATCATCTAATTGACCATTCAAACATCTTATTGCACTTACCACTTCCTTTATTCTAGAGGCATATTGAGCAGCATTCTCACTTTCCTCCATTTTCATGTCATCAAACTTTCCTCTGAGGCTTTCTCTTTTTGCTCTTTGGATATTCTAATGTCCTCCATAAATGTCTGACAGGGCTTTCCACATCTTGAATGCAGTGTTACATCCTTTGATATCATCGAATTCAACGTAGTTGAGTGCAGAAGCAATCTCCAGCATTGTATGATTGTGTTCCTATTTGTTCTTCAAATCTTCTGTAGTAAGAGTACTAGTTGGATCAACATGTTTAGTAACAATTGAATTTTGGGCATAATCATCTATGGATCCAAGATTTAGCTTCATCAAACTTTTCCATGCAACAAAGTTGTCTTTGTTGAGCTTGGGAACTTCTCTTTTAGGCATTTTGATATTTTCTGCTTCTAGTTCCTTTAAACTAAACCAGCAACAATGCTCTAATACCAATTGTTGGAAATTTTTTAGAATAACTGAGAGGGGGGGGGGGGGGGGGTGAATCAGTTATCCAAGGTCTAAATGCCCTAATAATACTTTTTCACTAATTATAGTGAGCCCATTAAACTATTCATGCATCCAAGCGTAAAATAGCCATCTTAGCAAGTTATAGCAAATCAACATGCAGGAATAAAACATGCAAGATCAACACATGACACAGTGATTTACGTGGAAACCCAATTTGGGAAAAACCACCAGTAACATGCTACTCAATTTTCACTCTTCTAAAGTGATGCCCTGTTAAAGGCTTACAACACACTGTTAAATGTGACCTTGTTAGAGGATTTCACCACACTGTTAGGAGTGGGCCTGGTCAAAGGACTTTGGAACATTCAATTGGAATGCCACCCTATTAAAGGATTTACAACATGGCTATTAAACCAACCTAAGTCCATAAGATTTGTACTAACTGTTACAATTGCTAGAGAGTAACAATAAGGGCTTTTGATCTGATACAACTTACAACATATCTTGCAGATTTCAAATCATACTTCAATTCAATTCTTTGCTTGGCTTTAATCACTGCAGCTCTGACAGCTTGTCTTCCTCTCAAGCTTCATTTCTTTGAGTCTTCTTGCTCATCATACTAATGTAATCATCTCTGTGGTCACCTATCGAAATAGAGTTTCTATACTCTCTTCCTCCTTAGCACCTTCTTCAGCACTTCATGCTTTCATACTTAACCCTCCTTTTTCTTCATGACCTTATGACTCCTTAAATATAAATCTTGAATAATTTTCCCACTCAATTCTCCTTCTCCAATTTTAGGGTTTCAATAGATTAGGTAGGATACAATGTATCTGTCCCATATCTCATTTTTATCTAGAAACTTTTTCTAAAATCTAGTTGTATTCGCCCAAAAATGTTTTACATAGAGTTATGTGCCACCAGCTCATCATTCCTATCTTCTATCTAGTTCACAAAATTCTAGATAACAACCATGTCAGCTCAAATCAGGCGAATCTTCGACTTTTCAAATAATGCAGTAGCTCAACACTTATTGACTTTCTAATGTTTAGCACATGATCTTCACTTGGCACTTGATCTTCACTCGGTACTTGTTGACAATTTGCTCAGCTTGAACTAGCTTTCTCAGCTCCCTCTGATGAATTTAATCAAGCTTTGCAGATAGTCATATTATGACTTCGTCTTCTACAATCTCTAAATGTAGCCAACCTCTTCATCTTCAAGTATATTGTCAATACATCACTTTATCATTGTCTTAACTAATCTTTGCACTTCATTAAAAAACCATAACTCAACAATTTCCTTAGGTGCTTTTGTTACATCTTATTGATTCTTCATCAATCAATTAAGTGATAGTACTTGGATCTTATAAGCAATTGCCATTCCAGCAAATAGCAGGTTTGACATCAGTGACAAAATAATGACTGAACACATTCTGTAGCAATAATATCTTTCATACAATGATCTTTTTCAATCAGATTACAACAACTTTGTTCACAGGAAATGATGATCTTTGCAAAAAATTCTCAGAACAAATGAACAAGGAATTTGAAATGTCAATGTTTGGAGAAATCAAATTCTTTCTTGGTCTTCAAATTCATCAGAGTAAGAGTGGTATCTACATCACTCAATCCAAATACATCAAGGAGATATTGAGAAAGTTTGGTATGGAAGATTGCAAACCAGTTGGAACTCCTATGTGTACTAGATTGAAACTTACCAAGGATGATGAATCAAAGGAAGTGGATCAAACATTGTATAGATATATGATTGGAAAGTTGCAGTATGTAGTGCACACAAGACTAGACATTGCCCTTGCAGTAGGAATTGTAGCAAGATTCTTAGCAAAACCAAAAGAAAATCACTTTATGGAAATCAAAAGGATCATGAGATATTTAAAAGGAACTAAAGATTATAGATTATGGTATAAACTTGGAGGAAATCTAGATTTAAAAGTGTTCACTGATGCAGATTGGGCAGGGAATGTTGATGATAGAAAGAGTATAAGTGAAGGAGCTTTCTTTCTTGGGAAGACGTTGGTTTCTTAGACAAGTAAAAAGCAAAACTGTACATCTCAGTCCACAGCAGACGCTGAATATGTTGCAGCAGTAGTAAACTGCTCAAACATTGTGTGGTTCAAACAATTATTGGAAGGTATGAAGCAAGAAATCAAAGAACCTGTTATTATGTTTTGTGACAACACAAGTGCAATTAACATATCCAAGAATCCAGTGATGCATTCAAAAACCAAGAATATTGCTATAAAGTATCACTTTGTTAGAGAATTAGTACAAGAAAAGGAAATCAAATTAGAAAATGTCCATACAAAGGAACAAATTGCTGACATATTCAGAAAGCCTTTACCTAAGGATGCATTCTTATATCTAAGAGGTAAGTTAGGGGTCATTCCCCTATCTGAAGCTCACTAAAAAACAACTTTAGTGATGCATCAACAGGAATAGAATCGAAGATCTATTAGTTGATGGAGAAAAGTAATGAAGACATTGCATATGAATCAGTATATCAGGTATAATACTATTGATTTGATTTGTGTTGTCTTTGGCATGTGTTGTCAAAGAGGGAGAGTAAATTGTCATATCTTTTAGAAATTTGCAAGAAAATGAGAGTCTGTGTAAGAGGGAGTGATTATTATGAAAGAGGGAGATTACTGTATTTGGGAAGTGTGGCATAAGAGGAAGAAGTATTCTATCAGAAGAGACTTGTTTTTAAATTTCATTCTACTATGACATGTTGTGTTGCCATCAATGCCAAAGAGGGAGATTGTTGGATACAATTGTTCAATTATGTGTTGTCTTTGATGTTACACAAATGTCATATCAGTTATCAATCAGAGTCTACTGAGCTCAAATGGTCAACAAGGCAAGAGACAAAGTCTACTGAGCTCAGAAGGTTAGCAAAGAAGGTTTGCAGTGTCTACCGAGCATTCTCAGACTTTACCTTGCACAGACAGTTGTTACCGAGCTTTCAAGGTTAGCAAAATAAATTTAATTGTTACCGAGCTCACTCGATCATCAAGAGAAAATAGTGCAGGAAACAGTTTTAACCAAGCTTTCATGGACAGACAAGGGAATTTAGTTCTTACCGAGTTAACTCAATAGCCAAAGGATTTTGCAGAAATTACAGTGTTAACCGAGTTGAGATGGTTAACTCAAGAAATTATTTTTGGAAGTAGTATTTACCGAGTAGGGTCGGCCAAAGAAGGATTCCATTATTTTGTAAAATAAAGTTTATTTGTTTAATGTAATATGTGTAACTGACTGATATATAGTTTATTGGTAAATGTAACTTGTGGATGAGCTGACTTGATAATCTGAATGGTATATATATGAGGTCAAGCTACGAATTCTAAGTGTGTGTGATTTGATGTGATGTGAATGAGAAGAAGGACTGATTATTAGGAGAGCAAATTTTGAAAGATGATCAGAGATCATTAAGGAGTAGCAAAGTTATATTTGATCGAGAAGGATCTAATAGTGCAGAATAGAGATCTGTAATCAACAAATTTAGTTGCATCTTATTTAGGTCAATTCATTGTTACTTTCTAACCATTGTAGTAGTGATTTCAAATCTTTTAATAGAGTTGGTTTAACAGCCATTTTGTAAATCCTCTAAAAAGGTGACAGTTCAGTTGAATTGTTCTAAAGACCTCTAGCAAGGCCACTCCTAACAAGGTGATTAAATCCTCTAACAAGGTCACACCTAATAGTGTGTATTGTAACCTTTAACAGGGTTGGCTCCTAACAGGGCTCACTTCAGAAGAGTGAAAATTGGTAGCTAGTTACTTGGTGGTTTTTCTCATATTGGGTTTCCACATTAAATCTAGTGTCTCTTGTGCTCATGTTATTTACTTTTGCATGCATGTTAATAATTATGAATGCTTGAAGATTAGTAACAAGTTAATCTATCAAGTTACAACATTTATATAGTGTTTACCGAGTATCAGCAGTAACTAGTTATTTAAGACATCTAAGGGATCTATGGATTTTTTTTTGTGGTAATTGATTCACCACCCCCCCCCCCCCCCCCCCGCCTCAGTTACTCCATCTATAATTCCAATAGGTGAATCATCCAAGCAAGGAGCTCAAAAGAATCAAAGACCTACTTGTAGTCACTATGGGAAGATAGGTCATGCATCAAACAAATGTTGGAGCAATGGAAAAGGTAAATTCAATGGAAAGTGCTACAATTGAAATCAACATGGTCATAAGGAAAATGAATGCAAAGAGAAACCTAATTTTGAAGGAAAATGTCATAAATGTAAGAAGCATGGGCACAAATCCTTAGAATGCAAAACTAAGATATTGATCCCAACTGAATAGATTGTGAAAGCTATATTTGTTGGGACTATAACACTTGGTGCAGATGTCATTATTGTGGAGAATTTGGACACATTGGAATAAATTGTGTGAAACATCACATGAGGACAAGAAACACTACCAGAAGATATTTTATTTGTACCTAGTAGAACTTGGTCATCTAAATCCAAGAACTGTATGAATACTGGAAGAATTGAAGATGAAAAGAAGGCAAAAGTTGATAACATCATAAAGCAAATGAGACAATAATGGGTTCCAAAATCTTCTAAGAATACAAGTTCAAGCAATGATGACAATGTCACTCAAGAATTGGGTGACTCTACCATTTCCACTTGATCTCTCATAGGAGAACTAGAACTAGGATACTGAAGAATATATCTCACATCAGTTCCGGTTAGTAGAATGAAAGATCCATATCAGCATTCAAGATGCAAAGGGATCATCGAGTAAAAGATGCAATAATTACTCAACATGTTTAGGTTGTAGACCTTACCAAGTGAGGTCAGGTTGTAGACCCTATCGAGCAAGGTCAGGAGCTACTATATTTGTTGTGTGGTTACCAAGTCATGGAAGACTCTGTCAAGCAATCAATACAAGTGAAGTGGATGATAGTCTGTCATTTGAGAAAACAATCGTATCGGGCATTTATGGTAAAATTTGATGAAAAAGGGAAAAATCAAAGTCATTTCTTACTGCAAATTTTTGAGAGCTATCTGTGCAAGGCGATCTTTAGAGCTTTCAAGCAATTTGAGCAAATTGTCTTTGGTATTCTCTCAAACCCTACGGAGCAAAGATGGCATCCACCAGTAGCAAGTAAAAGAAAGGTTCAAACAATGTAGTTTGAGGCATGGAATGGAAGGCACCAGACTTTAAGTTGAGTCTTATCATTGCTGAAACCCTAGATCTGAGTAGAGTGCAGTCACAAATTCCACCAAAGGTACTATTAATCAATGATATCCAATTTCTTTTTAAATGTGTTATTCAAGATATTGGAACAATAGAGATGGATGAATTGTTGAAAGAATCATGAGTTAATGGTGTGTTGAAACTAGAACATCAACATCTTGAAACTAAAGGTTTAACTCACATTCTGCATATGCCATGGGAATTTCAAGTAAAATGAATAAGATATATTCTTAGTTGTGTGCACAATGGTCAACTATCGTTGGAACAACCTATTTTGATAACCAAGAAGATGATCCATAGGATTACTGGTCTTCCCATGTTGACAAAAGCAAAAATGACTAAAACCCTAAGTTAGGAACTGGAGAAGAAAACCCTTGCCGAGTGGGATGGAAAGGGAATGAAGATCAATTGTGTTATTGACATGGAACTTAAGTTTAGCATACATGTCATCGCTCACAAGATTTATAGCTTGAGCATATTGAACAACGTGTCATGTGAGGCAATGGATTTAGCATACAAAGTGGTCAAGAATAATTTGTTACTTGACCTTGCCAAGTTGATGTTGAATCAGTTCAACAAGAACATGGAGAGTATAAGAACTTCCAAGAACAATCCATGTAAGTTTGATTCACTTTTGACTTGTTTATTTTTCTATGTGCAAAATCTTTTCCCATCTAAAGGTACAATAGTTTTGAGAAAGGATGTACCTATTCTTTATTAGATTAATGAGTATATAGCTAAAATGAGAGAGAACTATGTAAATATTATGGACAACTACTTTGATGCATTCAAAGAGAAGATGAATAATAGATTTAGGATTCCTAAGAAACTAGTTGAAGACTACAAAGATGATGTTTGTTTCATGGTTGATAGTGACAAAGCATACATCCAGACAGTTAGACCAAGGATATTATGGATAAAACCTATTGGTTATGAGATAAACATAGATGAAACCAAGGACATTATTGAGGCATTGAATTATGAGCCTGTTGACCCTAAAGCTACATACTTTGGCACTTATGATGAGGCAAAGGCTAGAATTGAATTTGAAATCAAACTCCCTCAGGTAGCCAACAAAGGAAAGAAGAGAATTGCCAAACTGAAAACTAGTTCCACTCTTCTATTAACTGAAGGCAAAGGCGATGATATTGAGGATGAAGAAGTAGAAGATGAAGAGAAATTAGAGGATGAAGAGCCACTAAAGAAGAAAGGTAAGGTAAGTATTACCAAGCCTGCCAAGGTATCTATTGTTGTGTTTACTAAAAGATCATCTAGGAAGAAAGCGAATAAAGAACGAGATGTAATCTTCAAGAGGCCTCCACCTACTTTTGAGGAAAGACTAAAAGATATTGAATCAGGATCAGGCATTACAAATTTTAAGGCACTAAAGTATGAGACTAGGATTGTAGATGAGCAAAGGTGAATAGAAGATGTACAAATGACTAAAATGGGTAAATGGAAGTATTCCCTAGAAAAACTCGTTCAATAGCTTCTGAGTGATCTAATGGTGAAGATCAAGCCAAGATGGGAGAATACCATGAAAACTACATTAGACATATATGAGTAGACCCTAAGGCAACTCATGCTGAGTTTAGATGACAAGCAGGTAAAGGAATCTCTAAAGAAAAATGAAGAAAAGCTGACTTTAAGATTCAACACTTGTCTTATATTGTTGAATGACATTGAACATGTGGTAAGGAATGCTAGAAACACATGGAAGAACATTTATCTTCTTCACAAGCTGAGCAATTTTGTTGTCAATGTTAGTGACAAGGATGAAGGTGATGATGAACAAGAAAAAGATGAGGAAATTGATGATGAAGAAGTTACTCATTTTGACAATATAGATGACGATGAAGAGGAAAGAGGGCAGGAAGCTATTGAGGAAGATCTAACAGATGTACAAAATATAGAGGAGACTGACCCAGTGAAAATTGCTGCAGTAGTCATAGCCTCACTTCCTCATTCTCCAAGCAAGGCACTGAAAACATCAAGCCTAGAGAAAGCTTCAACATGATTGATTGTGACAAACATAGTTAGCACAAGCACTCAATCAACCTCTACACCTATCCAGCTTGGTACTTCATTGACTAAAGTGACAAACACTTCACCTTTTGAGCAACCAACACTTCCCTCTACATCAGTTTTGGTAAATCTAGGTATTTCTATTATAGGTATTTCAGTAGTAAGTACAATATCTATAGACAGTCCTACTATTTCTACAATTATTTCCATTCCTAGCATGCAATTAATAAGTACAAAGATAGTTGAGACCAAGTCTCAACTAAGTATAAGATTTTTGAGTAAAGGAAAAGAGAAGGAAAAAGACATAGATCTTGATGAGGAGATTGTAATTCCAAATTCGGACATCTCAAATCTCAATCCTAATCAGATGCTTGTTTTTGGAGAAATTCTTCAGAAGAAAGCCAAGTAGTAGAGGCTTAGAGAAGAGAGGAACAAGGAATTTCAAATAATAAAAGATGCAAAGAATATCCTTGCAAAGGCATTAAATACAGAAGTTGATACTTCTCAACCAATTTTGAACCAATTAGTAGAGGTAGTCCAAAAGTTCAATAATGATTTAAATGGACAAGAGAAATTGTTGTAGAGTGTAGAGAAAAAGTTTAAGGATAAGGTTTTGGAACTTATTGCTCAAAAAATTGCTATCCATCATGTAGAATTATCTACTATTCTAGGCTTATTGGAGACCTCTTGCAACAATGTATCTTCTATATTTAGTAAACTCTGTAATATTTCAAATTTCACTAAGGAAATAAAAGATAAACTATCAAAGATTGATGAAGATCTGAAGGCAAGTGCACAACATTTGCAACTTGACCCAAGCTACAGCTCTACCCATTACACCAAGATCATATTCTTAACTGATATGTAGGAAAAATTGTTGAGAGAAGAGAAAAGAATAAGAGCTACATTGATAGATATGCAGAGTATGATTCTCCCAATCATGGATGCATTGCAGAAACACATTGCACATGCTAAAATGCTCATCCATGACAACAACTTCTCCATTGCAGAACACATGATAAAACTATGAGTAGAAGTGGAAAATTGCATTGCACACATGCAAGGTGTTGCAAAAGAATTGGGACAAGACATTGGTGATTTTTTTGAAGGTACATTCAAATTTCTTGTCACATTTTGGCTTTACTATATAATATATATAGCATCCATCTTTGTATTAATGTCAAAAAGGGGGAGAAGATGTATATTGTAGAGCAGATGTATAGAAAAGAGGAGAAATGTAAATATCAGGTGTGAAAAGATGTATAGTATATTGTATGGGGAGTATTATAATATTATTCATGTAGAGATACTTAGAGGAACATCTCTTACAAAACCAATTTTGAAAAATCTCAAAACAAGTATACTCTACCAAGTCAGAGACATAAGGTGATGGATAATTTTGAATTCAATTTTGACTGATAGGTGTTTTTGTGACTAATGCCAAAGAGGGAGATTGTTGACATTACAACCATGTTTTTTATTTGTGACATACACTTATTTAGATTGTATGCATCTACTGAGCACAATGTACAGTTAATAGTATTAACCAAGCATTTCAGTATCTACCGAGTTCTACGATTGCTACCGAGTCCAAGGCACAGTATTCAATTTGCGCCAAGCAATTACCACCAAGGTATTGATTAGTAGTATAAATTGAGTATCTTAGTGTATGTCAAGTTTCTCAATGCAAACTGAATTGTGCAATGCTTACCGAGTTCACAGTTACTATGATATGAGTCCAGTGTTAACCAAGCTACTCATTTTTAACCAAGTGACTCAGTTTCTACCAAGCTCGTAGTGATAGCATTGACCAAGCTATGTAGTGTGAATCAAGTGATTCAGTTTATATGTTGAGTTTCACAGTATTCACTAAGTCACTAGTGCATACCGAGTTCAAGACTACTTGGAAGTGATCAGGATGGACTGAGCTTCTATGTCTATCGAGTGCATGACAATGTCAAGCATTGATAGTGGATGCCAAGTATCAAAACCTCACTGAGCTAGTCTTCAGAACCCAAGTTCCTACAGTTGGGCCGACTTTGTGATTTTTGTCTAAACTTGTATTGTGGCCTACTTTGTAATTTGTTAATTGGATTGGTGTATATGTAACATATTGTATCACATCCAATATGAGGATATGATGTAATGTAATAAGAAAAGAAGAGAAAAAGAGTGAATTACAAAGGCTACAAAATTATAAGAAGCAACAAAGCTTTATCTATTATAGCAAGGTGATTACTATACTCAAAGGAATCTCATTTAGCAAACCAAGTTGCAGATCAAAGATCAACTACTGTTTCATCCTAACAGTTGGATCAATCAAATCCTTTCACAAAGTAGACTTAATAGTACTATGTAAATCTCTTTACTGAGTGCATACTTCATTGTATGTTTATAAATCCTTTTGCAAGGTGGACCTAGCAATCCTTATTGCTCCTAATAGGGCAGACCATCAGAAGTAATCATTGTAAGCCTTAACAGGCCAACTTTATACTGCAATACTAAAGCTTGTGGGTATCATCCCTACCCCAGTTTTACTTTCTATTTATAAGGTTTCTGGGTTACCAAATTATGTGTCAAAGTGTTATGAATGCTTTAATGTTTTCAGTTTCTCATGCATGCAATTAGATTAGAATACACATGAAGAATTAATAGCTAATTAACGATTAAGTTTTATTAGTGACTAATTCACCCCTCCCCTCTCAGTAACTTAGCCTATCATAATATTTCCAACACTCAAGATGAGGAAGATAAGGAGATTGGACAAGAAGAAGAGGAAACAAAGGATGTAGTGTCGAGTGTTATGATTATTTTTCTAAGCACTGAAGTTTAAGAAAGGTCGAGTGGTGACACCCCATCACCTATTCTTACTCTAGCAGTGTTGAGCAAGAACACTCCAAAGAAACGTAAAGGAAAGAAGATAAAGGATAGTTCTCCAGATAATACTATTAGTCTAGATGAAGTAATTGATATACCAAATTGGGATCTAGCCAATCTCACTTTTGAGAAAACAATCATCTTACATGAAATTTTAGCAAGGAAGAAGAAGCGAGAAGAGATGAGGTGAGAACATCAATATAAATAAGTGTTGCATGACATCAAAGACATATTTGTTGATGCTTTTGATATCCAGACCACTGATGAGAAGGCCCCCATTATCTTTTAATTGATACAACTTGTTGAAACAATCAATACTGAAGATATTGAGGCAAATGAAAAACTTATGGCCTAGTCTAAAAAGAAATTTGAGAAGAGAGTATTGGAGAAAGTTTCTATTGTCATTGTAGTTAGAAAAGTTTAGTTATAGACACTTGTACAAAATTTAGAGAAACTTGTGAAGAAGATATGAGATCTATACAACATACTTTGTAACATGCCAAGGTTTACAAATGAATTTTAGATAAATATAATGAGAATTCAAGATGACATGAAATAACTAGGAGGATATATCTCCCAGTTAGTTGAATCAAGCTCAATGCATTATAATAGATTGTTGTTTGCACAAGGGAGGTTTGTCGAGCTACAAACAACAGATAGTAGAATGAGGGCCAAACTAATCTCTATACAATCAATGTTGATACCTCATTTGGAGGTTATGCAATGAGAGCTCATTTCAACAAAGGATCTAGTGCAAAGAGATCATAATCTTTTGATTATTGACACCTCAATTGACTTAGTAATAAATTTGGAACTGAAGGTTCATGTTTGGGAATCAACAAGAACCACATGGGATCATGCACTTGATATGATCAATCAAATTCATAAACCATTCATTGAAAAATACAATTTGATTCCACCCTCACAACCCCAACAACAAAAGCAACAAACATAAGTGTCAAAAACAAGGGGGAAATAAATGATTGAAAGAATAAGGGAGAAATGAAATGAAATAATCAAAGTGGGAATTTGTGTACATGAGAATGATGAGATTCAAAGATCAGAAAGTCAAAAAATAGACAAAGTATGGCAAAGCTACAACCAGACTGATTTGAGTCATTTAAAATATTATATATTGTGTTGTGTAAAAGTCTTGAAGTTTTATAAGAATCGTGTCATATGCTTAATGTGAGTACTATTATTTTGTACCAAATAGTTGTAATCATGACAAAGTGTTTTTGCCAATAATGTTAAAGGGAGAGATTATTAGTATCTCTAAGTCTTGTTGTCTACTAGTGTCAAACACTTAGTCATATATAAGGAAAAGTTAGTCAGTCATCACTACGACCTAGCAACACTATATAGGTTGAGTCATGTAAAGACTTGTAAATTATCATGTAAATGTCATGTTCTATAGGAGTTGAGAAAGTCTTTTGTCACTAAATATTTTCAATATAAGTTGTGCCAAGTGAATGTTGAGAAGATAGAGAAAATAGATGCTGAGTTATACATAAGGAACTAAGCACAGTTAAGGTCGAGCAACAAAACAAAGAACAACAATGATCGAGCATCAAAGATAGTGAGTGCTGAGTAACATAGAGAGAACATAAAAGTCTGGAATGATACAAACTTTCAAGTAAACCATATTGAATCGACATGAATACGACATTTAATGATTGTGGAGTTTGTTACAAAGGTTGTTATGCATTTTGATGTGGATCACTGATCCCTATGAGGAAAGAGTAATCGATCAGATGAAGATGCAAAAAGGGAAGCATCTAGAAGACTCTACAAAATTCTTTAAATAGGTAGATCCAAACCTTATTTTTCATAAGTGTGGAGTTAGCTATGTAGAAGGGATTATGAAGTGTGCAAAGGAAGCAAATTATTCTATGAAGGAGTTAAGATTTGGATGGTGCATGCAAAATTTGTGGAGAACAAAGATTAGTGACCTAATGAAGCAGTGAAGGACTGAGCAGAGCTAGACATCAGATTGGAGATCAAATCAGAGATTGGAAGGAGGAGATCTATAATTAGCAATTGTAAGTGCAGACCAAAGGATCAAGTACTAAGTCAATTTTAATAGATTGAATCAAGGTTAATCTCTTAATAGAGTAGTTTTAACAGACCATTGTAAAATTCCTAATAGAGTCCTTTCTTCATTGTAAGTGTAAAATCCTTTAACAAGGTAAGACCTAACAATCTTAAATGCTTTTAGTAGAGCAAACCCCTCACAAACTAGATCATCAAAAGTGATCAAAATTATAACCCTAATAGATTAACTTTGTTACTACAGTAGTGAAGATTTATGGGTGTCATCCCTACCCTAGCTTTACCTTCACCTTGGAGGGTTTATGGGTAACCAAATTTTTTGTGTTATGTGTTTATATTTCATGGATGTGATTCATAGTTAGATCTATTACAACATTTGATTTTACAAGTTATGTTTTACATAAACTAGATATGAGATGGTCAATATGGTGAATGCAATAAAGTTATTTTCAAGGATAATTTTTTTATAGATCCTGATTAGCTCCCCTTCTTAGTATCTTAGTTTCCCAATTAAACTTCCAACATATGGGTGCTCTTCTATCAAGAGAAAATTTTAATTTAGTTTTGGTATGTTGATTAAGTTTTGGCTTGTGTTCTTTCATTTCCTTATGGTTAAGATTCATCTCTCTCCTTTGGACCTTTGCTTCTCTTTATCACCTTTAATCTTCTATGCTTCTTGCATGATAGTCTTATTGTAACTTATTTATTTTATATTTAATATATGCTAGCACAACCTTGGTTGCACCTTATTAAGCCAAAAAAAGAGGCAACTAATCTATTTTATGTGGCTTCTAGAATTCAAATTCAAAATATGAGACAAGAACTTAAAAAAAAAACCCATCTATTAATTGAGTGTTCAAGGTAATCACATAAAAGATCAAGGATGTGTGGAGTATCTAAAGATTCAAAACTGTGCACTTTACCCTTTGATATAATGTAACAAATTTTTTTTCGATGTCACATAAATAGATTTTAGAAAATCAACAATAAATTATAAATCTCAAAATAAGATTAGTTCTACTTCACTGATTCTACAAATTGTAAAGAGGTTGTAAGATACAACCAAATCAATGATAGATTAATAATTAAATCAATAATATGAGTTGTTTGAGACACCAATAAGATGTTGCCAAATGGGTAATCATCGATCATCTTGAAAAATCAATGATGTGTGAGTGATCTCAAAAATATTAGAGATTGTTAGTTAGATCCACTTCACTTTTATATAATTTTGGTAATAAAATATGTCGTATGATGAGGACTACACACATTCTAATGACACATAATCAATTGAAATGTGATCTTGAAACTTTTTTAATTAATGCCACATCCATAAGAAGACAAGTGATGACCTACTTAATCTCTTAAGTCTTGACACTTTTCACTTAGTGTCGATGAGACAGAACAAACAACCAACAATTTGAGCATGACACAACCAAATAAGTTTTGACATTTTGTATATATATATAGAAGTTGTAATTTTAACTTATTTAGAGAATCATATATGTGATCTTTTACTTTTTATGTTTGATTGAGTGAAATTATTATATATTACATGAGTTTTACTATAAATTATAAAATATATATTTTTAAATTATATTATGAAACTAAATTTTTATTTATACAAATATTTTGGTTAAATAATATATTCATTATTAAATTTGAATGAGTTCTTACAATAATTTAAATCTATATTATTCTATAATACATTTCTCCTAGTAGATGCATGATTGTTCAAATAATAACATCTCAAGAGAAATAGATTTTAAGCAAAAATCCCAACAACATTAATTTTCTCAATGTCTTGAAAGGAGATCTTTATTTTCTTATTAAGGATTTACATTCATTATAAAAAAAAATTGGTATTGCAATACATATTATAGTTTTTGGAAAGCTAATACTAAGGACAATTTCTTCACAAAATTACAAATCTAAATGACACCATTTGATCCTTAAAGAAAAACCACATTTTCCACAAATATATTGTCAAGTAAAATAAAATTACATTTTTCTAATATTTTCGTAGGAGACTCTATTGGATGTTTAATTTAAGTAAAGGGAACTTCTACTCAAGGAGGTTTTCATTTAACACCTTCCAATCACAACCCTTAGATAGAATCTTCTAGCTTTAAATGATTCAACTTTCTTTAAAGAATGTATTTTCATGCAAATATTAGGCCTTCCACAAGCGAGACATACTATTGTGGGATCAACCCTCAAAATTGGTTAATTGATCAATCTTAGTTTTGTGTTCTAATTTTGGAAAAGATTTCAATTATCTAAGCTTTTCATGTGCTTATGGTTAAACATTAGCACATTTTTAATTTGCTACGATATAGATATACCTTTCCATTATGGCCATGCAACAAGAAAATTAAAATTAAAATATTTACCAAATGTATAAATTACAAAAAGGGGTTTAAGCAAATCAAATAAAAAATCAAATATTTTATTATAAATAATATATACCATAGATTGGTTGATAGTGTCATTATGTGATGGTTAAGTTATGGTGATGTTCTTCTTTTCCATCAAGGTTCAAACCTCACTATGTGGTATTGATGTCTGTTTAAATAGCGGCAAGGTCCCTTGTTTGTAACCTTATCGATTCATAACTCTATCAAAAGCATTCTTCCCTTCTTAAACATAAAAAATAGAAAATAAAGGTAGTCGTGGTGATAAGATGGGGTTTTAACCTAGTATCTTATCGAAGGGTACATAAAGCTCTTAGGAACTTCTTGCACATGCAAAGCTAAACATAATGACTTGAAAAATAAGAAATGCAAGTAGACATAATTGAAAGCAAAAATAAAACATCTATCCTAAATGATAGGCGTGGAAGTTATGGGTTCCTCAAAACAAAAGAAAAATAAGCTACGACAACGTCTATACAGCCACAAAAATGCACTTCCTTACGAAGGAGAGGACTTAGAATATTTTTTAAAAAGTTTGAAAAAGCAATGTAAAGGAAGTGCATTTTCGTGGTTGTATAGCCATGGGCATAAGCTACACCCTAGATTAAAAAATCCAAGGCCCAAATGTGTATTAAATGAGAACTAGAAAATAATAGTTGAAATTGAAATAAAACAATTGAAAAATGTAAATTAGCTTATACCTTTGGTATTCAATTGTTTATAATTTTACTTACACTCAGAATTTAAAGGCTTGCTTGCTATAGATAGATAGTATGAGATTTTTTTTTAATAACAATTAACCTTTACAAATGCTATTGTACTTGAGAATTTAATTATGATTGAGTATTTTTAACTCTTGTAAAATAAACAATCCTAAATGATTTTAAATGCTACAATTAAATACACGTCACAAAGAAAAATTCAAGACCTTTTACATACTAGTTTTTTGGTAATTGAATAACTTTTTGTATACTAGTCAATGAATAATACCCATACTATAAAAGTCAACCAAAATAAAATAAAATCAAAACCACAATTACTAAAGTAGAACCTTAGCATTTAATCAAAACCCTATAACATAGACTATCAAGTGGGCATAAAATATCTAAATTCAACTCTATAAATTAACTAGTAATCCAAATGATGAAATAAATAGTAAGGCTATGTATGCATAGTGGATGTGGGAAATATAACATAAAACAAAATGGCAAAATTAGAGGGCATGAAGGTAGCATGTCCTTTCCTTTTGGCTAGAAGCCCACAAGGTACGTACCTAACCCTAAAAGTTTATAGTTGACTCCACATCATATAAATCATATTTTATCTGATCTTTAATGAATTATAATTGCGTAATATGAAAATCATAATACGAAGAATTGAAAAGCAATTCGAGTCCGCAGCAAACTTCTCATGGGAGAGGAATTAGTTGTTCATGGAACGGAAGGTAAAATCGATCAAACAAACTTCCGAGGGCAAAATTCTCGTATGGGCGGAGGAATTAAAAGCCAGAAATTGAAGTATTTTGGAGGAATTTCGTGCTCGTTGGCGTCAAATCGTGCATTTTGAGTGTTTTGAGGGCCGATTCGATCGGGGAAAGCTTTTGGGCATGTTTTCCGTTGTGAAACGATGAATTCTCGGCAAACGTGTAAAATTTACGCTGTATTTATGACGTATATTTGAGTTATTCTGTAGACTGAGGGAAAATATACACTTGGCTTAAAAAAACCCTGGAGAAGCTGTCATATAAGCTCGACAAGGAGGGATTATTTGGCGTCGGGTTGTACCGAGTAGATCGATGGAAAATTTCGACTTAAAGCTTGTTCTGCAGTAAAGTTTTGACTTGCAGGAGGCTTTTGCTTTAAATAATGGAGAATTCGTCTAAATTCGAGGTTTTGTTGCTTTCAGTTCGAGAGTATGATTTATCTTAGGTTGATTATTTGGCAAGATTGCTTCAAAGCAATGTTTTGTGCTGTGAGAAGCCAAAGAGCTTGTTAGCGGCAATTTTAATGCCTTTTCAAGTGGTTTATTAGAAGTGTAGGAGGAAATAGGTTTATCAACAGCCGAGTTAAAGGCTTTTCTAAGTTTTATGTAAATAACCCCTGAAATCTTGAAGGGAGGGTTTCCAGTCTGTCATTTTCTGGTTCTGTGTGTAGCATTGAGTGAAAAGGGTGAAAATATAGGTTGCCAATAGATTCGAATAGCAGGATTGAGTAGATCGGGCTCCAAATGGCGTCAGCCGAGTCTGCTGTGGGTGAGGTTTCGGAAAGAAAGGCATCTACTGGGTGGAAGCTGTGTGGATTGCCGACGTGGCAGAAGAAGCCTGTGGACCGACGGACTGCTAGGAGTCGCAGCACTGGGCGCTCTCCTGCCAAGAATCAACAGTCGTTGATGGCGGTTGCAAAATCCTGCCTTTTGACTCGGCGCCGGCTCCGGCTTGATCCTGCCAAGAAGCTTTATTTTCTCTGTAAGTTTAGCTTCTCCGAACCTGACTTCCATTCGTTTGCTATTGATTTTGGGCAACGAATTTCCACCTTGTATAGATAGTAGACTGTAACGTCCATGGATATGTTTGGGCATGTAAGTGTAGATTGTTGTTTTAATTGTAAATTAGAGCATTCTTAAAAGGAAGAATGACTGATATAAAAAAAACCCGTCTCCATTTACTGATGATTTTGGTTAAGATTTGTTCAAATTGGGAATTGTCTAATAGTAAAATGAAGCATTCACAGAAGAAAAAATGAGTGATATAATTTCTCTCTCCATTGCCTGCAATGAAATTCTACTTTGTATGGATAGTAGATTGTAACGTCCATGAATATGTTTGGGCATGTAAGTGTAGATTGTTCTTTTAATTGTAAATTGGAGCATTCATAAAAGGAAGAATGACTGATATAAAAACCTGTCTCCATTTACTGCTGATTTTGGTTAAGATTTGTTTAAATTGGGATTTGTCTAATAGTAAAATGGAGCATTTACAGAAGGAAAAATGAGTTATATAATTAACTATCTCCATTGGCTGATGAGTTAGGTTAGGCTTTGTTAAAAAACTTGTGTAATAGTAAAATAGTGGAGCATTCACAAAAGGAAAAGTGATTGATAATAATAACCTTCTCCATTGGCTAATTATTTTGGTAAAAAATTGTTTAAATTGGAAGTTGCCATATGTTCGCAATGGCTTTTGTAAAATCTGTTTAACTTGGGAGTTGTCATTTGGGCTGAGGTCGCCACACCAGGTTGGATTGTTGAGGTCACTTGCAGGCTGGGAGCTCTCTTAGTGAAATCATCTAGAGGGTTTCACTCTCTCTGCCCAAGACAAAGAGTTCACCTAATATCCTAAGTAAAATAGTATGATATCTCACAATTACATAAGATTGCATTCATCCCAAGATCCATGCATGCCCTAGATTGAACAAGAAAATCTTCTGAGCTGATAAGTGCAATTACATAAGATAACATTCATCCCATCCAAGCATGTCTAGATTGAAGAAGAAAAACTTGTAAGCTAATAATTACATAGATGATTGTTGGTCACATAATGACTTAAGAAGATTTGAAAGGATTTGCAAAAAGCTGGCCGTTCTTATCAGCAACAATCTTTTAAAAAGTACACTTTTTATTTCAAATTCAAAACCAAAGTTGCTATTTACAGCGGACTTTTGTTGTTTTTCTTGTTTCTGTTTTCAATGCATTATATTTGATTATGTATAAGCCATATTCAAATATAGAATCAAATTGAGTTATTATTGAAACATTTTATCAAAAAGGTTAATGGGAAATTAAATCTCTTATAGTGCATTCAAGTGAACTTGGGCATGCATAACTTTGTTTATTTTGCTTGGGAAATCAATAGCATTATTTTGTTGTGGTATATGCAAGTGCTATTGAATTATTTGAAATATTGAGACATATGAGGTGACACTAACAAGTGGTATTTCAAGAAGGTTAAGGAAAATACAAGTTAACGTAGGTTGCAGGCTCAATCAAACTTGGGATAATGTGCAGCAGCTATTTTACTTGTAATATAACTGCAGATTCTTGTCTTGCCATGTTGTTTTTGCTTTAGGCTTAGTAGCTTTGGTGATTAGTTGTCTATTTTAAAATCTATAACTGTTTAGGATCGCAGTTAAAAAGGGATTAGTAAGGAAGCAAGAACTAGGAGGGTCTATTGAGATGGATCAAAATACCAAAATTACTTGGGCTGTGGAATCAACCAAAGTTGAGAAAACATCATTTTTTTCTCATTTTCGCATGAATCTTGATATTTACAGATGAGCCTGGGAAGCAAGTTTCCAGTGCCGTGAGGATAAAGAATGCCAGTCGATCATTTGTAGCTTTCAAAGTAAGTATAAGAAGTTTTAGGAGCAGCATAAGAAGCAACAAATTAGGAATTGGAAATTCTGATCTGTTCTCTGTCAATCCTGAGACTCTTAAAAGCTATGATAATTTGTTGCAATCTTTTTTTATTTTTTTATTAATTTCTCCTGTTATTGTATTTCCAGTTCCAGACAAATGCTCCCAAGAGCTGTTTTATGCGACCTCCGAATGGCATTCTTGCTCCAAATGAATCAATAACAACAAGTGGTAAGTATTGTTGGCATAGAAATTCTGATTTTCCATGTAAACTGTTCTATGTCTTGGTAAGCTACTGGGTGTTGATGTCAACATTATGCTTTTGATCTTTCTAACCATTGTTTAAATTTCTTTTAGCATTCCTAAATGACAGGTCTTCTGACAGGAAAAATTTGATGCAGTTGTAAAATTTGTGGAGCAGCCAGAAAACTCTCAAGAAGGGAAGCCAAAGCAGCCAGAAAAGTCGAAGGAAAGGAAAACGAAGGATAAGTTCAAGATTGTGAGCTTGAAAGTGAAGGATGGTGTTGAATATACTCCAGAACTTGTATGATGATATCTCTTTGTAAAACTCTTGGAATTTTTAGTTTTCAAAAGCCCCTTCAAGTTAGATCTTCTTATTTGTAATGAACATTTATATTTAGAAATATAGTATTGTACCCTTTTTTCTTTGTGGACTCTGCTGAGGATTGTTCATTTAGCTTCACTTCACACAGATCTGTTGTTTGGTGAAGATGATTAAGGAATTTTATGTGTTTAAGGTTGTAGACTTCAAGCTGTTATTTTGATCTTTAGTTGTTAACATAAATGTGGATCGCTGTTTGATCTTGTATTAGCTCAGTATTCAGTACTTTCATGATGGACATTTATTAAATGCCAGCAAATGAAGTATAAGAAATATGAATGCTTAATTTATTATTGGAATATGATTATTGTATTTCTTTTTTATGATAAATTTTCAAGTTTGAAGAGAACAAGGAGTTGATAGCAGTGGAGAAAGTTTTACGCGTAGTGTTTCTTGATCCTGACCGTCCTTGCAAGGTAAGCTTCGAAAGACCTATTCTTTTCATGCATGCCATTCATATTTGCCATATGATGGTTACTCTTTTTTGGTTGTTTCTAAGATGTGGGAAAAACACAGTTTTAGGATTGCTTATGACTAATGCTTTTATAACCCAATTATTCTTAAGGAGCTGGACAAATTGAAAAAACGTCTAATAGAAGCAGATGCCAATAATCAAGCACGTAAAAAGCCCCAGGAGGACAAAACTTCAAAACCACCTGCTCCAGCAGAAGGTGTTATAGATGAATGGGTGGGTATTCTCCAAGCATTTTAAGTGTTGTCTCGGCCTTCTGATATAAGTAAATCATTATAGCTTTATGAAGCAAATTCACCTGCTTCATACCTTAATAGCTGTTTTTCAAAGCTTTTAATGTTTCATATGGTGTCCTAAGTTCAATTCTGGAGTATAATAAGTGCAATAAACTCTTGCTGTGATGCAGAAGGAACGGAGAGAGAAATATCTTGCTAAACAACAAGGCGAAGTAGCGGATTCTGGGTGAACATGCTACAACTTTTACAGGGAAATTCGTAGTTTTTTTTTTTTAAGGTCTAATGCTTGTTTTATTTTGAGCTTCAATAGAAGATGTAGGGAAATAAAATTTTAGACATCACAGTATAGAAGCCAAAACACTGCATCCAGCTACAATGTGTCGTCAAATGCAGTGATCTTTGAAGAGAATCTTGTATGTATATAATGTTTGCCATTGCAAACTGACGTTGCAATTAATTGTAAGTGCTAATTCAACAATACCCAAAATTGCATCATTGTGCTTCTTTAGTTTTTGCTGGACTTCGATTCCATCACTCAAGAGTGCAATGGAATTGCATGGTTCTAACAAATTCTAGTTTAAGAAGTTTGTATTTTATTTTGTTCGTATCATCTGTATTTTCAATTGGAACGGAACCCTGTAGCATTTGTTTTTATTTTGGATAATCCTATATTTGATTATTGCATTTGTTCTCGTCCAATCATTTGTGGCTTACAATAAGTAGGAACTCAATTTGAGGAACTCGTTCTTTAATAAATGCATTTTTTTGCTTAGCTGAGTTTTACACCATTGGGAAATTTAGTTTCCTTCATATCGTTTATATTGTTCGTTGCAATATTTTGTGACCACTGATGCTTCTCAGGCACCAAATTATTGACATTTCCAATATGGGACTTGCCAAATTAAACGACCCATGTCATTTTGCTAGTTCCTTCTTTTTGCAGAGACGAATACTCTTTTGTTGCTATTATTGTGTTAATAAAATTCTCCGGTAGTCATTTAACAATGGGGCCAACTTCCCATCTTTGAGATATTTCACATTCTTGAAAGTGCTCTTTAATTTGAGAATTTAACAAAGATGAAAGGAAAAAGAATACATGCTTGTTTTTGTAGTTGGGAAGTGAGGGCTTTCTTTGATTAAGCATTCATTCCCGTGGTTTGGTTTTTGGTGAGAAAGAATCAGAAGTCATCTTTACCATTCTTGTGAGTTTGCGGCGTAGTTGGATCCTATAGGTAGACTATAGACGTAGTTGGATCCTATAGGTAGACTATAGATACCTGCCAATGGTTTGCTATTTTTTATGAGAGAATTTGTTAAGTGTATTGAATTAGAAACCTGGAAATCATTTGCTTACAGTATTCTTGTGAATACAGTGAGGACTTGAATCCAACAGGCGCTGCAAGAAGTAGTGGAATAGCATGTAGCAGTTTTTGGAAAATTTTCCCTTAAAAAAAGGAAAACAACTGTGGGCTGGCGTAGAATTGGCACTACGGATATTAAAGTAGCACAAGCCTTGTAGGGTGCATTTCTTTATCCTGTTTACCCTTTAACAAAATTGATAGATTGAAAACACAAAGATGGTGGTTTCTGATTAGATAAATGTAGGCGGCCTCACTTGTAGAATGATGAATGGATAATAAAGCACAAAAGGTAGGGTGATACCGTAAATAAGTGATCGTAGGTGAAGTTTATCTGTATGCACAAGAATCCTAGGAGCTTACAATCAGGACTCTAGACTATATATTTGGACGAGCATATGGTTGATCAAATAATGTTCACTATTGGAAATGATATCATCCAAGTTTCAAATTTGATCTTTAAATTTAATTAAGTTAGGTTTCACCAATAACGCTGGCTGGCTTAATTGGAAACGTTGCTCGGACATTAAAGGAAAACCATTACAACTAGCCATACTCGGTGATGTACAGGGGAATACATTTGATTTACAAGAAAAATACGTCATGCACACAAGAGGGGTAAGAAGGAAGTAGGGGGAAAGCCACAATTGATAGCACGATGAATGACATGATGGATCGAAAGGGGTCGCATGGAAAAGACGGAGTCTTTTTTTTAGGTTTTTTGGGTTTTAAACGGGCGAACTGTCAATTTGACAATTAAGCGTTTCGAGTGTTTTTCAATAATACTATGTAATAATGAGAGTTGACATGGTAAATACATTGTAATAAAAAACCCAATAATATTGGATTAGGAAGCCTACAAGTTTACCATGTTCGAAAAAGTCAAGTCAAATTTTCTTATTTTTGGAGCTTGGGAGCTGGGGCTTTCGTTGAAGTAGATAGTGCATCTCACTTGTAGAACCCTTGTCACGAGGAGAGGTCCTTTGAGGTAACATCATTGACAATTCTTTTGGGAATGATTAGATGTTTGATAAAAATTAATGTGGGCATTTGTCATGACATTGAGAACATATAAAATAAGGGGCACATGCGCCAAAGTTTCTCTCTTCATGATTTTATGGTTGATTGAAGTATATTTTGGTTAAAATATAATGTGTTTAATTTAATAAAATAACAAATAAATAGTAATGAAAAATATAACATTATAGTGTTAAATTAAATTAAATTATGATTATAGTTAGTATATTATTAAATTATATAATTGCAATGATGTATATTAATTAAAATAGTAAAAGAATATATAAATAAACATTATAGTATTATGCTAAATTAAAATTAGATGACATCCTAAAGAACATTTATCATACCAAAAATATTTATTAACTAATTATATATGAGATATAGATAAAATTGTATAATTTTTTTTAAAGAGTTAAATTGATTAATTTCAATTATTACATTGTTTGATATATCTTGTTCAAGTGATAAATTCATCCAATTGCAGAAGCTGGACAATATTCTTAAGGTTAAATATAATGCATTAAAAAAAAATATAAATTAATTTAAAAATAACATTTATGCTTTAAAAAAATCAAACACTAATAATAAATAAAGTTGATAATATACCAAGCTAAACAATTTGAACTTTATTAAAATTGATACAAAATTAATATTATGTATTTTAAAGTATAAATTAAAAATATCAATATAGTAAAAATTATATATGTTAAATAAATGTATAATCTAATAAAATTATATATAAAAATAAAAAATAAAAGAAAATGTATTAAAAGCATTGGTTTAGATATGTAAAAATAAAAATAATTAAATTCTAATTTAAACTTATATACAAATTAAAATTAAAATAAACTATATAAAAAATAATTTTTGAAAATTGACAATTTAAAAAAGTTAAAATGTCTATATTTGAATAACATTTTACAAATTACAAAGATAAACATCAATTAAAACTAAATGTTTTTAAAAAAAAAGTTTATCCACTTGTCACAAATATGGAAAAGATAAAATTGAAATTAATGCATTCATTAATAGAGGTGTTAGAAAAATGATTATTTGAAAAAAAAAGTTTATCCACTTGTCCCAAGAAAAAATAAGGTTGCAATTAATGCATAGAGGTGTTGAAAAAAAATAGTTGTATTTTTTATGAAGAAAATTGAATTTTTTCATTGCCTTTTTCATCATAAACCAATAAGGTATAAAAAATTTGTATTTTTCAATTTAAAAAAAAAATGCAAATTAATAAACCTTTTGCAAACATTGGTATTTCAATGAAATTTTTAGATTATAGAACTAATATGGAACTTGGTGATTCCATTAGTTTCTTGCCAAAGGCAGGAACTAATAACAAAAATTTATGTTTAGTGTGATATTGTCATTATATATAATTGTGTAGTTTTTGAGTCAAATCCAATGAACCATGTCAAAATAACTAAACATAATAAAAGAAAGGTGAAGTGAAATTGAGAAAGATGTACTTTGGAATCAAGATTGAAAACCAACAACCAAATTAAAATTTCAAAACTTGCAAAATTGGAATCAATAGATGTTTAGGAGTTACTAAATTAATTTTCATTTACTTTTGACAATAAGGTGCTGCAAATGCCATGCCCAAGTTGGAGAAGTCTTATTGTGCATCCAAGCTCATGTTTGCCTCAAATTGGAGCCTGACTTGGAGAATCCTTGCCATGTGTATGTCCAAGGAGAAGTTACAAGGTCTAAAATAACTCATTTTCCTTTGAAGTGTAAAGGGGGAGGTTTGCCATCACATGTTAGTGATCCCTAATCTTGAAAAGGTTAGGAAAGTGAAAATTTAGGAGCTCAAAGATGGTCATTGCATCTAGGTTTATGACATTGGACCTCCTTCAGTAGTCAATGGCACAAGACCTCATTACATAGTGTAATGAAAGGAATAAAAAGGTAGCACGATGAGAGAGGGGTGAGGGTCATGCAATAGATCAACCCTTAGGTTGAAGGGGCAAAAGATATTGAAAATTGCTCGAGGCTTCCATCAACATTTTTCTTCAACTTTCCATCCAAAATTACTTTCTTATAATTTCTTCTAGACTTTCATTAGCTTAATCTAATTGTGCTTCTATGATTAAATAATATTTCTAATTACTCAATCTATTCTTCTAATCCTCATATATATATATCCAACTTATCACTCGACATACCAAATCTTCTTTCACTCTCAACTCTTCCACTTGTCATTTGTTCTTCTCTACTTGCTAATTTCTCTCTACAATTAACTCTTTGACCTTTCTATCTATGGCTCTCTTTCTTTTACTTTTGAAATAACTTTTTCTTCAAAATAAGTAGTTTCTTATCTTCTTTCCCTCTTAACTCTTGCACTTGCCAATTTTTTCTTCTCTGCTTGCCAATTTCTCTCTACAATTAACTCTTTGACCTTTCTATCTATGACTCTCTCTTTCTTCCACTTCTGAAATGACAACTTTTTGTTCAAAATAAGTAGTTTCTTATTTGTTTTCAATTAACTAATTCTTTCCCATTTAATCTATTTCTTGTTCATTCTTTCCTACACTTTCAAAATGGCTAACTTTTGATGGAACTACATACTTTATTTTCAATTAACTCATTTTCTCCCCCTTAATTGACCCTTTCAACTAATTATATACATTGATTTCCTATCTTAGTTGTTGAATCAACCCTCAATATGTATAAATTGTGAACCAATTCACCATTTTGATTTAACCTTGTCTTCAAATTTCTTCTTATCACTATTGCAAGAACCATAAATCTTTGATTTCTTCTCATCTTGTCATTATCATTATCATGCTTCCAATTTGCTAGTGTATATTAAAATCTAAGAGCCATTTCAAAGCAGATTAAGCATAATGAAGATTGTTCAAATTGAATGCTATTTGGTTGCATTTGATCTTATTATGTCATTAGGAAATTGGGATTTTTTGTGAAGTTAAAGTTTATTGTGGTACCCTAGTTATTCATGTTTCTTGATGCCTTCCCTAGTTGACATTCTAGTGAACCCAACATGAAATGCTCTTAAAACTGAAAAGTTCTTAAAAACAACTTTGTTTGTATAGGCCCCCGCTCCTCAAGTTCAAAATTTTGGATCTCATGTGCATGGTTCTCCCGCTTCTTTAGGAAATACTGCGGTTACTGTTCCCACCTATCGTTTGGGTGGAGGCGCTGATAGTGGTGGATGTGATGCGGGTGTGGGCAGTGTTCTGTTTGCCTTATGTTTGGATGCTTCTGCGGGTGGGGGTAGGGCTTCGTCTGCCCCTCGTTTAGCCTCTGTGTCTCCTGGTTCTGGATGTAGGTCTTTTGCAGACGTGGCTGCCTTTGAAGCCAGTTTACATGATGCTTCCATTTCATTTGGTCCCTCTCACATTTCACTTGTAAGTGCTTTAAAGCCTATTAGGGTTTCTTTAGATCCAAAATCAGTTGAAGACATTTTCCATACGACAGAAGACCTTTCTTCTCTTGCTGCCATTTTTCACTTCCGCAGCTATTGGCCCTCTCTTGCTAATCTACATGGATGGATCTCCAAGAACTAGATGCCACTTATAGATAATCAAGCCCACATCTTCTCGTGTGCTAAAGGTTTTTTTATAGCTAAATTTCAAAGTACCAATGATAGAAAGATTATTTTGTATCACAATAATTTTTCTTGGCAGGGCAGATTTTCACTCATGGCCAAACCATGGCACGTGGATTTCGATCCTCTCTCGGAATCCTTTAATAAGTTCCCTATATGGGTCCAGCTCCCTAATCTTCCGTTACATCTTTGGCAAGATTTAGTTTTTGAAACTATTGGGAATGCTATTGGGGATTTCTTATATGTGGATGTTGACACTTTGGATATTCTCCATTCGACCTATGTTCGCTTTCTTGTAGACTTGGATGTCTCTAAGGGCCTTCCTGAGGTGATTTGCTTAGATTCCTTGAGGGGTTCTTGGACACAATTGTTGGATTATGAGGGTATCCCTTTTCGATGCGGGAAATGCCACTTGACGGGTCATGTTGCTGCTCGCTGTGCTGTTGGAAAATCCAAATCTAGGCTACCACCTTCTTGGTGGTCAAAGGCCTCCTCTGAGCACTACACGGTGAAACATTCCTTGGTTGCTCCTTAGGATTCTGAAGCCGAGGCTAGCTTCGAGCCAGTGACTGAGGTGGTTGCTTTAGTGGATCGTTCCTTGGATGCTTCTAAGGATTCTGTGGTTGAGGATTGCATTCATTTCGAGCCAGTGGTGGAGGTGGCTTTGGTCCCTACCCTTGGTTCAGATGTCCCTCCTAGGGGTTAGACGTCGTCTGATTCTCTCACGGAGGTTGTTGCGGCTTCTGTGTCCCCTGGGTTCCTTAGGTCTTTGTCTTCTGAGGCTTGGGTTGTTGAGGCTACAAAGTTTGAGGATGGTTGGATTGCAGTTAAACGAAAGAAGTCTAATGCTTCTGCCCCCCCTTTAGATAGGGTTCTTCGGTCGGGTAAGGGAAAATTCATATCAAAAGGAAAATCTTTTGTTTCCTTATGATGGCTAGTTTTTTGTGTTGGTGAACTGGTTGCTTTATTGGTTCGTTGGATACTGGTATGGGAGGTTTTTTAGGTTGTTGTTCCAGTCTGTTGACTTTCTAGGTTCCAGTATTGTTTTGGTTGATTTTTCTGGTCACATCTGTTGGTCTTAGGTCCTTGTAAAACTTGATTTAGTTGCTTTGCTAGTTTCAAGTCCTTTTTTAACCTGGTTGTGCTTAATGGTTTATCTTTCTCTTTGATGTAAAGGGTTTCGGGGCCCCTTCAAAACCTATTTTTACCTTAATATAAAACTTTGTTTGTATAGGTACCCATGACATAATTGTCCTACAAGCAACATGCTTGATCCAATTTCTAATGCATTTGCAAGCTTTTGTTCCATAATTGATCTACTTTGTAATGAATTTGTAGGATCATAACATGTATTAGTTGATCTATTTCTAATTATGAATTGGATCAATTAGTTTACGCTTTCAATCTAGATCTAAGTAGATGGTTTAATGAAACAACAAATCATTCTCAGATTTAAAACGAGATGACTTAAATGAACCTAAATTCAACATAGATTTAAGTAGGTTGTTCAAGGAACAAGAATCTTTACATAGATTTAATTAGAGGGATCGACGAACCCAACAAATTTCATCTAGATTTGATTAGGATGGAAAAACACTAATTTATTGCATCTAGATCTAAATAGAGAGGTGAAAAGAACACAAAAATTGCAAATTTCTTTATTAAATTATTGTTTTCTCTTGTCAGATGTGTGACATAGTTGATGTAATGTTTAACACACTTGTCTAAATGTTCAACCCACTTGCTTGATTTAGTGGTGCATTTTTTTGGTAAATTATCAAACTTCAATTTCTATGATTTTCCTCTTTTCAACATATCTTTGTTCTATTTAAGATAGGGGTTTGTGTTGTTGATGATTTGTGCAAGTATCTTTGGCAATCAAAGGATAAAGTATACCATTTGAAATACTAATGAGTTTAATGAAATATTTGGAAAAGGATTTGTCATTTTAAAACATATTATCTTTGCTTTTGGATTGAATCACACTTTATTTTCTAAGGAAGTGAATAATTGTCTTGAGTGTTTGATGTGCTTGCACATTCCCTTGTTTTTCTACCTCATAATTTGAGCCCTCTCCCCTTGAATTCACATTTAATGAGAAATATTCAATGAGTCATTTTTCTTTTCAATAGGAGGCTTGCCTAAGAATTTCACCCCCTCGAGTTCAACCTCAAGCTTGTATCTCTAATAGGCTATATAAAGGCATAAAAGTGAAAGCTTGAGCCCAATTCATGCATGTACCTGACATGTATTTTTGTATGTTCCCTACTGATGCATGACACATTAGGTGAAGATCTAGGCTTAATTGTGAGAGCATCAAACACATACTGTCTCAATGCCTATTTGTTCATGTGTTTGTGCTCTCAAGAATTCACCAACTAAATGCCTCTTATTTTATAGGGCCAACCTATGAGCATTATTAGATTGGTGCAAGGGATGTGGATTGTACCTTGGATGTGTTGCGAAGGCTAGCCAAGTGATGGTGCTCTTGGTCTCTTTTAGTACACGCAATGGTTGGTGACTAGGGCTTAACCACCTCATGTGTATTATAAGTTGAGTGGTTGTATCAAGCATTAATAGATCAATTTTTTAGTGCAACGACAATTCCACTCTAGCAAGTGGTATCAAAGCTTGGTCACAACTTCCAATCCCATGCATGTCTTGAGGGTGGGATTATTGTGAAGGCTAGCCAAGTGGTAGTGTCATTGGTCTTAGTCAGTACAGATCAGTTTGAAAAGGGCTTAATTGCCTTCTGTGGTCTTTTGGTGTAACGACAGCTCCACTCTAATAGAATGTACTCAACATGTGCTCCTCTAAGTGTGATAGCATATCTTGAAGCTTTGGCTTGAAAACTTCCTTTAGAAAGATAGGAAAAGTCTTTTGTAGGCTCAAATATCTATCTATCCAATTCTTGGTTGTAATTTATTGCTCAGGCTTGATTTAGTAGGTGAGCCTTTTGAGGATTGTAATTCCTTCCAAATGTTTTCCATGTGAAAAGTTTGTAATTCAAAATTTAAAACTTGAACAAATTTTACTCTAATTTTTCATAGTCAATAACCATTTTGTATATAATGTTTTCAAAATAATTTGGATCATAATCCAAGAAAAACCTAAGATTGAGATAACCCCAATGCCATTGTTAGAACTTTCAATGCAAATGACTAAAATATCAATACAATATTCATGAAATATGACACAATTATCAAAGGTAATTAGAATTTATCAAAAAACTTGTCTAACACAATTGATATAAATTTTATTGTAGTCAAACAAAACATCACTGCAAATGACTGTTAAAAAGAAAACCTATATTAAACTTTTTGTTATCAAATAATTAGTTATAATGACATTTGATTGAAATAATTTTGAGACTTTAACACCTATGTATTGGGATCTTATGTCAAACTCTTTAAACATATGAGATCAAAGAAAAAATCAGACTCAAAAAGTGTCATTTGTCCAACATTTCCATCAAAAACTTAGGATGCATCTTAGGTTAAAACTTTCATAGTTAAAAAATCAAACTCCAAATCTACATCTACTCCAAGTTTCATTCAGTTTTCTTAGTATAGGTTGCCTTGTTCATTTAGTTTTCATCATTTAACACAATAATTAGCTTATGGTCTCATTTATCTTGCATTGTCTAAGTCTTAGTTCTTTGTCCATTACTTGTATTTTAGTCCTTATTCTAAACATTGTCCTACTGATATTAGCTTACATCTCTTTAGGTGATCTTTTGCATAATTTAAACCATAGTTTGTTATCACCTAATATTTTCATTGAACAAATACATCCCTCATCTTAGTCTTTACATTGCAATTACTTAGTGTGATTCTTATACCTATTAGGCTTACTTACCAACTTTAAGAAATTTTGAAAACTAAAAATTTGAATCTTGAATCAAGTGCTAGTTATTGTTAGGATTTCTTGACCTTAAATATTTTATCACTTCAACCAACAAGACAAAATTGGTAGCTCATAAGTCTACTAAAGGGTAAAACTATATAAATCTCATCCCTATCATTATTATCTTTTAAGTCTTGATCTCTCTTTAAGTCTCTTAGGTTTGCATTTGTAGCTTCACATTCCCATTTTTTCAAAATGAAAATTCATATAACTCAAAAATATCATAATCCAGAAATATTGACATAACTTTACCACCTTCTTTATCTAAAACATCATTGGTCCTATTTAAAAATCTACAAATAGACATCAAGGATTAGTGTTTATATTATAGAGTGTAATCGCCCAAAAATGGTCCTTTAGACTATGGGCCCCTTCCTAGAAATTTGCATAATTTATCTATCACGTATTTTTTAATTTATCAAATCATCACTTCATTATGTGTTTGATTATAACCTATGGTTTGAGCACCTTATCCTAAGTCTTTTATTTAATTAGAAGGACTTGTTCCCTTGTAACTATATAAAATCTCCTAAGTCCCATATCCTAAGTGTGCACATGAAAACCATTATTCCTATTTTAAAAATAAAATAAAAGGCATTTTTATCTCACATGAGATGCACACTTTTCAAGGTGGGTGGAATCTTTATTCTCCTCCACACATATTTTGCCACTTAAACTTATCCATTGATCTTGCTTAGGTGAGATTCTTGTGCACATGGATCACTCAAGACTCATTCTCCACCCTTGATTTTGCCTCTTATTCTCTACCATTCATTTCTCATTAAAAGGAGGCTCTCTCCTCACTCTCTCATCTCTTACACTCTCATTCTATTGTTATGGTGCATGTTTTCTTATAGCTTTTGGAGCACTTGAAGCACTCACTTTGTACTCTTCTTGCACTTGCATTCTCTTACTTTCCTTTTATTCATAGCTTACTCACATAGCTTAACTAGGAAGTTTTGTCATCTTTTTATTCTTGTTAGATTAAGCTTGCATTTGAATCTCTTGTTCTATGGTGCACCTTGCAAGGGTTACCTAACTAAGTTCATTTGAGAGCCACCATACTATCACTCTTGCACATCATAGATAGAGTGCTATAGACCACATCTTGAAATGCTCTTCCCATGGGTATTCTTGACAATAATGGTCTACAGAAGTGTGTCCACATTCTATATACACATTTTTTGGTGCCCATCATGGTGCTAGAACCAAGTCTCTAGCTCCATATTCTTGCATTGTTTTGAGTTTAGTAGTTTAATTTTCTTGCATTTTAGATGCATTTCTCATTTCTTATTTTTTCCAACCACTTATTGGATATAATCAAGTGGTTTTGCAGGGTTTTCACTTTTTTTTAAGGTTAATCCTTGTGTAGATTGATTTGAAGGCAAAAATCCTAGGGTTTAAATTTTTTTTCATATCTTCCAAATGACTTAATGTTTGGATCTGAGATTCTTTTTATAGGTTGGCGACAAGTCAGAGATGATTCAATCCAGAATTTAGATTTTTTTAATTTGATTTTCATGAGTTATAATTTTTTCTTTAGTTTTCATGAAAACTTGTTTATAATTGCAAATCTATGAATTTTTGGAAAGTTCTAAGAATTCTACAGGGGGTTACTTCTTCATGTTTTTAATTTAGATGGAATTACGTAGCTCAAAAACTTGAATTATAAAAACAAGTCTATTTCGAAAAAAAAATTCCCTAGGGCACAAATTAACAGACATCCCTAAAAAATCCTTTCATTTTTGGAAAGCTCTCTGATTTTTACTATAGGTCTCTTTTCATTTTCATTTTTTTTTAGGGTCAAAATCATAGCATATAAGATCCAATCTTGTTGACTAGATCAAAACCCAAAAAGAACATTTGGTGATTAGCTTGCACTTTATTTGCACAAAGTTCAATGCATGATATGAGTTGTCACTTCATTTGGAATCAACTAATACAAATTATTTCCTTTGAATTATCATATTTCTTCATGATTTCACGCACTTGATTGAAGTTTGTGAAGGCAACTTGGAGGTCAAAGGAGCAAAAAATGGAAAAGTTGGAAAGCATGAAATCAAGGTGCACATATTCCAAACCTTCTTATTTGAATTGTGGAAAGTGATCATTGTCTTCTTTTTCATTTTAAAATCATTTCATTCTTTTAGTCAACTTGTTTGGTGTGTCTACCCAACATTTTTTTCATTAAGGATTGAGCAACTGCAAAATATTTAGAGTTAATCAAAACATCATGAAAAGTATCCCTGCTATGACATCTATATCAAAAAATAACAGTAGATCAAATAAGTCTTATATCATACATATCATGAAAGAGTTGAAAATAGCTATAAAACCAAATTGTACATAGGAAGTACTAAATCTAATCCCAAGATCTAGTAATATTATTGAAGCACTCTGCATCTCTAGCTTGTACTGGTGGATCAAGGGTGGTGCTGCAACAATGGCTTCCCAATCAGGAGCATCAGGAGGTTGGCTAGCAAGAATCTCTTTATTCTTCTCAACAACATTAATCTTCTCTTTGGCCAAAAACTATCATAGAACCTCTCACTCCTTTTCATCTTGCATTTCATAGTAGGCATTGAAGTAGTGTGCTAATTTGATGTCTGCTTTGTAAACTTTCATTGCTCCTTCCTATAACATAATCACGACTCTACTCTTCGAAATCTGTAAGACAATTGAAACCTGAGACATGATAAGTAGACATGAGAGTTTTGAATCCAGTAAGGTCATTTTTTGATCCTTGAAAAATTTCTTCATTCCTTTTCTTCCAAATGAACCATAAGACCTCATTAGTAATGACATACCAAAACTTATTGAGTTTGAGATCAAAAGAATTTACAAAACCAACCAATATTTCAATCCCAAAGAAGTTGCAAGGTTTGTTCCATTCAATGGGTTTGCAAAAGAAAGAAGACCAAATTAACATGGCAAATCTGCATTAAAAAAAACACGTTCAAAGGTTTTAGGGACTAAGAAATGCATGCACACAATAGGAGGGATCTTGTAATGTCAAAGATTATCAACAATGTCTAGTTTCTTAAGTAGCAACATCCAATGAAAATAATTTTTTTTTTGGTTTTGTGGCTTGATGCCAAAAGAAATCAAGAATAAAATGCCAGTTGGATTTTGTACAATTTATGGACCAATTTTTATTTAGTGCTTTAAGAACAAACGGATCCTCTTTAACCATGCTGTAAATCCTCTTAATAATGATATCTGAAAAGCTAGAGCCATCTTGCCATTTAATATCTTTATAAACACTAGTACTATCAATCAATTTGCTAAGAAAGAAAGATCCTAAAACTTTCTTAAGAATGGAATATGTTTTTTTTTTTGGGTGCCCAAGAGATCAAATTTATCTTTAAGTTCTTCCAAAGTCCCCAATCTCTAATTGATAAGGATATCACCAATAATCTTGATGCCTCTATTATACCAAATTTTGGTAGAGTAACTCTAAGTAAAAGCTAAGGGTTTCCCATTGAGTTCAATTCCCCACCAAATAGACCTACTAATAACGAAGAAGCAAGAAGGGCCAATTACTACACCTTTATAACATAGCAATTGTCTTACCCGTGTCTAGGATTTCCAAATGGAGGCAAAGACATTAGAACCAAAAAAATTAATCTCAAAGTTACCAAGAATAATATCAACGAAGGATATTCCATTCCATCGTTTACCCTTTTTTATCACATATTTCTCAATATTATTCTAATAAGGACCTTCCGTGGTTCATCTCTAGATATGGCTTTGAGGATCCATTTTGAAGCAAGAGCTATGCCATGAGTCGTTAGGTCTCTCAAACCAAGACCTCCCTAGGATTTAGGCACACACCACCATTTTCAATTAACTAAATGTATTTTCCTATTCCCTTTACCATCAAACCAGAGAAAATCCTTCAAAATTCTATCAAGTTTCTCAATTTGATTACAATTGAACAACCAAGCCAAAGCAAAGTATATAGAGTGTGATGGGAGTACCTTTTGGACAATCTGAGCTCTTTTTGTCAATGATAATAGCTGAGTTTTCTACTTTTGATGTTTCTTTCAATCTTAGGATACATCCAATTCCACATATCTTTGGTTGAAGGGGAGACTGCAAAGGGTATACCTAGGTATCTAACAATGTTGCTTGGACCAACCCAAGAACAACCTTTCTGCTCAAACCAAATAGAAATAGTATCACTCCACCCCATGACAATAGATTTGTGAGGGGCAACCTTTTCTCTAGAAGCTAAACAAAAGAATTGGAGTCTGATAACCATATTATCAAATTTATCTTCTTTAATAATAATGAAGAGAGTTGTATCATCTACAAACTAGGCATTGAGCAGGTTATCTTGATTAAGAAGAGTAATACCCTTAAGGTGAGGCCCAACATTAGAGGATATGAGAATATAAAATAGAGCATCAACAACAAGAACATAGATTGAGGGTGCAAAGGGAAAACCTTGTTTGATGGACCTTTCTAGGGTGATAGATTCAGATAGATTTCCATTAATGTCAAGAACAATAGAGGAGTCTTTAAACATAACTTTAATCCAGTTGCAGAAGTGAGTAGGAAATTAAAAAGATGTGAGCATCCCCATCACAAAATGTCACTCAATTCTATCATAGGCCAAAGTCCAAAAGAACAATAACAACATCTTGTCCACTCTCTTTTTCCCAATGCAAAGCTTCCTAGCTTGTGATAGAGTTCTCAAAAATGTACCTCCCTTTTATGAGTCCTATCTAATTCTCAATTACCAAATCTTTGAGAAGTCCATAAATTCTTCTAGCAAGAAATTTAGCAATGATTTTATAGGATAGGTTAAGAAGTGTAATGGGCCTTTAGTTACCAATTTGAGTTTTATCATCTTTCTTGGGTATCAATTTAATGATTCCTCTATTGATATACTTACTGAAAGATCCTTTGGAGTATGCTTCATTGTATACATTGAAGATCTCCAAAGTGATCTAGTCTATGGTCCTCTTATAAAATTCTACTGGAATACCATCAAAATAGGAGACTTATCATTGTAATCACCTAAAAATGGTCATCTAGACTACTAGCCCTCTTCTCAGCATTTTGGCTAAATTATTTAATCATTTTTCTAGACCAAATTGCTAAAAATTGATATATTTGATTTTAACCTATAGTTTGACTGTAATATCATAAGTCCATATTTTATTAAAAGAATATGTCCTATTTTAATTAAATAAAAGACCCCATTCTTCTAATCCACTCTAATGTGCACACATAAAGTCTTTTTCCTATTTATAAATTAAAAGAAAATACTATCTCACATGAAAAGTCAACTCTTTTTTAGTAGTGGAAAATTGCACATGGATCATGCGGAAATTCAACCCCCACCCTTGATCATCCACTTCTTGCTCTTGATCTCAACCATCCGTATGCTTTTAAAAGGGAGAGCTCTCTCCTTCTCTAAGGATCCCAATTTTTTGACTATTATTATGTTGTAGGTTTATTTACAAGTTTTCTTGGAGCATTTGTGGAGTACTTCTATCTTCTTGTCTCATTCTTGCATTTTCATTCTAGCAGATTGATTTGCAATAGCTTAGTTTCCTCTTGCAATAACATAGTGCACCTAGTTTAATTAGCATGGCTTGGTAATATTATCATGTTGTTAGCATAGTTGCATTGTGCATCTCACTCTTAGCATAGTTTCATTCTTACATTGCATGTTTGAGAATTCTTTGACACTAGCATTCTTGTTCTTGTCTAAAGAATCTCCCAATTCATTGTTTACTAGCAAGGGTTGCATTCCAAAGGCTCAGCTAAGAGCCCTTATTATGCTTATTTTGTATGCCTCTTGCACTCCATGACTAGGCAGCTCTAAGCTAACATTCAAGCTTTCCAATCTATGGAATACCATGGATAGAAGGTTTTATAGAAGTACACAATAATTAGCCATATCCTTAATAGCTACCTTAATCTCCTCAATAGTTATAAATTTTCTCAAATTTTCTTTCCATTCAATTGAAACTTTCTTTGGAATATGTTTCAAGCATTTGGCAAGATCTCCTCTTGTTTGTTATTAAACTCAGAGGTAAAATTTTTTTGATAGTAATTGAAGCATACTTGAGTGAATTCAATAAGGTCACTAGTATACCCCATGTCACCTTTAATACCTTCAATAAGTTCTCTTTTTTTCGTAGCTCTAATTAAATTAAAGAAATACTTGGATCCTTTATCTCCCTCTTGGATCCAATTAACCTTAGCCCTGATTTTTTGTCCTTGAAATTTGTAATTTTGTATTTTCTAAGTTCCATTTTTGCAGCAACAAGTTATTGGGTAACTATGCACTCATTCCTTTGATGATGTAGATTAAGTTCTAGTTCATTAAGCCTATTTTGGAGGGATATTTCTTCCTTATTTCTATCATTTTCCTTCCTTTTTTTCCACAATTTGATACATCCTCATCCAAATGTTGATAGAGAAGTTCCATTGATAAATGAATCCAATAATCTTATTACAAAATCTAGATATAAGAGAAGCCATTTGAATATCACCAAAGGTTTCTAAATCATTGAGAAGAGAAGTGTTTAACTTGAAGGAACCCTTAGTTTTGATGTCTAAACCATTCTTACTCATATTTTCCATATCAAGTGCAAAAAAAATAGGGGAATGATCTGAAATAGATGCATGAGACAATTGAATAGGAGAGGCTTTGAGGCTAGAGAGGAAAGAGAAAAAAGAGGAATTTGCATCATTACCCAAGTAAAAGCCTCATACGTATTGCTCAAATTTTTCAATGACTTTTCCTCTAATCTAAGTTTTGAACTTGAACCTTGAACTTAGTTCAAAGTTCAATGTTCATTAGTTCCTTTTCCTATCGGGTTGGTATATGCAAATCTTTTATTTTCTTTCCTTGAACTTGAACTCCGAACTAATTGATTTCAAAGTTCAAAGTTCACTTCCCTTGTCCATATGTTTGTCTAGGCTCAATGTTATCAAATGAGATTTTTTGAATTTTGGACATCCTTGAAACTAAACTTCGGGTAATATTTGATCAAATTCATATATCATCAGTCACATTTTCCTTCTCGAGTTCAATGATGGTTTCATTCACCAAAATTCTTATAGTTTATCGGCTTTGAACTTGATATCTTGAACTTCAAAATGGTTAAGGTTTTGGTTCACCAGCTCAAAGTATGCACAAAGGTCAGTAAGTGGTAGTATGAAGATTCAACAAAATCTTTCTAAAAAGGTTGAACTAACACATTGTAATGAATAATTGGTATGAAAGGTGGCGGAAAGATTTGTTATGTGTGAGGGAAAATGCACTCATTAATGATTAAATAATCTTGTCAAATTGGTACTTCCCATATTAAATCATGATGTGAGTACCTATTTAAAGACTATTCTAGACTACTTTCATTTTTTCATTATACTATCTATAAAATTAGGTAAGCACTCATCCTTGTATGGATTCATAAGTGATATACAACAAAATTTTTTGTGGAAGTCCTTTTTACCTCCTCAATGGTTACTATTACTTTTTCCACTTTAAGCGAGTAACCCTATTAAGCCTCTTTAATTATCATTTGCTCTTAATTGGTTTTAGAAACATATTGTTTAGCTTTGTTTCCATGGATGGTTCTTGCCCAAAGTTGTCAAAAGAAAAGCATGTCACTTCCCTTACCAGTTTCTTGCTTGCACTAAAGGATACTTTCCTTGCTAATGAGGATATTAACAAGCTATTGTCTAGATTTTCTAAGCCAAGGCCTGGTTCCATAATAGAAAACATAGCCAAAAGTGGATTGTTACAGGCTATTAGTTTTCCTCAATCACTACTTTTCCCAAAGCATGTTTTAGAGTGCATGAATAGGTATGATGTTGCCCAAAGATGCATTAAGACATACCTTAGAGAAGTTCTCATCTATGTGAATAGGGTTACAATCATGGGTGCTTTAAGGATTTTTCCACATGATGAATATGAAGCATGGACAATTGGTCTCTCAGATGCTAAATTTACGTCAGACCCAAACACATTCACCAATGCCAATGCCAAGAATTGGTTGCTCAAACTAGAGAAAGGGGGGTCCCGTCTTCCTCATCCTCTAACAAGGGAGCATATTATTCCTGAAATAAAAGATGTAATCACTCTTCTAAATAGGGTCAAAGAAAACAAACATGCTTTCCACTGGGAAAATTGGATGTATTTCTTTATCCAAGCCATTCCGAGTGATAAAAAGAACACATTGGCTGGGCATAAATCATAGTTGATAGGTTGCATGAGGAGCTTACCCAAGCATTTGGAGTGTCTAGTTTTTATATGAACTCATACTTGTTCTATGTACTGGCATTCTACAAAATATGGGTTGGACTTCCCCATGCCATTTGGGTAAATGGCATGCCAATATATGAATACTTCCCCTCCTTGCAAAAGGAGTAGAATCAGAATGATTTCAAAAGAGTGCAAGATACTTTCCTTGCAAGTTGGTCTTTGAGAACATTTTTAATCAATATATGGTAGCTTCTTCACTCAGTTCTCTAAGTTCACCTACATTCAAGTTTTTGGGTATGAAGGAAAATCTTTTAAATTATCTAGGCATTGTCTAGACCATTATATTGTAATAAAATTTTGTAGATAGCTGGTAGAGGTTGACAAGAGCTAAAAGGTTAGAAGAGGTTTTGGTTCTACTTTTCCCATAGAGCTCAGTCACTACAAGTACAAAACTATACAAGGTGCCTTTGATCTTGACCATGAACTAGAGTTGATGAACCTGGAGACCTATACTAGTCACCCTGAATTTGATGAAAAAGATTTTTCTCAACCCTTGTTTGAGTTATGCCCTATTTTCTTACATATCCCTCAATTAGAAGAATTTTGGGCTGATTTTGATGATGATTATGAAGTTAGGAAGAGATGGTGGTCTAGGCTCACCTTGGAGTAGATAAAGGAATTCAAACTTCATATGAATATAAAAGGAATGAGATAAGACAAAGATGAAGAAGTTGTTGATTCATTTTATATAGCTTAGGTCAAAGATTTTCCTCTACCAAAAATTGATTGGGATTCTCTAGAGGAAGACAACTTGCAAACTAAGACTAACCTAGTCATTGTGAGGACTAAGAACTGGTGAAAGGAGAAAAGGAAGTCTACGATCAGAAACAGAGAGAAAGCCCCATGAGAAACCTTCATCAGCTCTAGTTCACTTATGCCTATTAATGATACTAATAAGGGTGTCACCTTTTCCTTCATAGGTATTTTGAACCTTGAAGTTGAAGTTGAACCCGAGGTTCAAAGTTCAGTTCAACCCACAAGACTAGCAAGGTGAACTCACTCTTGCACTAAGAAGGAGAAAGACAAAAAGGCTATTATGAAAGATACTAGTATAGAACCAATTGAGGTTGAAGTTGTGACTAAACCTTCTAGAGAAAGAATACAAGAAGCTATGGATTAGAATGATCAGCTACTAGTAGGTGATGTCATTGCACCAGGTTCAATGATTACTAATTATGCCTCCCCTACCTTACAAACCCCTCCATCCAAAGGCACCTCCTCAGCACCAAACTACTTTGATTTATCATTGAACAAGAAAAGGATTTTAATGTATGTAAGTATTTTAGTCAAAGACACAGTTGGAAAGTGTTTGGGAAAGACACCCAAAATCAAAAATCCAAAGATAGAAACTATACTAGGGGTTGATGAATAGACATGAGACTAGGTTGCCGATGTGTTCAAGTCGTCCAAAGATAAAACTCTAGATGACATCACACCCCAAGACTACACTATAGAGAAAAAGGTTCTTAAGCCAGCTTTGAGAGCTATGGATATGAAAATCTTGAGTGTAGGACACGCTAGGGTCACCAGCCATTGTAGACACCTAAATTTGTCCAAAACCCATTTCATGACCAATTAAATAACTATTTAATATTTATTTAATCCCCCTACCTTAATTAAATAAATTCACGTTTATTTAATTTCATTTGCATTACCTTGATTTAAATAAACTAAGGTTGATTTAAATCTTAACCTATTCCCACTTGCATCTAACCCCTTTCACTTTAATTAAGTATGTCATTTACTTAATTAATTCCTTGCCTAATCCCACTAGGAATTAAATATTTCATTTAATCCTATTTGAGCACATGGCTCCTATCTTTAACCCTCACCTAACCTCACTTCCCTAACCTAACCCATCCTTCTAACCTAGGTCAATCTACTTATCCCCTAATTAATCTTAGTTTCCCATCTCATTACATCCCTAATCATTTGCACAATCCTAATTAAAGAATTAGCAAACCCTAGTCACATGTGACATGTGACTCTTACACACTTACAACCTTGTCTCCCTTCACATGTGAACCAAGGTGTCTCACACATGTGTGAGAAACCTTGAGCCTCCAACCCTCTTACACATGTCATTGACCCATCACTTTCAAAGGTGTCTCACACATGTGTGAGGAAACATGATCTTACACACCTCTTACACCTGTCATTGACATGTCACATCAAAGGTTGCTCACACATGTGTGAGCATCTTTCCCCCCTTTGCATGGTCAAAAACTTAATCCACATGGAGTCTACTTGGCCTCCACCTCATGGACACCTCATTGATCCTAAGAGATCCTAGTCATCCATCTTGCATTCAATCTTAGCAGTCCATTGCATCCATTTTACTATAAAAGGAGAGCCCTCTCCTCATTTTCATGAAGCACTATCTACCTTATTGTTATGCTACTAGAATTGTGAGAAACCACATCCCATGAGCAATGAAATCATCTAGACTTGATGGTTTCATGAGGTTTGCATAGTGCTATTTTGATGTTCATGTTCTCTTTATTTTACATTGTTTTCTTTCATATTTTGAGGTTTTTCATGATAATGTAGGAATGTACATTAGTTGCTTAGTGTTTATTCCTTGGTTACATTTTTATGCAACACATTTTGGCATGCCCGGTGGGACCCACTTCATGGGTTCAAGCTAACGATCTAGTGTGTTTTTGAGTGTTTTGTGAGTGTTCAAGCTTGTAGGTTGAAGACTTGCATTTGGAGGTCAAGTTTCATGAGGAGCGTCTAATCAAGCCATAAGGCTCATCATTGCATTTGGAGGACCCAAGGGAAGTTTTTTGACATAAAACACTTTATATTTTGCTTATGGCTTTATTTTCAAGTTCTAGGCTACATATGCATTAAATATTCGTTATTAGGAATTAAAAAAAATAAAAAATAAAAAAATTTACTCTTTCTTTGTTCATAGATAAATAGGTTAAAAAGCAAAAAAAAAGAAGAAGAAGAGGGGTTTGTTTTTATTTTATTAATGCTTTGCCTTTTACATATATAGATTTAAAAATAAAATAAAATAATAAGGGGGTTAGTTTAATTAAAAATAAAAAATCAAATTTAAAAACAAAAAAAAAGGGAGTCAAAAGTTTAAATTAAAAAAAAAAAATTTGAGGGCTTAGTTTTGTTTATATTTTTTTAATGCATTTTTAACATAAGCGGCCGCCATCGCGGCGCCACCCGCAGCTGCACCCACGAGCGGCGTAACCGCCGTCGCGGCTCCTTCGGCTCTCCCTGCAGCCCACAACCCGTGACTTCTCTGCCCCCAGGCTGCCCGGCTTCTCTGCAACCACTGCTGGCCGCGTAACCCCTCTGCCCTCGCCACCGCGCGGCCCGTAACCTCCCGCCGCTTCTCACCCACCCCGCGCCTTGCTCCCGTGGCCGCGCCGCCTGACACTGCCCCCGTGCAGTCCCCTTCACCCTTGGGCCACTACCCTCCGCAGTGCCCGCTACCCCACCGCAGACCATCCCTCCACCTCTACACTCGGCCTACTTTGCCCTGTCCACTGCCAAACCCGCCACTGTCACCGTCGCCTCCCTGCAACTCAACACCTCGTCTGCCGCCGCCGAGCGCTACCTCCCACTGCGGCCTCCGCTTCCGCTCCACTGAGCCACTTTTCTCGCCTCCTTTCGCAAAATCCTTTGCCCGCAATCAACCCCCTCTGCGCCAACGCTGCCCGCAAACCCTCATCCCCTCCCGACGGCCTCCTCTCTTGCTGCCACCACCGCCGTCTAACCCATCTACCACCCGATCCTCCACTCCCACCTGCTTCGCCCAACAAACCCTATTTTTTGCATTTTAAAATGTTTTTCAAATGTTTTTAAATTTTTATTTATTTATTTTTCATTTTAAAGATATAAGGCCAGGACTAACAAAAAAGAAATTTATTGTCTTTTGATTGTCTTTTTTCACACAATAATCTTTTTTCACACAATAATCTTTTGATTGTCTTTTTTCACACAATAATATTTTGGTGGTTCCGTATGAATTAGGTCATTTCAAGCATATTTGTGTATAGAAAAAATAACAAAAAAAGTTAAAATACAATTTTCCCATACTAAAGCTTTCATTTTGGTATTCTTCTTGTGAGGCTAATCAAGTTTATTTCTTCTTGCAGATTGGAGTATTTTAAAAACCTGACCATATTTCTTGCAGGTTTTCCTTAATGATTTATTGCTATTGAGATTTAAACTTGAAAGACATAAAACAAACCAATAGTGATTTTTATCACTAAGGGACTTTGTAGTGATTTTTATCACTTAAACTCAAAAGTTAATGAATCTTAGCATAGAAAACATTTGGACTTTGGTGCTTAAAATGGACATGAATGTTTAGGGTAGAAGACACATTTGGATTTGGTGCTTAAAATGAACTCACACAATCTTGAATGCCTTAAGGGAAATTGATTTCAGTTTCAACAATTTTGCTTATGCACATGCTCAATTTGCTTTCTTTTTGACAAATCCGCATTTCATTTACGCTGACGACGATTTCAAGTTGGAAAGAACATTGTATGCTTTAAACACGTGTGTCTTCAAGTAGATCACATAACCTAAAGTTTCATTGGGAACGAACACATGTCTTTTTGAACCCCAAGGCCACTTACGTATTCTCTCTCCTCGTGCCTTCAGGTGATCTTGGGTGCACAAGAAATAAGTGGTCTTGTTTTTATTTTTTTAGGAGGCCTGCTTGGGGATTTCATCACCCCTTGGGACGACCTCAACTCCAGTGTTCTGGCGGAGTATAAAAATTGAGAGGTGAATCGAAAGACACCTCTCTTGGAAGAAAAAGATTGTCACTCTTGGCTAAGCCCCAAAGAACTTTATACCTTTGGGAAGTGAAGGAGGAGATTTGGGTTACCGTCTCCCCTCGACTGTGTGGCAGTATTTTCTTTCATTTACAGATTTGGGCCTCATGTACCTTGCGTATATCGAGGACACCCCCTAGTTGATCCTTGTACATCCTAGTCAAAACCTTATAGGGTTGTTGGTGTGTTTGACATTCTTGAGTGTTTGAAACACATTGGTCTTGTACATATTTCATTTTATATATTTTGCATCTTAAACCTAAAATCCAAAAAAATCATAAAATTTCAAAAATCCAAAAAAAATCAATTTTTTTTTTCAAAAACAACAAAAACAAGTCTTGGTTTAAGACCTCTTAGTCAAGTTGTCCACATCACTTCCACGTCACTTCTTCTTTCCATCACAGTCATCGCACTCATACATCTCATCTTCATCATTCAAACCATTCCTCCATGTCTTAATCATCTCCGTTCATCCAAATCATTTCCTCGTCTTCCTAATCATTCAATCTCATTTCTAATCTTCATCCTAGTCATGCTTCATCATCATCTAGATCCAATTTCTTCCGCCAATCTCATTATGCATTCTTAATTCAATCCTCCACATCATCATTCTTCTACTCCAACCCCTTGTCAAATTCATTCATTTCTAATCAATTTCTAATTCAATTCATTTACATATTCCTCCATAATCAATCTTCCTAATTTCATTCATCTTCTTCTAATTCAACTTTGCATCACATCTTCTACTTTGGTCATAGGAGGATTGTCATCAACATTGGACTTTAATTCAAATCTCACATTCACTTGTTTGCAATATCATAGGGTTTTTATCCAATCAAATCAAACCCTCATTCAATCATATCAAATCAAATCCAATATCAAATCAAATTCAATCCAATCAACATCAAATCAATATCAATATCAAATCAAATTCAATCAAATCATATCAACTCCAATCCAATTCAAATCAAATCAATTCAAAAGTCCAACATTTGCTCCTAGTCCTAAGTTTGTATCCCATCCTTCATCAAATCTTTCATCACTCTTCTTCTAACATCTATGGATTTGAATTTTCTTAATGACATGGTTGACAATCTTCAAATAAAATATGGAGTTATACCTCCTGTTCAACCTACATATCAAATCCATCCTTCACACTTCATATCCAACTCTAATCCATCTCATGTTCATTATTCTTCTACCTTTGACAAGGAAAATCCACCTCATTATCCTTACGCTACATACAATTCCATTCATAGCCCACACACTTCCTCAAACACAAATGACCTTGCCATGGAAATGGAACAATTGAAGAATTATCTTTTAGCAAGTCAACATAAAGAGGCCGCCTTCCATGCCATGTGTCCTCTTCCCCCATGTTTCAAAGATTATAGTCCTCATGCCCCATCCAACCCCAACCCTCCATGCAATCCCCCACCCATAGTTACACCTTCCCACAATCCTCATCCTATTCCTCCAAAAACATCATCCCCACCTCGTAATGGGTTTTTCTCATCATTATTGGCTAATTGTAAAGAACAAGATAAAGTGAGCCAAGCACCCAAAGTTCTTCCTCCAAAGCATATCATTATAGATGCCTCTTCTCCTCTAGATCCGAGCATTTCTCCATCCCATCCTTCCTCTATCCCTCAAGATCCATTTATCCCTCCTAGTCCATCTCATGATTCCCTTCCTAACCAAGATCAAGACATTCCATGTACCATTACTGATTCCACTCCATCTCATGACGAAGTTCCTTCCACTCCATCCATTAATATTCCTCCATGTCAAGATCAAATCAACCCATCTCGTGGTTCCATTCCCTCCACTCCATTTAATGATCCTATTCCATCTCATGATCCATGCATTTCACCACATGATCCTCTTTCAAGTCAAGATCAAAGCACCTCTCCATTTTTGTTTCATGATCCCACTCCATATCATGATCCTATCAGCCCTCATAATCCTACTCCTCCACCTGATCCTATCACACCTATCCAATCCCCTCCTAAATCCCATCTACCTAGACTCGCATCTTGTGTTGAAAATGATAAGCATGCCCTTGAAGAAATATTATCTCAAGATGTTGGTACACCTCCCACAATTCCTCCTTCCAAACCTAAAGCCTTCCATCATTCATCTTCCAAGTCCATTCTAGGTCCTTATATTCCATCCATTCTAGGTCCTTATATTCCACTGCCAAACCCTTCATCCCTTCCATCCATTTTGGATCCCTATATACATCCATCCACCATATCCATGTTTTCCCCTTCATCCCCTCATCACCCTAGTCAAGATCATCAAAGGCACACATCCTTGACTTCCTTCCAACGTTCATAATCCATATGCTCTCCACCATGTTTATCTTCATGCACCCATACCATAGCCAATGGAATCAAATTGAATGCTGAAGAAAAAGAGAATAAAGCCAAAAATCCACAAAAATAAAAGGATCAACATGTCCCCTCTAAACAACATGTCCAAGAAAATAAAAATCTGATCCAAAGCATAATAAAAAAGCCACAAAGGCTCAAAATTAAAAATGCAAAAATTTTGTGGATACCAAAGCTACTTAATGTAGCAATGAATCTCAAAGAAAGATTCCAAATGACATCCAATTTTGCTAATCCAAAGGCTTCCCTCATTCCTAAACCATCTGAGCTTCCATTTGCCAAATCCATTTTGGGTCCTTATATACCCAAATCCACCATGCTAAATCCATCGTCTCCTTCCTCCATTTTGGGCCCCTATATCCCAAAATCCACACTTACATATCCCCCACAATTTCCTCCTTTCCATCACCCTTCAAGGTGGGTTCCAATGAAGATCTTTCCACTTCCTTCACAAGCCTTCCAACCTAGCATCCATCAACCATACCTTCCTCCCACCCACTCCACCCCCTTAATCCAACCTTTTTCATAAGCCATTTTCCTCCGTTCACTACCCTATCAACATCTATGAGAACATAATACAAATTCCTTGAAAATAAAAAAGAAAAGAAAAAAATATATATATCAAGGGATACTATCCATGACAAATAGATGCTTGAGTCCTCCCTTCGTTTTCCTATCATGTATCCATTTCCTTCCACTTCCACTTGTCCTTCCATGTATTCCCTTTTCCTTGTCCACTTGCACTCTACACTGGGGGCAAGCTCCATCCATACCATTTTCCCTTACATATATTACATACTTCCATTTACCATTCCTTTTCCTTTTCCATCTTTGATCTTGACTTTCATTCTCCTTCCATCCATCCATGCTCACTTTCCATATCCCTGGTGCATTATCCATACATTTTCCTACATACATCTCGTAATCCTTCCATATCTTTGATCTTGACATGTTATCCATATGTTCCCTTCCATAGTTCTTGTCATGTTCATTTCATCCATTTTTCCATCCATACTCATACGTACTTCCATCCCCCTTTCATATGTCCTTGGTCTTGGTTATCCCATCCATTCCCTTCCATTTCATATCCCACATTTCAGTCATACCCTCCATATCATCATCCCCTTTTTCATACCCTCCCTCCCATATCCCATATTCATTCCACTTTCATTCCCATGTTTGTGATCAATACTAGAGGCACAATATCAAAATGTTCATACATGCTTTGGAAGAGCACATGCCTTCTTTTCCTCCATACGCTAGCCTTTGCTCCACCTTTCCATTTTCGTGCATCCTTTCCCATATATCCTCTTCCATTTTCATATCCTTGGTATGGGGCATCATTTGGACTCCTACGAAACATGGTCCTTGACTCCACATTTTCCAATTCCATATCATTTGGCCCCTCATATCCTTTCACTGTTGCTTGCATCCACCAACATCACATTGCTTCTCCTCCATTTACCCTACCTTGACTCTCCCTTGTCATTGATCCCAATCCATTCTATCCCACATTCAATCAATCTAATTCTTCCATCCTCAATTCAATCAAATTCATTCATCCTCTAATTCAATCAATTTTCAATGCTTCTAATTCTTTCACATCAATATCGATCCTACTCTCATCATTTTTCATCCTATCAACATCATTTTTCCACTCTCATCCATGTTCATTCTTCTATCTGCCATAAAATCAAAAATCAAAAAATGTATCACTCCTGCAATCAATACTAATTCAATCAATCTAATCTTGCAATCTTGAACATCAATCCTTAATCAATTCATCAATTTGACCCGATCAACTGATAATCCATTAATCATATTCAAACATCATTATCATGGGATGAATCCTTCCCAATCCTTGGATGTGCATTATGCTTAGCATTAGCTTTGCCATCCTTAATCAATCATTATCAATCAATCCATTCATGGGTTTTCAGCTTGACTAGGGGCAAAATGGCAGTTTGCTTTTGGTCTTTTGTGCATGGTTGCTTGATTACTTGTCTGCATTAGTATTTTCTGCATGTATCATGGTCTTCGCATCCTACTGTCCCAGGAATCATGGTCTTCCATATCATGGTTTCATAAGGCATATGGTTGTATTAGACCCCTGTTTTCACATACTTGACACATTGTCATCTTGGTTCCTTATACCTTGGTGCATAGTGTTGAGTACAATATCAAACTTAGGTTGTTCACACCATTGTAGTATGACTCCCTTCCATCTTCCTTGCATTTTGAGAGAACATTCATGTTCTCCTAACCCGCATGTCCTCTCGAGGGGGCATACCCTTCCATCTTCATCATCCGTCCTCATCCTTTCATGACTGGGGCATCATGCTACTAGTCTTATCCTTTCAGCCACTATATTTTATTCTTCTTTGATATAACATTACTAATGCTATATCAAAGAGGGGCAAAATGTAGACACCTAAATTTGTCCAAAACCCATTTCCTGACCAATTAAATAACTATTTAATATTTATTTAATCCCCCTACCTTAATTAAATAAATTCACATTTATTTAATTTCATTTGCATTACCTTGATTTAAATAAACTAAGGTTCATTTAAATCCTAACCTATTCCCACTTGCATCTAACCCCTTTCACTTTAATTAAGTATGTCATTTACTTAATTAATTCCTTGCCTAATCTCACTAGGAATTAAATATTGCATTTAATCCTATTTGAGCACATGGCTCCTATCTTTAACCCTCACCTAACCTCACTTCCCTAACCTAACCCATCCTTCTAACCTAGGTCAATCTACTTATCCCCTAATTAATCTTAGTTTCCCATCTCATTACATCCCTAATCATTTGCACAATCCTAATTAAAGGATTAGCAAACCCTAGTCACATGTGACATGTGACTCTTACACACTTACAACCTTGTCCCCCTTCACATGTGAACCAAGGTGTCTCACACATGTGTGAGAAACCTCGAGCCTCCAACCCTCTTACACATGTCATTGACCCATCACTTTCAAAGGTGTCTCACACATGTGTGAGGAAACATGATCTTACACACCTCTTACACTTGTCATTGACATGTCACATCAAAGGTTGCTCACACATGTGTGAGCATCTTTCCCCCCTTTGCATGGTCAAAACCCTAATCCACATGGAGTCTACTTGGCCTCCACCTCATGCACACCTCATTGATCCTGAGAGATTTTAGCCATCCATCTTGCATTCAATCTTAGCCGTCCATTGCATCCATTTTCCTATAAAAGGAGAGCCCTCTCCTCATTTTCATGAAGCACTATCTATCTTATTGTTATGCTACTGGACTTGTGAGCAACCACATCCCATGAGCAATGAAATCATCTAGACTTGATGGTTTCATGAGGTTTTCATAGTGCTATTTTGATGTTCATGTTCTCTTTATTTTACATTATTTCTTTCATATTTTGAGGTTTTGCATGATAATGTAGGAATGTGCATTAGTTTCTTAGTGTTTATTCCTTGGTTACATTTTTATGCAACACAGTCACGTCTGGAAGGACTACAAAGAGAAGAAAGAGTTGAAAGAGTTTATCCACCTACTAGAAAAATACATCCATAATCTACAAAATGTGGAATCTGAATGCTAACCCCAAGCTATTTTCATGATTGATGTGACTTCTCTGGCTAATCAAAAATTCATAGACGAAGTGAAAAAAGATAGGTTGTCTCTCAAGAATTCGATGAATGGCTTGAGTCTATAGTTTCCTATGAAGTTAATAACATAGCTCACTTGGTTGAGACAAAGGTGAAAGCTGAACATATGATGGACAATTTGGAAACAAAACTAGATGCCTAGGCTAAAGAAAAGGAAAAATGGGAGGATGTTGTGGCTCACATAACCAAAGTCCAAAATTATGGAGTGGACAAGTTTATGATTGAAAAATAGAACTCCAGTGTGGATGCAGACTTCTTATACATCTCCAGAACCAACCTAGAATGGAGAAACATGGTCCTTGAGAAATTCTTAGAAGAATGTTTAGAGTTGGTTAAAGAACTTGATTGTTTGAAAGAAATCTTAGATAATGATGTGAAATGTATCAATGTGGAGTCTTTTAGGGTTCAAAATTTTCACAAAGAACGGTCCTACCTCATGCATAAATTTTCCCTATTCTTGAACTAGGAGTTAGGATTTGGCAATACTCAAGAAGATATTATTTTGGACCTAAACACACAAGCCTAGAAACTCAATACTTGTATAGAGTAGTTCCTGCAAGTCACTCAAGTGCTTGAAAGATGAGAAGAATGAGTAGAGCTCATTAGAGGGATACCTACTACTCAACAAGAAGCCATGGTTGGAAGATTGGCCCAACAACCACTTTGAATACCAGTAACCTAGAATCTTTTCAACTTTCAACAAAATGGCTAGCAGTAAATATACCCACAATGAAGATAGGAAAGGATTTTTGGATCAATCCTATGAGTTTGTAAAAAGTCAAAAATTTTCCCCCTATCTAACTCAAAGGCAGAAAAGGTCTATTAAAAGTAAAAGTAGACCAACCTCTCCTAAAAAAACACCCCCTATTGCTATAAGTTTATAATCCTTAATCTCACTAGGGACATTAATACCCACTTAAGTCAACACCCAACCTCTAAACCTAATTTTACCTCAGATAGTTGAAAACCCTTGTGGCACTCAAGTCGATCCTCTTGCTTTAGGACCTAGTCTAGATCCTCTCCCAAAGGGAGCTAGGGATGTCTTACCTAAATTCAATGGAGATGGGAAGAAGTCTATTAATGAACATTTGAATTCCTTTAACATTGCTTGTAGAGTTCTTGTAATTTCCATAGAAAATGTAGTCGTAAGATTATTTGTACAAACCCTAATTGATGCTTCTGTAGATTGGTTCCACCATTTCCCAAATGGAGTAATCATTGACTAGGCTTCTATGCAAAATGCATTCAAAGCTAGGTTCAAGTCTGAAGATGATGAACATACTCTTTTGCTACAGTTGACACAACTTAAGAAGGAAGTGCAAGAACCAATGCATGATTTTGTGGTAAAGTTCAATAAGATACTTTATAAAATTCCTATTGCTAAAAGACCTAATGCTAAAAATTGTAAAGCTTTTTTCATGAATACAATGCCACTACATATCAGTTTTCACCTAAGAAGGGATAGGGTAGCTATATAAATGCTACTCAAAGGTTAGCTATCGAGTTAGAGGATGATCTTCTAGCCACTAGAAAATGGAGAAGAGAGATGCAAGCTTCAAGTTCACAACCATCTTCTTCAAGTCAAACTGACCCTTTGGTTCAAAGATTGTTGATGTAATGACAATGAAGAGAATAATTCCAAAGGTCATTACTAAATATTAGGACATCCCAAATGTAGGTGCAACCAAAAGATAGCCTAATATGTTTCCATCGAATAAAAAATTATTAATTGAAGGTACTTTAGCTAATAATACAAAAATGTGCATTTTCCACTCCACAGATGATCATGATGGCACTTCATGTCCTGAAATGATTCATTCTAATGAATTATATGCTAATAAAGAGATAATAGAAGATATCCATATCAATGAAGAGTTAAGAGGTCCTATCAACTCTTTAAATTATTTCCTTGAATATGAGTCTAATTATGAGCCAGGGAGGCAGGTGATGTTTTTGTCATCCTTGAAGATCCTTCATGCATATTACTCACAAGAGGCTAGAGAGGAAGAAAAACTCTTGATGATCCTTCTACCTCTAATCCAACTGGGAAATGGAAGACCTTACATAATCAATCAAAGGTGGTCCCTAATACTTCGAAGTCTTCTACACTAGATGTAAATCTTTTAAAAATAAATTACTTTGAATATGCCTTTGATATAGTTGAATTTTGTAAGTCTTCTAGAATTCAAATTTCTTTGTCTCATTATCTATGTTCAAATCCTGACGAGTTAGATGGGTTGATAGGATTTGTCAAAATCCCAAATCAGTCTCATACATCCCCACTAACCAATGTTGTGTCTAGCTCTAAACCACCTGTAGAGAATAAAGATAAAATATTAGCTAAAGACATCCCTATCATTCCCAAACCAGTCCCTTTCTATGTGTCTTTGTTTATCCATGGTCACAAATTAAACAATTGTATCATAGATTTAGGAGCTTCAAACAATATCATGCCATCCTCTATAGAAAAGGCTTTAGATCTACCTATCACTTAGACCTTGGGAAAAGGTTATGCAAAATGGACTCCAAATGAGTCTTACTTGTAGGCTAGATTATAGATGCTTAGGTTGCTCTAGTCGAGTTTCCTGAGAAGAGAATTTATTAACCATCTTGGTCGCTGACATTCCAACTAGTTATGGAATGCTTTTGAGATGAACCTTTTGTAAAAACCTAGGAGGGGAGATTAAGATAGACTGGTCACAAGAAAATACAAATTGGTAGAAAAAAAGGTAGTCTTGAACCCTAAACCCAAAGCCAAATATACAGTCTTTCCCTCAAAATATCCCAGGTCCTACATCTTATATCAAGAAACTAAATTTTCTAATTATGTCATCTTACCTAAATAAATTTTAATTCAACCTAAAAACTTAACTGGCAAAGGTGTGTGGACTTTAGAATTTGATGGTAGTCACACCTCAGTTGGATTGGGAGTAGAGGTAGTGCTCATTTTCCCTTTCGATGGGATCATCCCTCATGCCTTCAAGCTCAAGTTTGATAATGCAAATAACACAACATAATATGAAGCCCTACTTTTGGGGATATAAGAAGATAAAAAGAGAGGCATAATAGCATTGAAGGCCATAGGAGATGCTGAATTAGTGGTCAAGCAGGTATGAAACATTTTTTTGTTAAAAATCCTAGACTAAAGTACAATAGGAATGGAGTATGGGATAAACTAGAGGGGTTCAATACTTTTTCTATAGAAGCTATGCCATGAGAACTTAACACAAGAGTTAATGCTCTTGCTAGATCAACATCTCTATTGATTCCCCACCTAGATTTTAAAGAAGACCTATACTCTATAGAATTGATTCATCAACCCAGTGTTCCTAACAATTGTGGTTCATGGAAAATTTTCAACAATGATATATGAATCAATGCTTTCTTGCATGGGAAAGATAGTTTTCAAAATATATTATTTGAAGGTTCCTCACTAGAATGTCACAAATTCTACCTTGAAGAGATTTTAAATAAGGATACAGAAGTGCTCCAACTAAAAGGAAATAAAAATCCTAAGGGGATGGTAGCCTTGGAAAACCTACTTGATAGGAAGGATTTTCCTCATAGAAGTCTTGTTAATGGGACAAAGAAGACAGAGAAGTCCAAAGATTATGACAAAATTAGTATCGACACATAAGAGAATCCAAGGATGACTAATTTGGGTAAATGTTGTACTAAATTTGAAAAAAAATGAATTTTAACAAATTATTGAAAGAACTCAATGACATTTTTTCATAGTCTTATGAAGATTTGAAAGATTTCAAATAGGGGAAGTTCAAACATCAAATTCCACTCAAGCCTAGAGCCACTCCTTTTAGAAAGAAGCTAAGAAAATACAATCCTAGAGAGATTGATTCAATCTTCATGTAGGTTGATAATATGTTGAAAGCCTACATAATTTACTCTATCTACCATTCGACTTAGGTGGCTAACATAGTGTCAGTCCGTAAGAAGACTGGGGAGATTAGGATCTCTCTAGACTTCAGGAATCTAAATCAAGAAAATTTGAAGGATAATTTTGACTTGCCTGATATGGATCACATCCTTCAGATGGTAGTAGGCTCCAACATGATGTCCATGCTAGATGAATTTTTAGGTTACAATTAGATCAGGTCAAGGTTTATGTAAGCTCATTGTTGAAGATCACCATTAGCTCACCGATGGTGGAACTTCTATGCTTCTGGTAGGTTTAAGAGATGAATGGTTCTTTGACATTTATTTTTATTTGACTTATGGTGATTGTCCTGAGCATCTAACTAGAAAAGAAAAAAGAGCTTTAAAATTTTTTTAAAAAAAAATTGTGATAGTAGATGATGTGCTCTACAAAATAGGCTTAGATGGTATGTTCTTAAGATGTGTTGATGAAGACCAACAAGAGATGCTACTTTAGGTTTTCTATATTGAAGCATGTGAGGGACATTATTCATCAACAATGGCTACCTTTGAAATTCTTCGTAGTGGGTACTATTGGCCAAATATGTTTGGTGATGCATACAAATGGGTAGGGCGATGAGAAAAATACAAACTTTTTGTAGGTAAACCTAAATTAGCAACTCCTCCTATAAGACCCATGATAATAAAAGATCCTTCAAGAAGTGGGGTTTAGAATTTATTGGTCTTCTTAATCCTACTTCCAACATGGGACATACTCACATCCTAATTGCCATGGATTATTTCACAAAATGGGTGGAGGTGGTACTAGTGAAGAAAACCATGTCTGAAGTAGTGTGCTAGTTTATGAAGAAAAACATCTTGGTTAGGTTTGGCATCCCAAAAAAAGTGGTAACTAATAATGCTCGAAACTTCTGCTCACAAGAATTACAACTTTTCTACTAAGATAATGTAATTAGGCTTTTAAATGATTCAAACTATTTCCCACAAGGGAATGGTCAAGAAGAATCCTCCAATAAGAATCTTATTCCTATCATGAGAAAGTTACTTAGTGGCAATTCCAAGGAATGACATAAAAGATTGTATGAGGCCTTATGGAGAGATCAAATAACACCAAAAAGAGTTATTGGTTTGACACAATTTGAATTGGTTTACAATGTAGAGGCTCATCTATCAATCCCACTGGAATTAGAAATTGTTAATCTCCAAAAGACCTTAGAAGATACTACATTTAAAAATGCCCTGGAGAAAAGAATCTTTTACCTGAGAAAGACAAAGGAAGAGAGAGAAAAGGTGGTTGATCACATTGTTGAACATCAAATGCGAGTCAAAAAGATTTTTGATTGCAAAGCCATACCAAGAAAATTCATGGAAGATGATCAGGTGTTACTTTGGGATAAGCAAAGAGAACCAAAGGGTGCTCATGGTAAGTTCTAATCACTTTGGAAAGGCATTATTATCCATTTTTGGCCCCCTTCCAAGAATTTGAATTTTTAGGGTGACAACCATGACCAACATTCAATGTGACTTTTCAAATATTTTTCCATACAAGCCAATAGGCATATACAAAAAATCTTTGACCTTCCTTTTATCCCTAAATCCTCAAACCTTTTATATTTTCATGTTACATCTTCACGAGGATTCAAGTTGTGATCTTGTGATTCATCCTTATTCACATGATCCTAATTAGTCATGTCTTAACTATCAAGAGGGTTACAAGCATGTGAAGTGGTCAAGTTTTCATCTGTGCATCTTCACAACCATTTAGGCTAACATTCAAATACAAGTGGCAAAGTAGCAAAAGGGCCTTGGTCACATGATCATAGGAAAGTAATGGCTTAAACAATTGTAGGTTGCAATTAACAATAACAGTTAGGTTTTATGTGTTGCACATCATCATAGGTGCTCAAGCTTAATCCATAATTGGGGCTATGATGATGCAAAATGCCTTTGGTTGCTTCATCACAAAGTTAACTACTAAACCTCAAGTTCAAGTTTTGTGATGGTGTGATAATGAAAAACCATCTAGATTAAGTACCTTCATGACTTTTTTGGGGGTTAATGCTAAACCTTGGTTAAGGTTATGACTATGTGAATACTTGGAGTACACCTTTGCAAGGTTAATATTAAGGTTAAACTAAAAGGTTGCAATGTTACAAAACATCAAATAGTTAAAGCCTTAGGTCTTTAGCATATTTGAAAGGTTAGGACCTTCGGCTAGGTTTCAAGTGGCAATGCTATGAATTGGTCTTGTTCACATGATCACAAAGGTTAAATGGAAGAGTAGATGGATGTCACAACAACACAATCATGGTTAAGAGGTGATTCTTGTAGCTCTGCAAGGTCTACTCCATAGTTATGGTAGAAAATTGCAATGTTGCGATGGAGAATCAATTGGTCAATGAATACAACCTTCACACTATTTTAGGTGTCCAAGATATAGTTAAGCTTTAAGTCACAACAGTGCGAAAGATATAACATGTAATAAGTTAACATCAATCACAAGATCAGAAAAATTTGATGCTAACCAAGAAATAGGTTGCAATGGTGTGAAGATCCAATTGCACATTGAGCACAAGGTCACAATGGTTAGGGAGATAAAGATGAGGCAAGATGTGATGTAGTAATCAAACATGAAATGAAGAAGGAGTCAACTTCATAGGGTTAGACAATTAATAAGAAAATCAAGTGGTGAAGCCACAAACAAATATGAAGATGTAGGTTCAACATAAGATAGAAAGTTGGGCCTACATATTATGTTGAACCTACATCTTATGTTGAAAATTCTCCTTCTAATGTAGTTATGTTGGTGTAAATACTTATTTACTATTTACACTTACTTAAATTTTCTTAGGTTAATGCATTATTTTATTATTTATTTGGCGAGACACTTAAGAGTTTTCATATTTTTATGAGTTTTCATGTTGACAACATAGAATTAAGAAACTCTAATTTAGCACATGGTGTCTACAATGTTATTTTGTGTGCTACACCTTTTTAGGCTTATCCTCTCATCATCACACTTACTTCTATGCTTAATGGAGGCACACCTGGTGGACATGTGCCTAGTTGTATGACTTATCATGTTGTTGATTCCTATGTATTCTAGAAGCATTGTAGAGGCCTTTATATATAGGCACTCCTAGTGTACTTTTACATTGAACTGAATACATATTGATATTCTGATCATACTCTTTCTGGTCTACTTTTGTGCTTGTGCTTGAGTTCTTTGATCTTGAATGAATTTTTCCCTAAGGAAAATTCTTACATGGTATCAGAGCTTGGAGAATTTCTCTTCACATAGTCATTTGAGACCATTATTGCTTTAGCACCTTGACCCAAATTTAGAGTATTGCAATCATTAAGAGTGTCTAGAGCCAAAACGGACCTTGCCATTGCATTCAGAATGTCAATTTGGTGAAAATCAGCTATAAATTTGCCTACCCTAGGCCAAAGTTGATTTTAAGGAAAAAAAATTGCAAATTGGCACCTGAAGATCCAATTTGCAAGTTCAAGTATGATCTTTTAGATCTACAATTTAATTTAATTCAGATCTATTATTTAATTTCTCTATATTTCTGTCACAATATTTCTGCATATTTTTGGAATTTTTTTTGCCCTTTGGGCAGCAAAGATTTTTTTTTTGGTACAGGCACTAGGTAGCCACACCTCGGCCACTCCTTTTTTGTTCAAAGAATATTCCTTCTTCATTTCGATGGACACATTATACATTTTCCATTGGTCTACAATTACACAACAACTAAATATGACTCTGGCTACAACAAATCTAGTGTAGATTACCACTCGACGATAAGACTCTGGCCAAGACTACACATTCACCGGTGAGCTCTTTGTTATAAACCTGCCTAACCTTGTTTTTATAAAGTAGCTTTCAAACTACCTTGTAAATGTGGGATAAATCCCATCATATCTTGGCTACTGCATTTTGAGAACCTGACATCAATCAGATCCTCGGCGCCATGAAATCCTCTCCTATCAGCGCTTCAATGCTCCCATCAGACCCTACCTCTGATTGAAGTACCCAACCCATGTTTTAATTTTGGTGCCACTGAAACTGCATGACAACTTATGTAGCTACCACACAGAACATTGAAATAACACCTTGGGGTACGACGAGTGCTCCCAATAGCCCCTACACGGACACTCATAGAGCCTCCGCCATGTTAGCCTTTGCCACACAAACCCTACTGAAGGCCCACATCAGCATGCTAACTTAGCAACATGTAGGATGTTTTACTTCCAAATCCATGCCAACTGGATAGTCGTATAGTAACATGTTATCCTACCATACAGTGATGCATGTCAGCCATATGGTCCAGTTAGCTGCCACATTAGCAAGGAAGGTTTTTTTGCTTGCATCAACATTTCATGAGATTAAAATTGATGGTCCTCTAATTGTCATTCCTAGGTATTTCTCAACTACTACAATGGTCATTTGATCATCAAATTTAAGTTTTCATTTTTCTACCTAGACCCCTCTTCAGATGTAGTTTTGATTTCACAGTTCGACTTTGGAAGGCTATAATGCAGTCATCTAGACTCCAAACTAGGTGCAATTTTTTTAATTTTGGGTAGAATTTCCTAAGATTTTTTTAGAAATTGCATTTTTTGGTGACTATACATGTCCAATCCTATATTTTGCAACTTGAAACGCTCTATACAAGCTCATTTGGACTCAAAAATAGGTTCCCTTTTTTTTGAAAGTGCATCATTTTTTGTCTATTTTCAAGATTCGTAATCAAATTCTAGGTTTGTGTGGACAAAAATCTCACTTTTAGACTTAGAGACTTTTTTGAATTGTAATACTTTGATTACTTTTCAAAATTGTTGTATATCTGAGCTAAAATGCTTAGTTTTAGATTTAGGCCTCAAAAGGCAGTTGTAAAAAGCAAAATCAAAAGTCCACTTTGTACATTTTGAAAAGTGGCCTATTGTACATGCACTCCATATAAAGTGTCCAAAGAATCTTTTTTGGGGGGGGCTTTTTGATTGAGTGAAAAGGGGGTGTGTATTGTGTTCTTGTGTGTCTCTTATGTGCTCTTTTCATTTTCTACATCATGGGTTCACCTAAATGTCCACTTCTAACTTCACACAATTAGTCTACATGGAAAGATATTGTATGGAGTAGATTAATGGAAAAAGGTCTAAGTCTCTATGTTGATGGTTCAATTACAAAACCCATTGATGCCACAACACTTGATGATTAGAGAACTAAAGACCAATAGGCTTTAGGAATTATCAAGACTTGTGTACATAGATATATCTTCTTCCACATTTCCAGTTTCAAGGAAGTCAAACCTACTTGGGAAAAACTTGAAGCATTGTATGGTAAGGTGGATAAGGAAAAGGGATACTATATTGAGGATGACCTACTTTTCTTGGATCTTAAGAACTTTGACACAATTCAAGATTATATCAACAAAGCCAATGAGTTTAGAGTACTACTTAAAGATTGTGGTAATCCCATGAAGGATGATAAGTTGATTCATCACATCCCGAAGAAGCTACCTTTAGAGTATGCTTCCTTTGCATCGAGTTATAACACTCATAGGTTGACCATGGGAAGTGCTTTCCAAAAGCCCACATTTGATGCATTTGCAAAAATGTTAATTTTTGAAAAATCCCACTTGATACATATGGGACTTCTCACATCATCAAAGACCAAAGCATTGGTGGCTAGTGATGAGAACCACTCAAGCCAAGGAGGTAGAAGTCCTAACAAAAACAAGAAAAAACAATGGAAGAAAAAATCATAATCTGAGACACAACAATCCTCCTCACATCAAGACAATTCTTCTTCCAACAAGAAGGGAATTGATGAAAAGAAGGAAAATTTTTTTGTCCATATTGCAAGAAACCAAATCATGATGAGCATCATTGCAAGAGTAAGAGAATCGATGAGTTGGAAAACCTACTCAAGAAGAACAAAATTCAAGTGCCACGTACTTCCAAGGATTCAACTCCACCCACTTCAAAGGGAAAAGGGTGAGCACTTATGGAAAATACAAGTTCTTCATCAAAATGGATTCTTGACTCAGGTGCCTCCTATCATATGGGTTCTTCAAAGGGAGACTTTTCTTCATTGAAGCAGTCACAGGTACTGCACATCTTTGTGGGAGATGATACAAAAATGGAAGTCGAAGGGAAAGTACATGTGGAGATGGAAAATGGGGAATTCAAAGACATTCTCTATGTTCCAAACCTTAGCTCTAATCTCCTCTCAATTTACCAAATCACTCACCTTGGAGATGGAAACAAAGTTGAGTTCCTTCTAGATTCAGTAATAGTGTGAAGTCTAAAAGATGTTTCATTGGTTATAGTGGGAAAAGTCAATCATGAAAAGAGGCTTTATTCCCTCTCCCACTTTGTGCCTAAGTCTCCTTAAAATGCCTCATTAACTCAATCTAATTCACAAGTCAAATTGTGCCATGAGTGGTATGGTCATCTTGCCTTCCACTATCTTTAGCAACTTTTCTCAAAAAACATGGTCAAAGGTCTACCAACAATCAACTTTTCTAAGGTTGAGTGTTCAAAATGTTCATTGGATATGCATCTCGAGGAGAAGTATGATAAAGGAAAGTCTTTAAGAGCACCAATTGTTCTTCAATTGGTTTACATGGTTTTAGCAGGTCTTTTTTCAATGACATCAGTCAGCTAAGGTCGCTACATCCTTACTTTCGTTGATGAATTTTCATGCTACACATGGGTTTTCTTTATTCATTACAAGAATGAAGTAGTTGATAAGCTTCAAACCTTCAAGAGTCATGTTCAACAACAATCAAGGAAAACCATCAAGGTTCTACAAATGGACAATGAAAGCATATATGTGGATAGAAGACTTAAAGACTTTTGCAAACTTGAGGGAATTGATCTTCAAAATCCACTAACATTTAGTCTGTACAAGACAGATGTTGCAGCATTGAGGATACAAAATCTTAATTCCATTGAAAGTTACATGATTAAAGCCAAGTCTCTTGATCCTACATCGAAAGTAGTGCCACTCATATACTTAATAGGTCTCCTCATAGTGGCTTAGATGATAAGACTCCTTTTGAGGCATGGTGTGGTAGAAAGCCAGATGTGAAACACTTTAGATTCTTTGGTTGTCCAACATGAGCAAACATATCTTCCAAGGAATGCAAGGCACCGCCACCTAGGCCTTGTACTTTCATCAAATATGAAGACAGTGTTAAGGCATACAAACTTATGGATCCTGAGACTTATGAGATTTTTATGGAGAAGGATGTTCACTTTGAGGAAAGTTCACCAAGCTTATCCTCTAATCCTTGCCACACTTCATAAATTGTGGAAATTGATAGTGACACCAGTGATAGTGCTTCAACAAATTCAAATACGTGGGATTTTACTGATAGTTGCAGCAAGAGGTCACAACATTAATATATTCCAACTACATACATTGCCACAATGATAGGTCTAGTACAAAAAGGTACACCTTATCTTTCATCTCTCACAGTAGTGGATGTCTTCTTGGTAGACATTTCAGGTTTGTTCGTGGAGTCATACATAGCAGACTTGGGAGACATCCTTGATGATTTACATCTTCTCTTTGATGAAGATGATCCTTCTATTGTTGTTGCTACATGATTGATCTTCACAAGTTGACGTGATTGTGGATCCTTATGTATAACAATTGTTGAAGGTCTCTTTATTAATTGAGGAGACTGTTGGTTCTTTGGAATAGGTTCTACCTACATCCTTTCTAACTCTGCATTTGTTCTTTTTAGTAGTGTTGGAAGGGGTGACCATTAGCAACAACACAGGGACACTTGAGCAAGTTTTAGGGCCAACATATATCTTTAGGATTGTACCTTTGTCATTATTTCTTCCGAAGGGGAGGAACATCATTCAACACTCTTAGACCAACTTCTACCTTGGAGCGGCTTTCACTAATCGACGTTCTTTGTTTGAGGGTGGGGACTACCTTGTCTCTCTTCCTCTTCTTTCTTATAGGGGGGACTTTTTTCTCTTATGAGGTTTTTTTCTTCTCATTCTTCACTATTGTATATACTTGATGTATGTCATAATGGGGGGGGGGGGGGGGTGTGGAGGGGGGGGGAGTCTTGATTACTCCATCGATCCATGCATCTTGTCTTTTCATCTCTCTTTTTGGGGGAGGGTTTTTCCCATGAGATTTTCCTTCTTTCTCTACTTTATGAGAGACTACATTTCATTATGTACATGGGTACCTAACATGGTCTAGTAGCCGAGACCCATTATGCATTTCATCCTAGTTTTCATAAGCTTAAGGGCATTCCCCTAAGTTGCACTTAAAGGGGGGTGTTGGTGCAAATATGTACTTAATATTTAAACTTACTTAAGTTTACGTAGGTTAATGCATTGTTTTATTATATTACATTATTTTATTATTTATTTGGTGAGACACTTAATAGTTTGCGTACTTTTATGAGTTGTCATGTTGACAACACATAATTAAGAAACTCTAATTCAACACATGGTGTCTACAACACTAGAGTTTGCATAATTAAATGAGTTATCATGTAGAAAACATAGTTATTCACACTCCTAATTTATCACATGGTGTTTACAACATTATTTTGCATGCTATACCTTTGTAGGCTTATCCTCTCATCATTGCACTTACTTCTGTGCTTAATGGAGGATAACTCACACCTAGTGAACATGTGCCTGGTTGTATGACTTATCATGTTGTTGATCCCTATGCATTCTAGAAGCATTCTAGAGGCCTTTGGTATACAAACACTCCAAGTGTACTTTTACATTGATTCGAATACATATCGATATTCTAATCATACTTTTTCTGGTCTACTATTATGCTTGTGCTTGAGTTCTTTGATCTTGGGTGAATTTTTCCCTAAGGAAAATTCTTACAAGTTCTTTAATGGTGAATAGGTCCTTGATTTATTGTAAACACTATTTTGAGTGTTCTCCATGCCTAGTAGATTCAAACTTCATCCTTTTTGCTGCCTGGTTATCCATCTACCCTACCAAAGTAGTAATGACCACCATTTTTTGTCTCTTCATGCTCTAATTTACATGCAAAGATTAGATTTTCTACATTTGAGTGTTTGTTTGGTCATATCTTTCTTGGTTCGATAATAATGGTTCTCTGTAGCTATAGGCAATAGTTGAGCTTTATCTTAGGGAAGAAGTTTCTCAGTTATTCTTGAGCTATAAAAGTAAGTTTGGTAAACCCTCCAGGGGTCAATCTTTTCTTTAATTCTATAGAAGTAGTATTCTATGCTCTATTGCTATAATTCCCCTTTTGCTTGTGAAAGAATATAATTCTTAATTATATCTCCTTCTTCCATTAATATATCATGGAACATCTTTTGCCTTATATTGATGTATTTCTTTCATCCTTTTATTATATGTTGTGTCTATTTATCTTTGAATGATATAGAGTGAAGTCCTTTCCTTATACCATTTCATTGATTTCTAATCTATGCATGATTGTTGAGTCAAAGCTAAGATAAAATCTATGTATCTGAGGAATATATTGATGAATTGTGCTTCCTTGGGTAGGGATAAGATTGAACAATACTATTTGGTGTATTACCCCTCTTAGATTAGAATAGGTAGTTTGATTTCATGAATTCCTTCTACCTTTTTCCTTTGAAGGAATATTTACGTGCACCCTAATAGTAACGAAGTCAACCTTTTCTAGATACTCAATATCCAATTGCAAAGTCCCACACTTTTGAGATTGTTTCTATGTTACACAAGGTTTCCTTTAGGTAAAAACTTTAGGCAATGGTGCAAAATTTCATGTCAATAATTTTTGGCATTCCTAGTGGGATTCTCATATTGAATCATTCTAAAGTCTACTAGTTCATTGGTCAAAGAGAAGAACTTCAAATTATGCTAAGGAGATAGTGTTGTTCTTAGCATTCTAGGCCTTCAAGAGGCTCAATTTCAAGCACTTGGCAACTCTACTCTACTTCTACATCTTGGTTTTAGACTAGAATTGTTATGATTCATGCCCAAAGCTCATACAATATACTAGAGGTAACTTTCAATATACTAAGCTTTCATTTTCAAATCCTAGAAGAAAGAGAAATAGATTATCTATATCACTATTTAGGAGTTTAGAAGTAATAAATACACTTGTAAGATCTTTCTACTCCTCTTGTCGATAGGTCATAGCCTAAGATACCATCTATCTATTCAAATAGATCATTATTCCACATGGCATAGCCTAGAGCCCATGCTTTTTCCACCTTCAATGGTGGAAGTCCCCTCATTCTAGCCCAAAAATATGATATTACAATTGCTACATTTACAAGCCTACCTAAATTTATTGGTGAAACTTCCATCTCTCCCTTAGAACACATTCAAGATGTATCAAACATCTATAATATCCATGGTATTAAAGAAGATGATATTTCTTTTAAACTATTAGCTTCATCTCTGAAAGGAGAGGCCTTACAACAGTATAGGGGATTATCTCATAATTCAATCACTAACTGGGATGAGTTAGGTGAAAGGCTTTGTAAGCGTTTTGAGGATAAAAGTGATCACATATCACTTTTGGAGGAACTAACTACCATCAAGAGAACACCCCATGAATACATGATAGACTAAACTATAGATTTTAGAAGACATGGGATAGAATACTTACTATAGTGAAGCTTACTCCTGATAATTCCTTTTTGTATTACCTCAGAGCCTTTAATAGTGATATTGCTACCACTTTACAATCCATGGATGGGGACACCTTGCCTACTGCATACAAAATTTCATAAGGGTACAAAATATTATGATACAAGGAGGAAAATTAACTCCAAGATCTCTAGTGTCTTTCTTCCCAGACATGCCAAATCATCAGCCTACAGTAGGCCCTATTTCTACCTTCTCTACAAGTAAATCTCTTGTTGTAGCCCCAATAGCTTCCAAATATTCTAATGGAGTAGATAAGATTGAGGCCATGATGCAAATGACAATGTAGAATATAGAAAAAAAATAGCAAGATCAAAAAAAGAAGATGGAGGACAACTTCTCAGTGGTGCAAAAGATGAGAAATAAGTTGGTGACCATTAGGAGACAACAAGCTCAAAGAAATAGGCCTCCCCAACCTTATTATCAAGGCCCCATATATAATAGGCCTCCAAATCAAAATCAAGGTTATGCCCCACATAATTAGAATATACCTATGTTTAATAGCCCTACTACAATTACAACCATAAATCCAAGCAGGGCATTAGTCCTCTAGAACAATCTTGCTCAAGAACAAGACTTTTGTCCTTCTTATGGGTATTGTATGTGTCAAAGAGGAGAAACATCTCACGCATTGGTCACAATGTAGTACTCATAAATCTACTGATGCTTCTCATATATAGTAGTAGGGTGATTATTCTTTTATGAACCATCAACTAGAGAAGTATTGTCATACCAATCATGATGCCATAGCTCACAACACTAGAAGTAAAAGAAGAGCTATTGAGGATTCCACACCTCCTTCTCCAAATCAAGCTTTAACTTCAGGCACTACTTCTCATAGACCTATAATGAATACAAAACTAATTGTGGCTACCTAATAGAAGCAACATACAGGAAATGGGAAGTCTACTAAGCCTTAGATTGCTCACCTTTAGTCATCAATCCCTGTAGCTCAAAAGGCTCCAACCAAAATAGTAAGTACCTATCTCAACATTGTAGATCAAATGAAGAGAACTACTATTAATATCTTCATATGGGATGTTGTTATCGCTATGCCATCACAGAAGAAACTACAACAACAAGAGTTAGAAGGCATAGGAGTAGAAGATCAGTCATTCGGAGAGGAAAATGCAACAAGTCTGGTGCATCCAACAAAAGAAGAAGAAATAAGTAAGAGAAATAGACCTCCTACCTCCTCCTTTTTATGTCTCTTTGATTATAGGGGAAAGGCTAGTCCATAATTGCATGATTGATTCAGGGGCTATTAGTTTTGTAATACCTAAGTGTATAGTTGATCTCGTTGGTATCAAATATGAGCCAATGGTTAGGGATGTGCTCTAGTTAGATGGTAGCTCTTTCAAAATAGTATGAATCTTAAAATATGTGGAAATGGAATTGCATGCTTGCCATGGTTGTACTATCACACAATACATATTAGTAGCTAAGGTCAAGCCATATTTTTCCATCCATCTTTCTAGGGATTTGTCTACACAAATAGGTGGCTATATTTCATTTGATTGGTCCTACATGTTTTTTAGAAAAAGGTATGGAAACAAAGCTTCCATAAGGGCAAAGCCTCTATCGCTCAATCATATAGAGACCTATACTCATAGTCCCATAAACATGAATTGCACAATTCATGAAGTAGATGATGAAGACATATCACATGAGCCTACTACTTCTTTGGCAGAGGTGCTTGATTATCTTTTGAATGAGTGGGTCACTGCTTATCTATTTGACCCAATACAAGAAGCTAGGGAGACAAGTCTTGGAACCTATTGCATATTTGAGGAGGATGTTCCTATTCCCAATCTTATGAAAAAAGAAGAAGATACAAGTGGATTGTCGAATATTTTCTTTGATTTCTCAAGGAATAAAAATGGTTTAGGTGCTAATATCATGCTCATTTCCCCTGAATTGGAGAGATAATATTTTTCTTATAAACTCCAATTTAGCTGCACCAATAATGTGACAAGGTATGAAGCTCTTTATAGAAATACAATATGGGAAGTAAAATTTGAGAGGGTGGGGTAGGGGAGTGGGGTGAATTAGTCCTTCAAAACTTTAACCATAAATTCATTCACCACACATCCATCTCACAATTTGCATGTAAATTAAAATACCAAATTAAGCACATATATCCATAACATGAAAAAAAAAATATTCACACATATGACACAAGATATGATTACCCAAAAACCCTCCAATGAGAAGGTAAAATTGGTATGGGGATGACACCCACAAATATTCATTACTGTAGTTGTAAAGTGTATCCAATGAAGGTTATAATTTTTATCATGAGACATGATCTACCTTGTGAAAGGCCTTCCCTATTAAAGGCTCACAAGATCGTTAGATGTTACCCTATTAAAGGATTTTAACACCTATTAAATGTGTGACTGGTTAAAGGACTTCAACATACAATGAATTAAGCACCTTGTTAAAGGATTTACAATAGCTTGTTAAGACAACTTTATTAAGAGATTTAACTGATTCACCAGTTAGAATGTCTCACCAATGATACTACAGTTAGCACCCTATTGCTAGATAATAGATCAACTCTTTTCATGTATCCTTGATCGTTCTTTGATTAGATGTATCACTTCCATCATCTAACTCCTTTCCTCTATTCTCCTCTAACTGATTGTGTAATGTATCTCAATTCACAATTCCTTAGCCACCATGAATGCTCTATTTGCACATGCAAACTCTCTATGCTCATTCCACATCTTACAAGATTTAGGGTTTGTCCTCCTTAAGAAGACCTTGGTGACATAGGGCTAGGTATGAATCAAAAATTGTAATTCATCCATCTAGCCACTTGAATCATCCCTTTAACTGATTAGCTACATGTACTACATAGGTATTTACAATTAAGGTTCATTCTTATCATCTAGAATCACAAAACAATCCTTAAGTTGGCTCCAAAATGGTTTATATAGTAGTTTGTGCCATTACAAATAACTATGTCAAAAATTCTTTTACTTGGCATCAACTGTAACTTCAATGTTGTCACTCAACATCTAAATTACTTGGCACAAACTGAATGCTGAACACTTGAATGACTCTTCACTAATTGTTTACTCAGCATTTATTGAGTAAATCACTTCGCATGCACTATCTAACATGTTATACTTGGCATGCATTACTTGTTTGGCATGAACAAAGTTCTAACTTGTAAATAACTTAAGTGTATAGACACTCATATGTCAAAACCAATCTAAGATTAACAATCCCCCCCTTTGACATGAGTGGCAAAAACACTTGGTCATGCATGAATGATCTTAACTTATGAGCATAACTTAGATACTCACTATCTATGTTTGATATATGTAAAAAATTTCAAAATTTCCCAAATTTTGCATACCTCAAAATATTATAATTCCCCCTGAGTTGGCTGTGTTGTTGTCATTCTGAATAAATACTCCTACTAACTAAATATGCACATGCTAAACTATGTTGTGCTATGTTTGTGTCTTTGACTCCCCTTTTTTAATATATCTTCCCAAAACTTATGTCTCCCCCTTTTTGACACTTATGTCAAAGGGTTATACATGTATAGTGTGTTTGTCCAAGAAAGTTTTTATGGACCTTGTTGGTGTTTTAAAACTACTAAGCAACAAAATGCTTAATATCAAGATGACAATACTCATAAAATCTAAAGACTAGCCAATTATTATTAACAATTGCACATGTAAAGCATTTGGGCCCAACTTCAACAAATCCAAGGGTGGTTTTCTACTCTTTTGGCTCTACAAAACCAGGGCGGGTATACCCATGGATGATTTAAGACTGTGAAAATTGTATGAGGATTAATTTTAGTTTCATTCTGATTCTCATCTCAAATCCTCAAATACATACACAATTTTTGATAACTTGATAAAAAATCCCATATAACAGATATGACCAAAAATTCTTCTATAGATCTGCAGGTGTTCTCAGCAATAGTGGCTAACTAAAGCTAAACTATTCCATGTAGACAAGTACTATCCAACTTTTAAGATCTACAGGAAATAAAAGTAAAAATTAATTTGATGTTGCATTTTTAAAACCATTTGTGATACTTTTCTCTTTCAACTGGATCAAATTTGATCAGTGCCTAATCCATTGGGGTTCAAAGTCTATAGCAAATTCTTAGATCTAATTTTTTGCCTTTCAACAAATTTTATCAGTAATTCTTATTAGAATTTATCATTCAAAACCCTTCCCACTACTACAACAACCTTATCACATTCACCAAAGCTTTTACTTAATCCATTGAATTAACAACAATGATAAATAGATATAAAACCTAAATGGATTGCATTCAATTGCACAAGCCTTTACTTATACAATATCAAGATAACCAAGTAACTAAAAGAGACAAGATTCAGAAAGAACTGATATGGGGACAGTTCATAATTTGTATTCATTTTCCTTGAAAATTGTATACAATTTACAGTAGACTCAGAATGACCTTCAACAAAAGCACAGATAATTATATATTCATGTATTCTCAAGATCTAACAGAGAAAATACACCACCAATTTGTTCCAAAACAATGGACCAAAGATAGAATAAGTATCACTTAGACAAATAGAATTCAGACCCTTTCTCTAGCCCTGGAATCTCACTTATATAGTGTGAGATGCAACAAGCTTCAGGCTAAGAGAAAATGATAGGTGTCCTTTACAAGAGAAAGACACAGACATCTGCCACAAAATGACAAAAATATTGGTAACAGAAGATGTCTAAGTCGAAACATTCTTTTGGTGGGTCAGCTTCTGTCACATGCTTTTGTTGCTGAGTTGGCTACTATTCTAATCCTTCCTCATATACAACAACCAAATTAACCAACAATGAAGTTTGTTCTAATGATGGCACGTCAACCTCCACCTATGGGCTTTCACCATCTTTATCCTATATGGTGGGAGTAACTTCTACCTTTTCCCTTTCTTTAGTTGTATTGACATCCTGTGGTGTCAGGTCTACAATTGAAGGTAATAGATTATCCTTGTCTTCTTCTTCTAGTTGGGTTTGAGTAGTGACAGGGTCAATGATTTGGATCTCCTCACCTTGCACTTCATCACTGTCATTTTCATCTTCATCAAACTGTTCACTAGGATCCATGTCTGCCATCCACTTGTCAAATAATGTGTCATCTGGCCAATTGAACTGCAAAATATCCCTATGTCTTTTCAGCACATATTCATCATCATTATTAATGGTAATGAATTCTTATTTTAAAGAATCAAAGAATATTTGGGCTCTCACCATTTCTTCTATTGTGGTGGCCCACTGTGCATGCCTTGATTCATTAATGACTTGATTCATTCTTAAATAGAATAAATCATCAAGTTCCTTTGCCCATTCATCTTTTCTTTTCAAATTATTCTTTTTATCTAGGGCATGAAGAAACAAATTGAATTTTTGGCTCTTGTACTTTTTCAAGTAGCCTACTACTACTTTTTGTAAATGAATCCTTTTATTATCAAAGTTAGCAAGATCAGAAACAATGTCAAATGTTTCTTCAATTTGATCAAAAGAATCATCTATAACAGAGAAACACAAAAATGTTATTTCTTTCTCCCTTCTTACCCATTTATTTACAATAGGCATTAGTGCCTCATCATTAGCTTTCAAATCCTCCCAGATACTGATCACCCTAGCCAACTGATCATAAATTAGTGGCCATTCAAAATTTTCCCCCAAATATGTGAGAGATTTTCTTAGTTTATTTTCATATTTGGATTCCAATTCTACATGTAAGGCCCATAGTTTGCCTTTTTCTTCTTCAAAATCCTTAGCAGTGTAGTATTGTGGCTTTTGGGTTGTATTTGGTATTTCTATGAGGGGGGTGGATTTGAAAGGTTCAATTAGGGGGTGAGGGTATGTTATTCTTGGCCTAGTAGTCCTTCCCAATAGCTTGTTCTCAACCTCAATTCTCTTTTTTACCTCTTTATTGTAGGCATCCACCACTGTTTCATACTTGCTCTGCAGCTCAGTCATTTCCTTTTCTTCCTTTTCTACAGTAGCCAAGGAAAATTGAGAATAATCCACATTCATGTGGGCTACCTGTATATGTGAAGTATCAACAACTCTCCTCATAATGATACTCCCTGTTAGTCCTGAATCATTAGGCTGTGATGGAGTAGTCCTGGATCCTCTTCTTAATGACCAGATAACAAGAGCAGCTTGGTCATTACTGAATGTAGTTCCCAAGAATTCCTTTTTATCTAGATCTTGTAATCCCAAATTATTTGACACAAAATTAAAAATTAAGGCATCAACAATGTCCCAATTGGGCAATAATAAAATATTTGCAGCTTTTACCATCTCTCTCCCCTCTTCAGGGGTTATATTCTAGAACTCTTGTATCATTTGTTCCTTTATTTGATTCTAAATGGAGACTTCATCCATTTTTGGATGCTCTGCTTTCATATTATTACATCTTTCCTCAAAAATGTGCATGTTTTCCCTCCACGCAAACTGATGGAAAGCCCTAGATTTTACAAAATTGTTATTAGACAAAAATTGCTGACTGGCTTGTTCCAAAATAGGGTCTAATTCCCTTCCCCTAAAATTTGCTATAGTTAATTCAAAACTCGGCATAGGAGGCTCCTGGGGGTTCCCTTCATCAATTTCTACCTGGGTAACAAAAACTCCTCCTTGTGATCCAATTTGTTCAATTTGCTCATTAGTGAGCTGCTCCTCCTCAATTCTCATAGGAGTTTGGGAAGGTGAGTAACCTTCATCATGTGATTCCTCTTCCCTTATTATTTTTCTTCTCTTAGGAGAGGGTTCAGGGGGCCTTTCTTCAGAAGCAACACTAGTAGATTCAATTATCTTCTTTCCTTTATTTACAGTGGACCTCTGATCTTGAATGATAGTATATCCTATCCTCTTTTGCACAACTAGTGGGCTTGCCCCTATGTTGGAAGTGAAACCCAATTTCTTCATTACTTCCTTGGCTTTATCTGGAAAAGAATCAATGAATGTTGCTTCTTCTCATTCATTACCTCCATTATTTTAGGGAATTTATTCATAAGCTTATTTATCATATTTGCAGTAGTTACAACATTATCAAGAGGGTTGTAATCTTTGTCAAAACAATTAATAAAATCCAAAACTATTGAAAAAACCCTCCACTTTTATTTCTTTGTTTCTTGCTCCTACAGAGAGTACTCATTCCTTATTACATCTTTAGGGAAATAAAATTCATGCTTAACTAGATGAAACTTGATCCTATGTCTAAGAGTTGAATTAAAGAAAGCTTTAGCATCATAAAAATGAGGGTGAGATACTGCCATTTTATACTGCTCCAAAAATTTGTAGAGAAAGACCCACCCTTCCTTAGTTATTAAAAACTAGTGAGCTACAGTGCAAGTAGGAAAAATTGATCCTGTTCCCCTTTTGTGCAAAAAGGTCTCCTCTACTCCTCCCAAATACCACAAAAATTCAGCTACTCCTACCTTTAAAGGCACCTGATAAGGTAGTACATGGGGTGTCCCTTTAAATCCATAAACTCTTATGATAGTTGAGATTGGATATGGGATGATATCTCTTTAATTATGTGAAACTTTCAGATTGTGGAGTTCATCCATAGGTCTGACAAGACACATTAGTGCCTTGGGAATTCTAGGCTTGTCACTCAATATGAGGAATCTTAACTTGAAAGCAAAGTGTCTATCAAATCTAACAAAACTAGCATTTTCTGCTTACCAAGTCATATCTGCACTCCATAATTGAATTGGCATTGCTTCCCCCTCTTGCTCTCTATTCAAAACCATTTCCTTACCAAAGTATGTAGCCCCTTTAAACAAAAACATGTGCATCAATAGGGAATATTGGCCCCAAACCTTCTCCACTTTTCCCTTTGCAATCCCCACCAATCCAATGTGAATTTCATTAACCAGGTATGAAACTAAATCAAAATTTATCTTTACACCAAAAGATGAGATTTGAGTGATCATATACATGAAGCTCACAGGGATAAAATCTTCTTCATCCTCTCCAAAAACTCTGCACAGGGTTCTGTATATATCTACTGCCCTGGCATTGAAACATGATTTATTGAACGGTTCTTTAGAGGATGATGTTATTGCTGGTAGGTTTCCAATTTTTCCTATGTGGGCCTTCAACACACCTTGTCTAACTACATCCTATTTTGACATATACTCCTTTTCTAACTCTGTCAAATCAATGGGCACATGATACCTAGTGAGAGGTCCCAAGCGGAAAACTTCCCTAATCTCTTTTGGGCTGATGGTGATTAAAATTTCACCATCTACTCTTCTCACTACCCTTGTGGCTTGATCATAATTCTTCACCACGGCCTCAAGGAGGTAATAATCCATGAATAAACTAGGAAGAACTAGCTTTCCTAGGTCAAAATTCCATATATTGGCATGTGGGTCATACAATTTTCTTTTTGCAAACCATTTCTTGAACAAATTCAAACTAGTTTGTGAAGTTATAGCATCCTGGACCCAATTATCCTTATCATACAATCCATCATCTATCCTTAACCTAGGGTTTAATAAGGTTAACCTTTTAACTTGCACTGTCTCTACAGTAGACTCTTTTAGCAACCCAAGCAAGTCATCATGCACATTTCTATCCAAATAGTTTATTTGACCTGAAAATCCCTTCTTCGGAGGCATCTTGGATTATATTTTACAAAATTGAAAAACCTACAGAGATTATAGTAGTACTACTTACTTGAATTTTGTCTTTTTTTTCCTCTGTATTTTTGCAAACTTTACACGAATAGACTACTTCATAAATTTTGCCAAACTTCAGCACGATTTCCTTCAGTAATTGCTTTTGCTCAGGAATAGCTTGGAATCTTTGCTCGCGTAAGGTGAAACTGATGAAATCTTCTGTATTATACTCTATTTTTCCTCACATGTGAAGCTTTCATGTCTAATTAATACACAGAGTGGCACCATATTCTGCATTTAAATCTGAACCATCTATCTTAAAAAAATCCTACGATCATGGGATATGGAAAAAAATAACTAGACATTGCACTTGACAAGTTGGTCAATTGATCCAATGAAAATATCCCATGTACACAGCTCTTTCCTTGATGGCATTTATGTCTAGACCCACTGACAACTAAGGAAATGTGTCGACAGGTCGCTACTTCGCTATACATAAAGAACGAGCACCTTGCCATAGCAAAGTAGCAAGAGCCATCGATCTGATCTTGATATTGCAGATGATATGTTACTGTACTTGCTTAGAAAGACAATGGTGGGCCCTTATTCTCTACCTCACTATACATATCTCCCTAGCAACTCTTCATGGTGAGAAGGCAATGGCCATTGATTTGAGATCAAATCAAAGGTGGAGAAGCTACATGAAGTTTCCTGAAAAGTAGTGGGCCCCATACTCACTATGTCGCATAGCTTAAATAACATGCATCTTTCCAATGCGAGATAGCGAGGACTATTCATTCCACTTTAATTTGATGCTCAGGATCTCTCGCACACTTGATCAATGGGGCATGGGTCCAGAGCATTGATGATGTATGAAATTATGCATTGGTAGCACCCCATTAGACTTTACTTTAGTCCTAGTCATCATCCCACGTTACTAGAGGTCCCACCGGCTGTCAATTTTACGGTGCCTCGCTACTCCGCTAACAGCGAGATGCTAGAATTTTTTGATAGCAAGGTAGCGAAGCATCAGAAAGATACTATTCTAGCACTGACCTCTGAATTTTTCTAATTAGGTCCCTCCTTCGGCTCTGACAACATTTGCTAGGTGTCCATGACTAAATGATTAGTTAGAAGACAATTTTTTGACTGTCGTGTCTTCATTTTGCGGTCCCGTCTCAAAATTTTATGACACTCACTACCTTGCTATACATAAAGAGTGCCCATGTTTTCATAGCAAGCAAAAAAAAATGGTGGATCTACTTAGATTTGACGGTCGGGAAATCTGAGAGGGAAAGTAGCTCAGGGCGCAAAAGATATAAAGGAAAAGAATATTCACCCGATTTAAAATTTAAACACTTCACGCCTGACAGTTTATGAATGGAAAGAAATGCAGGGTTTTCATAAAATTTTCAAAAAGGGGAGCAAATAGATGACTTATCTAAAAACCCTATTCACCACTAAATGAAAAATTTAACTTTTCTACAATCGGACAAAGGATTTCTATCAAATGAAAAGTCAGACCAACAGTGGCTCTGTTTGGGGACATTGAATTCTCTAGATTCAAGTGAGGGCTCATAAATTTTGGAAGAAGTAGACCAAACACAAACTCCTAGCAGATCAACCACTTACTAAGAGAAAAACACACACAAGAAAAACTATGCACAGGAAACTATACACAGTCAAAAGGATTTACAGATATGTACAAGAACACCCTAAACTATTGTTCATGGAAATAACAAGTATTTTTTCAAGAAAAATACCTCCTCAAGAACTATCTATGAACTGGCAGTTCAAGAATATTGTCTGATAGATCTTTGAGTATATAAGAATCCTTGCCCCAAGTAGTTTCAATCAAATAAGGGCCTAACTAGATAGGATCAAAATTTTCCATGTTTCCCTTTATCTTCAATTCTGGCATTCCACATTAAGACTAGATCTCCATCTTCAAACTTTCGGCTTACCGTTCTTCTATCATAGAGTATCTTAACTTGTAGTTGCAACTTTTGGTTCTTAAGAGATGCTTCTCTTCTAGTTTCTGTCAGTCCTACTAGCTCATCCATCCTTTCTTGCATTTCATCTGTATCATCTTTTTCATACAACTAAATGTAATTGTAGAGTCTTATCAAATTGTTCTGAGGCATTTGTGGTTGAATTCCATACACTATATCAAATGGAGCTACACCAATGGCTTTCTTCACAGTTACTCAGTTCGCCCATAATGCTAACTGTAACTTGGAATCCTATGCCTTCTTGTTGTCATCCAAGGTTCTTTCAATGACTTTTAACAAGCTTTTATTGGTGGACTCAACTTGTCAATTTCCTTGTGGATGATAAGGAGAAGATGATGACCTTGTTATTCCATATTTATCACAAAATTTAATGAGCTCCTTAGACTTGAAGCACATTGCATTGTCTATTACAATATTCTAAGTGCAACCAAATCTGGAGATAATATTATTTAGTAGCAAGTTATTGAAAACTTTACTTGTTGCATTTCTTTTGGGGATAGCCTCTACCCATTTTGTAAAGTAGTCAGTAGACACTAGTATCCAAGAATAGCTAGTGCTAGACTTGGGGAAAATCTCTCCTATGAAATCCATACCCCACTGTTGAAAAGGTGCTTGAACCTCCCCTGGCTTTAATGGGGTATTGCCTAAGAACTTTAGTTTTCTAGCAAATCTCTGACAAGGGTCACATTTCCTAACCATAATTTGGGCATCCTTGAAAAGGGAAGGCCACCAAAATCTAGCCCTCATTACTTTATGTGTAGTGGTTTTGGCCATATAGTGTCCTCCACACACTTCAACATGCATTTCCTCCAAGATTTCTTTTGCCTTTTCTTGATCAACACATTTCAACAACACTCCCTCAAAATTTCTCCACCATAAATTGCCTTGAACAATTATGTATCTAATGGCTTGAAATTTAGTACTCCTCTTTTCATTTTTAGGCAAGTGGGGAGGAGCTTCCATGTGTTGCAGGTAATATAAAACATTTGTGTACCAATCACAATGATTCATTTCACATAAGTCTGGTTTGAGGTCATCGACGACCACATTTATATGATTTGCATCCAAATTAGATTCAGCCATGAGTTTAGCCAAACCTTGACCTCTTACCAACTTAGTTATCTATATTTCAATATTGAATTCTTGGATCCTGTTGATCCATCTACACCTTCTGCCTGATATTTCCTGTTGAGCAAATATATCTTTCACTGCAACACTAGGTACAAAGGCAATGATAGTAGCACCTAAAAGCCTTTACAGCCTTCACTAAAGCATATGCCTATTTTTTATTTATCTCATATTTCAATTTAGTAGGCTGTAGTGACTTACTGAAAAAGGAAATGGGTTGTTCATATCCTTCTTCATTTTTTTGCAACAAGACTACAACTACAGTGTGGAAGGATGCAAAAGAAAAAATATGCATGGGTTTTGAATAATCTGGAGTTCTCAGTACTGCAAAATTTTTTATTGCAATTTTAATATCTTTGAATGCTTGTGAAGGCTCACCATTCTAATCTATAGTGGCTCCCTTCTTGAGCATCTTTGAGATAGGTCTACTGATTTCAGCAAAATTGGTAACAAACCTTTTGAGAAAAATTGACTTGGCCAAAGAAGGATTGAATTCCTTTTACATTTTTTAGCTTGGGGACTTTATCAATAGCTACTACTCTCTCAAGGTCTATTTTCACCCCATCCTTGGACACTATATGTCCTAGTAATTTGCCTTCTGTGACCCTGAATGTGAATTTCTTTGGGTTCAAGGATACTCCATATTCCAGGGCTTGGATAAAGATTTTTTTCAAATGTTCGCAGTGATCCTCAGCCTTCTTAGAATATGTTGTAAGATCATCCTAATATACAACCATAAATTTGTCAATATAATCATGAAATGCCACATCCATGGCTCTTTGGAAAGTGGCTCCTGCATTAATCATGCCAAATGGCATCCTTACATATACATATGTTCCCCATGGGGTTGTGAAGGTTGTCTTGAATTGTTCAATTTTCTTTACCAAAACTTGATTATATCTAGAGAAACCATCCATCATTGAAATTAGCTCAGAACCAGTCACTTGCTGCAACATGGCTTCCATATTGGGCAATCCATAATTGTCCTTCAAAGATGCAATGTTCAGATTTCTGAAATCCAAACATAATCTTATATCTCCATTTTTCTTTCTGACAGGTACCAAATTTGAAACCCAAGTGGAATGCCTAATTGGTTTGATTATCCCCCCATCCCTAAGTTTCATCAATTCTTCTTGCATTTTGGGAGCTAGGGTAGGGTTTAATGGTCTTTGTTTCTGTCTGAAAAGTTTTACATTATCTTTTAATGGTATGACATGCTGGAAAAAATCTTCCATATAAGCCTTAAGGTCATCATATGACCATGCAAAAACACGTCTATACTTTCTAAGCAAGTCAATCAATGTTTTTCTGATTTTAGCATGTAGATTTTGGCCAATATAAACCTTTTTGGAGGCTTCATCCATACCCAAGTTTATCTCTTCTAATTCCTGAGGCTTAGGGTCCTTAACTCCTAGTTTTACTCTATCTTGGTTATCAAAAATATTTTCCAAGACCACTAACCCCTTAGGCACCTTATTGGTTTTCAATTGCATAATCTCCTAACCAAAAATGGTTTTCTTACCATCTATGATTTCAATCAGTTCACTACAATCCATTTCCTGACCATGGTACTTATCTTCATTTAACAAAAAATTTGTAATGGCTTTGTCATCTTCAAAGACTTTCCAATTTTCAATGTTATCAGGTATGGAAGGCCTATTTTGTACATCAATTTGAGATATTCCTGCAAATGATATCTCCTTAGGCTTGATTGCTACATTTGCTAACAAATCAGCCATCTTATTTTGAGTCCTATCTCTCCATGAGATACCAAATACATCAAAAGATTCTATCTGATCCCAAACTGCCTTTCTATATTGCTTTAATCTCCTATTCTTGGATACATAAGTTTCTTTTATCTGGGAGATAACTAACTCAGAATCCCCTATGACATGTAACTTCTTAATCCCATGATGTGTGGCAACTTTCAATCCTAGCAAAAATGCCTCATATTTTGCAATATTATTTGTGCAAGAAAACTTTAAAGTGAATGAATATTTGAAAGTATTTTTCTCAGGGGAAACAAAAGTTACACCTACCCCTGCACCCTCTTTTGAACTTGTCCCATCAAAAAATATTGTCCATAACACTGGTGAGTTAGTGCAACATTCAACTTCATGTTCAATGATAGCAGGTAAATTTTTAACTTCTTGAATAATCAATTTAGTTCTAAAAGCATTGACACCAGTATCTAAGAAACAAGTGGCATCTTTGTCAATTTCTTCGCCTAGAATGTGATTAAACCTTGGCTCTCTATTTACCCTAACAGCGTTATCCCCAATGTTGAAAGTAGCATAGGTTAAGTCACATTGCAGGCTTCCCCCCATGGTAGCAATCCATTTGCGAGAAAACAACATTCTTTAGTGTGGGGGTATATCCACTACAAGGACAGACATGGTTAACTCTACTTTAGGATACGTAGCTAATTTGAATGGTAAAGCATTTATGGTACCTATGACTGGGACTTCCTAGCATCCATTCCTCTACATCTTCCCTACTTGGTATCCACTTTCAGTCCTAAGGCTTCCATTACTTTGAAAGGCATTATGGTGTTGGAAGCTCCTGAGTCTATCATAAAAATTTTTAGGGTCTTCCCTTTTATGATTAGACTGAGGAAAAAAGGGTTAATATCTTCTATAAATGCCATTGAGGAATCATCTAAAAACATCTGGGGAATCTGGGATATGATACCACTTTCCTCTACTACTAATGGGGTTTGTTGGGAAAAAGTTTGATCTACAACAGTATTACTGTCTCCTATCCCACCCAACCATAATAAAGCCTTGCTCTTATGCTCTTCAATTCTAATAAGTTCAAACAAGGGCACTTTTACAGTAATTTGAGACAACATAGATATCATATCAACAAGCTCAACAATACTGGGTTTTACAAGAGTACCTAGAGTTGAAGTCTTTTGGATAGCAGGAACTATTGTTTGCTTAATAGTATCAGGTTCTGATCTCTTTGGTTGCACAACTATTTTTGTTGTTTCATTTATTTTAAACTGAACCTTCTTTTTTGGTTCCCACTTCTTTCCCTTGTTTTCATTGATCTTAGGCACATCAACATTGACTTTCTTATTTTGATCATTCATCTTATGGGTGATATCTTTGATTAATACACTGGATGGCTTTCCTGCATCATTATTCACTGTTCTATTTCTCAAATTGTAGTTACTATGGACCTGAGAAATTATTTTTGTGTGATTCTGTCAATCTCTTCTTTGGAAGGCATTCTTAAGCTTGTGTGACCTACATCAGAGGATGTAACACATACCTTATTTATATCATAACCTTCATCTTCTAAAAGCACTTGCTAATGATGTAAATGATAAGAAATTATCTAATTGGTAATATCATTTTTAGGTTCCTCAGAATCGAAATCAACAAGGTCATCACACATGCTCACCATATTGCAACTTATATCATCATGGCTTTTCTCTTTACTTCCTTCTTTAGGCTACACACCTTGATCTTGGGAAAATGACTAAGCAACAACACAATAATCAGCAAAATGAGGTTATTGACATACAATGCACCATGGTACATCATCATTCATATTCATAGTGTTCCTTTGCAGGGGATCCGGGGAACCCTTATCTTTCACATTTTGTGTTTGGTTGGGGACTGGCTTACCATCTTTCCACTGGGTGGTGTAAGGGTAATTTTTCATTCTAGGTTGTCTATTGAAATTGTTGTTATTCGTAGGGGTTCTCTTAGAAATATTTGACTTATTGAAATGAGTGGGATTCATCTTCTTGAGCAATTCCAAAACTTGGCCTATAGTGGGTTCTTCTGGCTTCTTTCCTATAGGAGTTTTATCAGCCTCCCTTTTGTTATTATTCTTGGGGTTAAAAAGCTTTGGATCATCCCTCCTACCTAGTTTTCTAGATGCCTTCCTATTATTCTCTATATTTACTACAATTTTATAGGCATCCCTTAAAGTCTTGGGATCCTTATCCCTCAATTGATAAGCCATTTTTTTATCAAAAGCATTGAAATACATTGTAAGACAAACATCCTCATTTAACCTCATAACTTGAAATAGTTTGTACATACCTTTTTGAAATCTTACATTGAAATCGAATGTGGACTCATTTGGATTCTTCTTGATGTTGTTGAATTCATTTAACATGAATCCTGCATTAGTGTTGTCACCATATTGCTCCTTGAATAATTTCTCCAAGTCACTCCACAAGGTGATACTATCATTAGGCAACCTCCTAAACCAATCCCTTACATCCTCAGTTAGTGAATGTACAAACAATTTCGTTACCATTTCTTTATGTTCAACTTCATAATCATTCAACATATCAATAAAAAATTTCAAATGTTCTTCACCAGTAACAACATTATTCCTAGAGAACTTAACCACTTTGTCTCTTAAATCAAAGGATATGGGATGTGGGGCACCAGGAATACCAGCAAATGATATTTGTCTATACTTTTTCAAGTATACAAGTTTCTTCTAGAAACTAGGAACATTTGAGGTACTTGCTATGTTAGCTTGGCTTAGAGGAGTGGCTTGGGATTGTTGAGGTTGAACAAAGGGGACTTGGGTGCTAATAGTGGATGATGAGGCAGGGGAAAATTGGGATATTCCCTGAGTTGAGATTATTGGACCACTAGCTGGTGTAGGAGTTCTAGGTGGTATGGACAAATTGGGCCATGAAGCCAATGCAGAATTAGATTTTTCTCCCAATTTCTGCAGCTTGAAGTTCATTCTCAACCTTCTCAAGTTCTTTTGCAAGATCTTCCTTCTCTTCTCTAGCCTTCTCCAGATCTAGATCTAATTTTGACATGGAGGGTTGTATGGGTTTTCTTGGTATAGCTTGAGGCTCATTTATTTGGATTCCTATAGCTTTGCCTTTCCCTTTATCCAGAGCTTTTTTAGTGGGCTCTACAAGGTCCACTTGAACAGGTTTATGGGCTTGGACTTGAGAAATAACTAGTTCTTGCCTTTGATTCAGATGTTTTTCTTGTTCTTGAACTTTAGCTCTCAGATTGTCTACATCTCCAAATACATCAGTATGGAGATTTGTGGTATTTTCTTCTACCTTTTTATTCTGTTCCTTCAAGGAAGCCATCCTTCTTAGCAGGGCATCCCTTTTTATTATGGCATCTAAGGTGGCTTGCTCCTTCTCCTTTTCAAGAAAAATGCGCTTGGATTCTTCCTCAGCAATCCATTTCTTCAAAACTCCTATCTTAGAATGCACTTCTTTAGGATTTGTAGAAGTAGCTTCTGAATCAGTAGGATCATCCAGATCTATAAGATTTGGCTCCACGTATGGGGTTGGTCTGGGATTAAATGGATTATCAAATGAACTCCTAAATCTTAGCCTATAGTTCATATCTACTACAGGATCTGGCCTTGATGAAGCAATTCCTACCATAGACACATCTTTTTCCTAGAAAACTCTTTCATCTGGTAATGGGGTACTGAAAATGCCTCCTAAGAGTCTTGTAGTTTCGAATTTAGAACTAAGTGTAGAAGACTCTCTTCCTAATACTAGTTGATACTGGGAATTGATGGATGCATTGCCTCTGGGTTTCTAGGTAGGATTTGGATCTGTCCTTTTCTTATTTTGGTTCTTCCTACCACCTTGGGGTAAATCAGTATACATTGGTGCATTAGGATTAGCTCTCATGTAAGCTCTTGTGTTCTTTCTCTTATCAGCCACATTCACCTTTAAAACAAGCACTAGCTTTAAAACCTTGACTAAGTTGCCACCCTATTCTTGGGAAGATACACAATGACAATTATTCCTAACGCAAAGGAAACAACACACAAATAGAAACAAAAATATCTAGCACATGTAGACCAATCACTGATGTCGTAAGACTACAACTCTTGCTTGTTAGATAAGACACTTGGATAGGCTGGATACATTAGTGTGTAGCTATGGTACTTGGGATATTCTTTCTTCAAATTCTAAAGGTTTGTCACTAAAATATTCCCTTATAACCATGGGCAAAACTTAGATAACCTGACACACACGTACATAATAGGACCAAAGAAACTACAATACTTTTCACAGATGTGTCAGACAACTCCCCAACAGAGTCACCATTTTGTTGGTGTTTTAGAACTACTAAGCAACAAAATGCTTAATACCAAGATGATAGTACTCATACAATCTAAAGACTATCCAATTCTTATTAACAATTGCATGTGCAAAGCATTTGGGACCAACTTCAACAAAAACAAGGGTCATTTTCTACTCTTTTGGCTCTGCAAAACCAGGGTGGGTATACCCAGGCATGATTCAAGACTGTGAAAACTATATGAGGATTAATTTTAGTTTCATTCTAATTCTCATCTCAAATCCTCAAATACATACACAATTCTTGATAACTTGATAAACACATCCCATATAACAGATATGACCAAAAATTGTTCTATAGATCTGCAGGTGTTCTCAGCAACAGTGGTTCAGAGTCTATAGAAAATTCTTAGATCTAATTTGTTTCCTTACAACAAATTTAATCAGTAATTCATATCAAAATTTATCATTCAAAACCCTTCCCACTACTACAGAAACCTTATCACATTCACCAAAGCTTTTAATTAATCCATTGAATTAACAGCAGTGATAAACAAATATAAAATCTAAATGGATTGTATTCAATTGCACAAGCCTTTACTTATACAATATCAAGATAACCAAGTAATTAAAAGGAGACAAGATTCAGAAAGAACTGATATGGGGATAGTTCATAATTTGTATTCATTTTCCTTGAAAATTGTATACAATTTACAGTAGACTCAGAATGACCTTCAGTAGAAATATAGATCATTATATATTCATGTATTCTCAAGATCTGATAGAGAAAATACACCACCAATTTGTTCCAAAACAATGGACAAAAGATAGACTAAGTATCACTTAGACAAATAGAATTCAGACCCTTTCTCTAGCCCTGGAATCTCACTTATATAGTGTGAGATGCAACAAGCTTCAGGCTAAGAGAAAATGATAGGTGTCCTTTACGAGAGGAAGACATAGACATCTACCACAAAATGACAAAAATATTGGTAACAGAAGATGTCGAAGTCAAAACATTCTTTTGGTGGGTCAGCTTCTGTAACATGCTTTTGTTGCTAAGTTGGCTGCTATTCTGATCCTTCCTCGTATACAATAGCCAAATTAACCAATGATGAAGTTTGTTCTGATGATGGAACATCAACCTCCACTTGTGGGCTTTCACCATCTTTATCTTGTATGGTGGGAGTAACTTCTACCTTTTCCCTTTCTTTAGTTGTATCGGCATCCTGTGGTCCTAGGTCTACAATTGAAGGTAACAGATTATCCTTGTCTTCTTCTTTAGGTTGGGTCTAAGAAGTGATAGGGTTAATGATTTGAATCTCCTCACCTTGCACTTCATCATTGTCATTTTCATCTTCATCAAACTGTTCACCAAGAGCCATGTCTACCATCCACTTGTCAAATAATGTGTCATCTAGCCAATTGAACTGCAAAATATCCCTCTATCTTTTCATCACATATTTAGCATCATTATTAATGGTAACGAATTCTTGTTTTAAAGAATCAAAGAATATTTGGGCCTTCACCATTTCTTCTGTTGTGGTGGCCCATCATGCATGCCCTTATTCATTAATGACTTGATTCATTCTTAAATAGAATAAATCATCAAGTTCCTTTGCCCATTCATCTTTGCTTTTCAAATTATTCTTTTTATCTGGGGCATGAGGAAAAAATTGAATTTTTGGCTCTTGTACTTTTTCAAGTAGCCTACTACTACTTTTTGTAAATGAATCCTTTTATTATCAAAGTCAGCAAGATCAAAAACAATATCAAATGTTTTTTCAATTTGATCAAAAGAATCATCTATAATAGAGAAACACAAAAATGTTATTTCTTTCTCCCTTCTTACCCATTTATTCACAATAGGCATTAGTGCCTCATCATTAGCTTTCAAATCCTAGATACTGATCACCCTAGCCAACTGATCATAAATTAGCAGCCATTCAACTTTGTCCCCCAAATATGTGAGAGCTTTTCTTAGTTTATTTCCATATTTGGATTCCAATTTTACATGTAAGGCCCACAGTTTACCTTTTTCTTCTTCAAAATCCTCAGCAATGTAGTATTGTGGCTTTTGGGGTGTATTTGGTATTTCTATGAGGGGGGTGGATTTGAAAGGTTCAACTGGGGCACATGGGTATGTTATTCTTGGCCTAGTGGTCCTTCCCAATAGCTTGTTCTCAAGCTCAATTCTCTTTTTTACCTCTTTATCGTAGGCATCCACCACTATTTCATACTTTCTCTGTAGCTCGGTCATTTCCTTTTCTTCCTTTTTGCAATAGCCAAGGAAAATTGAGAATAATCCACATTCATGTGGGTTGCCTATACATGTGAAGTATCAACAACTCTCCTCACAATGATACTCCCTCTTAGTCCTGAATCATCAGGCTGTGATGGATTAGTCCTGGATCCTCTTCTTAATGACCACATAACAAGAGCAGCTTGGTCATTACTAAATGCAGTTCCCGAGAATTCCTTTTTATCTGAATCTTGTAATCTCAAATTATTTGACACAGAATTAAAAATTAAGGCATTAGTAATGTCCCAATTGGGCAGTAATAAAATATTTGTAGCTTTTACCATCTGTCTCCCCTCTTTAGGGGTTATATTCTGGAACTCTTGTATCATTTGTTCCTTTATTTGATTATGAATGGAGGCCTCATCCATTTCTGGATGCTCTGCTTTCATATTCTTACATCTTTCCTAAAAAATGTGCATGTTTTCCTCTACACAAACTAATGGAAAGCCCTAGATTTTACAAAACTGTTATTAGACAAAAATTGTTGACTGGCTTGTTCCAAAACAAGGTCTAATTCCCTTCCCCTGAAATCTGCTATAGTTAATTCAAAACTTTGCATAGGAGGCTCCTAGGGGTTCCCTTCATCAATTTTTGCCTGGGTAACAAAAAATCCTCCTTCTACAGTAGACTCTGGTAGCAACTCAAGCAAGTCATCATGCACATTTCTATCCAAATAGTTTATTTGACCTGAAAATCCCTTCTTCGGAGGCATCTTGGATTATATTTTATAGAACTAAAAAACCTACAGAGATTATAGTAGTACTACTTACTTGAATTCTATCTTTGTTTTCCTATGTATTTCTACAAACTTTTCGCGAATAGACTACTTCACAAATTTTGCCAAACTTCAGCACAATTTCCTTCAGTAATTGCTTCTGCTTAGGAATAGCTCAGAATCTTTGCTCATGTAAGGCAAAACTGATGAAATCTTCTATATTATACTCTATTTTTCCTCACATGTGAAGCTTTCATGTCTAATTAATACATAGAGTGGCACCATATTCTGCATTTAAAGCTATGTTGTCGATCTTCAAAAAATCTTACAATCATGGGATATGGAGAAAAACAACTAGGCGTTGCACTTGACAAGTTGGTCAATTGATCCAATGAAAATTTCCCATGTACATAGCTCTTCCCTTGATGGTGCTTCTGTTTGGACCCACTGAAAACTGAGGACACATGTCAGCAGGTTGCTACTTCACTATACATAAAGAACGAGCACCTTGCCATAGTGAAGCAGCGAGAGCCATCGATCTGATCTTGGTCTTGCAAATGATATGTTACTGCACTTGCTTAGAAAGATGGCGGTGGGCCCTTATTCGCTACCTTGCTATACATATCTCCCTAGCAACTCTTCATGGTGAGAAGGTGATGGCATTTGATCTAAGATCGAATTAAAGGTGGAGAAGCTGCACAAAGTTTCCTAAAAAGTGGTGGGCCCCATACTCGCGATGTCGCATAGCTTAAACAACATGCATCTTTCCAATGTGAGATAGTGAGGATTGTTGATTCCACTTTAATCTGATGCTCAGGATCTCTCACACACTTGATCAATGGGGCATGGGTCTAGAGCATTGATGACATATGAAATTCTGCATTGCTGGCACCCCCTAAGACTTTACTTTAGTCCTAGTCATCATCCCATGTTACTAGAGGTCCCACCAGCTGTCAATTTTATGGTGCCTCGCTACTGCACTAATGGCAAGATGCTAGAATATTTTGATAGCGAGGTAGCGAAGCATTGGAAAGATACTCTTTCTAGCACCAACCTCTGACTTTTTCTAATTAGGTCCCTCCTTTGACTCTGACAGCATTTGCCAAGTGTCCGTGACTGAATGATCAGTTAGAAGAAAATTTTTTGACTGTCGTTTCTTCATTTTTCTGTCCTGTCTCAAATTTTTTTGACATTCGCTACCTCACTATACATAAAGAGTGCCCATGTTATCATAGCGAGGAAACAACAATGGTGGATCTACTTAGATCAAATGGCCAAAAAATATGAGAGGAAAAGTAGCTCAGGGCGCGGAAGATATAAAAGGAAAAGAATATTCGCTTGATTTAAAATTTAAACACTTTGCACCTGATAGTTTACGAATGGAAAGAAATGTAGGGTTTTCATAAAATTTTCAAAAAGGGGAGCAAACAGATGACTTATCTAAAAACCCTATTCACCACTAAATGAAAAATCTGACTTTTCTACAATTGGACAAAGGATTTCTATCAAACGAAATGTCAGACCAACATACCTCAAATACTATCTTTAGAGTTGTATCCTAGTTATCACACGCTACTTCCAATGATTTGATTTGGATTAATAACTTGGTAGCAAGGTGAACTAATCCTTCATGTGTAGAAAGATGGGGATCTTTCTTCATCATTTTTTCTACAAAAGCTAGTTCTTTGTGTAGTATCTCCATGTGTGGAGTCAACATGGACTGTATACTAAGCAATGTAACCTGAATGTTTACATCTTGAGCATGTAGGATTGCCAATTGACCTTCGGGGTTCATTAGATTCCTAAAGTGCTTTTGAATCTGAGCTGGAGAATTGGGTAGGGTAGTACCTATTAGCTTCATATCTCCTCCCAGAGTGTCAATATGTCACTGCACTACTTCTATAAATAGAATTCTATCACACAACTTGGTGTAAAGAGAAAAATATTCTCTAATAATTTATTTACACTATCAATCTTGGTTTCTAATTCAACCTAACTAAGTGCAATGGCACTTGATCAAGGCATTTTTTAGTGGCTAATATTTGCAAATTGGCTAATTTTAGATTTTTTTGGCTAGTAATTTGGCTAATAATTTAAGATTTCATACAACCTAAATCACCATAGTTTTATAAAATTTAGTTCTTAAATATTTTAAATTGTTCTATAATTTATTTTATTGAAAAATTCAAACTCAAATCTTCACCACAATATTTGGTACATGATTAGATTTGAGTCACCTAAATTTAATAGATTTTTGGAGAAATTAAATTGAACTGACCAATAGTTATCATAATTATTACATTTTTTTTAGGAAAACAGGATTTAATAGGGCCTTGAAACCCATACAATAAAAGGAACGATCATAAAAGATCACTTAAAGTAGCAACAATAACTAAAAGCAAACCAAACAAACATCTCCCTACAAAAATACAAGAGCCAGTGAAAAGCCAGGTAGAAAGGACAAAAAGCCAGGCCACCCAAAAAAGCTAGGGCACTCAAGAAATTTCTCTTAGCATTTCAACTACATTAATTTCAAGCTCTAAAAGTTTTCCTACTACCTCCTTCATTTCCAAATGCTCTTCATCAAGATCCAGAGTATCCTTCTTCCTCATGTTGGATATTGTGTGCTTCCTAGAGTAATCCTCCAAGATCTTTTATTTGGTTTTGTGGGAGGTCGGATCCTCATCCTTGTTGGTTCTCTGGTCCTCCATATTGCTATTAAGAATCTTGAGGTTTTCATTGGCTTCCTTAAGGATATTGTAGCTTTCTTCCACAATGATCCTCATGGAGCTTTACATAATTTCAACCCTTTTTGTGAATTCTTGCACCTTGTCATTCTTGTTCTTTTCTTCTTCAACAATTTTGTTCTTTAGGTTGTAGTTTTCTCTTTCAAGGTTGTACACCTTATACTCTAGGTCTTGGAGTTCATGGAAGATCCATTTAGTAGTATAGAAACTATCAACCACACTATTCTTGGCATTGTTGATGATGTCCATATCTGGGTGCTCCTTACCAGTGTCACTAAAAATAATTAGGGTTAGATCGATTAATTGCTCCATTAGAATTTTTCCTTCATCATCCTCTTTTACTTGAGTTCTAATTAGTTCTCTATCTAACCCCATCTTGGCCGAGGTGGTTTCAAAATTTCTCCATACCACCTTTCTGTCTCTGCCAGTAATTGAGCAATTGTATCAGCTAGTGCCAAAATCCTCAAAGCCTTGATTTTGATCATCCCTCTCTCTACCTTCCAATACATCCCCCTCAACCCTTTTTTTTCCTTCTTAGCTTCAAGATATTTTATTTTTTGACCCCTAATAGTATTCTTAGAAACCTCTCTATTTTCAACATTTTTATAGTGATGGTTTTCTTTCCCTTTTTCCTCTCGAAACCCTCCTCTTCTCTATTCTCCACTGTGCCTTCATCACTCTCTTCCCCCATGTCCATTCCTTCAGCCCCTTCATTATACTCCCTATCAGAGGAGGAATCAAGGTCATTCTTGGGGTGAGGAGTGGTATCTCTTTTATTTTCCTATCTGGTGTTGTGTTTCCTATAACCTCTCTATGGAGTATCACCTTATCTAATTCATTGTGCATGTCTTGACTATCTTTAGTGTTCGATGATAGATAGTTATCTTCTGACTCTTCCGAGTTGTCTCTATCCTTCTTCCCATCCTTTTTAGGTTTAATATGTTTTCCAATTTTCCTAGCTTTGAAGAATTCATAAATTAAAAGTAAAAGCCCCTCATGGAGTGCAAGATTCCTAGTGTGCTTCTCCTAATATTTATTTATATTCTCATTTGTTGAATAGTAAAGATAAAAGGGGATAGAAATTTTGGCCCTATACCTAAAGTGATTTAAAATCAAGAAGTGGTAAGTGCATAGCCAATCAAATATGGTAGCAAGAGTGATATACTTGATAATAACCCTTAAAACAAACCTCCATAACTGCTTTATGGAACTTGGGAGGTAATGGGCACCTCTCTTCGCAAGAGCTTTCTTCTCCTCTTAATCCTTAGTAAATTACACCACTGCTTGGCTCGAGATTTTCTAGTCTATATAAAATTTCTTCCCCATGATGGGAATACTAGTGACTGTAAAAATAACATCCTTAGTCATAGTAAACTTAACTCCATCAATTTTCACAATGCCCTCATTCCAATTTTTCACCATAGCCTTGGTGACTGAGGGCTTCCAACCATGTAGCCTTCCTATAAAAGTTATGAGATCCCCTTTTTTCAAAATTTTCCAAACCTTCCATCTCCTGCACCATTTTTGGGCTTCATCCTCTAGTTCCCTCTTGAGCCTTTCCCCAACTAACCATCTTTCCCTTGATGCTAATCTAAAACCTAGTATCAGAAGCCCTCAAAGTAAAAGAGTTTCTTCTCATTTTCTAAAGCCTATTATCTATTTTATTGTCTAGCAATCTGAAGTCTATCATTGAATTAAGAGGATAGAGATGATTGATGTGAGAAGTATGAGTGATATCATAACTCCACATCTCATTTCTGCACATTCCCCATAAAGCATTAACTATCATAATAAATTTATACATCAAATTTCTCACCTTCCTCCAAGTTGTATTATCTATCATAATAATTTTTACTTATGACCAATCTTCCTAGGATCCTTTCTCATTCAATCATATCTTTAATTTCTAATGGGAGATTTTTCCTTCCATCCACTTGGCCATCCCATTGTACTTGATGGCCCAATTAGCCAAGCTATCTACCACTTGGTTGGCCTCACAGTACTCATGTGCCACATAAATTTCTTCAAAATATTTGAGAAGAAGAATGCATTCTTCTATAATGTTCTCTGTTGTGTAGGTAGGTTTATTCTTCTCCTTAAGGCATTCTATAATGTTTTTTGAATCACCTTCCAACCAATGTTTTTTCACACCCATATCTTTAACCAAATTAATGATATAATGACCTGTTATAGCCTCTACATAATGATTGGTTTGAGTTCCAAGAGGAGCATCCACCATAGCAATACCTTTGTCGAAGTTGTTTCTAACACCTCACACTCTAGCCTTTCCTGGGTTTCCTTTGGCCACCCCATCAAAGTTAGCTTTACACCATCTCTCAAGTGGCATCAATTATATACACCCTTACCTCTTGCTTTTATTATTTTTATTTTTACCAATAGAGGGGATAAGACCTTTGTTAGTAGAATAATTCTCCATCAGAGAATTAAAGAATTTGTGGAAAACAACCTCAGCCTGGGTTTCTTTGTCCCTAAAAATTCTATTGTTATGCTCTTTCTAGACCCCCCAGAAAACATTGGGTAAGGTCCAATTCCACAAAACCCTATTATCACTTCCAAATCTACCATGGATCCACTGCTCAAACACATCAAGAATGTTGGAAGGAAAACACCAGGATATGTTAAAAGAAGATAGGAAAAGAGACCAACTAATGTTAATGAAAGGGTAGTGGATGAAAAGGTGATCAAAACTCTCACATTTATTTTTACAAAGAATGCATCTGTTAGGCATCATATTTCCCCTCTTTGTGAGGTTATGCACCATTAGGATGTGATTTTGAAGAATAATCTAGAAGAAGATGTTGATTTTTAGAGTGAGCCCTAAGAACCAGGCTTTGGCCCACACAGGGGGAGGACCAAAATTTTGAATATTCTCATAGCCAGAGGCCACAGATTAAATGTCATTAACAATCTCTCCCCAGATAATGGTGTCTTTCTTGTGAGATAAGGGAATATGTCTAAACAGGTCCATGAGTGCCTTGAGATCCAAGGATAGCTCAACCAAGTCAATCCATTCATTATTATTCCTATAGTCTCTTACCCTACTCCCAAACCTATTAATGCAAACATTAACCCATCTTCTAAAAGGTTCAATTTCCCATATAGGACCAACACTAAGCTAGTTATCATGCCAAAAGTTGATATCTTCTCCATTCTCAAGTTTCCATTTAGCTTTGTTGAAGGCAAAACTCTTATTCCTCAGTATGCCATTCCAAATAATAGAACCCCTAGGATCAGCAACTTTGTTAATGAATTGTTTGAGACTAAGGTTTTCCAAATACTTAAGCTCCACAATATCTCTCCATTCCCCTTTAGAATTGAATATTCTCCACATTTACTATTAACCTATTTCAACTTTCTAATCCCTAGGCCACCTTTATTCTTGGGTCTACATATATTCTCCCAAGCCACCAGAGGGTATTTTTTGTTCTCATTGGTTCCAAACCATATGAATTGCCTCCAAATGGCCTCCAAATGCTCAACGACCTTGGGAGGGGTAGTAAAGAGACTGAGAGCACAAGTAGGAAGGTTTTGGAGGGTAGACTTGATCAATAAAACTTTACTAGCCTACTAAGAGTAACTACTTTCCAACCCACCAATTTTCTATTAAACCTATCAATGAGATTGTCCCAAAATTAGTCAAGAAATTTTGCATCCAAAGGAAGGCCTAAATAAGTGGATGGAAGAGTCCTAATATTATAGCTCAGGATGCTAGCAATTTTCCTCTATCTATTAGGGGGAGTATTGAAGAAAAAAACTAAACTCTTATCCTAGTTAATGAGCTGACTAGAGGCCCTAGAATAGGTATTGAGAATTCCTTTGACACTACAAGCTTCTCTAACTGAGGCCTCACCTCCCAAAATTGTATCATCCAAAAATTACTAATGAGTAAAGACTAGAGGACTTGAAGAAGGTTTAAGTCCCACCAAAACCCCCCAACTTCTTTTGGAATTAATATGTCTACCCAGATCTTCAGCAAGGATGATGAAAAGAATAGGAGATAAAGGATCCCCTAGGAAAAGACCTCTAGAAGATTTGAAAAAATTTGAAGGGGTTCCATTAATAATAAACACAAAGGTAGGGGAGGAGATCAATTGAGAAATCAACTTTCTCACTCTAGAATTCAAACCAAAAGCTTCAAGCACGCTATCCAAAAACCCCCAATCCACCTTGTCATAAGCTTTAGAAAGATCAATTTTAAGCAAGAAACCCTCCTATTACTAGCTTCCAAAGAATGAATAACTTCATGGACCTTCATGATAGATTCAAGAATTTTTCTACTAGGCACAAACCAAGATTGTGGTGGAGCAATAATCCTAGGAAGTAGTTTGATAACTCTGTTGGTTAAGACTTTAGCAAAAATCTTGTAGAGGGAATTGCGAAGGCTAATTGGCCTGAAAGATCTAAAAGAATCAACCCTTGTAACTTTCAAAATCAAGACCCAAAAAGTAGCATTAATTTCTTTAAGAAGATTCCTAGCACCAAAGAATTCTTGAACATCTTTGACTAGGTCATAATGGATAATATCCCAATACATCTAGAAGAAAAAGGTGAGAAATCCATCAGGACCAAAGGCATTTTTAGAAAGAAAAGCAAAAATTACCTCTTTAATTTCCTCCATTTTGGGAATGGCCAATAAGGCCCTTTTCTGAGCCTCATTTATAACTAAAGAGATAGTATCAATGATAATATTTTGATCCTCTTTAGCCAAATTAGGATCTTTAGTAAGAATAGAGGAGAATTACCTAATGACCTCCTCAGTTATCTTGTTATCTTCCCTAATCAAATCACCTCCCTTTTAAATCTAACTAATTTCATTGGCCACCCTATGTTTCATGGTGGAAAAGTGAAAGAACCTTGAGTTTTTATCCCCTTCTTTGAGCTAGATCAACCATGACCTCTATCTCCATAACAGTTCCTCCTTTCCAACAATATTGTGAAGATTAGCAAGGATATCCTTCTATGTATTCATCTTAATTTCATCGTACCCTAATGTCTAGATCTCTTCCTGTACCTCTGCAAGTTCCTTCATAACCCTATCTTCGGTTTGGAAAATATTTCCAAAGTCACTTTTGTTCCATATTCTAATTTTAGATTTAATGAATCTTAGTTTTTTGGCCACCTTCTACATAGTTGTACAATCAACCTCTATCCCCCACCACACCTTTATTTTATCATATAGGCCAAGGTGCACCAACCACATCTTCTCAATTCTAAAAGGGAAATTATTCTTTCTATTAATTTTATCAATAGAGAGAGAGATTGGGGAGTGATCTAAACCAAGCTGAACTAGCAAGGATAGCTTACAATGAAACTAATACATCCAATCCAAAGTTAAGAGAGCTCTATCTAGTCTCACTTGAATACAATATGAGCTTATTCTCCTGTTGGGCCATGTAAACTTGCATACACCAAGATCCACATACACAAGAGCTAAGTCCCTTATTAGGTCAACTAAATGTTCCCTACTATCCACATTAGGTGGAAGACCTCCATGCTTCTCTAGACCCACCAAAATGAGAAACTAAGTTTAAAATTTTATGGCATAAGTTTCTTCTACCATTCTTAGTATTAGGGGCATATAGATTAAGAAGAAACCATCTCTCCAAAGTCTTTGCATCAAAAAAATTTATGAGTAAGATATTATCTTCATCAAAAATGATATTAGCATCCAAGGAATCCTTCCATATAGTAAGAAGACCACCAAACATCCCATCCAAGTTAGTGGCCAGGTTTCTCCAACCTTTACCAAAGGAGATCTTATCAACTTTTTCCTTTTTCATTTTAGTTTCTTGAATTTAAAAAAGATTTGGTCTATGATCCCTAATCATATTCCTAACAATTTCCTATTTGTGGATCCCATTGAGTCCACAAATGTTCCAAGATATAATCTTCATATTTTGAAATTCTGGCAAGCTTCCTGGATGGCCTTTTAAGATCCATCCAAAATATTCCTACTTGCTTATTCTTTCTTGATTTGTTTCAAGCTCTTCCTCCCTGGGTTACTTGAAGATCCTCTAGTATCCACTTTGACCCTTCTCCTTGTTGTTGCTAGTGATACTAGTGATGGTTCTCTACTATTTTTATTTTTCTTATGGGTAACTTGAGTCCAAGGGTTCTCCTTGGTGTCCTTGCAACTATCAAAGAGTGATTCCAAATGAGATAAGTGCTTAGGTGAGGCAGTTGAGACCTTGTCTAGGAATATACTTACCATTGATGGAGAGAACCCATTACCCTAAGATGATTTATTCACCCCATCCATAAGAGTCCCATCTAGAGAGTCTATGGTTTCACAAAAATCTGATTCTTAGTGATACTAGCTACCTCTATTCCTCCTTTGTCCTCCTTTAGAGATATATTTATAGGAAGAACCTTTCCTACATTTTCTTCCACATTGTTTTTCTGCTTTGATTTAGAGTATTTTAGGATCTTATTATTATCCCCCAAAGGGACAATAAGTTTTGATTCCTTCATAGATGCAATATCCCCAGTTTTGGCATATACATCCAATGTGTTGGGATCCTTAGGATGAGGCATGGAGTCCTTTCTCCTTTGGTCCTTTTCATGTGAGGTATTTTCCTTCCATACCTTTCTGGTGCCTCAATTGAAACCATTTGGCTATGTTTTCCCTTTTTGATATTTTCTTTTTGGTTCTTTTCTTTGTCTTTGGAAACTGGGCAAGTCTTAGCTTTGTGTCTAGCCTTTTTACAATGGAAACAAGCAAAAGGAACTAACTCATAGTCGATATGCTGCATTCTTTTACCCAAATGAGACTGCAACTCAATCACCTGAGGCATATCCTATCCTTCAACCACACCCACACATATTATAGCATATGTTAGTCTCTTCTTGATTCCTATGACCGGATCTATGGACAAACATTGCCCAAAAGAGTTGGCAATGTCAACCAAAACATCTTCATGCCAATATTCTAGGGTAAGCTCTAGAAGCCTTATCCAAACTGGGGCATAGCTAAGAAAACATTGTTCAAATCCATATTGGAAGTCCATTTTTGAAGGATAAGAGTAGATTTACCCATTGTCTAGTTCCCCACATAGAGAATCCTAGAGTAATCCTCTTGACAAGAGAACTAAAAGGACATAAACCCTTTAGCCATAGCCGTAACTTCAACCTGCTCTTTCAATTCCAATTTGTTTGTAGCAAAGGTCATCACCAAATCTATATTAGTTCAGGGGATAATGAATTTTCCCACCAAGGTAACTGTCATTCCCAAAATGTTATGTTCTATGATTTTAGAGGGAACCTCAACAGAAAAAACCCCTTTTCCTTATCTATTTTATCAATAATCTTGGGAAAAGATGACTTACCTATGGGTTTAACACCAAAAATATTATTCCATTTCCCCCAGGCTCGGGGGGTCCCTCCTCCAAATGCTCTATGTAGCAAAACATGAGTAGGAATCTCACCTAGGTGTGGTTGTAGGTCACATGGATTCCCATCTTCCACAGCTTCACCCTTGTTGTCATCATTGACCTACACAGAACCTGCAAACTGCGATCCCTATGTCCCTATGGAGTTCCTGCTCAAACAATTCAAACCTCCCACCTATTCCTGCTCTACTCTCCCATCTTCTCAGTGTTAACCATTATCATAATTATTAGTTACTTTAGGGATATATTACCAATATTTAGTTTTCACTATTTATTTAAAGTATACATAACAATCCTCATAATATTTTATGAGGTAAAAAAATGTTCAATTTTGATTTGTAATATTTTGTGGTGATTAATGAACTTCCTATTATTATTGAGATTCATCAATATTTTATACAAAAAAAATTATGATTAAAAAATAATCGCCATTATTAAGAAAATTTAGAATTAAAAAATGAGAGATTTACCAATAGAAATAATTTTATTTTTTCAAAATAATGAAAGATTCACCAATATTTTATATCATTTTTTGGAGCTGGCTTTCCTAAAGTTTACCCTACACTTGATATCTTTTCATTGACTTTACTTCAAAGTTTCCTCTTAGAACATTCAAGTAGTTTAAAATTTGAATCTAGATGTGTATCATTAATCTTCTCCATTATGTTTTCCAACTATTCCATGATAGGCTTGTCTTCTTCAGGTGCAGGCAAGTTGAATGCATCAGGAAAAATGTCCTTGATATCTTGGAATGCATTATTCTTCCTATGCTCCCTTCTGAGCAGTTCTTGGTGCTTTTCCCTTGCAAGAGCATCTTGAAGTATACTCATCTATTCAATAATGATTATTGCAAGATTAAACCTTGACAACACAATCAACTCATCTAAGTTAACATCACCAAATGATGTAACTTCATCTACCTTGGATGTACTAGGACTAGGCCTTAATAACTGTAGTGGTGTAGCTTCTACGCTTAGCCTATGAAGAGCTTGACTTGGAGGATTAGTAGTTTCTAGAAAAGTAACTAGTGCTTATATTGCTAATTGTTCATTAGGCTTGGTAGTCAATATTGACACTTCAATCTTATTCTTTTCTTGCTTGTCAATCACAGTTGCACCTTGAGTTTGTGCTGTAGGTATAGAAGTATCTTCATGACCTGTTTGAATCAATGTCCCATCTTTATCTTCTATAGAAACTTCCTACATTGACATATTTTTCACCATTGTGTTGATATTTTCCATTTTTGTCTCTTTCCTTTGGTACACTACAATGGGAATTGTAGGTTGTACCACACTGAATTGAGGGGTCTTAGATATGTATTGTGTTTCCTCCTTTGCAGATTTTTTTTTGCATTCTCAATTTCATCTATACTCACCAATATAGGATGACTGCATAGTTATGCCTTGGTGGTGGTGTCTAGTAATATCTTTTCCATGTCCCCCTCTATTAGGGGATTGATTTTCTAAGATACAACATCAAACAAATCCTTGATCTTTACTATATCTATGTCTGCATCTATCACATGTTGCGGACTAACATTTGACATCTTTATATCAGGTATACTCTATCCTTTTTGCTGCTCTACTTCAATTGTTGCCTATGTATCTACATTCTTTTCAATGCCTTCCACATGTGCATCTTTTTCAATGTTAAATTTAGTAGCCTCAATTACTTCTTGCTCACCTTTTTCTTCACCTACCTCAATAGGTGTCTGCTCAATTTCTTTAGGTGTTTGCCCAATTTCTTTAGGTGTTGTTAGTCCATATATTACTTTCCCTAACTGAGTGGACTTCTGAACAATATCCTCAATGTCATTTTGCAAAATATTGAATGTCTTGTATTTAGGAGTAAATATCCTTGTATAATTCTTAATGGCCTTTGATATTGTAGCCTCATCCAATTCTAGCATCACACTTGCTAGTGTAGTCTCTCTGATTTGCCTTTCTATATTGAGACTAAACTACCATTTTTTCTCAACTTTGTCATATAGACTCTTGGGTATAAAGTTGGAAAGCTCAATTGGAGTTTTCTTGAATGTTTCCATCATGGCATATATTGACTCTTCTACTTGGTTCATCTCAATCTTTCCAATTTTTTCAAACTCAACATGTGTGAATCCAGATAAGTAGTCATTATTCTTTATATTCTCACACAAGTTGTCCAAATCAAAATAAGGAATATGACTTAACACTTTGAATTGGTTGTTTTCATTAGAATTTTTCCTCTCCTCATTTGATTTGGCTAGAGCAATGTATTTTCTCCTTTCTCTCTTCTCAGACTCATCTTCTTGTGTAGCTATCTTGGTTCTCTTTCCTTTTGACTTTTCCACTTCTTGAACCTTCTTAGTAGTAGCTCTTATGCTAGCCATGGTAGTAGGCATTGAAAATTTAGGTTGCATAGTTATTATAACCTTCTTGGGTTTGCTAACTATTGGAGCTTTAGCTTTTCTTTTATTCTTCTCTTTAGCTACAGGTGCTTAATTGGCTTCTTCTCCCTCAACACCTTCTTCAACATCATCATCTTCATTGTCATCTTCTTCTGCATCTTCTTCTGCCCCTTCACCAAATTTTTCTTTGAGATTCTTAAAATTTTTGTTCTTCTTCTATATCACAAAGGTTGTCTTCAAGTCCATAGTTATCTTTGACTTGGATACATCATAGTTACTAAAGGTTGTGGCCTTCTTATCTACTTCTCTTGCCAAGAAAGTAGTAATTGTTACAAATGCCTCATCCACATTTATCTCATAACCTTGAGGCTTTAGCCATCTCACCCTTGGAACTATAGCCTAAACACATGTGAAGTTAGTATCAACTAGAAAGAAAACATCATTGAAATGCTTCTCAACTAGTGACACTGGTATCTTCATTATTTTTTTCATTGACTTCTTAAAGTCTTAAAAGTAGCTAGTCATTATAGACTAAAAATTTTCTCCAAGTTGCTCAATGTATTCACCTATCTGCACTACAATAGATCTATTTTTCTTCCATGCAACTTTACCAAAAGAAGGAAATGTGTTTTGTACATAGAAAAATATACAAACAAGTATTGAACCAAACTTGCACTGTGCACTCTTGGATTTCCTTATGGCTCCCAAGTTTTCTAATAACTATTGTAATTGTAACTCGACAAGGTCATAAGAATGATTCTTCTTGATTATCTTGTAGCCTACATCAACAACAATACAAGGTACACTGTTCAACCTGCTAGATTGAAATTTTTTTTCTGGAATTATCCTTACTCCAAAAAAAATTAGGTGATCTATGATGGTAACAATTGTCATTCCTCTATTATTCCACACAACCCCTATGTTTTTCTCAATAACCTCTTTTTCATTACTTCTCATGGTCTTGGGTCTATCTAAGGTTGGATACCCTATTACCATCTACAAAATCCTCTTGGTAACCTTGATAGGTCCATCCTCTAACCATATAGAGTTTTCATGAACCCTACTCAAAACAATCTTTATCCACTATGCCTTGAAAAAATTGGGGAAATCTAGGGCACGAGTTAACCCTTTTCTCTCTACAATCTTAAATTCCTCCTTTGATATTTTTTTTTCACATATCTTTCCATATAGGTCTCTAATCTCCATGTTACCTATGCTATACACCTTACATGTGTAACAACATCTTACATGTTGAATCATTAAAACTTGTGGTGGTATTATCGATAGTACATGAGATAGATCTTGCTTGTATGCAATGTTAAGGAATTGCTCTAAAGTTTGGTTGTCTAATCTCATTACTAATTAATTGAACATTTAAAACTTCCTTTCCCTCCTTAACCTTAGTAGAAGAAGAACTATATGCCATATTAATTACCTAGGGTTTGTGAGAATTCAAAAAAAGTAGCTTGGCACACAATAAATACCTTCACAAATCTATTGAATGGTGTTAAATAGTGGTTGAATCTAGTCTGCAAACACTTGGAATGATCTCTTCAATTCACCTTAAGCTCTTCATGCTCTCTCCAAATTTGAATGATGTCAATGAATTTAAAATTGACCATATAGCCCTTAAAACTTTGTAATTAATGCTGAGTGTTTACACTGCTATAAGCTCAGCTTCAATAGTAACCCCAACTCACTTGGCTTCAATGTAATTTCCTTCAAGCTCAACAACCACTATGAGATTTTCCAACACTATCACCTATGATAGCTTGACATCAACTAGATTTCACTCAGCAACTTAAGTGAAACTTTTTATGCTTGGTAGCAACATGAAAACTAATAAAACTTAAATATTTCTTCTAGGTTCTAAATTTCTTCATGCATATATCATCTTTTTAGAACTAAATCCTTGGAATTGATGTATGGTATATCATTTAAATATCAATCCCACACATACCTCTTGATTGCTTAATTGGGGATGGTGTGATCACCTTACCCATTGGGTGAAGTGATCCTGTGAGGCCTCAACCTAGCCCATCATAGTAGTTTATTTATGTTTTAGATACTTTATATTTTGAGACCTTGTTATATGTCAGACCTATTCTAGATTATTTTCCAAGTTGTTTGATATTATGAGATGTTTTATTTTTACGATGATTAGTTATGATGTTAGAACTTATTGATGATGCTTGATGATTTTTTACATTCATGTACTTGGTTGGTTATTTTATTGAGGAGTATGAAATTATGTTTGAGTGCAAAGAATAGATGAATCATATATTTTAAAATACGAAATGTTGGAAATGGTCATATCATGCTTAGTTGATTTTGATGGTATTATAAAAATGGAAAAATATTATTTGAAATTCAATTGAGATATATTTTATGTTTTGATTCAATTATGAATACAAGATTTATTTAGGATTTATATATGCATATGATATATATATCTTGGACTTCTAATATGCAGTTTGAGTGTGCAGGAAATATAACCATGGTAAAGTGGAGAACCAAGACTATACCTTTGTATCTACTGAGAATGCCAAGGCTACATCTAATGAAGAGATCTTAGCCTCATTTTTTAGTATTTTACTTTGTGAATGAGTGTGTTAGATTAGATTTGCCACTTGTAATGTTAAGTGTATATTTTATAGTGTCACTTGGCATTTATATTTTTATGTGTATAAGTGGCAAGTCAGTTTTAGATATTGGAAAAAGACATCCAACCTTATCATAACTAATTAGAAATTTTTAAGTTATATCCCCTTCCGTAAAATTAGCATGTGAAGGCTTTTATTAGATTAAATTTGGATTTTAAGTTTAAGGTGACTTTATAGGGATTTATTAGAGTCCTAGGGTGTTCTTTTGGTACAATTAAGATACCTACATGTTAGTATTAAATGTTAGGGATTTAATTTTGACTTTACTTTAGTATTACGAAAATGGGAAGAAATCCCATTTTCAAGTATTGCAAAAATGGGAAGAAATCTTAACCAACTTCTCACCTTATCTTCAATGATTTGGAGTTCTAATAAAATAGGGAAACTTAGGTGGAGTTAAAGTGATTTTTCTCTTTCATGATGGAGAAAAATAAGGAGTTTAGTTTCTTATTAAAGGGAATTTTGAAAATAGATTTTTCATTCACCCACTCTCTAGTTTTAGAGATTTCTATTTTTCGGAGGTCTGATCAAGGAAGGATAAATGACTCTTCTCACATTGGTTCATTTTCCATAGTTTGGAGAAAGGTTGAAGCTTTTGCCATATTTTAGGAATTATTTATTGTATAGTTTTACTAAATAAAAGTTGTGTAAATTTGGCTACAGATGCATATGTGTATTGTCCATGTTGTATTAGTGGGTGTGAATGAATTTCTATTATTTTTCTTGTTTTCTTTCTCTTTGATTTTGAGAGTATGATGTTATGGGTGTGAATGAAGTTATTTATAAATTTAGTTATAATTACTTTTATCTATTACTATTGAAATTTATTTGTTTATGTGATATTTTGTAATATATTTTACAATACTAAAATTATACGATATATAATGAATAAATTAACATTATACTTCTTTTTAAAAATATTTTAAGTTTACTTTATTAGTTAATTATTACAAAAATTAATAACTTTTTCTATTACAATGATTTTACAACAAGTACATGCCACTATGTGGAACTTGTCTACTTTTGTTCATACATTATCCATCCCCACCAAATATCCTCCTTAGCATCCATGTGTTATCACCATCTTCATGTCTAGGCTTAACAAAAAATAAAATAAGATAAAGAGTCATCTTCTTTGTCTCATGTAAGCTTTAACTTTCCCTTACTAAATAATCTTTTATTTCTCTCCTTATTAGGAAGATTCTAGATAAGAGGAATATATACCATTTATGAGATATGCATGATTTATAAGATTATAGTTCTGATTTTACCTTAGTATAATTAGTTGTAATATTAAAACTTAAAATAAGTAATATTTAAATTAAGAATTATATTTAGATTATTTAATAAGTAAATAAAAGTGGATTTAGAGTTTGACTATTTTTAGACTATTTATATACTTTATTACCATTTTTCAAGGGATAATTAATATGATTAAAATAATACAATTATGTAGATTAATCATGTGAATTTAGTTAATTCCACTCTTTATATATGTGTCATATGATGCTAAATATATTTGATCATGTCTCTTGGTCTATAGAATTGAGTGGTTTAATTATTTTAAATTCTTTTTTTGGGCATAGGAAGCCACGTACTTTATTTTTTCTATCATATCTATCTAGTTTTGTTGCAAAAATAATTTAAAATATAAATTAGTTTAATATGAATATAAGTTGATCCCTGTCTATGTATTTTATAATTTGCTTGAGTTGGAGTCTTGTGTTATATGTGATATTATATAGATGATAAAGATGTTTACAAATTTCATTGTTAGTTCATAGTATATTACACCCTCCTATTGATGGTTATTCTTGTAAGGTATGTGTTACATTGTCTTAATGTAAGATGATATTATGGATTGTAGAGGATAAGTGCATTTTCTTAATATTGCATGGATGTTTAGCTTACATAGTATTTTACCTAACTATAGGGTGATGTTTCTAAATGTGTAGATCTTAGAGATTAATATATAGTTAATATTTTGGGTTGGTGGCCTATATGTTATTCTAGTGAAATAAGGATGGAGGGGTGTGTGTTATAACAACAATTTACACTACACTACATTGTCAATATTTCCTATGTATTAGTTTATATGTATACATGAGTTGTATTAGGAAAATATAAGTTATAGTAAGATTGTTAAAGGCACTCATCCTATAGCGAACCTTGCATTAAGAGACTACTATGGTATTACTAGTTAAACTAAACATTAGCCTTGGAGGATGTTAAGGAAGATAGTTGTACTATTGGTATATGGACCAAATGGTCATGTATCATTTTTTCACCTTATAGAACTCTTCATTTATCTTGTCTTTCACTATGTAGATCAATCATGTTGTCATTCATATGGTCAATACAATTGTAGTTAGGAGACAATTGAATTCCTCCTTCCCCTTAGTGACCCAGGCATGGCCACATTTTGATTGTGATGTAAATCATGTAATCAGTGTGATTTAGTATTTTTTTTAGTTTTTGTTATAATTTTTGTATTTTGTTTCTCATTATTTCATGTCAACAATGTAAAATGTGATGTTGGGCTACTCAGCCAAATTTTCTAAATGATGGTCCTATCTTGCCTCTAGGACATGCCTTTTTTTTTTATTAAAAGTTTTCTAGTATGACCACTCTTGATTTTCTTTCATTTTATACTTCGTAATTATTTATTTTATCTTTAGTTTTATTTTTCATTATGAGGTGTTTTCTTGCAGATTTTGTTGGCAAAGTAACTTGTGAATGATCAAACCATAAAGGGATTCCTAATGAATTAGGTAGGAAGTGTATCATTAGGGTGTAAAATTTAGTGGATCTATATATTCTCACCCACTACTATATTTTAGTAGGAATAGCTAGCCTCCTTTGACTATTGCAAGTCAGGGCTAGATCACCACATAAGATTAGTGAAGGATTGTAGGTTAACCTAGTGCATTATAGATAAAGGACTTTTGTTAAGTGATAATAGGTTTAGCATGATAGGTATACTTTATTTTTATTTTTTGGGTAATTCTCAAGAGGAAGTCATAGGAAAAGAGGGGTAGAATGTAGGACCCCTCCTTGTCATTTAAAAATATATATAGAACGCTTTGGTAATTTTCTATATAAGATAGTTTTAGATGCTTTATGATTGAGGCACCTTTGTATACACTGTGTCTATATATCTATATATTATAATCAATAAAATTGGAGTGTTGAAATGAGAGAAATTCCTTTTGCACATGTGTTAATATTTATGATTTCAAGTGATCATTTGATGATGTTACAGAATTATTTCTTACTTATTTATTTTATTTTTCGTGTTATTTATTTGGGAAATAATTTTGATGTTGAAAATTGAATTAAGGTTAAGTTCATTTTAGTATGTAAATATTTATATCAAGCTTTTGCCACAAAATGCAATGCTAATAGAAAACAAGATGATTATTTTGAACTACTTCTCAAAAGAAACCTTGCCACCTATATTCTTTTATATGATTAAAAACATGCCAAAGTACAACTACTCTCTCTATTCTGTACCCAAAGATGATGAAGCATTAGCCCAAGCTTTGCCCTAAATTAGGAGAGAAAGAGTGAGATGGATTCTAGCCAAGAAGGCAATCACTCTTTAACACATGGAGTGTCAAGCAAATAGATCAACAAATTCATGAGAATGCGCTTCAATGAGATCATAATACCCTTATCTTTTTTATGATCTCCAAGAGGAGGTTCATGAATAGGGGGGAGGTTGTGAAGCCTCAACCTAGCCCATCATAGTAGTTTATCTACATTTTAGATACTTTAGATTTTGAGACCTTGTTATATGTTGGACCTATTTAGGATTATTTTTCAGACTATATGATATTATGAGATGCTTTATTTTTATCATGATTATTTATGATGTTAGAACTTATTGATGATGCTTGATGATTGTTTACATTCATGTACTTGGTTGGTTATTTTATTGAGTATGAAATTATGTTTGAGTGCAAAGAGTAGATGGATCGTATATTTTAAAATCATGAAATGTTGCAAATGGTCATATCATGCTTAGTTGATTTTGCTAGTATTATAAAAATGGAAAAATGTTATTTGAAATTTAATTGAGATATATTTTATGTTTTGATTCAATTATGAATACAAAATTGATTTAGGATTTATATATCTTGGACTACTGATATACAATTTGAGTGTGTAAGAAACATAACCATAGTAAAATGGAGAATCAAGACTATACCTTTGTATATATTGAGAATGCCAAGGCTACATCTAATGAAGAGATCTTAGCCTCATTTTTTAGTAGTTTACTTTGTGAACATAATGTGAATGAGTGTGTTGGATTAGATTTTCCACTTGTAATGTTACATGTATATTTTATAGTGTCACTTGGCACTTATATTGTTATGTGTATAAGTGGCAAGCCAGTTTTAGATATTGGAAAAAGACATCCAACCTTATTTATAACTAATTAGAAATGTTTAAGTTATATCCCCTTCCATAAAATTAACATATGAAGGCTTTTATTAGATTAAATTTGGATTTTAAGTTTAAGGTGACTTTAGAGGGATTTATTAGAGCCCTCAGGTGTTCTTTTGATAAAATTAAGTTACCTACATGTTAGTACTATATGTTAGGGTTTTAATTTTGACTTTACTTCAGTTTAAATTACTTTTCTAACCCTTTTAAAATTCTATTTTTTGAGTATTGCAAAAATGGGAAGAAATCTTAAAAAACTTCTCACCTTATCTTCAATGAGTTGGAGTTCCAATAAAATATGGAAACTTAGGTGGAGTTAAAGTGATTTTTCTCTTTCATGATGGAGAAAAAGGAGTTTTGTTTCTTATTAAAGGAAATTTTGAAAATAGATTTTTCATTCACCCACTCTATAGTTTTAGAGATTTTTTGTTTTTTGGAGATTTGATCAAGGAAGGATAGAGGGCTCTTCTCAAATTGGTTCATTTTCCATAGTTTGGAGAAAGTTTGGAGCTTTTGCCATATTTTAGGAATTATGTACTATATTGTTTTAATAAAGTTGTGTAAATTTGGCTACAGATACATATGTGTATTGTCCATGTTGTATTGTTGGGTGTCAATGAATTATTATTATTATTATTATTTTTCTTTCTCTTTGATTTTGAGAGTATGATGGTATGGGTGTGGAAGGACATAACTCACCCTTGGGAGGGAAGAAGTGGCCTTCAAGTGAAGGGGTTAGTTGGGCCTTTCCCTTGAGTATAGAGTCTCTTCCCAAGAAGGGAGAGGGATACACATGTAGTATGGGCTACATGTGCCAGTACAATATTGTTATGTACTTTGGGGGTAGTAAGGGGAGAAATTTTGTGAGAGTTGGTAATTATTTTGTATTCCTTGTGAAGGCAGATTTTTTATTATTATTTGGCTGCTCCTTGGTGTTTTAGGCACACCTTCACCCATTATATTGGTTGTTATGGTAACCTATTGTGTAAGCTCAAAAAGGGTGTTAAATTTTGTATCTTATAATTTTTATTTTATGTGGTTATACTTGATTGTTCTCCAGTTGGTCTTGGTTCTCCAAGCTTGGTGGGTGGTCTCATAGAGACTTAGGTTGGGAGGTGAGTTCTCCATGATTTTTAGTGTTTTTTCTACAAGTTTCATATGGATTTATGTTGAGGAAAATCTTGGAAAATTTCATTTTCTATTGGAGATTTCAAGATGGCTTATTATGAATATTTGTAAAAGTTCTATATTGTAAAAGATCACGTGTAGATCTTCATTTATGTAAATCTTGTTTTATTGTACGACCTAGGTGTGATTATAATATTGGAAGAGACATGTCAAAGTTGTAAATACATTTCACTTTGAATATTTCTTGGAATATGATTAGATGTATTTGAAAATTTGTAGCAATAATCTATAAATGATTTGATATGGTTTTTTAAAGTGTTTCAATTTTAATTTTATTATTGTTATTGAGTAGTGTGTATGTGTGTGTGTGTGTGTGTGTGTGTGTGTGTGTGTGTGTGTGTGTGTGTGTGTGTGTGTGTGTGTGTGTGTGTGTGTGTTTTGTTCAAAATTTTGGGTATGACAGATCCCATCTGAACTTTATGTACTACAATATTTCTTCTTCTTCCATGTTTTGTTCATCTGCACTTTAACTTCTTCAACATGTGCCTTTTCTTTGCCTTTGTTGAACTCACTGCTTGGTGTCTTTGACTTTGTTGGACAATGTCTGCTTATGTGACTAGTCTTTAAGAAACTAAAATATGTAATCTAATTTAACCATCTACTATAATCACTTTTGAAATGTGGTCTTATATAGTTCTTAGAAACATGTCCATACTCTTGACAATAGTGACAACTACATCTATTATTATAATCCCAATTATAAGAGTTGTCATTGTGCTTTATCTTTGTCTACTTGTTTGATGACCACTTGGGCTTTGATTTGCATGCATATGCTCTATGTTCAAAATTATGATAGTTATAGAAGTATCCTTCAAGTCTTTGTGTGCTTATGGTCTTGGTTCTGCATTGATGTATCTAATGTCCTTGTTTGTTGCACTTGTGGCAATGACCCATGAACTTTTTCTTAGGATTCTGATTTGTAGTCTTGCTCCTACAAACATTAGCAGTATGTCCTAATTTTCCACAATTATGACAAGTAGGTTTGGAGTTTTTACCATTGTTTCTCCTTTGTTCACCACTTTTGGATGATTCTCCTTCTTCAGTGCTGGTGTAACCCAATATAGTAATATCACTATTAGATCTAGGAGATCTCATCAATTTCTCAAAATACTTGATGGCTTCACTTGGTTTGTTGAAACTTTCAGTAAATTCCTTTTCCCTTCTTAGATCATTTCTCAGTTGTTCATTCTACAAATTTAGTGTTTTGATTTCAATGTCTTTTACATTAAATTTATGATTGACAATCATCATTTGAATGTTTCCAGTTGCATGTGAAAAATCCTATTCACCTCTAATGTCTTATCTTCTAGTTTGTTGCTCAGCATCATTTTTTCATCTTCAATCATGAATTTGTCCTTTTTAGCTTTCTTTTTCTACTCAATCACCTTATATAGCAATATTGATTGGAATTCTTGTTCTATCTTAAGATTTTTGACCTCTTCAGTTAGGGATCCACTCTTTTCCATCAGTTCTATGACTACTGAATCAAATTCACTTGCATTTACATCTGAACACAATTTAGTAGTGTCAATCTCTTGGTATTATGTGTCATTCTCTTTAATTGCTATCTCTTTCCTTCATTTCAATGATCACATCAACTCATATCTTGCTTCATTCAACTAATGTAGGGTAAGTTGTATTTCAATCTTCTAGTTCTCAATAGTCTTTCCAAACTTGTATATTTCTATCTCTAAGATATTTCCTCAAAGATGCAAAGCTTTCCCTTCCAAAGAACTATGCTTTGATACCAATTGTTGGAAATAGAGTATGGGAAGTAAACTCTAAGAGGTGGGGCATGAATTAGTCCTTCAAAAATTTAACCATAAATTCATTCACCACACATCCATCTCATAATTTGCATGTAAACTGAAATACAAAATTAAGCATATACAACCATAGCATGAAAATAAATAAACATTCACACATATGACACTGTTGACATATCAATCAAGTTTTTTATTAGTGACACACACTTATTTAGATTTTGTATAGCTGCTAAGATCATTGAACAATTTATAGTGTTTTCCATGTAATTCAGTAGCCACTGAGCTTCTATAGTTACTATCGAGTCCTTTGGACTCTTCCTAGTGGTTACTGAGTAGATTCAATTAGTGTGAAGTTTAGCAATGCAAATCGAGAAGTTCAGTATATACCAAGGTTATCAGTGGTTATCGAGTTCATAGTTTACGTGATGCAAAGCCAGTGGTTACTAAGAATTGTAGTGTCTATCTAGCTCTTATTTCATATGATGTGAAGGTATTATTGACCGAGCCACTCCATGGTAACCAAGTGATTCAATGTTTGTCGAGTTGCACAATATCTAGTGAGTCACTAGTGTAGACCGAGTTCAAGACTACTTGAAAGTGATTAGTATGGACTGAGCTTCTATGTTCACCAAGAGCATGATGATGCCAAGTAGTGACAATGGATGTTGAGTATTAGAACCTCATCAAGTTACTTTTCAGAACTCGAGTATCTTCATAGTGGCTGATTTTGTCATATTTGTGTTAACTTGTGTCATGGCTGACTTTGTAATTTTGTAAATTGGATTGGTATATATATGTGATGTATTGTATTATATCAAAATAGTATGGAATGTAATGTATATGTAATGCAAGTGCAAGAATGTGAATGTAAGCAATAGATAAAAATTTATTAAGCCCATATTAGCATAATGAGCAAAAATGACAAATCTATAATAGAAAGGTGATCAATGCATCAAGAAATCTCTATCAACAAACTCAGTTGCAAATCAAAGATCTACTAATTCATCCTAATTGGTGAACAAGTCAAAATCCTTTAACAAGGTAGACCTAACAGTCTTTTCTAAATCTCTTTATCAAGTGCATACTTCATTATACACTTGTAAATCCTCTCATAAGGTGGACCTAGTAGTCTTATTTGCTCCTAATAGGGAAGATTATCAAAAGTGATCAATTTAAGCCTTAACAGGCCAACTTTATACTGTAGTACTAAAGTTTTGTGGGTATCATCCCCACCCTAGTTTTTCTTTCTATTCGGAAGGTTTCTGGGTCACCAAATCATTGTGTTCAAGTGTTGTGGATGCTTTTATATTTTTCAATTTCTCATGCATATAATTAGATCAGATGTGATGAATTAAATGGTAATTGATTTATTAAAATTGGTAGAAGTTTTAGAAGTTACTAATTTACCCCTCCCCTCTCAGTAACTTAGCATATACTTGAATATTTCCAACAATTGGTATTAGAGCATTGTGATTCTCAGGAGAAAGTTTAACAGCTTGAACAAAGATCAAGGATATGGAGATATTCAGACTTGATAAGGCTATTGACAATGAAAAGTTAGATCTATAAATGGCCATTGTATGACTCAAGAAAGCTAAGGAGCAACTTCCCCAATCCCTAAAAATAAGAAAGGAACTTGCAAATCAAATGAATGACCATCTCTAAATTGAAAAAAGAATTGAAGACTTTTTCCCTTCAAGTAGTTCAAATAAAGCAAATGATGCAATCAAAGAACTCCTAGAGAAGAATGGTTCCCTGCAAGAAGTAAGAAAGCTGAAAAGAGAATAAGAAATTTAGTCAGTGAGGTTATGTGAAATCTTGGAACAAAGGAACAAGATAAAAAAAGAAATGGATGGAAGGAACAATGAGATCTAGAACCAATCCCTTTAGCATGCAAACCTTATGGATCAAATCTCTAATGAAAATGAGGAAATTGTAAGCCAAAGACAAATCAATGAAAGATTAAGGAATGATCTAAATTTAGAAAGACAAGTTAATGAAAGAATAAAAAATGAGCTAAGATCTGAAAAGCAAATCAGTGAAAGATTGAAAAATGACCTAAACACTAAGAAACAAATCAAAGAAAGAATGATGAAATCTCAAGCAGACATGATTCAACTAAATGAGAAAAACCTCTATAGGAAAAAATGAAAAGTAGGAATTGGATACAAAGAAGAAGGTGAATCCTTCAAACAACGTGCTCAAAGGAATCAAAGACCAACTTGCAATCACTATGGTAAGATGGGTCATACATCTAATAGATGTTGGAGTAACAGAAAAGAAAAATTAAATGGAAAATGCTACAACTAAAATCAACATGGTCACAAGTCTAATGAATGCAAAGAGAAACCAAAATTTGAAGGCAATTGTCATAAATGCAAGAAACATGGACACAAGACATCAGAATGCAAAACAAAGACTTTGAATCTTGCAAAGAAAATTGTGAAAGCAATATTTGGTTGGGATTATAATACCTGGTGTAGATGCCATTACTATGGAGAATATAGACGCATTGATATGAATTTTTTTAAACATCATATGAGAAAAAGGGATACCACTATAAGATGTTACATTTGTACAAAACTTGGTCATGTAGAACAAGAATTAGTATGCAAAGAACATTAACAAATAAAGTAAACATTCACAAACCAAAAACTAAATTCACATATATGCTTAGACAAAGGAAGAAAACAAGAAGTGCAAACCTCACAAGAAAAAGCACTCCATGCTTTCTTGATTCTGTAGATGTGTCCTTTTGCTGTGGATGTATGCTCAAGATGCTCAAAAGCTGCTTCAATGGAGATGGGTAATGGCAAATTGGTAGCTTTGTGAGCTCTCAATTTGGCATTATAAGGGTATGGTTGATGGCTTTGGTTCTCAAAATAGCATGGTAACTTTAGCTCCAAGATTGTTGATGAAATGGCTTGGGATGGGATTCAATTTATAGGATAAGGGGTAGAGGGATGGAGGGCTTAGATGCAAGGATGGATGAAGGCTTAAGGAGGGCTAGGATGCACTCAAAGGAGAGCACATGGATTGTGCTTGTTTAGCACCAATGGGAAGGTGACACTTGTCACAAGGAGGATGAGTGTGAGAGGGTAGGGTAAAGGGTTGGTTAAAGGCATGATGAGTGGGGTTGAGTATGTAAGAGGGATGTAAGAGGAATGAGTGTGGAAGAGGGAAGAGTGTGGAAGATGGGTGTAAGAGTCATGAGTGGGCTTGTAAGAGTCTTTTATGTTTTGTAAGAGCACTCATGACTTAGTGGTTGGGCTTTTTGAGGGGAGACTTTGGTTTGGATTAGGAAAGTCTTAAACTTGTTTAAGGAATGTGACAACATTAGGGGGTGGATTAGGCTTGGGTTTAGGATTAGATTAGGGATGTTAGAGATGTGCAAGTGGATGGCATTAATGAGGGTGGGTGAGTTAGTGGCTAAGCTTGGTTAGTATGGGTGGATGGGGTGGATTAGGCTAAATGGGGGATTAGAGATAGGTTAGGGGTTTTTGAATTTGAGGATTTCATTTATCAAATAGATTTATTTAATAAATGTGGATTTTTGGAATTAGATAGGAGAAAAGGATTTAATTGATAAATAATAGATTATTTGATTTATCAATTAGGACTATAGATGATTAATTAAATTAATCAACTAGGGATGACAAAAAATAAGAATTTAATTAATGATGCCTTTAGAGATGGCTAAATTAGATTACCAAAGCAGTGTAATCAAATTTAGGTGTCTACAGGTCATATTGCCAAGAATTGTATGAATACTGGTAAAATTGAAGATGAGAAGAAGGCAAAAGCTAATAACATTTGAAAGTAGATGAGACAACAATGGATTCCTAATTTTGTCAAGGATATTGGTCCAAGTAATGATGGTCAAGTCAATCAAGAGTTGAGTGACTCTACCACTTCTAATTAAGTTCTTAGGGAAGAATTGGAACCAAGATATCAAAGAAGACATCAAAATTAGTTCCAATTGAAAGGTGATAAAGATCCAAATCTGTATGCAAGATACAAAGGGATCACTAAACAAGATTTGTATCAATTATTACCAAGTTACCTTCTCTACCGAGTGAGGTCGAGTCATAGACTCCACCAAGCAAGGTTAGGAGTAAAATAAGCACTTATAGACTTCTTTGAGTGATCAAGATAGAGTAGTGGATTACAACCTATCAAGCATTATGTTAACTCATCTACCACCATACTGAGCATTAATGGAATTTTTTTAACAAAAGGCATGAAAGTGAATTCATTTTTCACCATGAATTTTCAAAGAGCTATTGTGAAGTGCTATTTTTTGTGCGATCAAGTGACTTGAGAAAATTTCCTACAATTGTTTGTGAAGTTCTCTCAAGCTACAATGTGAAAATGGCATCTAGCAACACTAGCAAGGAAAAGAAAGGTTATGATATGTTAGTTTGAGGTGTTGAATGGAAGGTGCCAAACTTCAAGCTCATGCCTGTGATTGCAAAAACCCTAGACCCTAGCAGAGCTCAATCACAAATCCCTCCCAAGGTAATTCTTATTAATGATATTAGAACTCATTTTAAATGTATAATTTAAGAAATTGGTACTTTTGAGATGGATGATGCCCTATCTCAGTTGTGTGTTGATGGAACCCTCAAACCTGAGCATCGACCTTTGGAAACAAAAGGTTTAACTCACGTTCCCCATATGCCCTGAGAGTTTCAAGTTAAATGGATTAGGTATATTCTTAGCCAAGTGCACAGTGGTCAATTATGGTTGGAGTAGCCAATATTGATAACCAAAAAGATGATTCATCAAATAACTAGTCTTCTCATGCTCGCCAAAGCCAAAACCACCAAAACCCTAGGTTGAGTTGAGTTGGAAAAGAAAACCCTAGCCAAGAGGGATGGAAGAGGCATGAAAATAAGTAGTTTCATAGATGCAAAACTCAAGTAGGGTATTCATGTTATAGCTCACAAGATATATAGTTCAAGCCATCTCAACAATGTATCATGTGAAGCTATGGACTTGGCATGCAAAGTGGTGAAGAATAACTTGTCTTATGACCTCACTGAGTTGTTATTGAGGCAATTCAACAAAAATATGGAAAGCATTAGAACCTCAAAGAATAATCCTTACAAATTTAGTTCTCTATTAACATGTTTATTCTTTTATGTGCATTTTTTTTTCCCTTCTAAAGGCACTATAGTCTGGAGAAAGGATGTGCCAGTATTGTACCAAATAAATGAATAAATTGTCGAAATGGAAGAAAAATATGGTAGAATCATGGAAAACTACTTCTATGTGTTTAAAGACAATATGAATAATAGGTTCAAAATACCTAAGAAGTTAGCTGAGGATTACAAGGATGATGTGTGTTTAATGGCTGATTGTGACAAGGTATACATCCAGGCAGTCAAGCCTAGAACTGTATAGGTAAAGCCTCTTGGCTATGAAGTAAACATTGATGAGAACAAGGATACCATTGAAGCCCTTTTCAATGAACCTATGGATCCCAAGGCCCCTTACTTTGGCACCTATGATGAAGCAAAGGAAGGAATAGAGGTAGAAATAAAGCTACCTCAGGTAGTTAACAAAGGAAAGAGGAGGATAGCCAAATTGAAAACTACTGCACCTCTCATGTTAACTGAGGGAAAAAGTGAAGATGAAGAGTAGGTAGAGGATGAAGAAGAAATAGAAGAAGAAGAAGAAGAAGAAGAACCTTTGAAGAAAAAGGGCAACGTGATCATCACCAAGCCTTCAAAGGCATCCACTACAGTCTTCACAAGGAGGTCTAGGAAGAAAGGAAGTGATATTGTTTTTAGCAGAGCTCCTTCCACCTTTCAAGAAAAGTTGAAACAAATGGAAGAAGGAGTTGGTATAAAAAACTTCAAATCTTTGAAGTATAAGACTAGGACAGAGGCAAAGCAGAAATAGGTTGAAGAACTAGTGCTGTCCAAAATGGGAAAATAGAAGTATTCACTAGACCAAATCGCCTCTCAAATCTCTAATGAATTGTTAGAGGAAATAAAGCCAAGATGGGACTTTGCAATGCAAACAACAAAAGACATATATTCACAAACCCTAAGGCAGTTACTACTGAGCATGACAGATGCTAAGGTAAAAGAGTCTTTAAAGAAAAATGAAGATAAAATGACTCTAAGGTTTAATATATGTTTAATTTTGATCAAAGATATAGAGCATGTAGTTAAGAATGCTACAAAAATGTGGAAGAACATTTATCTCTTCATAAACCAAGTGACTTCCCAGTGGATGTAAAGGATGATGAAGAAGAAGAAGGTAAGGATGAAGAGGATGATGAAGGATTAACTCATTATGTTACTATTGATTATGAAGAATATAATGAGAAATTAGCTAAAGAAAAGGAAGAAGAAGAGGAGCAAGGTGCAGAAGCTATCGAGGAAGATAAGGAAGATGATGAGGAGACTGATCCAATAAAGATAGCAGCTTCAGTCATTGCCTCACTTCCCCTCTCCCTCAGAAAACCCTTGACAACATCAAGTATGGAGGCAACTTCAGTAAGTGTGGTTGTGACTACATTAGATATATCAAATGTCCAATCACTCTTTGCCCCAACATAGCTCAATATATCATTGATCGAAGTGACTTCCACTTCATCAACTAAGCAGGTTACTCCACCTACCAAATTGAGTTCTTCAATCATCTCCTCTCCAATTTTGACTTCTTTAGTTTTGAGGTCATCCATGGTAAGCACTCTAATTTTCTCTACTTCAGTTTTGGATTCTACAATTTTGGCTTCATCAGTTTTGGATTCTTCTAGCATCTTTGTAAGTACTCCACTAGTCAATGCTATAACAATTTTTACTACAAGCCTGAGTATGTCTACCATTGTTTCCATTCTGGGTGCTAAGGTAATAACTACAAGGATAGTTGAACCTAAGTTTCAACTAAGTACAAAGTTTTTAAAAGGAAAGGAAATAGAAGAAGATATAGATCTAGATGAGGAAATAGAAATTCCCAAATGGGATTTCTACAATCTTTCTGTAGATCAAATGCACATGGTTGGTGAACTTCTTCAAAAAAAGGCCAAGCTGAAAAAATTAATAGAAGAGAGGGATAGAGAATATAAGATATTAGATGATGCTACAAACATTTGGATTGAGGCCATCAGAGTTGAGGTTGCCTCTTCTCAATATATTTTGTTTCAGATTGAAGAGGCAGTTCACAAGTTTAAAGAGGATACCAAGGGACAAGACAAATTGATTGAAAAAGTAGAAAAAAAGTTCAATAATAAAGTTCTAGAGCACATTGCTCAATAAATTACTATTAATCAAGTTGAATTATCAACAATTTTGGTCAATCTTGAGGCGTCCTGTTATAATGTGTCATCACTTTTTGCTAGGCTATGTGACATCATCGAGTATACCAAAGAAGTTAAGGACAAATTGTCCAAAATTGATATTAATATTAAGGCAAGTGCTATTCAAGCTCTAAATATTTTAAGAAGATCAGATTTTTGTCAGTTATGCAAGAAGAGTTGTTAAGAGAAGAAGCAAGGATCTATTCCACACTAGTTGATATCCAAAATATGATCCTTCCTATCATGGATTCTATGCAAAAACACATTGTTTGTTCAGAGACCCTGATCTAGGACAAAAACTCTCCATTGTTGATCACATGATTGAACTCTCAGTAGAAGTACAAATTGCCATTCACACATGTAAGATCTTATAGGAAAACTGGGATAAAACATTGGCAATTACCCTCAAGGTACACTCTAAATTCTTATCTCACTTTGGTATCTCTATATAAATATGTTGAATAAATCTTTGGCATTACTATCAAAAAGGGGGAGAAGAGAAGAGTTAAGGAAGAGATGAGATATGGGAGACAAGTTAAAGAGGGAAAAGAATAGATTTATAATGGGAGATATGTATATAAGAGAAAAAGTTTCATGTACATAATAGATTACATAGTATGAGGAGATATATGCTATGGTATAAATATACTTGTATGTATCTTACAAATATCAATTTTGAAAAATCTCAAAATTAGACCAAGCTAGTATCACATGGTGATGAATATAAGGTATTCAATTTTGGGCTAATAAGTGTTTTTGTCACTAATGCCAAAGGGGAGATTGTTGACATATCAATCAAGTTTTTTATTAGTGACACACACTTATTTAGATTCTGTACAACTACCAAGCTCATTGAATAGTTTATAGTGTTTTCCATGTAATTTAGTAGCCTCCAAGCTTCTACAGTTGCTATCAAGTCCTTTGGACTATTTCTAGTGGTTACTGAGTAGATTTAGTTAGTGTGAAGTTTAGCAGTGCAAACCAAGCAGTTCAATATATACCAAGTTTATCAGTGGTTACCGAGTTCACAGTTCATGTGATGCAAAGCTAGTGGTTATCGAGCATTTCAATGTCTATCGAGTTCTCAGTTCATGTGATGTGAAGATAGTATTGACCAAGACACTCCATGGTAACCAAGTAATTCAGTGTTTTCCAATTTGCACAATATCTACCAAGTCACCAGTGCAGACCGAGTTTAAGACTACTTGAAAGTGATTAGTATTTACCGAGCTTCTATGTTCACCAAGAGCATGATGATACCAAGTAGTAAAAGTGGATGTCAAGTATCAACACCTCATCGAGTTAGTCTTTAGAACCTTTGTATCTTCATATTGGTTGACTTTGTCATACTTGTGTTAACTTTTTTCATGGCTGACTTAGTAATTTTGTAAATTGGATTGGTATATATATGTGATGTATTGTATCATATCAAAATAGTATGGAATGTAATGTATATGTAATGCAAGTGCAAGAATGAAAATATAAGTAGTAGATAAAGATTTATGAAGGCCATATCAGCATAAGGAGTAGCAGTGAAAAATCTATCATAGAAAGGTGATTAGTGCATCAAGGAGTCTCTATCAATAAACTCAATTATAAATCAGAGATCTACAACTTCATCCTAACAAGTGAACCAATCAAAATCCTTTAACAAAGTAGACCTAACAGTCTTTTCTAAATCTCTTTACCGAGTGCATACTTTATTGTATGTTTGTAAATCCTCCCACACGGTGGACCTAGTAGTCCTATTTTCTCCTAACAGGGCAGATCATCAGAAGAGATCAATGTAAGCCTTAACAGGCCAACTTTATACTGCAGTACTAAATTTTTTTCCATATCATCCCTACCCCAAATTTTACTTTCTATTTGGAAGGTTTCTAGGTCACCAAATCATTGTCTTCAAGTATTGTGGATGCTTTTATAATTTCAGTTTCTCATGCATATAATTAGATTAGATGTTATGAATTAAATGGTAATTGATTCATTAAAATTGGTAGAAGTTTTAGAAGTTACTAATTCACCCCTCCCCTCTTAGTAAATTAGCATAGACTTGAATATTTCCAACATGAAACAAGATGTGATCACCTAGAGACCCCAATGAGAAGTTAAAACTAGGGTGAGGTTGACACTCACAAATCTTCACTACTATAGTTGTAAAGTGTATCCAATGAAGGTTATAATGTTTGATCATGAGACATGATCTACCCTGTGAAAGGTTCACCTTGTTAAAGGCTTACAAGATTGTTAGATCTTACCCTATTAAAAGTGTACCTAGTTAATGAACTTCAACTTACAATAAAGTAAGCACCATGTTAAAGGATTTACAACAACTTGTTAAGACTACTCTATTATAAGATTTTATTGATTCACCTATTAGAATGTCTCAACAATGATCCTATGATTAGCACTCTACTGCTAGATAATAGATCACCTCTTTGCATATATCCTTGATCCTTCTTTAATCATATGTATCACTTCTATCCTCTAACTCATTTCCTCTATTCTCCTCTAACTAATTTTGTAATGTATCTCAATTCACAATTCCTTAGCTACCATGAATGCTCTAACTTCTCTCTACACTCATTCCACTTCTTACAACATTTAGGGTGTTTCCTCCTTAAGATGACCTTGGTGACTTAGGGTTTGCTATGAATCAATGATTTTAATTCATCCATCTAGCCACTTAAATCATCCCTTTAACTGATTAGCTACATGTACTACATAAGGATTAATAATTACGATTCATTTTTATCATCTAGGATCACAAAAAAATCCTTAAGTTGGCTCCAAAATGGTTTACATAGTAGTTTGAGCCAATAAAAAGAACTATATCAAAAATTGTTTTACTCAGCATACGAAGTCCCTGATGCTCAAAATCTAAAGTCCCTAATGCTCAATATCAACTACAACTTCAATGTTGTCACTTGACATCTGAATTACTTGGCTAATACTAAATGCTCAAAACTTGAGTGACTCGACACTAACTATTTACTCGGCACTTATTGAGTAACTCACTTAGCATGCACTATCTAACATATTATGCTTGGTATGCATTACTTGTTTGGCATGAACTAAGTTCTAACTTGTCAATGACTATAGTGTATAGACACTCATATGTCAAAACCAATTTGAGATCAACAACTCTAATCCAAGGTCTCTAACTTCCATAAAGAAGAGGCATCAAACTCTTGAAGATATTTGGGGACAATGAATTGGTTAATCAAATAAAAAATTAAAATGTCACAAAGAACAACCTTCTCAAATCATACAAGCACAAACTGTAGCATCTACTTGAAGGCTTTAAGGCTTTCAATATTCAGAGTGCCCCAAGAAATAAAATAAACATGTTGATAGGCTTGCAACCATTGGTGCTCATTATGATATACCAGAGCATATTGCTGATGAAAAGAAGCAACAAATTTGAGTTTTTGTAAGGCTTGGTGTCTCAGATAATTGCACAAATTGGCAAGTAATTGATTCCAATGTGCAAAATGAAGCAAAAATTTTATGCTAGAAACCTGTCCAAGCTACAAAGTCAATATGGTGACTAGATTATGAACCTAAACTCCAACAAATTTCCTAAAGGTCTACTCACCTTAGAAGGAATTTTCAACTCTAATGATCAAGAAAGGGGCAAAGGCTCAAACTTGACTACAAAGAAGGATCACTACACACCTATCACTATTGTTGATGGAAGGACTCTCAAGTTGGGAAAGGTATGCACTAATTGAACAAGAAGTCTTCTTTGAATTATGCCAAGAATTCAATGATGTTATTTCTTGGACATATGAAGACTTAAAGGGTTTTGACCCAAGCTTATTTCAGCATTCCATAGATTTAAACCATGATGTTAAGCCTATTAGGTAGAAATGGAGGCTAGTTAACCCTACGATTGAACCATTAACGAGGAAGGAGTTATCAAAGCTCATAGAGGCTAACATTATTTTCCCTATCAGCACTTTTCATGGGTGGTTAACCTTGTTCCAATTAGGAAAAAAAGGTGGAGAAATTAGACTATGTGTAGATTTCAGAGACCTTAATAAGGCTTCTCTTAAAGATCACTATCCCCTTCCTTCTATGGAACAAATTCTATCCAAGGTTAGTGGCTCAGAAAGATTTTCCTTCTTAGATAGTTTTTAAGACTATAATCAAGTGTTAGTTCAAAAGTAAAACATATATAAGACAACATTCACTACCAAGTGGGGTACCTATGCTTATTGTAAAATTTCATTTGGACTAACCAATATAGGTGTCACATTTCAAAAGGCAATGGAGATGGCCTTCAAAGGTGCGCTTGAGAATTTTGTGCTAGTTCACCTTGATGATATAACTATCTTCTCAAAAAATGCAACAAATCATTTTGATCATTTGAGATAGGTATTCATCAAATGTAGGGAGTATGGTGTGTCGCTAAATCCCAAGAAGTGTGTGTTTGCCACTAACCAAGGAAAGCTCCTAGGGCACATTGTGTCAAGAGGTGGGCTAACAATAGATCGAGAGAGAGTAGAGGTAATTATCTCTCTTCCACTTCCCAACCATAAGAAAGGACTACAAAGTTTCCTTGGTAGGATCAACTTCATAAGAAGGTTCATCCCTGATCTTGCTTCTATGGTGAATTCTCTCACAACTATGTTGAAGAAGAACCTGATGTTCACTTGGACCAAAGAAGGGAGGGCTAGTTTTGAAGAGATCAATAAATCAATTGCATGAGCTCCCACTCTTTTCAACCCTAATTTTGATAGAGATTTCATCCTCTAGTCTCTTGGAGGAGAATCAAGCATTTCAGTTGTCCTAACACAGTTGAATTATGAGAATTTGGAGAAGCCTATTATTTTATTTAGCAAAAGGCTTAAGGATTATGAGAATAGGTACAACTATGTAGAGAAGTAGGTCCTTGTTGTTGTAAGGACTCTAAAAAAGTTTAGACATCTCATGTCTCATAACAAGATCCAACTTTTAGTCCCACATGCCAGTGTAAAAGAGTTCTTGTTGAACAATGATGTTAATGAAAAGAGACTCAGATGGATTATTAGAGTCATGTAATATGATGTGGATATTAAGATCACCAAGATTGTTAGAGGCAAGGGACTGTGTGAGTAGATGGCTTCATCTTTTGAGACACATGAGGAGGCTTCCTCTTAATTCAAGGTGAGCAATTGGTGGTGAATGAAGATCATATTGATTGGTTTCATGACATGACTACCTCCTTGATAGAAGGAAGATATCTCCAAGGTCTAGATAGAGCCAAGAGAAGAAAATTTAGATTGTAGACTACCCCCTATGTCTTGGTGGATGTAATATTGTTCAAAATGGATTCGGATGGAATCCTATTGAGATGTATACAAATTGATCATGTCAGCAAGTTACTAGAAAAGTTCCATGATGGCCCTATTGGCAATCGTTTCTTGGCTAAAATGACTACAATGAAGATAATGAGGGCTAGTTATTATTGACTAACCCTATATAGTGACTATCACAAGTGGGTGAGGAAATGTGGTAAATGTGCTTTCTTCTCAAGAAAGCAAAGATTAGTTTCCCTTTCTCTCCATCCCATCCAAATTGACCAACCCTTTGGTTAGTGGGGTTTGGATTTTATTAGCCCAATAAATCCACCCTTTAGTGATGATCACAAATGGATCTTGGTAGCCATAGACTACTTCACAAGGTGGACAGAGGTAGTGGCTTTGAAAGATGCAAAAAAAGCTTGAGTGGTTGAATTTCTTGATGGAATTGTGACCATATTTGGTGTTCCATCAACTATCATATCTAATAATGCCAAATCTTGTTGGAGCTCATATGTGCTCTTGGGCACTAGAAAATGGGATATATTTGAGCACTTCCTCAAACTACTATCCCCAAGGGAATAGATTGGTTGAATCCTCCAACAAGAACCTCATCAGAATCATGAAGATAACCAAAGGTGTTGGCATTAAAAGCTAAGAACTGCCCTTTGGGCTGACAAAATTACACTCAAAAGAGAAATTGGAAACTCACCTTTCATGCTGGTATATGGAAGGGAAGTCAGGCTTCCTACTTCACTTAAGTTTCCCTCTCTTGAGATGGCTTGTCAAATTGGAGCTAGAGGATAATGATCCCATGATAATCAAATTATCAAAACTAATTCAATTAGAAGAAAAAAAGATAGTAGGCTATGCATATAGTTGAGGCTTGACAACAATAGGTCAAAAGAAGTTTTGATAAGAAGGCTATAGCCAAATTTTTCATTAAGGGAAACCTTGTTCTTGAGTGGGATGTAGATAGAGCTAAACCTGGTAGGCACTCCAAGTTTGATGTTATGTGGAGTGGTCCTTATGTTATCACCAGTTGTAATTAGGCCAATGCTTTCTAGCTGTCCAAGCCTAATGGTGATATTCTTTCAATTCTAGTCAATGGAATTCACCTTAAGCTTTTCTTCTAGATAAGGTTAAGGTTTTCTTTATACAGTAGATTATTTTTCCTATTTTCAATAAGTGGGTGAGCACAAACCTTCTTTATAGGAGATAGCAAAGTTTTGAAGTTTTGTAGTTACAAAAAAGAAGCAGGGCTTTGTGGTTTTAGCATACAAGGTTCATTTTTTTTGTGACTCCAACCCAATGGATTGCTTAAGGCCACTAATATTATTATTAGCACACAAGTACCCCCTTAAGTTTCCAAAATTGTTAGCCATTTTCCCCCCCCTTCCAAGAATTTGAAATTTCAGGGTGATAGCAATGACTAACGTTCAATTTGACTTTTCAAATATTTTTCCATACAAGCCAATATGGGTATACAAAAAATCTTTGACCTTATTTTTATCCCTAAATCCTTAAAGATTTTACATTTCCATGTTACATCTTTATGAGGAGTCAAGTTGTGATCTTGTGATTCATCCTTGTTCACATGATCACAAGTAGTCATGTCTTAACTGTCAAGAGGGTTGAAAGCATGTGAAATGGTCAAGTTGTGGTCTACATGGCTTCACAACCATTTAAGCTAATATTCAAATACAAGTGGCAAAGTAGTGAAAGGTCCTTCACCACATGATTGTAGGTAGCTAAATACTTAAATAATTGTAGGTTGCAAGATTATAAATAATAATAGTATTTAGGTTTTATGTGTTTCACATCATCACAGGTGGTCAATCTTAATCCATAGTAAATGTTGCAATGATGCAAAATGCCTTTAATTTCTTCATCATAGAGTTAAATACTAAACCTCGAGTTCAGGTTGTGATGGTGCAACAATGAAGAACCAACTAGATTAAGTACCTTTGTGAACTTTTTGGGAGTTAATGCTAAACCTTTGTTAAGGTTATGACAATGTGAATGCTTGGAGCACATCTTTGTTGGGTTAAAGGTAAGGTTAAACTTAAAGGTTGTGATGTTATGAAACATCAAAAAGTCAAGATTCAAGTGGCAATATTGCAAAATGGGTTTGTTTGCATGATCATAAAGGTTAAATGGAAGAGCAGATGGTAGTCATGATAGTGTGATCATAATTAAGAGGTGATTGTTGCAGCTTTGCAAGGTTTGGTTCATAGTTATGGTAGAAAATTATGATGTTGTGATAGAGAATCAAGTGGTCAACAAATACAATCTTTGCACCATCATAGGTGTCCAAGATACAATCAATCTTTACATTATGACCATGTGAAAGATAGCACATGTAATAAAGTTAACATCGATTGTAGGATCGCAAGCATTTGATGCTAACCAAGAAATAGGTTGTGATGGTGTGAAGAGAAAATTTCACATTGAGTGTAGGGTTGCAATAGTTAGGGAGATAAAGAGGAGGAAAGTTGTGATGTAGTGATCAAACATGAAATGAAGATGGTTGCAGTTTCACAAGGTCAGACAGTTAATAAGAAAATTAGGTGGTGAAGCCACAGACAAATATGAAGATGCAAGGTCAACATAAGATAGAAAGTTGGGGAATTGGCAAAATACTTAGGGGACATTGGTCCACATGGTAGGTTAGATGGATTGACTTCATTTAACCATCTGATATGGCTGATTTGGCAAGGAGGCATGATTCGATGCAGTTCTTTAACGGTGAATAGGTCCTTGATTGCTTGTTAATACTATTTTGAATGTTCTCCATGCTTGGTAGATGCAAATTTCATCCTTTCTACAACTTAGTTATCCTTCTACCCTTCCAGAGTAGTAATGACTACCATTTTTTATCTCTTCATGCTCTAATTTACATGCAAAGATTAGATTTTTGGCATTTAAGTGTGGGTCTAATCAGATTTTTCTTTGATTGGAAATAATGTTTCTTTGTAGCTACAGGCAGTAGTTGAGATTTAGCTTAGGGAAGAAATTTCTTAGTTATGCTTGAGCTATAAACTCAACTTTTGTAAACCCTTCAAGGGCCAGTCTTTTCTTTGATTCTATAGTAGTAGTATTCTATGCTCTATTACTATAATTCACCCTTTTCCTATGAATGAATATAATTCTCAATTGTATCTCCTTCCATTAATATATCATACAACATCTTTTGCCTTATATTGATGTAATTCTTTCATTCTTTGATTATATGTTGCATCGATTTTTTGTTAAATGATATAGAGTGAAGTCCCTTCTTTATACCATTTCATTGATTTCTAATCTATGCATGATTGTTGAAACAAAACTAAGGTAAAATATGTGTATCTGAGGATTAGATTGACAAACTATGCTTCCTTGGGCAAGGATAAGATTGAACAATACTATTTGGTGTATAAACCCTCTTAGAGTATAATAGGTGGTTTACTTTCATGCATTCCTTATCCCTTTTGTCTCTCAATAAATAGTTAGGTACACCCTGATAGTAAGGAAATCAGCCTTCTTTGGAGACTCAATCTCTAATTACAAATTCCCACACATTTGAGATTATTTCCATGTGACATGAGGTTTCCTTTAGGTAAAACCATTAGACAAGGGTGTAAACTTTTGTGTTAGTAGACACCTTTGAAAATAGAAATAATCATGGTCCAAATTCCTTCATACTTCGGTATTTGGATAGAACAGAGCTTTCACTATCATATAATGGGTAGGACCTTAAGCTTTATCATTTTTTAGGTTCTTTCTTTCTATCCTTCATATATATGTTCTGTTGCATTTTCTTCTTGTTTTCTTCTCATTTTGTTTAGTTGTCTTTTGTGAAACCAAAGATGCTAAATTCATTTTCAGTCCCTAATGGTCTGAATCCCCAGATAGAGCTAGTTGTCACCCAAGTAAAAGCCTCATACATCTTACTCAAAATTTTCAATGACTTTTCTTCTAATCTAAGTTTTGAACTTGAACCTTGAACTCAACTAGTTCAAAGTTCAACATTCATCAATTCTTTTTCCTATTAGGTTGATATTTGTAAATCTTTTATTTTCTTTCCTTGAACTTGAACTCTAAACTAATTGAGTTCAAAGTTCACTTCCCTTGTCCATATGTTTCTCTAGACTCGATGTTATTAATGAAATTTTTTGAGTGTTGGGCATCCTTGAAATTGAACTTTGGGCAATCTTTGTTTAAATTCATATATTGTCAGTCACATTTTCCTTCTCAAAGTCAATGATGGTTTCACTCACCAAAATTCTTATACTTAAGAGCTTTGAACTTGAAATCTTGCACTTGCAAATGGTTCAAGGTTTCAGTTTGCCAACCCAAATTATGCACACAGGTCAGCAAGTGGTAGTACAAAGATTCATTGAAATCTTTCTAAAAAGGTTGAAGTGACACATTTTAATTAATAATTAATACGAAAGTTGGCAGAAATATTTTTTCACATGTCTTTGATCTCAAACATTAATTGAAGTTGATGAACTTGGAGACTTATACCAATCACCCTAACTTTGATTGTAAAATTTTTTCTCAACCCCTATTTGAGTTACACTCTACATTCTCATGTATCCCTCATTTAGAATACTTTTGGGGTGATTTTGATAATGATTATGAAGTTAGGAAGAGATGGTGGTCTAGGCTCACCTTGAAGTAGATAAATGAATTCAAACTTCATATTAATATAAAAGGTGTGAGGGAAGACAAAGATGAAGAAGTGGTTGATTCTTTTATATTGCTCAAGTCAAAGCCTTTCCTCTATGATAAATTGATTAGGATTCTCTAGAGGAAGACAACTTGCAAGATAAGGACTAACCCAGTCATCAAGAGGACTAAGAACTAGTTAAAGGAGAAAAGTTAGTCTAAGATGAGAAATATAGAGAAAGCCCCATAAGAAACCTTCATTAGCTCTAGTTCACTTCTACCTATTCATGATACTAATAAGGGTTTCACCTTTTCCTCTATATGTATTTTGAACCTTGGATTTGAAGTTGAACCCGAGGTTCAAATTTTAGTTCAACCCACAAGACCAGCAAGGTGGACTCACTCTCACACTGAGAAGAAGAAAGCCCAAAAGGCTATTATGGGAGATACTAGTATAGATCTAATTGAGGTTGAGGTTGTGACTAAACCTTCTAGAGAAATAATACAAGAAGCCATGGATTAGAATGATCAACTACTAATAGGTGATGTGAATGCACTAGGTTTAATGATTACTAATTATGCCTCCCCCACATTACAAACCCCTCCATCCAAAGGCACCTTCTCAACACCAAATTGGTTTGATTTGTCAGTGAACAAGAAATGGATCTTATTACCTATAAGTATTTTAGTTAAAGATAGGGTTGGGAAGTGTTTGGGAAAGATACCCATAATCAAAAAGCTAAAGATAGAAACTATACTAGGGATTGATGAACAAACAGGAGACTAGGTTTCCAATGTGTCCAAGCCATCCAAAGATAAAACTCTAGATGACATCAAACCCTAAGAGTAAACTATAGAGAAAAAGGTTCCCAAGGCCACTTCCAGACCTATGGATATGAAAATATTGGATGTAGGACATGCTAGGGTCTCTAGTCACATCTAGAAGGATTGGAAAGAGAAGAAAGAGTTGAAATAGTCTATATGGTTGCTGGTAGAATACATCCATAATCTACAAAATGAAAAATTTGAATGCTAACTCCAAGCTATTTCCATGATCAACATGACTTCTCTGGGTAATCATTAATTCATCAACCAAGTGAAAAGAGATAGGTCAATCTCTCAAGCATTTGATGAATGACTCGAATCTATAGTTTCTCATGAAGTTAGCTACATAGCTCATTTGGATGAGATAAAGGTGAAATACAAATAGATGATGACAAATTTGGGAACAAATCTAGGCACCTAGGTTGAAGAAAGGAAAAATGGGAGGATGTTGTGGCTCACATCACCAAAGTCCAAGAGTATGGAGTAGACAAGTTTCTAATTGAAAAAAAGAAAAAAAACTCTAGTGTGGGTGCAGACTTCTTATACATCTCTAGAACCAACCTATAATGGAGAAGCATGGTCCTTGAGAAATTCTTAGAAGAATGTTTAAAGCTAGTTAAAGAACTTGATTGCCTAAAATCTGATCTTAGATAATGATGTGAAATGTATCAACCTAGAGATTTTAGGAAACAAGGATCAATCTAATAAGATCTTGAAGGAGATAGAAGCAACTTTCCAAGACAATCTATGAGCTCTTAAAGACACCAAATAGGTCTCTCCTACAAACTTCATCATTGTTTCCCGAATAGATTTGATAATCATAATTAGTGATGATCATCTAATTATGCAGATTAAGAAGCTAGAGTATGCTTGTAGGGTCATCACCATCTTGCAATTGAGGATAGAACAACTAGGAATTTCATAGCAGAAAGAGATCATGGATTTCAAAGTCATTTACAAATATTGGAAAGATGTAAGAGGCAACACAACTTTTGGACAAGGAAAGCCATGAGATCTAGTCAACATTACAACTACTTAGCTTGAGAATAAGGCCGCAATCATTTAAATATTTTGGTTTCTTAAGTTAGTTGCTTTCTAGTTCTAGGCTTAGCTTTATCAACTCTAGCTGGAGTTAGTTTCATAACTATTTATAAGCCTTGCACAACTATATATTTTAAGTATTTTAATGATTTTTGTATCGATACTTTGGTGATTTTTCTTTAAGAACTTTAGTTATTGAGGCAAGTTTAGACTAAACCATTTTGTACTGCCATTTATTTGGATGAAGAAATAGAATCATAAATCTTCTTGGGGTATTGTGACACATCATTTTTCATTTGAGATCATACAATTTTGGTAATCTTGATTCTTTTCATAAGGAATGTTTTCTTGGTTATGATTAATGATTGTGTGTTGTATTGTATAAATGGGTTTTTATTTATCTTGTTTAGTTGAATCGATCACCTCTTTTTCAAGTTTATATAAAAAATATAATTAAGTCTATTGATTTAGCATTGAACTAGCAATAAGTTTTCAATACTTTTGCATAGTGATGGAAAAGTAGTTTATAACCTTAGTTTTTTCTAGTAAAAATATCTCATCTATTCAATTCTTTTGAAATAAAAGAGGTTATTGTTCATCATTCAAGGAGGGATTTTTGCCTCAAAACATAGAGATTTTAATCAAAATAACTCAATTATGGTGGAAGTTTTCCTTATCTCTTTTTCTGTATCTTCTTGATGAGAAGGAAAAACTATTCACTAACATGCATAGACTTTGTCAAGTCTACAATACACTCTGCTCCTGCTAGTCTAGTTATTGGTCCAAGTAAACCTTATATCAAAGGAAAAAAATTCTTGTTACCAATATGATCAGCCAAATTGAGCCTTCTCTTTACTTTTTCCTAGAAGAAATATTCATTCCCTTTCCATGAGTTTTTAAGACCTCCATATTTGTCCTCTCCATTCTTTGCCATATTTAAATCTCTTGCAATAATCAAGTGAGCCCTAGGTAAGGTTGTTGGCATAAAAACCAAAAGTTTATCTCTATCTCTATAGTCATTTGCAGCATAAAGATTGCATATACCAACAATTGTTTCTTGCAAAGATAGTGTTATCCAAACCATCCTACTACAGGGGGAAAATCCATGGTCCAAAATGAGATCTTCCCATTTAGGGTGGGAAAGGATGCCCACTCCACCTTTACCCTTCATTCCAAATAAATTTCATAGTAGTATAGGCATGATATCCAATCAACTTGACCTCTTGTAGAAATAAAAATCAACATGTTCAAGTTTAATTGTCCAATCCTTAATTATATACTTTCTATCAGGCATTTATAATTAGCTGACATTCCAACTTGCACTTTTAATCATTAGGGGGTGTTTGGAGCTTTGGAGATACTGCATAGTATTCCAACTAGGTATTCCATATAGTCCTTTCCTCTTGTACTCTTGCTTATTCTATTATTCATGATTCTCTCAATGTTCTCTCTATTTCTCAAGATAGTCTAAGTTATCTTCAATCTCATTATTAGACTCATAGTACTCAATGATGTCTAAAATGTTAAATATAGATCATATAACCATGTCTTCTAGTAATTCCACTCATAAGCATTTCCATTGTCAAATTTCTTCAGAATCTTACAAGGTCCAAATTTCTTCATTTTTAGCTTACTCTAGGTACCAACTAGAAATCTATTCTTCTTCAAGTGAATCATAACCTCATCTCTAATCTCAACATATTTATGTATCTTTCTCTTATCAACTCTCTATTTATATTTTATATTACCATCCCCCAATTTCCTTTTACCTTCATCAAGTAAATTTCTCATGAAAATTACAAAGTACTCTTCTTCAACACTTGTTCTTGCCTTAGCAAAAAAATCTCTCAGTTCTATGGTTCCTTTATGATGTAGGAGCATCTTGGGTTGCATTGCTATCCTACATGTTTTCAGTTTTTCTAGTTTTTGCCGAGTTGCAATGCCTTGCGTTGTCAAGTTCTTAGTGGGTGCCTAGCATTTAGTGGATGTCAATCTTTCTAGTTGATGTCGAGTTCTCGGTTGCTATCGAGTGTTCTTTGGTTGTCGTGTTTGTGTGGTTGCCGATTGTTCTTTGGTTTCCAAGTTTGGGTAGTTTTCAAATGTTTGTTTAGATGTCGAGTGTTAGTATTTCTGGATGCTTTATTTATTGAGTTGTCTATGTGTGGTTTCCTATTGAGGCTAACCTTTGCATGTAATTTAATATCAGATATCTATTGCAAGCTAACTTGTGGCTTAGCCTAGCATTTAATATGAGAGTTTATCTAGTTATATTTTGCAACAGGCCAACTTGTGGTTGTGCATGTATTTAAGAGACCTTTGTTAGAATATTAGGATAGAATTTAGAGGAATTAGGAGCAAATGAAAAGTTTGATCATTAAAGATTGTAATTGAATTGATACATGGCCCTAACCCAGAAGGCCTTATAGTTTGGCATGTAATAGATCTTTGAATATATATGAATGAAGGCATGTTCTTCCTCTATTTTTCGTGTTGTTTTTTTTTGTTGTTATTTTTGTTGTGTTGACTCTATGCAGGTAGTTTGAATAGTTGCATGTGCCTTTGGACCTAGTTCTTTGTACCTCCTATGTTAGGTTGTATTAGAGTTGAGGTTTGTCCTTGTGGAGATTGGATTGTGTAGAACCCTAGGTGAATTTGGGTTGTGGGGTGGCAGATATGAGGATTTGACCTACAACTTATAGAGGGTTACAATCTTGTAGGAACCTAATTTATAAAGATGGTTTGAGGTAGAGGAAATATTGATAATGTAATATTGGATACATTGAGACAAATTGTAGCTAGATTAGATGTTGTGGAGATAGTCTAGTAGAGAGGATCACATCTTGATGATGTAAGTGATATGACAAGTAACACCAAAACCTAATCTAGAACTTGAAGAAGATCAAGATGAGGCAAAGTCATTGAGAGTATTATCTAGAGAAAATCCAAAGCCTATTGTAGAAGATGTACATTATGATGGGAAATTGGACACCAATATTGTGCTAGATTGGATCTCTAAAATGGAAAAGTTCCTTGAGTATGAAAACATTCCTAATAATAGGATGGTAAAAATTACATTTACAAGATTGAAAGGACATGCCTCACTATGGTGGGAGAATTTGAAAATTGATAGACGAAGGAGAGGAAAGGAAAAGATCAAAACTTGGGTGAAAATGTTGAACAAGGTAAAGAAAAAATTCCTTCCTACTGATTACCAAGTTAGCTTGTTGAGAAAGATGCAAAATTTAAGACAAAGATACATGACTATGAAAGAGTATACTAAAGAATTCTATAGATTGGACATCAGATCTAGACATGTGGATGATGATGTTGAAAAAATTTCAAGGTACATAAATTGATTGAGATCTAGAATTCAAGATAAAATAAGTTTTGTGAAATTGGAAAGTGTGGAAGAAGCATACCAATATGCCTTAAAAGATGAGGAGATCTTGAAAAAGAAGCATAAACAAAGACAAAGAGGTAGAGGTGGTAGACTGTAGAGAGATAGAGATAGATCTTATGGAGAAGGTGGTATATTTGACAATTCTATGCAAGATAAAGGGAAATCTGAATGGAAGAATGATGATAAAGGCAAGACCAAGTGGAAAGATGGTGATTCCTACCAAGGAGGTACTAGTTCTTATTAAAAAAGAGGTAATTCTTATTCTAGAGATGGTTTTCATGGTAATTATTTCAAATGTGGTAAAGAAGGCCATAGATCTTTTGAGTATAGATCCTATGAAAATGGATAAGGTAACATAAATGTTGTGATTCAAGGAGACACTAAGGGTTCACCTAGTGGACCTAAGGCTGATGAAAATCTGATGGTAAGAAGAACCTCATGTAATAAGGGAAGTGATGAGGAACCTATCCTAAGGAGAAGTCTTTTCAAAACTAGATGTAAGATGGATGGAAAATATTGTAAGGTGATCATTAACAATGGAAGTTCTACAAATTTGGCATCATAAGAGTTGGTTACAAAGTTGCAATTGTAGAGGTTGAAGCATCCTAAACCCTATCATGTTTCATTAATCAAGGATGAGCATAAGATATTGGTAAGTGAGCAATGTATTGTGAAGTTCAAAATTGGGCATTATTTTGATGATTTTTTTTGTGATATTATGCTTATGGATTGTATTCATGTTTTGTTGGGTAGACCTTAGAAATATGATAGATATGCTATACATGATGGAAGATTAAATCAATATACTATTTGGTGAATGGGAAGAAGCAAATATTATTGCCTTTGATTGAAAGTCTAGATGAGGTTAATTGTACTAATATAAAAATTTGCATGGTTAATGGGAAGCAATTTGAAAAGGAAATGAAATAGAGTAAAGTTTGTTGTGCTATAATTCCAAGAAGACTGAGTTGTGTCAATAGTAACCGAGTGCCAATCAATGGTGACCGTGTGACATCTAGTAGTATTGATTGAGTACCAGAAGAAATTGTAGAATTGTTGAATGAGTATGAGGATATTGTTATAGATGATATACTTAATGGTTTACCTCCAATGACAAGTATAAGTCATTGTATGGATCTGATTTCTATAGCTAGTTTTCCTAACAAAGCGTAATATATATTGACACCTACAAAGAATGAAGAACTTAACAAACAAGTGCATGAGTTGTTGGAGAAAGGTTTGATCAGAGAAAGTTTGAGTCCATGTGTTTTACTTGCTATATTAGCACCTAAGAAGAATGGAGAATGTAGAATGTGTACTAATTCTAGAGCTATTAACAAGATCACAGTGAAATATAGGTTTCCTATGCTGAGGGTGGATGACATAATGGATTATTTGAGTGGAGAAAAGTATTTTACCAAGATTGATTTAAAGGGTGGCTATCATCATATCAGAATCAGAGAAGGTGATGAGTGGAAGACTTCTTTTAAGACAAAAGATAATTTTTATGAATGGTTGGTTATTCCTTTTGGTTTAACTAATGCACCTAACACTTTTATGAGGTTGATTAATGAAGTTTTGAAAAGATTATTGGTTAATTTTTTGATTGTTTATCTAGATGACATTTTGATATTAAATAAGATCAAGGAAGAACATCTTGAGCATGTTAGACAAGTATTGCAAAGATTGAAATAGTAGAAGTTGATGATTAATCCAAAAAAGTGTTCTTTTATGCAAGAAGAGATTGTGTATTTGGGACTTGTGATTTTAGTTGATGGTTTGAAGATGGCTTCTAAGAAGGTAAAAGAAATTTTGGAATGGCCTACACCTGAGAATATAGGTGAGGTAAGATCATTTCATGGTTTGGCTAATTTTTACAAAAAGTTTAGAAGAAATTTTAGTTCTATTTGTAATGCTATGACTGAGACAAGGAGAGGAGATAAAAATGATTTCAAGTGGACACATGGAGCTCATAAGAGTTTTGAGACTTTGAAATAAAAGGTTGTTTAGTTTCCTGTACTAGCTTTACCTAATTCCAATAAGGTATTTCAAGTTGAATGTGATGCAAGTGGTAGTGCAATAGGATTTGTATTGAGTCAAGAAGGTAAACCTATTGCTTTCTTTAGTGAAAAGTTGAATGATGCTAAAAGGAATTATTTTGTATATGATCAAGAATTTTATGCTATTTTTCAAGCCTTGAAGAAGTGGAGACATTATTTGATTCCTAAGGAGTTTGTATTATATACTAATCATAAAGCTTTGTAGTACTTGGGAAGTCAATATAAATTGAATGAGAGACATATGAATTGGATTGAATATTTGTAGAGTTTTACATTTTTTATTAAACATAAGAGTGGAGTTACTAATATATTTGCTAATGCATTGAGTAGAAGGCATTCTTTGTTGACCAACATGAAGGTTGAAGTTCTTGGTTTTTATGATATGAAAGAGTTGTATGATATTGACCTTGATTTTTTTGAGGCATGAAGAGAGTGCATAGCACCAAACCTAATAGATCACATAAGTAAGTATGATGAATATTTCATTCAAAAAGGTATGTTGTTCAAAGGAATTCAATTGTGTATCCCTAGAAGTTCCATGAGAGTTAATTTGATTAAGGAAATGCATAGTGGTGGATTGGCTGGACATTTTTGAATTGATAAGACATTGAGTTTGTTGAAGGATAAGTATTACTAGCCACATATGTATAAGGATGTTCAAAAATTTGCAAGGAGTTGTGGAGTTTCTTAAGTTGCAAAAGGAGTAAGTCAGAATACTGGTTTGTATACACCTATTACTATTCTTGAGAAACCTTGGAATGACCTTATTATAGATTTTGTTCTTGGATTGCCTAAAATAGTGAAGGGGTATGATTCTATATTTGTTGTTGTGGATAGATTTTCTAAGATGGCTCATTTTATACCTTGTAAGAAGACATCAGATGTTGAGCATGTTGTTGAAATTTTAATCAAAGAGATAGTGAGATTGCATGGATTACCAAGAAGTATTATTTTTGATAGAGACAATAAGTTTGTTGGTTATTTTTGGAAGACTTTGTGGAAGAAGATGGGTGCTGAGTTGAAGTATAGTTCTAAATTCCATCCACACAGAGATGGATGGACAGAGGTTGTGAATAGAAGCTTGGGTAACTTATTAAGATGTTTAGTTGGAGATAAGCCAAGTAATTGGGAATTAGTATTAGCACAAGCTGAGTTTGTGTATAATAATTCTGTGAATAGGAGTATAAGAAAGACACCTTTTGAGATTGTTACATGAATGTAGCCTAGAGGAGTATCAAATTTAAGGGATGTTGCTAGTGAAGAGAAAAGAAGTATTGCTAGAGATGAATTGTCTAATTTAATAGAATATTTGCATGAGGAAGTAAAATTGAGGATGGAACAAAGTAATTAAAAGCATAAGGAGAATGCTGACAAGTCTAGAAGACATCATGCTTTTGAAATTGGTGATGAGGTGATGGTTCAATTGAAGAAAGGAAGATTGCCTATTGGAACATACAGTAAGTTGAAGATGAAGAATTTTGGACCTTGTAAGATCGTAAAGAAGTTTGACAGTGGTAATACATATGAAGTTGAGTTACCTGATGACATGGATATATCTTCTATATTCAATGTTGTTGATTTATACAAATAACATGAGTCAAAAGATGAAGTGGATGTGTCAGATGATTATCCTAAGAAGAAGATTGAAGAAGTTGAATAAATACTGGAGCAGAGAGTTGGTAAGAGCATGAGAGGAAAAGACTACTATGAGTATTTGGTAAAATCAAAAAATAGACTTAGTGAAGATGCTACATGGATTTTTCAATTTGAGTTGGATTCAACTTAGGTTGTGACACATGATTTAGGAGAATCATTTCTTTCTACCTTGGTTGTCTAATGCAGGAGCATCTTGGCTTGCACTTATATCCTACATATTTTTAGTTTTCCTAGTTTTTGTTGAGTTGCAATGTCTTGCATTGCCGAGTTCTCAGTGGGTGCTAAGCATTTAATGGATGTCAAGCTTTTTGGTTGATGTCAAGTTCTCAATTGTTACTGAGTTTTCTTTAGTTTCTAAGTTATCCTTTGGATGTTGAGTTTGTATGGTTTTCAAGCTCATATGGTTGTCAAGTGTTCTTTGGTTGCCAAGTTCATGTAGTTTTTGACTTTTCATTTGGATGCCGAGTGTCAGTATTTCATGGAGGCTTTATTTGCTGAGTTGTCTATGTGTGGCTTCCTATTGAGGCTGACCTTGGCATTTAACTTAATATTAGATATCTATTACGAGCTAACTTGTGGCTTATCCTAGCATTTAATATGAGATTGTATCTAGTTGTATTTTGCAATAGGCCGACTTGTGGTCGTGCATGTATTTAAGAGATCTTGGTTAGAATCTTAGGATAGAACTTAGAGGAAGTAGGAGTAGAATGAGAAGTTGGATCATCAAAGATTGTAATTCAATTGATAAATGTCCATAACCCATAAGGCCTTATAGTTGGGAATGTAATAGATCTTTGAATATATATATATATGAATGAAGGTATGTTCTTCCTCTATCTCTTGAGTTGTTTGTTTGTTTGTTTTTTTTCCTATTGTGTTGACTCTGTACAAGTGGTTTGAATAGTTGGGTGTGCCTTTGGCCCTAGTTATTTGTACCTCCCTACATCACTTTAGGATGAAACCAAGTAATAGTCTCAAATGGTGTATTTTTAGTGATCTTATTCAAAGAATTATTGTATGCAAAATTTTCTTGTGCCAAAACTAAATTCCAATTAGTAGGCTTATCCCCAACCAAACCTCTTAGAAAATTACCCAAGCTTTTGTTCACAACTTCAGTTTGTCCATCTATTTAAGGGTGAAATTTAGAACTAAACTTCAATTACATATTTATCTTCTTCCAAAATTTCTTCCAAAAGTAACTAGTAAACTTAGTATATCTATCTTAAGTAATAGTCTTAGGCAAACCATGCAATCTTACCATTTTCTTGAAAAATAACTTAGTTACATGCAATGAATCAAATATTTTCTTAAAGGGTAGGAAATGATCCATCTTTGAAAATCAATCAACCACCACCATAATAGAATCATTATCTCTCTGAGTTCTAGGAAATCGAAGATCAAAATGTTTAAATACAAACAGCACTAAGAGGGAGTTGAATTAGTAGCTTAAAATACTTTTCAAAACTTGAAACAATTACAAGTTATAAGAAATTCAACACATGAGCAAGATAATTAATGACTAACAAAGTGACACAATATTTTAATGTGGAAAAACCCTTTGGCTAAAAAACTACTTTGAATCTAAAACTTTATTGGCCTCTTGGGTAAATCTTTTAGAGCTACAACTCTGGGAAGCATCAGCACCCCCTTTTAGAAACACCAATTTCAAGGAATACCAATCCCTTACACCTAAAGCACCACTTCATGAATACAAGAAGCACCAACTTCCAAAATAAATAAATGAGATATAAAATTAAAGGATCATATCTATTACAATACAAATCTTGAATCACTAGTTTCAACTTCTTGTTTAAAACATAATGCAGGATATACTTCTATTCTCCTCAAAACACCCAATATCCAAATATATTTTCTTTTTTCCATTAATATATCTAATAAAATACAAAAATGAATGAATGAAGAAGAAATATATAACCCTTCTTCTACCTCTAATAAACTTCTACAATAAAAATCAAATCACAAATATGGAAATAGAAACATAAAACATTACCCTCTTCTTTGTTGTTAAAAATGTGCCTGCAAGGAATTCCACACAAATCTTGCAACTTCTATCAAAACCACCTATTGGATGTTTTAGAGGAATGCATCCTCTACTTATAAACCAAGAAATTCAAAATTTTGGAGGCAGGTACATACCCCAAACTTACATTAGAAGAAAAACCACTCAAAACTACTAAAAACTATCATAACAATATGGTAACTATTTTTCTGAAAAATAGACTTTTTCTCTTTCCACACGTGTTATGCAAAAACTAACAAAGACCCATTTTATCTAGCTCCAAAACCTTTGCAAAAAGGTATGATGGTTGAGGTCTATTTGATAAAAAAAACTTTGTTAACTTTCTCATAGACCAAAACTATTTTTTATAATTGTTTCCTAAACCAATGTGAACATTAAGTGTTAATTGTATAACACTTAAGTGTTTGTCTTGAATATGTTTTAAAAAATATTGAAGGACATCAAATAAGATAATTACATGATTTTAATCATATCATATGCTCATTATAATTTCATTATTGATATCAATGACAACAATCAAAGACCAAATACCAAGGGTTCAACATACTCCCCCTTTAGCATTGATGTCAATACCAACTTCCACTTGTATATCCATGTGTACCTATATACCCTATAACTATACATTTATATCCACATGTACCTATATATCCTATACTTGTACTTATATATCCATGTATACCTATATATCCTTGTATCTATACCTATCTATCCATGTGTACCTATACCTATATATCATTCATGTAGACATCTTCATCTTCATTTCACTCCCTCTTTGACATCAATGAAAAAGGATATATACCAAGGTTTCAGTGTAACCAAAAGATAAGAAAAAAATGCTCCCTTGAAACCTATCACTCATCTATGACCTTATCTAAGAGAAGAGAGGGATAAAACCCCCAATCTTGATCTTAACCCTTCAAATTTGGTTCTTGAGAGAAGTTTTATAAATATGTTAGAAAGTTGATCTAAAAAAGGAATAAATTCTAATTCAATATTATTATTCAAGACATGTTCACTTATGAAATGATAATGAACGTCAATGTGTTTGGTGCATGAATGCATAACTAGATTCTTAGAAATATTAACTGCACTTTGATTATCACAATAGATAGGAACTGGTTTAGACACTATTACTTTCATATATGATAAAGTTTGAACCATCTAAAGAACCTATTAACAACAAGAACATGCGGCTATATATTTAGCCTCTATTGTAGAAAGTGTAGTATATTCTTGCTTCTTACTATGCCAACACACTAGCCTATTACCCACAAAAAATGCTACTCTTAAACTACTTTTTCTTTCATCTAGACAACATGCTCAATCTAAGTCAATATAAGCAACAAATATGAAATCATCATGTTTAGGATACCAAATCCCATAATCCAAAGTACCCTAAATATATCTAAAAATTCATTTAACTACCATAACATGAGATTCTTTAGGTAAAGATTGAAATCTTGCAACCAAACATACAACATGCATGATATCAGGCCTTGAAGCTGTGAGATATAGTAAAATACCAATCATGGAACTATAAGTAGTTTGATCAACATTAGAAGAATCGTCATTTTAATTAACTTTACATCCTATTATTATTGGTGTTCTCATAGACTTACAATCTTTCATATGAAATTTCTTCAACATTTCTTTTGTATACTTAGTTTGGGATAAGAATATACCATTTTCCAACTAAGAAATTTGCAACCCAAGAAAATAGGATGGTTCTCCAAGCATGGACATTTCAAATTTAGATTACATAAGCTTTGAAAAAACTTGACTTAAAGCATCATCATTGGATCCAAATATTATATCATCAACATAAACAAGAACAATGAGAACATCATCACATGTATGATATATGTACAAATTATTATCAATACCACCTCTTCTGAAGCCATTTTTGATAAGATACTGATCCAACCTAGAATACCAAGCTCTCAGAGCTTGTTTCAAACCATAAAGAGCCTTTCTTAATCTGTAGACATGATTAGGATAGTCTTTGTTTTCAAATCCTTCAGGTTGATCTATATAAACCTCTTCATCAAGATAACCATTAAGAAATGTCATTTTAACATCCATTTGGTACATTTTAAAGCCCTTGAAAGCTAAATATGCAATAAAGATTCTAATTGCTTGAATTCTAGCCATCGGTGCAAAAGTTTCATCAAAGTCCACACCTTCTATTTTTGCATAACCCTTACAAACCAATCTAGCCTTGTTCCTTGATATCTTTCCATTTTCATCAAGTTTATTTCTAAAGACCCATTTATCACCTATTAAATTTTTAATTTTAGGTCTAGGCACTAATTCCCAAGTTTTATTCTTTTCAATTTGACTTAGTTCCTCTTTCATAGCATTAACCCAAAACTCATCCATACTAGCTTCTTTATATGATTTAGGTTCAATTTTTGATAACAAACAAATATTAGCACATTCACTAGATGTAGTTCTTGTTCTCATTTGAATACTTGCATGTTTATCCCCTATAATCTATTCTTGAGGATGATACTTCTCCAATCTTGTTCCTGTAGCCCTTGTACCTTTGGGTTCTAGTGCTTCTATTTGATCTTTTATCTCTTCTCCACCTTCAAGAACTTTATTATCTACTTCTTTCATGTCTTTATCATTTTCTTGTAGGAAATTATTATCCATTCTTATTTCCTTTTTATCCTTCACAACTTCATCCACTTTCACATGTATAGTTTCAACAAGTTTATTCAACCTTTTATTAAAACATTTGCAAGCTTTACTTTGAGAAGAATATCCTAAAAAGATTCCTTCATCACATCTTGAATCAAAGCTTCCTATTTATCATTAGAATTCTTAATGAATCATCTACTTCCAAAAATTCTAAAATTCTTTAAAAATGCAGGATGTCTGTACCATAACTCATAAGGAGTGTACTTAGTTTTTACCCTTAGTTGTGCCCTATTTAAAATATATATTTTTGTTTGAATTACTTCTTTCCAATACCTATTTGGTACTTTAGATTCATCTAACATAGTCCTTGCCATTTCTTTCATTGTTTAGTTCTTTCTCTCAACAACTCCATTTCATTGAGGTGTCTTGGATGCTGCATAATGTCTTTCGATGTCATGTTTTTCACAATAATCAATAAATTCATCTAAAGTAAACTCACCATGTTTATCTGATTGTAAGCATTTAATCTTCATGTCTAACTCATTTTCAACCATTTTTCTAAAAATAGTAAGCTTGTTAAATTCCTCTAATTTATGCTTTAAGAATGTTACCCATGTCATTCTTGTATAATAATCTATAAAAAGCATGAAATACTATTCATAATTTAATGGCATTGTCCTTGTAGGACCACATAAATCAATACATACTAATTGCAATGGTTTAGAAGAAAAATATTCTTTTGAAGGAAAAGATGTCTTTGTTTGTTTACCATGTTGGCACCCTTCACAAATAACATTCTCTGGCTTACTTATACATGGCATACCTCTTACTTTATGATGCTTACTAACTTTTACCAAGTGGTCGAAATTCAAGTGCCCAAGCCTTTTGTTCCATAACCAATTTTCATTCACCTATCGCATAAGAAAAACATCTTCATGATTTTTTTTATTTGTGATTTCTTTTAAATTGTATACATTCCCTTTAGATCTTTTACCTAATGCAACCAACTATCTAGATTTTAATTTGATTTGGCAACCTTGGTCATCAAAAATAACTTGATATCCATGATAACAAATTTTAATAGCACTTAGAAGATTGTACTTTAATCTATCAACATAATAAACATCATGAATGGAAATTTTTTCATCAAGCATCAAAGAACCCAAACCTTTAATTTTCCTTGAAGAATCATCACCAAAACTAACATTGCCACCTTTGTAGTTAATCAATTTGTCAAACTTTGTTCTATCTCCTATCATGTGTCTAGAACAACCACTATCAATTATCCAAAATTATCTTTCTTCAAAATGTAGAGTCATTTGAACAAACATAGACTTATTAATCTTAGGCCTTGATATCTTAGTCACTTTAATATCAAATTCTTTATCAACTTGTAGACTAGCATAAGATTGATCATTCTGAATTGACTTAGTTTTGAAATTACTCATAACATGACCAAAGAGATTGCATTTTTAACATCTTAGACCATTCATTTTAGGAAAGGAATAACCAAAATGAAACTTTGAAAACCTCCTTGACATGTATCTACAATTACTTATTCTATGTCCATATTGATGACACATGAAGCAATACCCATCAAAGAAAGAAGTGAAACTGTTTGAGTATATTTTACCCATGAATGAAGTACTTGATATAACCTAATTTTAATCATTAGAAATATGATTAAAATATGAATTTTTACCTGCATTTGAAGTGGTATTATTCTTATTTGTACCCTTACTTTCATATTTAAATATCTCAAATAAAGATTTATCTTTCTTGTCACTAGAACATTATCCAAGTTCAAAACCAATTCCTAATAGATCCAATTCTTCTTTGTTTCCTTAACATATCATCCAAAGTAGTGTTTGTTGGAGTTTAAAAATGCTGGAGGGTTTTCAATTATCCCACTGAGAAAGTGACATATCTAGGGGCAACTAACTCCCATTTTCAACATGCCATTTCTGACAATAGGCCAACTATAAGGCATGACCCTTCTTCTACTTCAGGATCTGCTAGACCTAGGAAGGTAGAATTGAGATTCAATTGATACCGTACTAGTGCAAAAACATATCCTTGAATCTATTAAGTAGACTCTAACCCCTTATTTCTCCTAAAGACTCATGAAATGATACAAATCTGTTGTAGCTAAATGCAGATCTAGAATATTCACAAGCTGAGTGAGGGCATTCTATTATAGCTCTTCAACATATAATGTAAAGATCATTTGATTTAATAATGTTGAATTTCAACAAAACCTCAGGTATGCAGTAATAAGACCTAATGATCCTGTAATTGATCAATGCCTTAACCATTGGGCAGTCCCATGAATCACAAACATACATTTGAATATCTGAGACATATATGCATCTTCAGATATTTGATCTATCTATTTAACTTATAAATAGACATCAATGCTCAAATTAAATCCCATTCTTACATGATATCCTCATCAGTAAACTTGCAACCTTGTTGATTCCCTGAAGCATTTACACAACCCCTTGGGTCATAAGCAACAATGAATAACATATAGCTTTAAGGGATTGCAAATACAATCTAAGCACTATGTCAAAGACTGTAAAACATTGAAAATTATCTGGTAAAGGAGACAGGATTAAAGATGAAACTCAACCATATGCTAGTCTTTGTTTTATTTCCTTGAAATTATACAGTCATATGCATGAAATAAAAGACATGAAACAACCTAACAGATCTGAACTATCTATATTAATTTTCCTATTGTTGTTCATACAAGAGAATTTTGCTTAATAATATGTGGTATCACAGTATGGGAACATATCAAAACTGGATCCAAAGCCGGGTATCTCAGTAGTGAGTGGTTTTTCTCCAAAAACTGGAACCTGTACAATGAGAAAGAATGAGAGATATATAGGAAGAAAGAATTTTTGGATCTGCTCTGCAACTAACAAGTGTCCACTCAGAATTCCCTCTCTTTGCCATGAAAAGACTCTCTCTAATCTCTCTCCTCAACTAAAAACCAAATCCTCATCATTCTAGCTCTTCCATGCATAAAGAATCTCAGATATTTGATGATGAGAGAAAGAAACTGATTTTGGATGCTAAAGTAAATGCACAAGGTAAAAGTAACAAATCAGTTGAAATTGGCTTGTAGAATGCAAGAAAATTGATTAAGCTTGATCTTCTTCATATTCAAATTCCAAAACATCTTCAAAACTGCCCTGTAACTGATCCTGATGCTTCCTGATGAAATCTGGTCATTGCACCGAGAAGGCCCTGGGAATTAAAAAATTGTTTACAACATGAACCAGTGAATACCTATGCATAATCTGATCCCAAATCTGGAAAATTCAACTTCTCCTAGTTCCAACGGTATACTGCACTGCCTATTTCTGATAAAAAATGCCCCTGTTATGACCATTTGAAATTCTGGTCTTGGACCATGGCTTTGCATTTAAAAATGAAAAATTTAAAAATTTATATAGTCTAAACTATATAAAAATTTAAAGTCATTCAAATTTTTCATTTTGAAAATATTAGGCGTTGAAATCTTTAAATTTCACTTATATATTCATTTCCATTTCTGCCCCCTGCCACTTGTCAACTCTTGATATGCCCTGCAACATTTGAGATATTTTAAATCAATTAATATTTTAATATTAATTAATTTTCTTCATTCCTTTCCCATAGCACTGGAGGCTTTTGGACTTGGCTTTACGTTCATATGCCTATGAGAATATTAATATTTTATTAATATCCATCTATCTCCCGTAGCATCACAAGCATTTGCAATTTCATTCACGCTCATATGGGAACTGCATTTTCGGACCACCGGAGGCTCCTACATTTTCCTTTACATACGAGGTGCACTTCCTTTTATGGGGTACACTTTCTTTTATTCTCATACGCTTAAAACGTATTCGCAGAGAAACTCAAAATGCACTTCCTTTTATGCTCATACGCTCAAGACGTATTTGCGGAGAAACTCAAAATTTGCTTCATGCTCTTACGAGCATGCTTGCTTTAACGTATGATCAGAAGCCTTTAGTTTTCAATCTTCACTCATATGGGAGCTTTTCTTATGTCTGGCGTCAAAATATATTTTCATTAATCCCGCGGGCCCCTCCACTGGGCCAAGCACTGCCTTTAAAAAGCCATTGTGATATCGACAGTAGGGCTTTGTGTCTTGCTGTATTTAAAGATTTCAAAATACTCCCACATAACCAATATGGGATTAAACCCTTTGCCTTGTGGCTTCATCCATTTAATTGGCTGCATGAAACATTCCTCTATTAATGCATTTGTGGGTTCTCTATTTGAGCTTGGTGTAGGATGTTGTTCAGCATGTTCCGCATTCTTCTTGGGATGCTGAAGCTCTGTTCTTGGCATGAGTTGTCCCCAAAAATGTGGGCTCCTTTATGTTTGCTGTCGAGGCTTCCTTTTGTTTTGCCTCTCTTTGCTTCAGTGCTCTTGGGTTTTCCTTTTTAATATTGGCGCTGACCTTTTCAATGTTGGCGTGGACTATTCTTTAAAAATGTTGCTTCTATTACTTGTGTTTAGCATGTGTCTGCTCACATCTTTACTTGTGGTTTGAAAACATGAATCCTTTGCATAATCTTCATGGATATCTTCTACATGTGTGAGGTTCTCTATGCCTTTAGCGCTGATGCTGATTCTTTTAAAATGCTGGTTCTTTGTTTATGTGCAACGGCTTTGACTTACATCTTTGTCCTTTCAAGGCACAGACTCCATTAAGATCCGCTAATTATTTCTTTGAACACATGGTTGACTACTAGTTTGACTATGTGGGCAGAGCTTTTCATTTATATTTTTGGCTTCTTCTTTCCTTCCATGTTGCTCTGGAGATCTTCCATTGTATTTAGCTTTCTCACACATAACCAAGATGGAGTGATTCTCAATTGTATAACCAATATATGAAGCTTCCCATTGTGAGAAATGCAAAACATTTTCCATTATCTCTTGTTTCATTTGTAATTTCTGCTCTTTTGGTTTTCCTCTGTAACTTTGCATTCCTCTATTGCATTGTCGGCTCATTCTTTATGATTATTAATGCCAAATTGAATTAGCCTGCATTTGATGACCTTTTGCATACCTTAAATCAATTGATTTAATGGCTTCCCAAAAAATAATAAATCCTTTTGTTGTTGCATTATAGATGAAGTCCCCTTATTAATTTTGAGCACTGACAATTAAAACTCATATCACTTCTTACCTACAAACTGTGAATTTGTGTCTGGAGGCCCACCAGCTGGGCTTAAAAACTGACTCAATCAAATAGTCAGGCCACAAAAATTATCACAAGTGTTCAATCCTACATACTCTATCACATTGCAAATTTTCAGCCCATTATAAACTCTCAGTCAGGAGATTTTAATTGCCGAACATCCATACTTCAATTAACCTGGAGGCAAACAATGTTAAAAAACATAAACTGGGCTCAGGTTCGACATAATAAAATTGGGTTATTGAACACTTGGGATTCTGAAAACTAGAATATAAGTTCTTTTCCATGAGGAGAATATAATTCTATAGTTTGGGCTCATGACGAATCACAGGATGCATTTGATGAATTTCCGAAAATAGGCCCTAGAAAATTTTGAACAGGAAAATGTGTCAAAAAGTGGTTTTTGGCAAATGTATAGACATATGAAAGTATGCCAATGGATTTTTCATGACTTGGAAACTGGCATACTTCAAGGATTTTTAGGAGACAACACAATGATATAATCCATTTAGGCTCACCAATCACAGGATCAAAGTTATAATGTGTCGAACAGGGGTACGGATCAATCGGGATACCTTAGCCGTAACAAAACAATGCAAACTAGGTTTTTAATCATGTTAGCAAATTGATCAAATGGATTCATCATGATTCCAAACTTGTAAAATATGAAGTATCTGACCCCTAGAATATAGTGCAAAAATAATTTCTTCATTTGGGTCAATTGGGTCAAAGATATGATTGGTCGAACAGGACTTCCTAGAATTGTGAACTACACAAATGTACAAAACAGTAAATGACCAACTTTGAGGGGTTTGAAACCTAGTCAAACGGATTCAAAATGACTTGAAAATTGAAACATAGGTTCTCTGTTATGGACACTAAACACTCACAAAGTGGCTAGTCATGACACATTCCTGGCTAAAAGATATTCAAATGCAAACTGGGCCTTTGGTCGCTATTTGACACCTGGGCAGGATTGCAAAGTTTTGATAGTAGCTCAAAATGGGACTTCACAGAATGATTCGGGATGGCAAAATAACATTGTGGATCATGTGCATATGTCAAAAGAAAGGTGTTAAGCCACTCAAACACCATCTAGGCCTCAAACCGACAACCAACTACATATGCATAAAAAAGCACTCTAGGGCATGATTCTTCAAAATTTTCAATATGTGACTCAAAATTGACCATGTAATTTTTAGTCCCAACAGTGTTCTCATATTTTTCTAAATTTCTTCTATATGATACTACTTTATTTATTAACCTGGTACATTCCCGATCTTTAGAACTTAACTCTTCCTTAGTGACAAAGACAATTCTCTTTAGTTCCTCAACTTGTAATATCAATTCTATAACTTGTTGATTTAAGTCCTTAGTTTCTTTTTCAAAGTTCTCTGTTTATTTTAAGAATTGATTTTATTGAACACTTAAATTCCTTTTTAATTCCTTGATCTTTTTAAGTGCATAAAGAAATTCACATTCTAAATCAGCCTCAACAAGTTCAACATCATCATCATTATCTGATTCTTGACAAGTAGTTTCTATAGCCATGAATGAAACTTAATTTTCATCACATTCAAAACTACTAGATTCAGTATCTAATGCATTAGCAATCAAACTCTTCTTCTTCTTAAAGAACTTCTTTTTGTTATAGAATTTCTTTTTACTTGATTTCTCTTCCCATCATCTACTTCATCATGACTATTATAAGGACATTTAGATGCAAAGTGTCCTATTTTACCATAATTAAAGCATTTAAGAGGAAGTTTACCTTTTTAATTACCTACTCCTTTATTTAATTTCCTTGATAAATGTGCTTCAAGAACATCAAGATCTCTTGATTTTAAAGAGACTTGTTTCACTTTCTTTTCCACCTTGAATTTTGCTTCTTTGCTTGTGGATTCCTGCTTGCCAAACTTTCTCATTTCATATGCTACAAATGCTCCATGAATATCTTCCATTTTATACTTGTTAATATCTCTAGTTTCTTCTATAGAACATATCTTAGAATCAAATTTATTAGGAAGAGATCTCAAAACTTTCTTTACAACATTAATATCATCAATTATTTCACCAAGTCCTCTTATGCCATTTACAGTTTCATCTATCTTAAGGAGATAGTCTTCTACCTTTTCATCATTACCCATCTTAAGGTCTTCAAATATTGATTTCAAATGTTTTATCTTGGCTTCTTTAACTCTATCATTACCATGATATATTTTTTTAAATTTGTCCCATACTTCTTTAGAAGAACTGCAATGCATTACCTTCACACAAACATCTTTAGATAAACTGTAATTATAGCAAATTTACCTTTCATATGAGTTTCACACTTCCTCTTTTTGTCAGGATCTGTAGGTAAAGTATTAGGAACTTTATAGCCATTAACAACTAAAGCCCAAAAATCAATATTAATAGATAACAAATATGTTTTCATCATTTCTTCCCAAAAAGCATAATTTGATCCATCAAAAATGGGAACCTTTGAAGAACTATCTTGAGCCATAAAAAATAAGTATTCCACTTAACCAAAATCTACCCAAAGTTGTTAAACTTGATATAGGGAACCTTTCTCTGATATCACTTGTTGGAATACAAACACCACTGAGAGGGGGGCTAAATCAGTGGTTTAACATACTTTTCAAAACTTGAAACAATTACAAGTTATAAAAATTTAACACATGAGGAAGATAGTTAATGAATAACAAAGTGACATAATATTTTAATGTGGAAATCTCCTTAGGGTCAAAAACCACTTTGAATCTAAAACTGTATTGGCCTCTTGTGCAAATCTTTTAGAGCTGCAACTCTAGGAAGCACCAACACCTTGTTTTAGAAACACCAATTTCAAGGAACACCAGTCCCTTACACCTAAAGCACAAACATCATGAATACAAGAAGCACCAACTTCCAAAATGAATAAATGAGATATAAAATTAGAGGATCATCTCTATTACAACACAAATCATGAATCACTAATTTCAACTTCTTGTTGAAAACATAATGTAGGATATACTTCTATTCTCCTCAAAACATCCAAAATCCACATATATTATATTTTTCCATTAAAAGATTTGATCAAATACTGAAATGAGTGAATGAAGAAGCAATATATAACCCTTCTTCTACCTTTGATAAAATTTTTCAATGGAAATCAAATCACAAATATGGAAATAGAAACATAAAGCATTACCCTCTTCTTTGTTGTTCAAAATTTGCCTACAAATTGTTCAGTCTATAAGGAATTCCACACAAATCCTACAATTTTTTTCAAAACCACCTATTGGATGTTTTAGAGGAATGCATCCTCTACTTATAAACCAAGAAATTTGAAATTTTGGAGGTAGGTACATACCCCAAACTTCCATTAAACCAAAACTACTAAAACTGTCATAACAATTTGGCAGTTGTTTCTGAAAGACAGACTTTTTGTCTTTCCATACATATGCTATGCAAAAATTAACAAAGACCCATTTTAGCTAACTCTGAGACCTTTCCATAAAGTATGATAGTTGGGGTCTACCTCTTGTCAAATTTCTCATACACCAAAACTATTTTTTATAATTGTTTTCTAAACCAATGTGAACATTAAGTGTTAATTGTATAACACTTAAGTATTTGTCTTGAATATGTTTTAAACAATATTGAAGGAAATAGAATAAGATAATTACAAAGAAGTTAATCTTATCATATGCTCATTATAATTTCATTATTGGCATCAATGAAAATAATCAAATTCCAAATACCAGGGGTTCATTACAAAATCCATACTGATATCTTCCCAAGGCTTATCAAATACAAGAAAAGGTGAGTACAACTCCACATCCTAACTTGTTCCTTTTTCTATTTGACAAATTTTGAAATCTCTAACCATTCTCTACACATCCTTATAAATCTATAGCCAAAAGTATCTATTTGAAATTAGTTTCCAATGAGTCCACCACTATGTTATCCTTCATTATATTACTCTCATAGATCCCCCAGGTATGCATAATTGAACTCCTTTAAATAACATATCTTCTTGAATGAAACAATCAGTCCACTAATCACTTGTTGTTTATTCTCTACAAGCTTTCCAAGGTTCTATAAAATCAAGATCAGTCTCATACAAACAATTTAAGTCATCAAAATGAAGGACCTCAACTATCATTCTGTAAGAAAATTTATTCTTTGGCTTAAAGCATCCACAACTTTGTTCAAGTGTTCACTTTTATGCTTCAATGAAAAGGAAAAATTATGCAAGAACTAAACCCACTTCATATGTCTCTGATTCTACTTATTATGACTTCCCAAGTAGTGCAAAGATTTATGGCTAGTATACAATACAAAATAATTCTCACCTTTTGAGGGTCCATCTTTAAACTGTCAGCTAAAATTACAAAACCAAGATACACAATCTCTTCTTTCATGAGTGAAAATTTGCTTCAAATTAATCTACAACTTTTCTTCTTTCAACTTCTACAATACTTTTTTGATGTACTCTTTCTTACTCTTACTAAATATCAAAATCTCATCAAGGTATACAATCACAAATTTACCCAAGAATTTCTTCATAACTTCATTCATTAGTCTTGTGTAAGCACTAGGCACATTAGTTGAACCAAAGGGAATAACCAACCATTCATACAAACCCTCATTAGTCTTAAAGGAAATTTTCCATTAATCTCCTTCTTTGATTCTATTATGGTGTTATCCACTTTTCAAATCAATCTTTATAAAATACTTCGCTCCACCCAAACTATCCATTATGTCATCCATCCGAGGCAAAGGAAATTCATACTTCACTATTATCTTATTTATATCTCTAGAATTCATGTACATTCTCCATTCTCTATTACTCTTAGGTGCTAACACATTAGGTACTACACAAGGACTTGATCTTTCTCTAATAAAACCCTTCCCAAGAAATTCTTGCACTTATCTATTTAGCTCAATTTTCTCACTAGGTGTTGACCTTGTTGGAAGGATTTAATGAGAAACAATATACTAAGGGGGGGGAGGGGTTGAATTAGGATCTTAAACTTTTGCTTACAAAACCAAATTACTAAATTCACACCTAATTCATCTCATATCTTAAATGTAACATAAAACTGTAATGCTGCATTGTAAATGAATACATCACATGCATGAAAAGGTTCAACACATAACACAATGATTTGGTAACCCATAAACACTTCAATGTGAAGGAAAAATTGGGGTGCGGATGAAACTCGTAAATCCTCACTATTGCAACAATAAAGTTGACCTGTTAGCATTACAATGTTTGATCATAATGTATGATCTACTTTTTTAGGGGTCTTCCCTGTTAAAAGCTATAAGACTACTAGGTCTTACCCTATTAAAGGATTTCACACTTACAATTAAGGACTATGTTAGGAGATTTACATAGAATTGTTAAGATCAATTGATTAAGATATTTTTCCTAACTAATTCAATGCACTTGAATTCTAGTTGAAGACATGTTCAAGATGTTGTGGTTAACATGGAAGAATTATATGTTCATCCTATAAGGATTTGTAAAGACTATTCAGTGTGTTGCTCCTTGAAATCTAACTATTGACAAAATCTCTATGGGAAGTGTTAATTATAATGTAACATGTATTGTACTATCTTTTTGTTTTAGATTAAGGTAAAAATAGGTTTTGAAGAGACCCAAAACCCTTAATAGAAAAATAAAAGATATTCAAATAAGCATATCTAGGTTCTACAAGGACTTGAAACCTGTAGTATGAGAGTTACAAAACTAGGTTTTACAAGGACCTAAAACCACAAAAAAGGACTAGTAAACAAAAATAGGTTTTAACAAGGACCTGAAACCTAGAGTTTAAACAAAAGGAACAAAAACCAGTTAAGAAACCTAAACTAGAGACCAGTTAGCAAAACCACCACCAGTAGCTATTTCAACTCCTTAATCATTTTCACCACCTCCTTGCCTACCTATGTCATGTTTTGGATAATGTCAGCAACCAATCCCCCAGTTGCCTCAACCACCTTCTTCCTTGAACTCTATCTTGTTCTTTTGCTTGGTCCACTAGGAGACATGATTTCCTCATTATTTCTCTTATCTAAGCTAGCAGCAATCACACAAATGCTTGAAGTAACCTGTTTCATCTTGTTACCACTCTCTTTGATCAAAAGATGGAGCTCATGTTCATATTTAGTTAACTTCTTTGGGATATTGCCAACTTGAACTTCTAGCTATATGATCTTAGCCCGGTAAGTTTCTTGGTCTTGCTACATCTTTCCCATTCTTTTTTTTAGATTCATTAACTCATTGTATATCTAGGAATCACCTTGGAGAGAGGAGTCTACCATGAGCTTGGCAATATGAAGGAAAGAAAGTGTAGTATCCTTACCAGTTGAGTCATCCTTCTCCTTCCCCATATCTTCCTCCATACTTATAGCACCCTTACCAGTGAGGTCACCCTTCTCCTTCCCTGTATCTTCCTCCAAATTTTCCTCCCTAGCTTTCTAGGGTTGCTCACTCTGGTTTTTATCCTCTTCTCCAATATTTTTTGACCCTATATTTTTGTCATAACTTTCCTTAGTGTTGTCCTTTCCAAGCTCACCTTTTCTGCCAGGGTAACCCTCTATGTTTGAACTAAAGTCTACCATATCCGTATTCTCCTCATTCTCCATATTCATCTCATCATTTTTGTCTAAATTCTCAGACTTGGTAATTTCCTTAGCATTTTTCTAAGGTGTGTCTTGCTTCAGACTCTTCTTTTTCATACTTACCCCTTCATCTTCCTTCCTCTTCCTTGAATGGGTTTCACTAACAAAAGCCCTCTTTTTCTTAGAGGGCAGGGAAGATACAATGGCCTTACTCTTATAGTAATTCTCAATTAGAAGGATTAGCCCTTCATGTAAAACTAGATGGGAATCTTTTTTCCTATGGGCTTGAAGGCTTTGAAGCAAGGAGAACCTCAGATAAAATAGAAAAGAGATCCTATCCTTATACCAAAAATGATTCATAAACACAAAATGAAAATTATGAACTCTTTTTGCCCTACCATCTAAAAAGAAGTACTCACAAATGCAAGAGAGGACGTCCTGCCAAATAACTTTTATTTGACTTAGCTCATAAAATTTTCCATTTTTTTCCTCCTCTTCTATCTTTGGGAATTTCTTGAATGTAGCACTAGAGATTCTAGTTTCCTTGTTGAACTTTATGACCTCCTTAGGAAGCCCCATGACTTTGGCAATGAAATCTTTAGTCAAGTGAACTGTAACACCATGCATGGAAACCTTGTCTTCGAACCAATTTATAAAGAAGGCCTCCATGATATGTGGTTTGTAGCCATGAAGACACTCTGAATAAGTAGTAACATTACCCTTCTCTAGAATCTACCAAATAGAGGCTTTGGCCTTCCATGCTTTAAAGTTCTTTGGTTCCTGTTTTCTCGGTTCCTTGCCCATTTTCAAAAATTTCATTTTTCTATGAAATGAATGCCAAAGTAGAACAAACTAGGAGATGTAAAGATTTGAGAAAAGTTGAAGTGCTCATTAAAACAACCAAGGTGATCATTAAAACACTTATGTACCAAGCAAAGGTAATAATCACTTTTAGGTACTTCCTAGGGAATATAACACTATCCTCCATAACCCCACCTCCACTTATCATTAAATTTTCAATCTTAGAAAATCTTTCCTTCCATTGCATGAGTTCTATCATAATTAATTAGAGCTTTCAAATCGATGCTCTCACTTAGGTCATCATGTCAACTCATCTTACATTCTCATTGGATGGCCTAGTTAGCAATTCAGCTAGCCATAGCATTTCATTAATGGTAGGAATGAGAGAAAATGACTTTATCAAATTTATCCATTAAGGTATGTTACACTAGCTTCAATAGACCATGTAATCAAACTTTTACCATTAAGCATATTTATGATATTCAAGGAGTCTCCTTCCAACCAGAGGTATTGATAACTAGTTTCCACTACCGACCTCATCATATAAATAGTTGCAGTAGCCTCAACTTTATGACTAGTAGAAGTACCAATAGGTATAGCAATAACATCTATAATATTACAAGTGTGATCCCTCAAAACCCCTTTGCAGCCCACTTTTCTAGGATTTCCTTTAGTAGCACCATCAAAATTCCTTTTGATCGATCCCATAGGAGGAGCCTTTCACTTAATATTCAATCTTTGATCTTCTTTCTTCATTTTAGAACCTTTAGTATGCATTGGATTGTCAATTTGGAAATCTTCATTACACTTTCTCAGGGAATTGAAGTTTTCCTTTATAGTTCTGACAATGTTTTGGCCAAGCACCCACTCAGGCATTTCTTTTTTTCTAAAGATTCTATTATTTCTTTCTTTCCATATTCCCAACCAAAGATGGGGAAGAGTAATTTTCCATAGGAACATCATTATCCTTAGATGGGCAATTCCAACTTTGAAAACAATGTTCAATATTGTTATGATGGACCCAAGTAATATTTCAGAAGTTGAGAATAGAACTCCATACTTTTTGACTATAAGTACAATTTAAGAATAAGTGATCTCTATCTTCATAACCTTATTTACATAGGCTGCACCAATTAACCACATTAATGCCTCTCTTTTGCAAGTTATCCTAAGTAAGAATTTTATTATGAAGCAATAACTAGTAAAAGATATTAATTTTTGGAGTAAGACCTTTTATCCAAGCTCTAGTCCACAAAGTGCAAGCACCTTTCTCATTAGATTTGAACACAGATGAAACTCTGAAACAACCACTTAAATCAGCACTCCATATCATTTTATCTTCCTTATGGGGATACAAACAAAAGGCATTCAACATAATCTGGTTATTATGAAAATCTTGGTTAATATCAACAAGGCTAACCCAACTTTTATTATACTAGTAATGTCCCACAAGAGTGCCATACAATTTCTTACATTTATCAATATGGGTCCTATACTCAAATTCCTCGATTAGAGGATGATCCAAGATCCAAAAATCTTCCCAAAATCTAACCTTCTACCCATTTCCAACTTTCCAGGAACATCCTTTAGTTAAGATGTTCTTAGCTCCCTGCATAGCCCCCTAGATGGCAAAAGGGGAGAGAACATTAGGCTATGATAGAAAATCAAATAAAGAAGGAGCATTAAAAAGGTATTTATGTTTCCATATATTGCTCCATTCCTTATCATGATGATACACTCTCCATCCCTACTTGGCAAGAAGAGCTTCATTCATACCTCGCACTAACCTGATTCCTAGACCACCTTTCCTGATAGGCTTACAAATTTGATCCCAAACAATCAGAGCCATTCTCTTCCTTTCCTCAGTGCCAAACCAAAGAAAATTCCTTTGGATTTTTTTAATAGTGTCTAAAATTTTTGCTGGAATTCTAAAGAAACTCAAAGCATAAGTAGGGATACTTTGGAGACAAGCTTTAAGGAGAGTGATTTTGCCATCTTGGCTCAAAAGGTTACCCTTCTAACCAACAAGTTTCTTATTAAACTTCTTAATGAGATCATCCCAAAAGGAATTTGGAGCTTTAGGCCCTGAAGGGAGACCCGAGTAAATACAAGGAAAAGAACCTATTGAGCACCCAAGAATTTTAGAAATTATGTTCTGTCTTAAAGATGGGGTGTTAACAAAAAACATAGAGCTCTTATTCTAGTTAATCAAATGATCTAAAGCAAAAGAGTAGAGGCTTAAGGCTTTTTTATATTTTTTGGCTTCCCTAACTTTAGCTTTCCCCATGAAAATAGTGTCATCAACAAATTTTCCATGAGAGCGGGTAAGAGGCTGAGAAGAAGGCTGCAAACCTTTAATATCCCCTTGCAAAACCAATTTCCCAATAAAATTCCCCAAACAATCATCCATTATAGTGAAGAGAATAGGGGATAAAGGGTCTCCCTATCTCAATCTCCTAGAAGGGCTAAAGAATTTAGAGGAACACCCATTCACCAATACAACAATCGAGATTGTAGAAATCAACTAAAGAATTACCCTCACTATCATATTACTAAAGCCAAAGGCCAATACTATCTTTTTGTTGTCCTATACTATTCATTATAAATTGATAAATCCTCAAGGATGACTCAATAATACATTTAAGACTTAGTATCAAGGAAAAAATATTCCTTGTAGTAAATCATTGTTGAAAACAAATTGATACAAGTATGATAAATGTGTTTCAATCATTATTTTTTCACCAATGTCAAACCTGCTACTTGCTGGTAAGACAATTGCTTATATGATTTAAGTACTACCATTTATTTGATTGATGAAGAGGATTTGATAAAATGAGGTAACAATAGCACCTCGAGGAAAGGTTGAGTTATGATATTGAAAAGGAGTACAAGGATTAGTTAAGACAGTGATATTATATTGCATTAATAATCTACTTAAGGTTGCAATTTTGGTTACACCGATTAAGTTTAGAAGAACACGTTAAATGAAGGTTTTCTACCAAGCTTAACAATTTTCATAATAGGTGTTGAGAAAAGTTAGTGCTAGCCGAGTTGAAAATTAGTTGGAGCCAAGAAAAGTCAATTTTAGTGTAAGTTGAGTAAAGTTTAGTTGATGCCAAGCACCAGTAAACTTTAGTTCATGTCAAGTGATTTGATAGAGGATGTTGAGCAATGCAGTATGTGTTAAGTGTTAGAATTATGAGAAAGATCAAGAATTCAATGAATCTAAGCTGACAAGTTTGATTTCTTGAATTGTGTAAACCATGTGGAAGATAAGCTTGATGAGCTAGTGGCACAGAATTCAAGATGAACCATTTTGAGACAAATTCAAAGAGGATTCAAGGAGAATCTTCTAGAAGGGAATGAAATGAAATAAGGGGTAGATTCATTGAATCCTACCTAATCTAACCTAACCCTAAAATGGATGATAGAGGATGAATGACAAAAGATCTTCATTCTCTATTTATAGAGATGGTTGGTCAAAAGCAAAGGTTGTCATGTGCTAGAACCTAAGGAAGACAAGGATTCTAGGGTATTGCTTCATTCAATGACCTAATTGAAGAGATTACATTAGCAAGAAAATAAATAAGGGCTAAGGGTTTGTGTAATATCTTATTGGAAAGAATGCCTCTACGAGGGGGGGGGGGGGGGGGGGGGGGGGGGGGGGTGAATCAGAAGTACTAGCTTTTGACCTATTTTAAAATCCTTAATAACATATCTTTGAAATGAACATGCATGCATATAAACATTAAGAAATCATGAGAAACAAATATGCATCACCACATAAAACTTGAGATTTTGGTAACCTAGAAACCCTCCAGGAATAAGAAGGTAAAACTGGGGTGGGGATGATACCACAAGATCACTACAGTAATAATGTTCGACCACTTCTGATGGTCTACCCTGTTAAAGGCTTTACATTGTATCAATAGTGACCTGGTCAAAGGATTTACAAACACTTTACATGAAGTGTTACCCTATCAAAGGATTTAATCATCTATTTGAAGGATCTACAAGATAGCTATTAAGCTAACCTATCATCATAGGATTTCCTTTCTAATACAATAGCTAAAGAGTATTAGGTATAATAAACCTGATAGCTTACAATCCTTGATTACTAAATACAGGCACTTGATCTAATTTCTTCTGACCTTGATCCTCTGAGATCTAATACTCATTTTTATCCCCTACTTTGTTCTTGATTAAATAGATATTTAATTGCTGATCTCTTCCTTTAAATCTTTTTACTCTGAACTCTGAACTCCACTAGAGTTTTTGTTCACTCCTTCATCCATCTCCATGATTAAATGAGATTTCGTCCTCCTTATAAAGGCATTCAAAGACTTAGGGTTAGACATGGATCCATGATCCATATTGAATCTCTGATTCCAGCTCATTCCTTAGATTTTATCATTGGTTGCATGCCTTCTCCATTTTTTCTTATTGGATGCATGTAGATTGCATAAGAAATATAAATGATTTGATCTTATCACTTAAATCTTTCAAGATTTGTCATATGTCGGCCATGAAAATGGTTTACATTTGAGTTTGTGAAGTTACAAACTCATATGTGGATTTTGAGCTACTCGGCACTTACAGATTCTTGATGCTCGACACCTTCTATAACTTGGCTCCTGTATCATTCCTATCTTGCTCGGAATTGTTTATGATTCGGCACCTAAATATTGCTTGGCACTTGGATCATCCTCGGCACCTGTAGTCACTCGGCATCTGAAGGCTACTCGGCACCTAATGACTTTCCTGAATTGGCACAAGCTGTGGCTTGGCATACATAGTGTACTTGACTTTAATGTAGAAAGTGGTTAAGTGTGTTGGCACTCAAGTGTCAAAACCATTTTGAGACTAACAATCTCCCCCTTTAACATGAGTGTCAAAAACATTTAACTAAGCATTACTTATCTGATCTTGTAAGCACATTCACTGATCTTCTTGGTATATATATAAAGGTTTAAAGACTTTATCAAAATATTGTAACTTACAATATATTCCTCAAAATTATTATAACTCCCCCTGAGTTGATCATTCTGATGTCTTGTGCCATTATGCCTAATGTTCTCTTTAATATATCTTCACAATATTATCTCCCCCTTAGAAAATTGTCTCCCCCTTTTTGATATTGATGTCAAAGGGTCCTAAATAGAAATGCCATGCTTGGCCAAAAATGTCTTATTTACCTTAAGGAGTATTTGGAGAGCTACATCCCAGTTATTTAAGGCAATATCTAATGACTTTTTTTGGATTGCAAGCTCTGCTGCTAGATCAACAAGTCCTTCATGTGTAGAAGTATTTGGATCCTTCTTCAAGACTATTTTTGCATTCATTTGCTCCTTGTGTAATACTTCTAAGTGAGGAGTGATGGAGGCTTGGATTTGCATCAGCTTTTCTTTGATAGTGGCCTCTTCTGTTGATAATGCAGCTAATTCCCTCTGAGTGTGAAGTGTTTGAGAAAATTGCTTTTCACTCTGTGCAGGATCTAAGGGTAGTTGCATGCTAGAGAGCTTTAATTTACTCTCAAGGTTCAAAATTTTTGGATTTATTTCTTGTGTGAACATAGAAAAATCACACAATTTGCTATAAAGGGAAAATATGTTCCCTAATACTCTTTACATTTTCCAATTTCTTAGCTAGGTCAACCTATCCCAAAATTATGTTATTAGCTGTATTTTGGTTGACTTTTCCTACAAACTTCCTTTTTGAACATTCCATTAGTTTAACATTAGTATCATGGTCTTCATTATTCACTTGGTCAACTATATCAGATAGTTGCTCAAGTATTGGCCTGTTTGCATCTGGAGGTTGAAGGCTGAAAGCATCCATGAATATATCTTTTATCTCACTCATTGCTTGCTTGTATTTGTAGTCTTTCCTCATTGCCTCTTGCCTACTTCTCTTATCCAATGCACTCTGTATTTCATTCATCTTTTCCTCATTTAGAGTGCTTGAATCATAATAGGGTATTTTAATTTCTTCATCAAGCTCAGGAATACCATAATGAATGGTCCTGGCTACCCTAGTAGAGCTTGAGCTTGGTGTACTGACATGTAAGGTCATTGTTTTAGTACTCAGCTTATGACTGGGTTTGGTGGGAGTTCCTATTTTTGGTAATTCAACCAAAGTTTGTACTGCAAACTCCTCTTTATCTTGTGTTTCTTCTTTGTCCTCTTCTTCTTGCTTGGCTTCTTCTTGTGTTACTGTTGTTGGAGGTATATTTTCTATCTGAATTGTTATCCCTGTGACTACATCTGTTGTTGCACTTGGCTCTTGATGAGCTTGAATGGCTATCCTTGGTGGTGATGGAAGTGGTAGAAATGTAAGCCCAGGAGTTTGAATGATTTGAGGTGGTCCTTGTGGTGACACCTTGGCTTCTTTGAGTTTGTCTACTGACTTTTGGAGATTATCCACACTGACCAATATAGGATTCATACACAATTGCACTTGTAGAGTTGTTTGGTCAAGGATCTTAGTAAGATCTGCTACAATTAATGGATTGATGTTTTGACATGTGGTGTCAACAACATCCTTAATCTTTATGATTTCTACAGGTGTGGTTGTAGAGTGAGGTGGGCTAGGAGGTGAAAGTTGTGTGTCTTACACACTTTTTTGTTCATTAGTGCCTTTGTCTTCATCTTTTCCTTCCTCCTCTCTTTCTTTCTTGTTTTCCTCTTCTTCAACCTTTTTCTCTTCTTTTGTCTTCTCTACTCTCCTCTTCCTTCTTTCTTCAGGTTTAGTAGTAGCTTCTTCTTTGTATTCCTCTTCAAGGACATCTTTTGTTGTCTTGTACAAGTTTTTCCAAACTCTTGTAGTTCTTTGTACAACTTCTTCAATTTCATTTTGTAGGATGGAGAATGCCCTATATTTAGGTGTAAACCTTTTACTATGTCATTTGACTGCTTGAGTTACCTATTCCTTTATTAAATCAGGCAGTAGGTTTGATAAGGTTGATTCCCTCATCTCTTTCTCCATCATTAGACATAAATGCCATCTGTCTTCTATAGTTTTAGACAATTCCTTTGGCAATTGTCTATCTAGTTCAAGAGATGTATACTTGAACTGTGCCATTAATGCATAGACTGGTTCTTTTATGCTATTTTGTTCCTCTCTGCTAAACTTATTGAAATCAATCTTTTTCATTTCACTTAAATCTCCATTCCTAATATTCTCACATAATATATCAACTGAAGATTTAGGAGGATGACTTACCCTTTCAGTCTGATCTTCTTCGTTAGTATCAGGTTGGGCCACATATCTTTTCCTTTTTCTTGGCTCTTCCTATGCCTTTTTACTATGTTCTTCTTCTTTGTGGCTTCCTCTTTGTCGTTTTGGGTAGAGGCCCTTGTTGTAGCTCTTGTTGTTGGCTTCTTGGGCCTTTGCATGGCAGCTTTCTTTGGTGAAGGCTAAGAAGTAGGAGGTTTCTTTGTCTTCATTTTGATGACTCTACCTTTGATGGGTGCTTCCTTGGTTTCTGCTTCCTCAACACTCTCATCTTTCTCTTCACCTTGATCTTGTGATGATTCAAGTGGCTCTCATTCTGGCTCACCTTCTTCTTCTCCTTCACTAATCTTTTCTGCTTCGCCTACTGCACTTCATTCTCCAACACCAAATTTCTTCTTTATCTTCTTTAATAGCTTGTCCTTTTTCTTTACTGCTGTGGATGTCTTGAGTTCTGTAACAACTCTTGATTTGACAATGCCATATGTTCCAAATTCCTTGGTAGATTTTTCCATTTCCTCTACAAGTAATGTTGTGATGGCTGCAAAAGCTTGGTCAACATCAAGCTCATATCCCAATGGTCTAAGCCATCTTATTCTTGGACGGACTACTTGAATGTAAGTATAATCAATGTCAATCAAAAAACATATATCATTTGCATGCTTTTCTACCAGTGAAACTGGTATCCTCATTCTTTTCTTCATTGCATTCTTGAAATCATCGAAATAGATAGACATTTGATCATCAAAGCTATCTCCCATTTGTGCAATGAAATCATTAATTTGATCAACAATTGTTCTATTCTGACTCTAGTTGACTTTGCCAAATGAAGGGAATTCCTTCATTACATAGAAGAACATACAAATCAACACTGAACCAAATTTACACTATGCTCCCTTGGACTTTCTAATAGCTCCAAGATTTTCATTGATTTGTTGCAACAAGAGCTCTGCAAGGTCATAGGTGTGCTCTTTCTTTACAAGCTTATGTGCCACATCTATTGCTATGCAAGGTACACTATTTAACCTACTACATTGATAAAACTTATGTGAAATGATCCTTACAATAAAGTCTAGAAGGGGATCAGTTATGGTATCTATGGTCATGCCTCTATTGTTCCATTTTGCACATGTGTTCTTCTCAATTGTTTCCTTCTTTTCACTTCTCAATTTCTTTGGCTGATCTAGAGTTGGAAAACCTGTAACCCTATGAACCATTTTCTTGGTAATATTGATTGGTCCTTGTTCTAACCAAAATGATCCATCATGGATTTTTTTGATTATTGTGCATATCCACTCATTTTTTAATACGATTGGAAAAACTAGGGCTTTGGTTAAACCCTTCTTTTCTATAACAAAAAACTCATCTTTCAGGATACCATTTTCATAGAGTTTGTCATAGACATTAAAGATTTCCAAATCTCCTATGGCTCTTATTTTACAATTATAGCACTTTCACACATCTTGAACCATAACAACTTTTTTAGGAATGGCAGATAGGGCACCAGCGAGATCATTTTTATATGCAACTTCTGGTATAGGTCTAAACTCAGGTTGCTTAACCTCATTGCTAACAAGTTGAATTTCATGGCTCACTATCCCTTGGGTTATTTTTGAACTAGATGCCATTTATATCTAAACTAGGGTTTAACGATTAAAGAAAACTTTTCAAATTGTAAAACTTGGCACTTGAAGGAAATACCTGGATAAATGCTTAGATCGCTTGGGTAGATGTTGAATCGCTACAAATTAGTGGTTGAAAGCTTGAAAATTGCTCATTCGTGCTCAAGGTAATCGCTCTTCATTTGAATGACTCAAGAATGAATCAATTTTTTCTTTTAAGCGACAAAAGAAACTTTGCATTTAATTCATTTTAGTACCTACACCCGTCACTCAGCTTCCAAATGTTTTTCAACTCGGCATCCACTCGATAGCTATACTTACTCAGCATCTACTTACTTTGTTAATAGCTTAGCATCAAAAGTAGTTTCACTCGGCATCCAAAGACAATTCGGCATCATCATTCAAGTTTAGTCTTAGCATCTTGTCTTATGCAAATTTATACTTTGTAGTGCTTCTTCATTGTTTAGGGCTAATGTGTGATACTTCCTTATGTATCAGCCCTATATGCTTATCTTGTGATTAGTTAGATGAGAAATGATCACTTGACCTCATGGGTGAAGTGACCCTTTCATAGGATGTACTTGATCCATCTTTTTTTTGCCATGTCTTCTTCGTGTTTGTTCTTATGTGTTCCACATCAATCTTTTCTTTGCCCTTATTTACTTCAATCTTAGGTGCCTTGGACCTTGTAGGACAGTTTTTGCTGACATGTCCAGTTTGCAAGCAACTAAAGCAAGTAGTTTGGTTCAACCATCTTTTATAGTTCCCCTTGAAATGTGTTCTTATGAAATTCGAGGGTATATGTCCATACTCTTAATAATAGTGACAACTATACCTAGTGTTATAATCCCAATGGTAGTGACCTTCATTCTCTTTTGCTGGTTGATTTGATGTCCACATAGGCTTTGATCTGCATTCAAATTCCCTATGTCCATATTTTTTGCAATTATGACAATGTCCATTAAATCTTTGTGTCCTGGTGACTTTGGCCCTATAATCTTGTGTCATATATCCTTGCATGTTGCACTTGTGACAGTAACTCTTCCTTTTGGGTATGTTTGGCTGATTAATTCTTCTACTCTTGCAAATATTAGTAGTATGCCCCTTTTTATTACAGTAATGACAAATGGGTTTAGAATCCTTACCTTTGTCACTTCTTTGCTCAAAACTCTTTGATGATTCACCAACTTCAGTGTTATTGTATCCAAGTCCTGATGTATCATTGGAAGATCTTGGGGACTTCAGCAACTGTTTAAAGTACTTTATATCTTTGCTTGACTTGTTGAGATTCTCTGCCATCTCTTTTTCTCCATTCAATTCATTCTGTAATTGTTCATTTTGCATCCTCAAAGTAGAGATCTCAATATCTTCCATATTTAGTTCATGATGAAGGTTCATCATTTGAGCTAGTGTATCCATCTGCATGTTTGAGATCCTTGTTAATTCAGTACATTTTTCTTCCAGTCTATTTGCAAGATTCCTTTTGTCATCTTCCATCATGACTTTGTCCTCAACTGGTCTTTTCTTTTGTTCAGTGATTTCACATAACATTATGGCCTGTGATTCATGTTCCATGTTGAGAGATCTTATCTCATTTTTTTGAGCTTTTTTTTCTCCATCAGTTCTACTATTGTTGCATCAAACTCTTTAGTGTCTCCATTGGCAAACACTTGTGTGGTGTTAATCTCCTTGTAGTGTATATTATTTTCAGCTATGGCTATCTCCTTTCTTTTTTTCAAAGATTTTCTTAATTCCACTTTAGCTTCCTCTAATTTTCGTAAAGTGAGATGCACATCTATCACCTGGTTCTCAATGATCTTTCCAAGTTTGAAAACTTCCATCTTTAGATCTTTTCCTCCAAGTTGTTAGACTTCTTCTTTTGAGAACCTGAATGCTCTGATACCAATTTTTGTAATATCTTATTGGAAAGAATGCTTTTGAGAGGGGGGGGGGGGGGGGTGTGAATCAGAAGTACTAGCTTTTGACCTATTTTTAAATCCTTAATAACATATCTTTGAAATGAACATGCATGCATATAAACATAAAGCAATCATGAGAAACAAATATGCATCACCACATAACACTTGAGATTTTGGTAACCCATAAACCCTCCAAGAATAAGAAGGTAAAACTGGGGTGGGGATGATACCCGCAAAATCACTACAGTAATAATGTTTGACCACTTCTAATGGTCTGCCCTGTTAAAGGCTTTACACTATATCAATAGTGACCTGGTTAAAGGATTTACAAGCACTTTACATGAAGTGTTACCATGTCAAAGGATTTAATCACCTATTTAAAAGATCTACAAGATAGCTATTAAGCTAACCTATCATCATAGGATTTCCTTTCTATTACAATCGCTAAAGAATATTAGGTATAATAAACTTGATAGCTTACAATCTTTGATTGCTGAATACAGGTACTTGATCTACTTTCTTCTAACCTTGATCCTCTGAGATCTAATACTTGTTTGTATCCCCTGCTTTGTTCTTGATTAACTAGATATTTAACTGTTGATCTCTTCCTCTGAATCTTTTTACTCTTCACTCTGAACTCCACTAGAGTTTTTGTTCACTCCTTCATCCATCTCCATGATTAAATGAGATTTTGTCCTCCTTGTAAAGACATTCAAATACTTAGGGTTAGACATGGATCCACGATCCATATTGAATCTTTGATTCCAGCTCATTCCTTACATTTTATCATTGGTTGCATGCCTTCTCCATTTTTTCTTATTGGTTGCATGTAGATTGCATAGGAAATATAAATGATTTGAACTTATCACTTAAATCCTTTGAGATTCATCATATGTCAACCATGAAAATGGTTTACATTTGATTTTGTGAAGTTACAAACTCATATGTTGATTCTGAGTTACTAGGCACTTACAGATTCTTGATGCTCAGCACCTTCTGTAACTTGGCTCCTGTATCGTTCCTATCTTGCTAGGCATTGTTTATGACTCGGCACCTGAATATTGCTCAACACTTGGATTATGCTCGACACCTGTAATCACTCAGCATCTGAAGGTTGCTTGGCACCTGATGACTTTCCTCACTCGGCACAAGCTGTGGCTCGGCATACATAGTGTACTCAGCTTTAATGTAGAAAGTGGTTAAGTGTGTTAGCACTCAAGTGTCAAAACCATTCTGAGACTAACAAAGGGTATGGATGATTGAAGGCTGAACAAACTATCAGGGTTGAAGTGTGTGATAGCCAAGCAGAATCAAGAACTAAAATAGAGATCTATAATCTATAAGTGTGTTGTAAATTGTTATCATATCAAGCCTTACCATTAATTTCTAATCATTATATCAGTTTAGAGTAAATCCTTTAGATTAAGGTTGACCTAATAGTCATTTGTAAATCCTTTAATTAGGTGACATTCCAAGTGAATGATCTAAAGTCCTCTAGTAAGGCTCACTCCTAATAGGGTGATTGAAATCATTTAACCAAATCATATTTAATAGTATGCATTGTAACCTATAATAGGGTTGACCTTTCACAGAACATCACTTCATAAGAGTGAGAATGGGTAGCATGTTACTGGTAGTTTTTCCCAAATTGGGTTTCCATGTCAAATCATTGTGTCAAATGTGTTATTAAATTTGCTATTTTTTATGTTTACATATCTACAAATTTGATTTGACAGTAACCTACAAGTTTAAGTGATCACATAATCTAATGGATGCATGCATGATGAAAATATTTTATGGGTTCACTAAGCTATGAAAAAATTTAATTGTACATTTGGACCTTGGATAACTGATTCACCCCCCCAATTATTCTAAAGAATTCCAGCAATTGGTATTAGAGCTAGTTGCTTAAGAGGAATAGTTTGAAGGTACTAGAACCAAAAAGATCAAGATGTCAAAAAGAGAGGTACCTAAGCTTAATAAAAGATAACTTTGTTGCATGGAAAAGTCTAATGAAGCTACACCTAGGAGGTCTTGGAGATCATGCACAATCTACCATTATTGTTGAGCAAGTTGATCTTGTTGGAGTATTAATTATTGAAGATCTAAAAAGAAGAAAGAACACAACTAGACAATGTTGGAGATTGCCTCTGCCCTAAGCTATGTTGAGTTTGATGATGTCAAATTTTGTGATAGTGCAAAGAAAATGTGGGATGCTCTACACACTATCTATGGAGGTGAAAAAAATGGTCTAAGAGCCAAAGTTGAAAGTCTTAGAGATAAGTTTGATGATATGAGAATGCAAGAAGGTGAGAATATTGCTCAATATTTCTCTACGCTAAAAGAAGTTGTTAATGAAGTAAGAGGAGCTAATGGTATAATAGATGATGATACTATACTAAGAAAAGTTTTGAGAACACTTATACCCATCTATGCTATTAAAGTTTTTTCTTTTGAGCTATCTAATTTTGATAGTTACAAACCTGTTAACGTTGAATCTGCTTTCAAAGCTAAGATGTCATTAAAGGAATCTAATGAGAAGAAGAAGAAAATATATATATATCTCCAATGAAAATGATACAAATGAGGAAGATGTAGATCAACTTGAAGCACTACTGGCAAGGAAATTTGGTAGAGGTAAACGAAAGTTCAAAGGTAAATTACCCATCATGTTTTTTAATTGCAATAAATTTGGTCATATTGCTACTAGATGTCCAAAGAAGAAGAATTACAGAGGTGGTGACAAGTACAAAAGTACAAGAGATGAAGACAACAAAGATTATAAAGACAAAGGAAAAAAGTCTTGCTATATTGCTAAAGAGGAAACAAAAAATGGATATGATGATCATGATGATGAAGTGGTATATGTTGCAATAAAGGATGAATTTAATGAGGATGAGGCAACTACTCTAGTGTCTTGTGTGAACAAGAATGACAAATGGATCATTAAAGTTGAGTGTTCACATCACATGACTAGAGATAAAAGTAAGTTCATTAAATTGAATTATAATGATGCAAATAGTGTAAGGTTTGGAAATGATGCACCATGTCTAATAAAAGGAAAAGATTATATCAAACTAACAAAAAAGATTTTATGTGACAATGCTTACTATGTTGAAGGAATTAACTATAATTTGTTGAGTGTGTCATAGCTAAATAATTTGGGTTGTAAGGTTGAGTTTGAAAACAAGATTTCTAAGATATATGATAGTGATGGAAAACTAATTGGAAAAGGTGATCAAACTAGAGATAATCTATTCTACCTTGATATAGAGGATGCTACTTGTTTAATTATAGAAATTGATGATGTGTGGCTATGGCACAAGAGGTTATGTCATGTTAATTTTGATAACTTGTTTAGTATTAGCAACATGAAAAGAGTTAGAGGTTTTCCTAAGTTGAAGAAGCTTGACAATATAATTTACAAACAATGTTAGTTAGGCAAAATGACAAAGTCAAGTTTTAAGAGTGAGACTCATACCTCTAAAGAAATATTAGAGATTGTTCATATTGACTTGTGTGGAGCAATTGAAGTGCAAAGCCACAAATGAGATAAGTACATTATGTTACTTGTTGATGATTATTCTAGAATGATGACTGTTATGTTTTTCAAATAGAAATTTGATGCTATCCAAATGTTTTTGATTAGGTAAAATAGGTTTTACAGGGATCCTGAAACCCAAAGTTTTACAGCAAAAAGAGCGAGATGAAATAGACTAAACAAACAAAAAATGCCACAAAAGGCCAGAGACAAAAGAAGGCCCGAAGCCAAAGTACAAAGGCCAGAGACAGAAAAGAAAAGCCAGGAAAATAGGCTCATGGCCATCCATGTCCATGGCTTTTAGGGTTTATGTGGCATCATTTTCCTTCTAAGTGGTCGTGCCCTCCTGATTCACCTAGTCACTAGCCTCTTTCTAAAATTCATCCCGATTGAATCCTTGCTCTGTGTTCTGCTCCGCATCCCTTTCAATGCCAGTTGTAGTCAGATAGTCTCCCAGATCGACAATATTCTCATTCAAGGTGTGAAGGGTGTCCACTATCTGTTTGGTGAGTCTATCATCCTGATGGTCTCTAGAGACTTGGCCTCTTTCTTTCTCCTGGCTACCCACCTAGTCCTTGCTTCCTCTGGCTTCCTGGTCCATGTTAGAATCTTGGTTGTTAGGTTGGTTGCTCCTGTCCTTCAAAGACTCAATTTCTTGAAAAAGCCACTTGATGGAACAAAAGTTGTCAATTAGGCTATTCTTTGCATTATTCATCCAAATGTTTAAGTAGTAATTAACAAGAGTTGAGAAAGAAATAGGTAAAAATCTAAAATGTTTGAGATCTAATAGAGGAGGAGAATTTACATCAAATGAGTTTAAGATGTTTTGTAATGATAGAGGAATCAAAAGATAGACATCTACTCCTAAGACCCCTCCACAAAATGGAATTGTTGAAAGGAGGAACATATCTATAATGGACTATGCTAGGATAGTCATGATGGAGAAAAACATTGCTTTAAAATACTAGAGAGAAGCTATAAGTACATCTGTCTATACCTTGAACCATGTGCAAGTCAAGAAAGGTACTCATTCAACAAGTTTTGAGCTATGGTATGGATACTCACCCAATGTAAAATATTTTAAGGCATTTAGAAGCAAGTGTTATATTCTCAAAGATTTTAGGAATGGTAAACTAGATGCAAAAAGTGAAGAAGGTATATTTCTTGGTTATTCCACAAGAAGTAAAGCTTATAAGTGTTTAAATACTAACACTAAAAAAGTTTTGAAAAGTGTAAATGTTAAATTTGATGAATATTGTTACACTTTTATTTTTCTTTATCCTTAAAGTCAATAATTTAAGTCTTGGGAGTGCCTGGGTTAGAGTTGAAGTTGAACCTTTGAGCCAATTCAAGTTCAAGTTCAAGTTCTATCACTAGCACAAAATGTTAAAAGTAGGCTAGTCATTCTTCTAGTTATCAGCCTTCCCATTCACATATAAGAAATTTGAAGTTGAAGTTGAAGTTGAAATTTTGGATTAGTTCAACTTTGACTTCAAGTTCAAAGTTCAAAATCGAGCCAACAAGTTCAAAATCAAAGTTCTAGGTTTTGGCATGCAAGATGAAATTCAAATCTCTAAGGTTCAAGCTATATCACTAGCAAGAAATGATAAAAGTGGATGGTTAGCCTCTAGTCATTTGATCTATCTGTTCACATATGCCACAGTTGAACTTGAACCTTGAATCATAAAGTTCAAGTTCAAGTTCAGAGTTTGAAAGGTTACTTTTTTATCCATTAAATGCTAAGTAGATCTGATGTTATAAGTTGCTCAAGAGTCTAAGATCTAAGGTGAGAAGGTGGTGGTGAATAATGGGTCATGTTCTTTAATGCAAAAGGTTCAAAGCAAGAAGTAAAATAACTTCATTACAAGATGGGTGAAGATAAGGCCAAGCATACCAAAGTTGGAAAAACTCTTTCATATAGTAAGTATTATACTAAACTCATATTTGAACCAGCTTCAAAATATCCACTTGTAGTCATCAAATGAAAAAATAGGTACAACAATGAAGCATTTATAAAATTAAATTTTTCATTCTATTGTGGAAGGTAGACAATGTTGCAAGGAACTGTCGAACTTGAACCTGAACCATATAGTTCAAGTTTAACTTAAAAAGCATAAACTTGTTAGTTCAAAAGCATAACTATTGTAGTTGAATCCTTAGGATTTTAGAACTTAATGACTCCAAATATCATGATTATGGATCAGTTGATCATGCTTGATAATATGTTATCTATTGGTTTATAAAAATGGAGCAACAAAAACCAATTTTGCTGACTAAAAGTTAATCAAAGACTTTCTATAGTCAGAAAAATAGTCACAATGCAAAGAGCATAACTTGCAACTCCACCATTGGATCTTATTGAATTTTGGATATGTTGTCCAAACTCAAGTTTTCTAAATCTTCATTGGAGTGATCTTCAAAATTTGGCCAAGGTTAAAAGTTATAATGGACTGTATGCGAGTCTATCAAACATACCAACAAATATAAATGTGTTGTAGTCAAAAAAATAGTCATGTTGTGGGGGCCAAAACTTTTGATCCTATTGTTGGATTGAGATAAATTTTAGATATGTTTGAGAAAAACCTAATTATCTAAATTCTCTCCAAGCCATTTTGTAAAATTCATCATAGATCAAAAGTTGTGATTGTTTAATTGCAGCAATATATAAACTATCAATGATTGTCACAAGATCATGACAATAGTTTGTTATTAGCATATGCTACCTATCCAAGAATGCACATGAAATTCATTTTAAATTTGGTAAATATATTTATTATAATAAGTGCAATTTTAAAATGGCTCAACTATTAAATATTTCTAAAATGATAAGAAGAAGATTAATCATGAGAATGATTAAAATGATTTTCAAGAAATAGTTGCCAAAACTAAAGTGCAGGTCAAAACTATTATTTATTTTGAAGCTTTCTACACAATGAGGGTTCTTCTCTTCACTAGGAGTTTTGTATCTATAGGGAGTGAGAGAATACATTTTTATGGGTAGTGATTGTAATAGGGAGGAGGAATAGAAGTTTTATTCTTATTTTTTTGCAACTTGATTGTAATGACAGAGATAAAATGATATCATTATTATTTTTTTATGCATTTGAAATAAATGAGAGTTTCATATATCAAATTCTAAAGTCTGAATACAATTTTCTTGGATTGAAAATGGTTATAGTCATTTCTTTCATGTTTTAGGTGTAGTTTTGCATTGTCATTCATAGTCAATAGAATAAAATAATGTTTCTTTGCACTTCCCCTGTGATATGAAAGACTGGATAGATGGTCATGTGGTTATTTATTCATTTTTCTTTCCTCATTGTCCAACTTATAAATCTTATAATCGCATTTCTCCCAAAGTGATGGGTAAATGCTAGAAAGCCTTTGTGTCTTCTAGTAAAAGACATAACCAACCATTTAAATTCTTTGAATATTTTTCTAAGAGGGAGTTGTACCTCTCAATTTAGAGGAAAGCTATCAATCTCATGATAGTATTTCCAACTATTAGTGCTAGTTGTGCTTCTATTTGGGCATTTTGAGTCATTCATTATATTTAATTTTGGAAGGATAAATCTATTTACTATCAAATATATAGAAGTATATGGGGTTGAACCTATGAAGGAACCAAAAGAATACAAATCATTTGTTTACTTTTGTGAAGGTATTCTTGCTAATGAAGTTGTTGTAAATCAAGTTGCAAACTAATAGCAAGTTTTAGTGACTACTGAGTCACATACTATGAATGTCAAGTTACATTCAGGACCCAAGCTACATTCAGGTGTTGAGTTACAAAATTAATTTGAGGCACATTTTAATTGTAAGGTTAGTGTACATGAAAGAGATGTTGAACTACCTAACAGAGATGTACATAGTGATTCAGAAGTTGAGAGACCAAGTGAAGAAAATAGAGATGAACCAAGATTGTCTAAGAATGTCAAGAGACATCACCCTGCTACACAAATCATTGGAGATAAAGATGCTAGACTAATGACAAGGAACAAGTTGAGAAATGATACATTTTTGTTAAGGATGCAAGAGCCTAAAATAGTTAAAGATTCCTTAGAGGATGTAGACTAAAGGAAAGCCATGAAAGATGAGATTGAACAAATTGAGAAAAATAAGACATGGACTCTAGTTAGATGAAAATGGTGAAGTCACAAAGAACAAGGCAAGAAACCTTTGTAAAGGATATACACAAGAAGAAGGGATTTACTATGGAGAAACATTTTCCCTTGTTGCAAGACTAGAAGGAGTAATAACTCTTCTTGCTTACTCTACATACAAAGGTTTTAAAGTTTATCAAATGGATGTTAAGTCTACATTTTTGAATGCTATATTAGAGGAAGAGGTTTATATAGAACTGTAGATGCTCAAAAATGGTTCGCATCTACAACCTCATCACTTCTTCATACTAATTTGTCCCATTTTCTCATTCTACTAACTTCAATCTTTTGGCCAGATTGACCATATTTTGTCATTTGTATCCCCTTTCACATCAATTTCATATCAACTCAGAATCATATCAAATCAACTCAGAATCATATCAAATCAACTCGGAATCATATCAAATCAACTCAAAATCACCCCAAATCAACTTGGAATCACTCAAAATTGGTCCTAATCAACCCAAAACATATCAAACATCCCAAATCAATCATCATTTATCCGCTCCTAGGCATTGTTGTGGCTTTCAATGTCTTGGAAGCCTATCAACTTATTAATCTTATCAATCTGACCTTAGTACTATCATGGCTCTTAGTACTAGGTCAAAATATCATTCATGTCATTCAATCTTTGACATTTTTGAGGCTTTCAATGTCAGATCATGGCATCATCAACCATTTTAATAATATTGATAGTGTCCGTCAGTGTATTATGATCAAACCTTATCAATCAATTTCAATCCTGTAGCATTTACAATGTCGGTTAAATATTACATATCAATTAATTCATGTCATGTGTCCTTGGCATGTTATCAATTTCGATCTATCAATTAATTTGATCATGGCTTTGGTCTACCTTTTCATCATCTTATTCGATATCCATCATCGTCACATTTTCATCAAAAGATATGGTTGCATTCATTTAATCAATTTGGCCAATCATCTACTAATTTTCTCTATAGGATTAAATAACCCATAATTTAATTCTATTATTCTCACTAATTATTCTTCCTGATTATCATCCTCAATTAATTAATTTTATTAATTAATTGATTCATTATCTACAAACCATGGAAATTTACAATTTCCTAAGTTCTATTTTCCATCATTAATTCTATTTTCTACTAATTCTTATTTTGTGGAATAAAAGGATTTTTAATTCAAATATTCCATAAAATATTTCATCATCATGACACTTGGATGTGACACCTTGTGGATTCTCCTTTGACACTTGGCTGAGATTTGTCATAATCAAATATTCTTATCTCTTATGCATGTCCCTATTTGGCTTATTCGTCATAGATTCTTGGCTTTAAGTGGGTTGAGGAATCTTATGATGCGTCATAGATTCTCTTCCAAATTTGACTCTCGTGTGTCATAGAATCTTACTTTTGGCATATTCTGTCATATGCATCATAGGAATTATTATTACCTCTTATGCATGTCCCTATTTGGCTTATTCTTCATAGATTCTTGGCTTTAAGTGGGTTGAGGAATCTTATGACGTATCATAGATTCTCTTCCACATTTAGCCAAATTTGACTCTCATGTGTCATAGAATCTTACATTTGGCATATTCTGTCATATGCATCATAGGAATCTCTTGCCACATCACATGTCTATGGGTGAAAAATCTAATGCTCTCACCCTACATGAAAATTATAAAATGGACACCCTTCCTCTCATTTTTGGATCTAGAATGCTTAAGTCTTGAGTCCTTGAATCTTTGAGTTTTTGAGTCTCTACTAATTTGCATTTTGCATTCTCTCTCTCACATAAAATCACACTTCAAGTATTCTCATGGCATTATCACTATCATAGGCTTTTGCTTCAATTTTGTGTACACTATAGGCAACTTTGGAGCTACAATCATTTGGACAAGAAAGAAGGACATGGGAGCTACAAACGGAAAAGGGAGTTTTTGATTATGTTTGCTTTCTTTTGTTTAATTTGGCTTTCATGGTAGCTTAGTGGGTGCTAATGTATGATTATTGAGTTTGTGATTTTCTCATAGTATGTTATGCATTTTAACCTATTTTTTGGTCCTACATTTGGTGAACCCGATGTGAATCATGCATATCTAACTTGGGTTTTCTTGTTTGTGCTTGTAGGTGCAAGGAAGGAGCTCACTTGGAAGGGTATAATGACTATCTACTCTTCCTTTTCACACATGGATTAATCAAGGGGTCCAATATAATGCTTATATGCTATTGTTTCATACATTATGTTAGCTTGCTATCCTAGGGCGCACTCTGCTCTGTCAGGGCGCACTTGGGACCCCTAGGAGCAGTTTTAGGAGCCCAGAAGACACCAAAGCCTCTTTTTGCTATTTCCAACTTACCAAATGTGCCCATCTAGGCCCCAACTATGTCATTGATGCAGTCTGCACTATTTGCGTGCACTTGGGAGTGTAGATTTGAAATTTTCAATTTCTGGGTCTTGACTAGGCACCCATTTCCCCACACCCTGCACCTGACTTCCCAACTACGCCCTAAAACTACCAACTACACCCAACTGGGCCCCAACTATGTCATTGACATAGTTTGAACTATCTGGGTGCACTTGGGGATGTACAGAGCCATTTTGGCCTTTTGGGGAGCAATTTGCACTGTCGAAACACACCTAGGTTCACAGTAAGCACATGCATCAATCAAAATATGCATTTCAAGTTCCTATCACTCTCTAAGACATAGATTAGGTGATTTTGTGTTACTAATGGTCTATTTTCAGTGTGTGGTGATTGTTGGATGAAGATATGATCATAACAAACTACTAATGTGTGCTTTGCAGGATGTTGTCGAAGACTTTGTGTGTCTTTCAAAACTATGTGTGTGGATTTCCTAGATTAGATAACATTTCATTTGGTGCTTAAAAAGAACCTTTTTCTTTTCTTCCTGGTGTTTCTACAGTGTTAGTTCCCTAGGAGTTGCATTGGACGTATCCTCTCCCCTCGCCATTCATGGATCTTGGGTGTAAGAGAAATCCGTGTAACTTCTATAGGAGGCCTACCTTGGACCAAGATACTCGATATTGGGTATGCATGGGGATGAGCTTAGAGCGATAATAGGCCAAAGCTAGGTCAACATTCTAGCTACTATATAAAACTCAATTACAGTGAAAGCTATGTCAGTGGTATTGATGCATGATAGCTCTCCTCTAGTACCCTTGTGGTGCGTCAAACCCCGATTCTTGGGGCTGGGAGACCTTCTACAGAAGTTTATCATTAACTTGCCGAACAAAATGCCCTTACTAAAAACCATGTTTTAGTGGCCAAAATCCTTTCTATCCACTGGCTTAAGGGGTCACCCATGCTTGTGAAGACATCCTACATTCTCATGGTCCTTAGTAGAGGCAACAGTCCCTTGGGAAGTCATGCCCCTTGGGAAGCGGATGTTGGTAGCCTTGAGAAGTGAGTGCGCTGTAAGGGGGAGCCTATGGTGCCAAGATCCTAGGCTGTCCACTCTGGATAAGCATGGCTAAACTTCAATTCAAGTAGGAATTCAGTGGATACAGTCCTAAAAGCCTAGATTGTGGTGTGTTAACTTTTAAAACAACTATTCTTGTCTTAATGTGTCTTGTGTGTGTGTAAAACATTATCAAGATAAAAGCCAAAATTTTAAATTTACACCTTGGATATCATTTGAATTTTTCAAAACCTCACACATTGCCAAAACATTTCAACCTTTATCAAACTTTGCAAACATTGATTCAACACACTCGAACCTTGGAAAACATGGTGACTTGTGCTCTTAAATGTGCTTGGCAAAACATAGATCTCACACTTGCATAGATTTCACTTGCATTCATCCTAGTTTAGGCTTCATTCTTGCATCATATAGGCTTAATATTTCACCTTTTAGTCCTCATTTAATATCTATTACCTTTCATATTGCATCCATTTAGGTTCAGCTTACTTTCCTTAGTTTTTGCATTCCCGTCTTAAAATCAGCACTTTGCATTCACCACCTTGCATCTTTGCATACCTATTCATCATCTTGACCACTTTATCCATCATTTTGGGTGTCCTAATCATCATTTTGAGCATCCAAAATGGCCCTAACACTATCCTCTACCATTTACCACTCTGTGACATCAATCCTACAATAATAGCTTCCAGAATTGCCTCAGTTTCAACCCAACTTACCAACTGTGCCTAGAAACTACCAACTACGCCAAACTGGGTCCCAACTATGTCATTGATGTAGTCTACACTATCTTGGCACACTTGGTGGTCCTAAGATCTAGTTTTGGGTTCCACATAACATTTTGGGGCTTCAACAGTGTACTTAGGTACCTGGTTAGCTCCCCTTGCACTAGCTTGCCCGGATTTGCATTCTACAACACCTAATGTCATCACCTTCATGCAAGACATCATTCTATACATCATAACCTTCATTTTGCATCTCCCAACCCATCCTAACATCAACCCCAACATCCTGGCTTCCTGGCATGTCAGTTTGATAACCATACCCCTCAGAATCAGCAAACATTCTTCCTAGCTTACCAACTATGCCTAGAAACTACCAATTGCACCCAAAATGGCTCCAAGTGCATCAATGACATAGTTGGTACTGTTAGGGAACACTTGGCACTATTAGGGTGCACTTGGGTACCTGCAAGACCATTTTGGGCCTCCGAACTGCACTTTAGGACCCCAAAACTGCATCTAGGAGCCTCTAGACCTCCCTGTTCTGCACTTGACCCAAAACCGCATCTTGCACCCAAAATCCCCTTTTTTATCATAGGCATTGTCTGTATCACATATTCTCTCAGCATCACCATCATTTTGAGTCCTCAAAACATCATTTTGAACCCCCAAAACCTTTGAATTTAGTCAAAAATCTAGAAAAAGTATAAGTCTTAGAGTACCTCCTAGTGTTGACAAATAATGGATCTTGACTAGTCCTTTTATCTTTGCTTATCATTTTCTTTGGTCAAAATTTATCTATTTCTTGATATATTTGACCTTTTCATCTTTTATCAATTTGATCTTTTGATCTTTTATCGATTTTTGGTCAAGATCCAAAGTCCTTTATCACAAGGTTAAACTCTTAGGAAAAATACTTTGAAAAGGTTCTATCTAAGTTCAAAACTTTCCATGTACCCTTTTCATAGCATCCCCAAATGTCATTTTGACCTACCCTATTAGTATATCCCCTTCATATTGCATTGATCAAAATCCTTAACATCATTTTCACTACCAAACCCTATCAAATTGTCCATCAACCAATTTGGATTCTTGAGCATTTACCCTCATTTTGCATGTCCCAAACGTCATTACGAACCCTAGAACACCATCCTTTGCATAGTCTACCTTGCATACACCTACCTTTAGTATCATTACACAGTCCAAAACATAACCCTAATTGTCATTTTGCATACCTTAGAGTCATTTTCATCCCCTCTAGTCAAACTTCAAAACATCACCTTACATTTTGCATTTGCATAATATCCCTAGGACATTTTCACTTCACACATCAAAACCATAATTCATTTAGCATTTCCTCACATTTCATAACATTCCTAAACAATTAAAAATCCCAAAAAAAAACTCATATCTTGCATACCCACCACTCTTTGCACTCTTAGGTATCATGCCAACACTTACTAGGAGACAAGCAGCTCAGAGACCAGAGGAACTCTATCAACCTTTGTTTTCTGAGGCACAAGCACAACCAAAACCTCATCCAAGACAAAGAAAGAGAAATAAAATACAACAAACCTTTGATGAAGACCAAATCAAGGCATCACAACCATTACTATCAGACCCTTTGAATATGTATCCGCAAGATCCTCATAATCAAGCTATGGCACAACAAACCTTGAACAATGCACCTACCATGAAATTTCCTCCAAACACTTCCCCCACACATGGGATGGTTCAATGGAGTCCTGAATTTGAACCTATATTTGTCCCAATGCCACCAGGAGAAGGAAGTGTACCAACCTCACCTGAAGATGAACAATCACATTCATTTGAATTCAGCCAACCTAACACATCAAACATACAACAAGGTATTGTACACCTAAATGATGACTCTAACACTGATTATGGCATCACTGATGAAGAAATGGCTAGGGCATGTCAAGACAAAAGTTTTCACAAGAACTTTAAATGTTTGGCAGCACAAGAAATTGTCAAATTTAATCCAAACTTGGAAGGTCCGAGGTCCAAATATCAAACCAACACAACAATTGAAAAAAATCAACCCATGATAAATTTGGATTTGGACAAGGGAAAACAACCTTCAAAGTTTTCAAACACAATAATGGAACCTATAAGGTCCCATCAAGAACCAACAATTGAAATCCTCCAAAGTACATTTGAACACATCAATTTTAACCCCTTGTTTGATGAAATACCACCAATCCCTAAACACCCCAAAAGGACATTAAGACTTGATTTTAGTCACATGATGCAACAACAAGATGCACCTAAAGGGACCCATGCTCTAGGGATGCCAGACATACCTTCTTTGGAGGCAAATCAACAAAGTACACCTTTGCTCTTAACTTTACCCAGTGCTACGACATCAAACACTATGGAGCCTCTCATAAATACAACATGTGAAACATCAAGCGCAACCATCCCTATGGACACAAAAAGGAAAAGTCTTATTGACATTACACCCATTCACAATAGAAATGTATCTCATAGTCAAGTCAATATGATGTCGCAAGTAGGAACATCTAAAACACAAAGGTACCAAAACAACAATACAAACATGACATTCAATTCTCAAGGACTTAGTCAACCCCCATGACAACAACAACCTACAATGGTACAAGGACTCAACACTTCCAAGGCACAACCAAGTCTACATCTACTTGACACACATCCCACATATCAACAACAACATCAAATGCAACAACAACAACCACAAGTGGGGCACACATCCAACATTCCTAACATGCAATCCCATGTGGACCCACTTGACTTACACATAATTTATCAAAAACAAATCCAACAACAACAAATGATGTTTGTTAAACAACAAGAGAAACTCAATCAATAGTTGGAATACCAAAGACGCCTTGAGCAATAAATTGCATACCAACAATATTTGTTACAACAACAACATGTGCCACAACAACCTCAAAAAATACCTCTAGAATAACAAGCACGCACATGGTCTCACATACAACCAACAGAGGTATCCCAACAACAACCACAACACACGACACAACAACAACATATGGTACAACAATCATAGTCAATCCCACAACAAGTGCCACATCAAATACCACAACAAGTTCCCCAACAATAGGGACCTTTCTATCTTTGAGGTGCCAACATACCTCCACCACCTAGTGACACTTCATCAGACTCATCAAACACAGAAATGTCAGAACCAAGTAGACATAGTTCTCTCCATAGAAAATGGTCTACTCATAGACACAAAATACTTATCATGCAAAACCCCAATAAAGAACTATTACAACAATTCAAACAACTTTCCAAACAAGTTGAGGCATTGGGAGTCCAAAAGAAACAGGCTCTATATACAGAAAGGGATCTACGTCCTAACCCATTCGATAAAATTTTGTATATGCCTCCATTCCCAAAACACTTTGAAGCTCCAAGGTTTGAAAAATACCGAGGAAAAGGTAACCCTATTGATCACATCCGAGAATTTTGTGCTTCATGCACCGAACTCAGTGATGAGCCCATGTACCTTATGAGATTATTCCCTTGTTCTCTAGGTGGGCCTGCACTTGAATGGTACTCCAAACTTCCTGGTAATATCAAATCTTGGTCAGAACTAGTAGACAAGTTTATCTCCCACTTTGCCTTTAACATCACAAATGAGGTGACACTTTCTGATTTGTGCTCAACTAAACAGAAGGCAGGAGAATCATTCATCACATTCTTACTACGTTGGAGAAACCTAGTTAGTCAATGCTCACTAGATATTCCTGAAGAACAACAAGTAAACCTATGCATTGAAAACTTAGTCTCGGACTTAATGTATGAACTCAAAATCAAGAGTCCAAGCACCATTTCTAAACTAATGAAAAAAGGGGCTAGTATTGAAGATGCTCTTATCCATAAGGGAGTTCTCAAGATAAACAAAGAAAACACAAACACGAACTGGTCTAATGACAAGGCAAAAATTTTCTCCAAAAACAAGAATGTGACTAATGATGGTATTGTGGATGCTCACACAATTAGCACAGCACAACCTCAATTGACTTTGAAAGGTGTAAACCCTACAAATTCACAAACCTCTAATCAAACATCAGCTCCACAATAGAAAATTGAGACTTCCATGCAAGATAAACCTCAAAGACATCCTAGAACCAAAGATAGGAAATTCACACCATTGGGAATACCACTTGAGACTGCATTACAATAGTTACTGAGTAATAACTTCCTGCACTTACCCCCAATCAAAGATGAACCATTGACTAAACCTGATTGGTGGGATGACAAAAAGTATTGTGATTACCATCGCACCAAAGGACACACGAATTCATCATGCTTCCAATTGAAACATGCAATACAAGACCTTATTGATGATGGTGTCATCACAGTTGATCCATCACTGTTAGCATCCAACTTTGATCATACTATTTTGAAAGATTCTTTGGGTAATCATGACAAAGAGCAACCCTTGAGTTCAAACTCAAACTCACAAGTTAATTTGAATTACACATGCACTGGTAATGACTACACCATCAATTGCTTTAATGAGTCTGACTTCTACATATCCACATTCACATTGAAGGCTGAAGACCCTCATTGTGTTGTCACTACATGTCGCAGCAAGATCACCCTACCTGGAGCCCCATCTAGACCTAATGCTTCTACTAGACCTACACCCCCTGTAGACACCTAAAAACCTTTAGAAAATAAAGTATTTTTATTTTCTGAAAAAGTCCTGATGACATCATCATTTATTAATTAATTAATTATTTAATTAATTAATTAATTTTCATGCCATTAAATCCCTTTATCTTAATTAAAAATATTTAATTAAGGAATCCCTCCCAAAAATGTTTAAATCTTATTTAAACATTATTTTCTTATTTATTAATTATTTAATTAATAAATTGACCAAAAATCCTAAAATAAATAAAAAATTTATTTTTTGCCCAAAACTTGGCCAATTTTCTTATGACCAATAACCTCTTCCAAAATCTTCTAATCCTTCTTTAATTTCAATTAAAGGCTAATCTCATCATTTCCTACCCCTAATCCCAACTCAAAATATTTAATTAAGATTAAATATTAATCCTCATGTTTATTAAAAAAGTTTTAATAAATATCTCCTCAACCCAAACCCTTGAAATAAATAAAACTTTATTTATTTCCTAAAAATCTAATTTATCCTCATCCTAAGAAGTTCTAGACTCTTCTAGAAAGTCTTCATCCTCATCCTAGGAAATTCTAGACTATTCTAGAAAGTCTTTATCCTCATCCAAAATCTAGACTCTTCTAGAAGATGTCTTTAAACCTAATCTTAATCCCCTCCTAACCTTGTCACATTCCCTAAACATGGGTTAAAACTTACTAACCCAAGCCAAAGTTAACAAATATCTCCTCCTTCACCCACCCTCATTAAATGCCATCCACTTGCCTATCCCTAAGCTAATCTTAAACCATCCTAATCCATCCTCTAATCATTTGCACAAGCCTAAACAATCTTAAAACTTTCCTAATCAAGTCCAAGTCGAAATTGCTCTCATCACCCTCAAAATATCTCAACCATAAAACTTTATGAAGTCCACTAGGTCATAAATGACTCTTACAAGCCCTTTTATTGCTCTTACAAGTCATTATGAGGGTCTTTATGAAGATTTTATCCCTTGAGCCTCCTTTGTTGACTCATCCTTCCCCTTTCCTCCATCCTCTCACCATGTGACATGTGTCACTCCTTGATTGGCTATAAGGAAGCACAATCCATGTGCTCTCCTCTCATGCAATCTGAGCCCTCCATAAGTTTTTTCCCATCCTTGCATCTTAGCCCTCAAACCCTCAAGCCTCTTGCCTATAAATTGGATCCTTCCCCTTTGCAAAATAACACAATCCATGAAGTAAAGTTATAATGCTATTTTGAGAGCCAAATCCATAATAAAGCCATCTATCCACACCAAAAATCCACAATCATCCATTGAAGCCTTTGGAAGCATATTGAGCATACATCCTATCCATTTAGATAAAGCTACTCAACAAGAGAGCTTCTTATTGAGAGAGTCCATTAATGGCTCATATTCTCAATTGAGAGCTCATCTTAGTCTATCTTGAAGTTTATGAATTTTGTTTAGTTTGTAGAAGCTTTATTTAAATTTGGTTTCTATTAGCATACTAACATTGCTCATATACACCCCCAAGTAGACCTACTGCTCCTACTTCATCTGATTATAGCCTTGTTGAACAACTTGGAAAAACCCCTGCACAAATATCCATTTTGGACCTACTGTGTGCATCTCCCCAACATCAGAAGATCTTGGATCAAGCCCTTAAAGAGTCAGTAGCCCCAGATAACATTGATGTTTCCCAGTTCAAAGCCATGATTGGGAACCTATCCGCCTCATAGCATATCACCTTTTCCCCTCGAGATATTCCTAAGGAAAAACCTAACCATAATGATCCCCTTTATCTTGAGGTCTTGATCCATAATGCCAAAGTCAGACGTGTCTTAATAAATGGACGAGTAGGACTGAACATCTGTACTCTTAAGGTTGTCAACAATTTGGGTTATTCTGAAGATGATGTGGATCCCTCTCAAAGAATCACAATAAAAGCTTATGATGATGGTGAACACTTCTCTAGGGGCATCATCACATTACCTATCAGAGTTGGTCCAGCTACTAAAGACACATTCTTCGATGTCCTAGACATCAAAATGAATTGCAACATGATACTAGGATGCCCTTGGCTTCATGCTATGAAAGTAGTCCCTTCTACGTATCATCAATGTTTGAAGTTTTCCTATCACAACATAGAGGTTACCATCCCTGGTGATCCAGATCCTTTCCAGTTTTGTGCTGATCTAAGAGATGCTACTGCATTCCAAATCCCAACAAATAATGAAGCACAACCCACAAATCAATCTAAGTATGTGGATGCTGATATACTACTCAGTAAAGCCAAGGAAAAGATGAAGATTGAAGACAATGGGTGTGGAGAGTAATTTATGTCTCAAGTCTCTCACATTAGGGAGTCACCACTTTCTCCCATCAGTACAAAGAATGATACTTCTATCAATGAGAATACATCCATATGTATTGAGAAAGCAAAAGCAGAATGAGAACCCACTTTGATATCTCCTAGCAAGTATGGACTAGGTTTACCATCATGCAGAAACAAGGCTATGATGGCTATAGTGGTCTTGGATCTCAGAAACAAGGAATCATTGAACCTATCACTACAAAAGGACAACCTCCTAGTTTGGGGCTTGGATTTAAACCATTACGAATAGGTCCTCCTAGTACCACAATGCCTACATGTAAGACTATGGATGTTTCAAATGATGAAAAGGCATCTGAGGATATCCCACTTGAAACCAACAATCCCCTAGCCTCTAAGCATAACCCCAATGACCCAGTTGAATTAGTTACCCATATATCTACCTTCAACCAAATCCCATGTTATCCTGAACCTTTGGATTGGGACCAACGTGGACCACCAATTTTTGATCAATTCGACAATGATGACACTCTCATAATAGACTTTGAAGGCATTATGACTGAAAATCATAAAGAAGCAATTTCTCCTAAAGAGAACACATTGGCATATTTTGGGGAGCCCACTCCACTTTCTAGTTACAAAGCAAAAAGAGAAAAAGATAGCAAGCATAGGTCTCTTGGTGAAAATTGGAAGGCACCATTAGACTATAAAAAATCAAAAGCTAAGCAGCTCCCAATGATACAAAATGAAAAATATGATGCCATGAATATCAGTGTTCTAGTCTTCAACATGCCACAAAGTCTTTTGGAGCTCTCTCCATCAGCATTCATGTGAAAGGTCATTGGTCTCAACCCTCCCAACCCTCCCTTATATCCCTTCGTTTATCCCCCAATCCAGCTACCTAATTTGTCCTATAACCAAAATCAGTCCTTTATCCAACAAGCCTTTCCATATGTCATCATCAATGACATCCCACATGACATTTCTATTGACCCAATTATCCTTAGATGCCTTGATTCACAAGAGATAGACATTGTCTTACATATAGTACACAATGGTATATCTCAAGGCCTTTCTAGTGGTTTGATTTTAGCTACAAACTCAAAATGACTCCGACAAAGTTATGGTCAGTCATGGATCCAAAGCTCATCAGCTAGTAGCACCAACAATAGATATTTTCTCAACATTTTTCAATGACATTCTTGATTTCATCTAAAAGTCCTAAAAAAAAATCAAAAAAATAGCAAAAAGTCATGAAAAAAGAAAAAAAAAAAGTGAAAAAAGTCATGGAAAAATGGATGCCTTGATGAAAACCTGGTAAACAGGCATCTTGGCATGAAAATTTGAGTCAAGAGAAAAATTTCGTCCAAAAGTGAAAACCTGGCAAATAGGCGCTTTGGGCAAGTACCATGGTGAAAACCTAGCAAACAGGCGCCATGTGTAATCAGTGTCGCTCCTCCATCTATTAGGATTCCATCTGGTCTTTTCCCCCTCTATCATTCCTTGATCATATCCTTCATATTGTAAGACATCCTTGGTTCCTTATCATGGCTTACGAACTGGTTAATGTCCCTCGTTACCTTGCTTAAGCATCACCTGTCTACACACACACTCTGTCATTGGCCTTTGTACATAATTTGCGTCTTGTTTGGGGGCATATTACCTACATGGTGCATGAGTTTGAATTTGAACTGGGGGCATATCCCTAAGTACTTTTTTATCCATTGGATCTATCGCATAACGAATTCGAGCTAACACTTGTATATACTTATACGATCCTGAAAAAATCCCTAAAAATCATAAAATGTCCTAAAAAAAATCACTAAAAATCACATAATGTCCTGAAAAAATCCTAAACATTCAAATACAATCCTGAAAAAATCACTAAAAATCATAAAATGTCTTGAAAAAACCCTAAAAATCGTAAAATGTCCTGAAGAAACTAGTCACGCAAAAACATCAAATATCCCCAAAAACCCTTAAAATCAAAAAACCTATCAAAAATTTTCAATAAACCTTGCACATGTTCACTGTAGATAACCACCCCTTTTGCGTAAACACTTGCACTTTGCAGACTAAAAATCAAAACACTACACTTCAATGCCAATCACAATATCTGTGCAACATGAACCAACAATCAATCCAACTGGTCACTATGAACTTATCAACTAAATCCACAAATAGTGCTATCACACCATCAACATGTCAAACACCATCTAAACACCTAACACACTAAAAAGCAAGTAATTATGGACAAGGATAGTTGTTGGCTCACGCTATTTAGTGAATGATTTTTTTTTTGCTTTGTTTTTCTTTGATCATGTACCTATGCTACTCGATGATATAAATTGATCTATGAGAGTGGCCAAGATGGTTCATGGTCATCTTTTTCCATTTTTGTTTGTTAAAATGTACCTTTGAGAGTCTGGGGCATGTACATATGCCTCAGGAAGGACAAGTTCATTCTTTGTTTGTATCGTGCTTGTTTACGCAAAAGGCTTGCATTTGCGCTCTGGCCCTTTATGCCATGATGGATTGCATTCCCTTTGCCATATCAAAATAAAGCTCCATTTGACATATAGTGCACTTTCTAGAAGCAAAAGTCATTCCATCATACTAACATCTCCTCATCTCATCTTTCTTCTTCATCTCATTCTCCATCACCATAATCATGTCTTCTGATTCACCAAATCATCTTCATCCGGCATTAATGCATTCCTGCATCACCCTACACTGTCAATCAACTTTCTATGGCTTTCCACCTAGTTCAACCTTAGTCTAACATTTGTCTCATCATATTTGACCAAATACGACCATTTTTGATGATTTCCCTCATGTTATGACATCTTTCCATCATTTTGGGCATGCACGCACAGTTTCGGGTCTACACTCTAGGCCTCATAACTTTCACATTTTAGCTCTGATTTTCATTCCGTTAGTTGCTATGGTTTTGTCTTCTTGTTTTTGATAAATTGACTTATCAGATGCTTATCTTAGTCAAATTTTTTGAGGGGGCACCCAAACATATCATCCCTACTAGGGCATGTTGTGGCTTTCTCATCAGTTATTCTTTGATACAACGCTCTAAATCACATTGTATCAAAGAGGGGCAAAATGTAGACACTCAAAAATGGTTCGCATCTACGACCTCATCACTTCTTCATACTAATTTGTCCTATTTTCTCATTCTACTAACTTCGATCTTTTGGCCAGATTGACCATATTTTGTCATTTGTATCCCCTTTCACATCAATTTCATATCAACTCAGAATCATATCAAATCAACTTAGAATCATATCAAATCAACTCGGAATCATATCAAATCAACTCAAAATCACCCCAAATCAACTTGGAATCACTCAAAATTGGTCCTAATCAACCCAAAACATATCAAACATCCCAAATCAATCATCATTTATCCGCTCCTAGGCATTGTTGTGGCTTTCAATGTCTTGGAAGCCTATCAACTTATTAATCTTATCAATCTGACCTTAGTACTGTCATGGCTCTCAGTACTAGGTCAAAATATCATTCATGTCATTCAATATTTGACATTTTTGAGGCTTTCAATGTCAGATCATGGCATCATCAACCATTTTAATAATATTGACAGTGTTCGTCAGTGTATTATGATCAAACCTTATCAATCAATTTCAATCTTGTAGCATTTACAATGTCGGTTAAATGTTACATATCAATTAATTCATGTCATGTGTCCTTGGCATGTTATCAATTTCGATCTATCAATTTATTTGACCATGGCTTTGGTCTACCTTTTCATCATCTTATTCGATATCCATCATCGTCACATTTTCATCAAAAGATACGGTCGCATTCATTTAATCAATTTGGCCAATCATCTACTAATTTTCTCTATAGGATTAAATAATGCATAATTTAATTCTATTATTCTCACTAATTATTCTTCCTGATTATCATCCTCAATTAATTAATTTTATTAATTAATTGATTCATAATCTACAAACCATGGAAATTTACAATTTCCTAAGTTCTATTTTCCATCATTAATTCCATTTTCTACTAATTCTTATTTTGTGGAATAAAAGGATTTTTAATTCAAATATTCCATAAAATATTTCATCATCATGACACTTGGATGTCACACCTCGTGGATTCTTCTTTGACACTTGGCTGAGATTTTTCATAATTAAATATTCCTATCTCTTATGCATGTCCCTATTTGGCTTATTCGTCATAGATTCTTGGCTTTAAGTGGGTTGAGGAATCTTATGACGCGTCATAGATTCTCTTCCAAATTTGACTCTCGTGTGTCATAGAATCTTACTTTTGGCATATTCTATCATATGCGTCATAGGAATTATTATTACCTCTTACGCATGTCCCTATTTGGCTTATTCATCATAGATTCTTGGCTTTAAGTGGGTTGAGGAATCTTATGATGCATCATAGATTCTCTTTCACATTTAGCCAAATTTGACTCTCATGTGTCATAGAATCTTACATTTGACATATTCTATCATATGCGTCATAGGAATCTCTTGCCACATCACATGTCTATGGGTGACAAATCCAATGCTCTCACCCTACATGAAAATTATAAAATGGACACCCTTCCTCTCATTTTTGGATCTAGAATGCTTAAGTCTTGAGTCTTTGAATCTTTGAGTTTTTGAGTCTCTACTAATTTGCATTTTGCATTCTCTCTCTCACATAAAATCACACTTCAAGTATTCTCATGGCATTATCACTATCATAGGCTTTTGCTTCAATTTTGTGTGCACTATAGGCAACTTTGGAGCTACAATCATTTGGAGAAGAAAGAAGGACATGGGAGCTACAAATGGAAAAGGGAGTTTTTGATTATGTTTGCTTTCTTTTGTTTAGTTTGGCTTTCATGGTAGACTAGTGGGTGCTAACGTATGATTATTGAGTTTGTGATTTGCTCATAGTATGTTATGCATTTTAACCCATTTTTTGGTCCTGCATTTTATGATTATTAAGTCTACATTTTTTAATGGTATATTAGAGGAAGAGGTTTATATAGAACAAGCAGAAGGATTTTTTGATGCTGACAACAAAAACATGGTATATAGTCTACAAAAAGCTTTATATGGTTTGAATCAAGCACCAAGAGCATGGTATGAAAGGCTTCATAATTATCTTGTGAAGATTGGATTTGGAAGGACTTATGATAATAGTAATCTATACTTGAAGATAGAGAAAAGAAAAGGTATTTTGTTATTAGAAATTTTTGTTGATGATATCATATTTGGAGGTCAAGATACTTTATGTAAGGCTTTTACAAATGAAATGAAGAAAGAATTTGAGATGTCTATGTTTAGAGATCAAGTTCTTTGTGGGTTTGTAAGTACATCAGATGAAATATGGTATATACATCACTCAATCAAAGTATGTTAAGAAGATATTGAAAACTTTTAAATTGGAGGATTCCAAGCTAGTAACTACACCTATGGTGACAAGACATAAATTGTCAAAGAATGATGATTCAGCTGAGGTGAATCAAACATTATAAAGGTCTATGATTGGCAAATTACAATATGTAGTACACGGTAGACCTGATATTACATTATCTATAGGGATAATTGCAAGATTCTCTACTAATCCTAGGGAGAATCATTTGATGGATATTAAGAGAATGATAAAATATCTTGAAGGAATAGAGGAGTATGGTCTATACTACAAGAAAAATTAGAAATTTGAATTAAGAGCCTACACTGATGTTGATTGGGTTGGAAATATCGATGATAGAAAGAGCACAAGTAGAGGAGTATTTTTCTTAGGAAAAAGGTTGGTTACATGTACCAAAAAGAAACAAAACTACATTTCTCAATCTACTACTAAAGCTAAATATGTTGTTGCTATAGTAAATTGTACAAACATTGTATGGATCAACTAGCTACTCAAAGGTAAGAAGGAGGAAATCACTGAACCTACGTACTTTTTTATGATAATAAAAGTGCTATAAATAAATCAAAGAATCATGTGATGCATACAAAGGCTAAGCACATTGCAATCAAGTATCATTACTTGAGATAATTAGTTCAAGATAAAGAGGTGAAGATGGAATATGTTAACACAAAAGAGCAAATAGCTGATATCTTCACAAAAGCATTACCTAAGGATTCTCATGAGTATCTAAGAGGTAAACTAGGGGTGATACCCCTATAAAAGGCTATCTAAGAAGCATGAGGAGTGCCCTACATCAAACAAGCTGATTGACATATGTTGCACATTGATGCAATGGATCTTACTTTAGAAGCTACCTAAAGTAATTAAAGAGTTAGGGCTATAAATCAGTCATAAGCAAGGTGATAGAGGGAGAAACTGAAAATATTCATATGTTCATATGTAGATGACAAGTTTTTGGCATTTTTGTCAAAGAGGGAGAAATCTAAGTTCAGGGAGATAGAGTACAGAGTGAGAAAGACATAAAGAGGGAGAAATGCCAATATAAGATACAAATAAAAGAAACATGGAATATCTAGTCAGAGGGGGAAAGAGTACTTATTGATTACATCTACATAGTAAGAGGGAGATAATGTTGAGGGAGATATAAGAAGTAATCAAGAGGGTGTCATAAGGATGAGTTGATTGATTATCTTTTGATTAGAATAGAATTTTGTAACCTATTCAGAAGATGAAAGTTGTTGATAGAGGGAGAGATTCCAATACAAGGAATTATTTTCTTTTTGGTATTTTGTTGGTCATACTGATTAATCCTGGTCAGTTTGGTTTTCCATCAATGTTAAAGAGGGAGATTGTTGAAAATAGATTGACACAAGTATGATAAATGTGTTTCAATCACTATTTTGTCACTAATGTCAAACCTACTACTTGTTGGTAAGACAATTTCTTATATGATTTAAGTACTATCATTTATTTGATTGATGAAGAGGATTTGATCAAATGAAGTAACAATAGCACCTAGAGGAAAGCTTGAGTTATGATATTGAAAAGGAGTATAAGGATCAGTTAAGATAGTAATATTATAGTGCATTGATAATCTACTTAAGGTTAAAAAGATTGGTTATACTGATTAATTTTAGAAGAACAAGTTAAATGAAGTTTGTATGCCAATCTTAACAATCTGCAAAATAGGTGCCAAGAAAAGTTAGTGCAAGCTAAGCAAAATATTAGTTGGAGCTGAGAAAATTCAATTTCAGTGTAAGCTGAGTGAAAAAATGTAAGCCGAGTAAAGTTTAATTTGTTGATGTCAAGCACCAAGAAACTTTAGTTTGTCTCAAGTGATTTGATAGAGGATGCTGAGAAATGTAGTATGTGTTGAGCATCAGAAACTAGTTAATGTTGAGTGTCAGCATTATGAGAAAGATCAAGAATTTAATGAATCTAAGCTGACAAGTTTGATTTCTTAAATTGTGTGAACTGTGTGGAAGATAAGCTTGATGAGTTGGTGGCACAAAATTCAAGATGAACTATTTTGAGAAAAATTTAAAGAGGATTGAAGGAGAAGTTTCTAAAAAGGAATGAAATGAAATAAGGGATAGATTCATTGAATCCTACCTAATCTAACCTAACCCTAAAATGGATGATGGAGGATGAATGGAAAAAGATCTCAATTCTCAATTTATAGAGATGGTTGGTCAGAAGCAAAGGTTATCATGTGCGAGAACCTAAGGAAGACAAGGAGTCTAGGGTATTGCTTCATTCAGTGACCTAATTGAAGAGACTCCATTGGCAAGCAAAGCAAGAAGACTTAAGGGTATGGATGCTTTAAGGGTAAACAAGCTATCAGAGCTATAGTGTATGAAAGCCAAGTAGAATGGAGGACTAAAACAGAGATCTGTAATCTACAAGTGTGTTGTAAGTCATTATTAGATCAAGCCTTATTGTTACTTTCTAATTATTATATCAATCTAGGGTAAATTCTTTGGATTAAGGTTAACCTAACTATCATTTTTAAATCCTTTAAATGGGTGACATTCCAAGTGAATGATCTAAAGTCCTCTAACAAGGTTAACTCCTAATAGGGTGATTGAAATCCTTTAACCAGGTCACATTTAACAGTATGCATTGTAACCTTTAATAGGGTTGTCCTTTCACAAGGCATCACTTTAGAAGAGTGAGAATGAGGAGCATGTTACTAGTGGTTTTTCCCAAATTGGGTTTCCACATTAAATCATTGTGTGAAATGTGTTATTAAATCTATTATGTTTCATGTTTATATTTCTACAAAGTTGATTTGATAGTAACCTACAAGTTTAAGTGATTGCATAATCTAATGGATGCATGCATGATGAAAATGTTTTATTGATATGGGTTCACTAAGATGTGAAAAAATTTAATTGTATATCAAGACCTTGGATAATTAATTCACCCTCCCTCTTAGTTATTCTAAGGAATTCCAATAATCACCAGTGAGATAATTTTGTTGTTGATGTGAGCTAGAATGCAAATTATGTTTGATCTTAGAAGAGATTGATGTTGAGAATGTATTGTCAGCTTCAAATGAATTGTATTGGGAAAAAAATAATTGTTTAGTTAGTTTAGATCTTGGATATGATAGCCTAAAGATTGTTTAGTGAAGATAGATTGAGGCTATTTGAATAGTGGGTCTGGTTGTCCTCATTTCAACTCCTAACAATGTTGGAACAACTCCTAATAGGGTTGGAATCTCTTGACAAGGAGTAAAAGTTTCCTAATAGGGACTCATATGTACTAATTTTATTTCATTATATCCTAATAGAATTCATCTTTTCAAAAGGAATTTTTATATTAGTACATCATCTCATGAGAATCATTCCCACTAGGGTTTGCCCTCTAATCAAGGGTTTCCCTAGTTAACATATATGGTGTTATTGTGCATAAATATCTTTATATGGATGTTGCATCTATTGAATACATGTTTTATAATACATAAATATATTGAGATTTGTTTTAAATGTATAACTTATTCAACCCACTCCCCCCTTAGTTATCTTGGTGGACTTTACTTTCTAACACACACATCTATATAAAGATATGTATATAAAAATATAGATATTCATATATATAATTATATACATATATACTTAGTGTATTCCCAATTTAGAAGCATCTATTTTTATGTCTTCATAGCCTGCATATGTTATGAAAATTTTGGAAATGTGCCTTTTACTTTTTAAAACCAAACTAGGTTAGGTAGAATTTCAAATGTGCTTTTCATTTTTCAAAACCCAAGTGAGTTATTTTGCACGTCAAAGCCTATATGAGTTTTAGCTTAGTAAGAGGGTTGGAAAATGAATATAAGGCTTAAGCGCCCATTCTTCCTTCATTTTTGTCCCTTTACACATTTTTTCATCTTCTGACATGATTTCCATACCTCGTCTTCATTAGGTTTACAAATGATCAAGTGGGTATTTATAAAATTTCCACCATAATCTTACACATATTCTCATGTTTTTGACCATATAATTTTTTCTATTTTTGGACAATATTAGCATAGTGAACTCTAATTCTTTTTACCAGTGTCTTGGCAGTCCTCGTACACACATTTATAATATTTTTTAATAACTTTTGATATACGTGACCAAGTTAAAAATGAATTACATATTATTATTGAAAATATACTAAACTAAAAACTATATATATATATATATATATATATATATATATATATATATATATATATATATATATATACAACTTCTAGATCTCACTCTTACCTATCAGTCTACCAAAGGGTGCTATAAAATACTAAATCTAACTATATATTTTGTGTAGCACATGGAAATAGCTAAGTTATAATTTTATGAAAAAATTAGGAATAGTTTTATGTGTGCAAGAGGTTTGATCCTCTTAATCGTATCTATTAAAAAATTAGTAGTTTAGAAACTAGATTAAGAGTACTACATGTTAATCCCTAATCCATATTGTTTATTAGCATCAAATACTTAGTCATTCTCAAGGTAGGATAATTTGGTCTTCACTATGACCGAGTCATTTTATATAGGTTGAGCCAAGGAGTAAAGACTTGTAAATATACTAAGTCATATGTCAAGTAGTAGTTAGTTAGAGATAATAGTGTTTGTCAAGTTAGTCAAAGATATTAGTGGATGGTGAGTGATATAGAGGGAGATTTATTAAGTTCATGCTGATCATAGTTTAGGCTGAGGGACAACATGAAGAAATAGTTTATGTCGAGCATCGGTGTGATGCAAGTGCCAAGTAACACAATTTAACCTTTTTTTTTGGAATGGCATTGAATCATATGCTAACCATTCTCATTGATATGGAAGCGTATTTTGAAGATCAAGGAGGTAATCAAGGAGGTGATTACACATTCAAAGGAAGATCATTGATCCCTAGGTAAGGTAATCCAATCATCAAAAAAATGAAAGGTCTAAATAATAAAAGGATTGATTCTAGATCATTGATTTGGATTTAGAAGGTTCACCTAATCATTTATTTAAGGAGGGTCTATAACCTAATTTGATGCAATGAGTATATGGATGCATTTGTGTGAAAATTTTGATTACATGCAAAGTTTTGGAGGTGAATTAGAGAGTAGAGACTAAACAATGCAGTGAAGAGTTTTGAGTAGAGATAGAGGAGATCTATCACAATAAGGTGATACTATATTGCATAGAGGAGATTTTTTATCAAAAATTTAAGTGCTAACCAAAGGATTAGGTACATAATATTTTAATAGGTATTTTAGGTATTAAATCTCTTAACATAGTAGCTTTAACAAGTTTATGTAAATATCCTAATAGAGTACTCACTTCATTGTGATATAAAAATCCTTTAAACAAGTTGGAACCTAGTAGCTCTTTTAGTCTTTAATAGGATAGACCCTTCATAGGGTAGATCATTAGAAGTGATCAAATCATTGTAGCCTTAATAGGCATAAATTTATTGCTGCGGTAGTGAAGATTTTGTGGTTTTTATCCCTACCACAATTTTACCTTCACCTTGGAGGGTTTTTGTGTTACCGAATCTATGTGTTAATGTTTTTATGAGTTTATATTCATGAAGTTAGAAGGTAGATATGATATTACATTAATGTAAATTATTGTATTGATATGAGATAAATGTTTAAATGAGTGCTCCATGTGGTGATATCAAATATGTGTCACATTGAAGTTGAAGAATTTGTATAGATCCTAATTCACCCTCACCCCCACCCTTCAATGTCACACTTTCCCTATTATATTTCCAATAATTAGTATCATATCAGTGTACTCTTGGTAGAAGTATAACCACTTGGGAGTTAAAGATCTTGAAGATGGAAAACTATAAATTGGGAAAGATCATTAGAACTAGAAGATTGATGTTCAACTTACATATGAACAAGTCAATGCCACAAAGGAAACATTAAGAAAATCATTGAAGATAAGGAAGGAGATGAGAATTCAAAAAAATGGCACTCAATACAAAGAATAAACTATTGAATAACTATTTGATGAAGGAAGTTCCAGTGAATTTGATGCAATAATAGAAGATATTTTGGAGAGGAATAATACCCTTAATAAGGAAGTTAAAGCATTGAAAAGAGAATATGAAATTCCAAAAGTAAGGCTATGTGAAGTGACTAAACAAAAGAAAAGGGATAAAGAAGATAAAACAAAGGTTGAAGATGACAAGGCATTGGTTGATGAAGACAAGAGACATTTGGTTACAAGACTCGGTGAAAGGATCAAATAAGTGCAAAAGCTGGTCCATAATCATTTTGATATGATCAATAAAATACTAGGTGAAAATCATGAAATTACAAGAAAAGAATTGGAGAATATGAATCTAAAATCTAAGAATGGTAGATTGACAAATGAGTTGAAAGCTAAAAAGGAATTTTTTCAGAGGTTGTATAAACCTAAAGAGGCTATGATACTTTTGAATGAATAGATTAATGCACCAAGGAGACCTCATGTCACCTTTGGACTAGGCTATGCTAAGTTCCTATCAGGTGTCAAGCAGGGAGAATCATCAAAGAAAGGAGATTAAAGGAATGTGAATACAAAGCCAAAGAACAAGAACCCTATATTATATTACTATGGAAAATCAAGTCATACAAAAAAAATTTGTAGGAGCAAGATTGGTAAGTCAAAATCTAAACCTTAATTCAATGGTTATTGCTTTAAACAAACAAGGTCATCAAGCACATGAATGTAGATCAAAGGTCAATAAGACACCAACCACTTCCAAATTTGTAGGTTATGATTATACTTGTTAGAAATATGGTCATAATTCATAAGATTACATATCTAAGGCACAGAGAAATTGGACACCTAAAATTCAAGGCAAAGCACCTAAGCAAGGTAATACCATAAATTGGGATTACAATACTTGGGGTAAATTTTCAATATTATGGAAAGTATGGACACATTACATAAAATTGTGGTAGGATACATCTTAGAAGTAGATCTTGCAACTAGAGAAATTTCAAACTAGTATGTTTCAATTGTCAGAAGGTTGGTCATCTAAGAAAGAACTATATAAACCGAGCATCAGCTCAAAATGTTGAGATAAATATTGGAAAGGATAAGGTCAACATTGAAGGAGGAGTAAAATGAATCAAACATGGAGAGAGAATTCAAATGAAGGCAATAATGCAAATTTAGAAGTTGCAATCACCCAATCCAATGAATTAGGTGATTCCCCCACATCAAACTAGATAATAAGGTGTGTTTGGAACTATGTTTTAATTACTATATCATATATTAGTTCCTCACACTACATGAATGTAAGTCCAAGTCCACATGAAAGGAAGATGCATAAGGATGAATGTTAATAATTGAGATGGGATGAATTTTAGTATCAATTAAAAACTTTGGTAGAGACTGAGTGCCAATTTTGTATGTCAATTTAAATTGACTCTTGATACTAACCGGGTGAAGTTGAAGGATGTGTGTGAAGCAAGATTTATTGAGTGAGCTGAGACAACTACTATGAACCCAATGTACACCTAATAATTTTATAGAGCATTTATTCAAGACTCAATTTGACTATTTGAAGCTATTTAGTGTATTTTGAAGTTCATTATGATACACCAAGATTTTGAGTTTAGAGACTAAAGATTTCAGGCAATTTTTAGAGAGATTTGGGTGAAGTTGCAAAGAGATTCAAGTACATGATATTGTCTTAGAAAGTAAGTTGTGAAATTTTATTTGAGCTGATTTGTGAAGATATTTTTTTTTAAACCATAGATTGAAAATATAGCATCATCTGCATCTACGAGTGAGAAGAAAGAGGCATTGAGGGATATCAATACACAAATTGTTCAAAATGATGCATGTCCTTCAATAAAGTTCAAGGCATATCCTAATATCACATTGAAAAGAGATTATTTAGGGGAATTATCTATGATTCCATCTAGAGTAATCATGGTCCATGATGTCAGATCATGTTATATGAGCAAGATCAAAAAGATAGGTGATTTCAAGCTGAGGAATGCCTATGAAAAGTTGTATGACAATGAGATATTGAAATATGAGAACAAGGTCGTAGTGTTTAAAGTTGAATAGATAAAGATCATGTTGAGTAGGATACATGGCATGAAAATATAGTTGGAGAATAGACCAGTCAGGATCACAAAGTCCATTATTCATCACGTAACTAGATACCATGTTTTTGACCTAGTGAAGACCGTTCATTGTCAAGAAAGGGATATGATTAAAAACCTCACAAATGAAAAATGCATTGGATGAGGTATGTTAATCAATACCATTGAGGATCCTATAATCAAGTAATTCATAAGTTATATTAGTTGAGCTAACTAAACAATGTGCCATGTGTAATTATTGGCATGGCCTACAAATTGGTCAAGAAGTGTTTTGATGTTGAGCCTAATCAGACTCGGAGGTTTAGTTGGCACAATTTCTCCCTAGATTATTTTTATGGGGGTTTAGGGGTAGTGCCCACAAGATAGGGTCAAGGGGCAGCACCCCTACAAGGTCCTGGGGCAGTGCCCCTAGTGTGCTTCCTGTCGTAGTATAGGGTGGGATCAAGGGGAAATGCCCCCAAGGGGGTTTTGAGAGGCAATGCCCCCAAAGCCAAAAATGACCTTATATTATAAAAGGCATCAACTATCTATTAGATGACTTATTCTAGCCCTAATTTTGTAAGTGACAAAAGCTTGTATAAAATGGCTTCGGGTTAGGGATTTCATAATGTATGGTGATATTGTAGCTTCTTGTGGTGGTATTGAGATGTAAGGGATTTTGGATTGTAATCATTGGATAATAATAAAATTGGACTTTTTGTTTGCGGATGTAGCCCAAGGGTTGGGTGAACCATGTTAAATCTTTGTCTTGTGTTCTCTTTTATGTGATTTATTATTTTTTGATATTGGTTATATTTGCATGTAACTGTTATTTATGTCTGTGGTTAATCCTAACAAGAATGACCACAACTATGGTTTGGTTGAGTTGCAGCTCATTCAGCTTGCAGAGAACCTTGGAGCCATAAGCAAGGCAAAGAATGCATCTCGTAAGTTTGATTCTCTTATTCTATGCATATTTTTCTATCTATAAAATTTGTTTCACACTGTTGGAGATGTTGTTTGGGATAAGTCCAATCTAGTGACTAAGCAAAATAAATGAGTTCATTGATTAGATAGGTGAGAAATTTGAAACTGTAATGAATGATTACTTTGAGGACTTCAAGAAGAAGATGAAAAATAGATTCAAAATACCTAAGTTGATCGTTAGTACATACTATGATCACATATTTTTTTTAGTTGGTATAGATGATACATATATTCAGGTTGGTGTACCTAGAGTTGCAGGCTAAGACCTCTACACTATTAAGGTTATAGCTTCTATTGGATTGATTTTATCATGAGATACCTTCTTGATGGTAAATTGTCTTTAAGATAAATATCTTATATATATAATTTTATATTATATATGTAATATAATATATAGTATACACTATATATTATTATATAATAATATAATGATATAGTACATATATGGTTAACATATTAATATTACATATATGCTTAAATATGAGTTATACATATGGTTATTTATATAATTAATATGATGATTAACTATAGAAACATGTCTCCCCCTCTCATATTTATGAGTTTTCAAATCTACATTTGGAAGACATCAACCACATTGGCAATGTTGGTACATCTGCAGAAAATGATCCATGTTACTTAGCATGGTATCGGAGCCTAGTTGTTGAGAGTGTAAGGAAGTGTTAAAATACATTTTTATAAAGAGCAACAACAACTATTGAAGCCTTCATATTATTTGCACTCAATATCGTGGGAGTTGATGGTTATGTTTTATCAAATGTGGAATTGTTGGGTTTCTTGAATGCATAATATCACACCTGGAAAACTTAAATGTCGAAGCCTAAGTTTTTTTTTTTGGAGACTAAAATTTTTATTGTTTACCAATGATAGAGAAGATCAAATTAAAGTATTAGTTTGAATTAATCATGGGCATCTTACACACATAATGAATTTCACAGTAAAACTTTTAGAATGTTTGAATTCATTAGGCATTCCAGAACAAATCTAAACATTTAGGATATAGCAACATAGATGCCCCAAATCTTGTGCTTCAAATTCTACTAAGACTTATGGAAATTGTAATGATACTTGTGAATCATATGGAATTTAATTAAGCTTTTTCTAGTGTTGTTCTCTTCTATATATGGATGTGCATAAGTGATATTCAAAAGCTTTTTCTAGTATTATTATATTCTATACATGGATAAGCATAGGCGATGAATGGATAGTATGAGACTCCAAAGATCATGGTTCATATGTAATGATCTTCAAAAGTGTCTCTATTAGATAATTGTAAAGTCCCATATCAAAGACATTTTTTGTTTGTATTACCATGTTGTAATAATTTTTTATTAATGTATTATGGGATTGGATCTTCTGAATCTTCTTATCAGTAATGGTGTATGCCAGTGAATTTTCTACTCTATAATTAGAAGCTTTGAATCTCCTAAGTATGGTATTTTTAGTACCTGGTTAAAGATATTCACTGAGAAAATGTTGCCATAGGATTTTTTAGTTGGAAGCTATCTAATTAACAAAGTTGCCACCAAGAATGCTCCTAAGAACTGTATCTAATGTTGAAGCCTATCTTTCAAAATAGTCATTACTAGACCCACAAACACTAACTTGTGGGTCTGATGTTGGTGTTTTCACTCTAGTTCAAAACAATGGTGGTGGGAGTTATCATGTAGTGATCTAAACCAACTTATTGTAGTCAAATTACAACTCACCATGCTTGATTTGAGAATGCACCTCTAGAATGTGGGACTCGATGATGTTACAATGTTGGAGGGAGCTTGACAAGATGGAAATGCACAATGATGATAGGGAAGGGTATTTCCATTGGGTTTGTGTTGAATGTATTAGTGTCCATGGGAGACAAATATGATCTAAATGTCATTGATTTGTATGATTAGTGGTTGTCTGTTGTGAAAATATAAATGATAGGAGAATGTGGAATAAGACTCAACAAAAAATGACACAAAACAAATTGACCATATAAGAGTGGGAACTTCACATTATGAGGGGAAATGATAAACAATGTTTCACTCCCACTTGAGGGAAGATGTTTTATTTATGTAAAAATAAGTATTTTTTTGTTTGAGGAAATTATTGCATAAAAGAAGGTTGCTACTTTACTCATGCTATCAAATATCATACAGACAAGAACACATTATTCAAATAAAGTGAGGATCTTGAAGTGAATATTTCTAATGATTGACATTATGAGTATCCTTCTACATTAAGAGGGAGTATGAAACTTCTTTCAAGGCAACACAGGAGCTTAGAAGATTAATACACAGAGGGGTTCTAGAAATACATGTGTGTGACTGTATGATTTTTATGGGCCTACTCTTGAGTGCATCATGAGGAAGTTTTGAATTATCACTAGAATATCAAAATATTGATATAAGATTTAAAGTAAGTTCATTAGGCTTCCTTGGGTGAAGAGAGTTTCTGACAAAGTAACTACAAGACCTAACTTCCTAGGATCATTGTTCAAAAGGAGAAATTTTGAAATGCAATCCTTTGTGGATGATATCTTCTCTATGAGGAGAAGTTCTAAGTCAAATTCCTTGTAATGTGCTCTCCTCTATAGAGAGAAATATAAGGTAAAAATCCTTGTTCCACCCTCTAGTAGCAGCTATGGTGGTTCATGGTGGATATCATGTAAGTTACTACATGATGTTGTTATGGTATGTAATAAAAGGTGACAATCTTTTATTGGTATATATAAACATAAGGTAACCATTATAAGATGACAATATTATAAATGGTAGACCTATTATCATGACAAACTTCATTAAATTATTGTTTCAGAGTGTTGTAAGTCATGATAATGAACAGACAGAAAGTAATCATTGTAAGGTGGAGATCTTATAAATGGTAGACCTATTATCATGGTTCTTTGGGCCAAATTTTTTTGAATACCATGATAACCAACTTGTTATGGTTTTGTGGGTCGGATCTTGTCGAACACCATAGTTACTACTATAGACCACACTTAAGGTGGTATTTTTTAAATTTATGGAGATTACTTCAATTGCGTGTTATGAAAGGTGATAAATTTAGCCTCATACTAAATTGAATATCATAATGAGATGGTATCTCTTCTTATTCTTGAGAGCATTATGTGTTCTATAAATCCTCCCTAGCTAAGAGGGAATGTTAAGGTTGTAGCTTCTGTCAAATTGATTTAATCATGAGATACCTTGTTGATGGTAAATCATCTTTAAGATAAATATCTTATATATGTAATATAATATATATCATATATATTATACATTATATATTATTATAAATAATATAATAATATATTATATATTATTATAAATAATATAATAATATATTATATATTATTATAAATAATATAATAATATATTATACATTATTATATTATAGTATAATAATATATTACATATATGGTTAACATATTAATATTACATATATGCTTAAAGATGAGTTATACATATGGTTATTTATATAATTAATATATTAACTAATGATGATTAACTATAGAGGCATGTCTCTTCATGAGACATTTCTTCTCCTCTCATATTAATGAGTTTTCAAATCTACATTTGGAAGACATCAATTACATTGGCAATGTTAGTGCATATGTAGAAAATGATCCATGTTACTCAACATACACTATGAGGTAAATGTTGATGAAGTTTCGGCTGCCATTATAGCTTTTTAATCCATGGAAATTGATAAGAATGTCAAACCCCTCAACACATATGAGACAAAAAAAATCAAAATGATGATGCAAATATGGGTTCCCAAGATGGATAGAAAGAGGAAGAAGATGATCCAAGATTTGGAAGGCAAAATTAGAGAAACACCACTGTAGATTACTAAAGGAAAGAGTGAAGATCTCGGCAATGATGATGGTGATGATGAAGAAGAACATGAAGGAAAATACAAGGAGCTAGTTATTGTTGAGCCCAAGGAAACTAGAGTAAAATAAGTTCTTTTAGTTGAACCTAAAGTGAACAAGAGTTTGAAGAAAGTGGAAACCCACCCCACTAGTACACCATAGAGGGTTACCAGGGAAAGATCCAAGGCAACAAGTCTTGTAGTTACCGATTTAGTGAGAAAATAGATTATGAAGATGACAAGGCCAGTTAAAGGCAATAGTCCTCAGAAGAGGACATCAGATGCTATAGGATCCAAGAAATATGTGCAAATTTGAGGAGTTTTTCAAGTTTAGCAAGTTTTATATATATTAAGTATGATAATTTAGAAAAGGCTAATAAGGAGAAAGTAGAGAAAGTAGTTATAGATATGATAGTAAATTTTAAATATACATCAATTGAGTTAAGGAAGGAATTACTAGAAGATTTTTACAACAAGATAGATGCAAAATAGAAATGGGCTTTGACTACTAAAAGAAAAATGATAGAGGCTACATTAGCCCAAGTTATGTCTGATCTAGGAAAAAATCATATGTTAATAGCCATGAAAGACTATGCAAAGAATTTTGTGCCAAAGAGAAGGACATACAAAATTTTGAAAAATAAAATTGAAAAGGTTGTATAGGAAAGAAAAATAATATAGAAGAATTTTTTTGGGCTGATGCCTATAGATGAAGAAAAAGATAAGGAAGATAAGGATGTCGAAGAAGTAGAGCTAATAATAAAGAATATATATGTGATGGTGCCAAGCAACTAGTGGAGGTATTTCATAAGATGGCTAAGGAGAGTGTAAAGTAGACTGGGGTAGTTACTATTGAGGATGAGACACCAAATAATACATTTCCTGATGTGATTATTGTCACTCGAGAGCTAGAGAAGATTTTGTCTATCAAGTTAGAGAATAAGGAGCAAGCTCCTAAATCTATTAAAGATGCATTGATGGAGACCAATCCAGTAACTATGCAAATCAAGGAATATCCAAATATTGGCAAGAAAAAACAATCTCAATAAGTAACAATCAATATAATTGATACATCTATAGTTACTATTGACACTAATGTACAAGCACTAAAGAGGAAAATATTGTTGCTACTGCTCAGAAACACAATAGTCAGCACATGATGAGAAACATCAAGTAGAAAAGAGAAAAGAACAAGAGATTCAAAAAGATCAAGTCGATAAATCTATTGCTGGTAGTGAGCGGCCTAATGTCTTAGGACCTTTGATTAAGGATGAAAAGGAGATAGTGCAACTGAGTTCAATTGGTAACTCACAATGACCAATGAGCAGAAGAAAAATGCCAAGGGAACACATGCAATAGTTCAGAAATTGAGTCTGGAGATCCCAACACAAACTATGTAAGTATCTATGCCGAGCTCCAAAATCCAAGCAAAAGAATCAAAAGGAAGAAAGTCCAGTCCCCTAGTTCATTTCAAGCTAAGCCTATTATGCTTGATGAAGATATTATAATACAAAATTGGGACAAGTTCACCTTGACTAAAGAGAAAATGAAAATGTTAAGTGAGCAATTTGCATGAAAGGCAAAGAAACCTGAGTTGAGGAGAGAGCACCAATAAAAGCAAGCACAAAATAGGTGCTATATGATATCAAAGATTTATTTTATTTTATTTTTGTTATTGATAATTTGGATGAGAAATCTCCTATTATTGAGCAATTGATTAAAGTTTTAGAGAAAATAAATGACCCTAGTGTTGGTTAGCAGTTTGTCCCTTATCTTTTTGGTTTATACCTTGACTCTTAACTTGTCCAATGGCCTATGGAGGACAAAGATGTTAATAGTAGAATGGGGTAGTGTAGTTATCTATCAAAGACCCCTGAATTGAAAGGTACAATTCCCTTTTGAATGCAAGATATGCAATAAATTTTCTTTTTCGATTTTTGGGGGTATGCTCTTAACTGAAGAGTAGAAGAGGAAAATACCAAGTCACTCAACACTTTGAACAACCTAGGTAGTTGAAAGGGGGGCTAACTCACAACATGAAATCTACTCTAAACTACAAAGCAATAAATGGAAACATGCATAACTAGCTATGACAATAGGAAGAAAGGACGAGATGGCAAAATATGCAATTCTTGGATTACACAGTTAGCTCTCAACTACTCCACACACTAGTTTCTAGCTTCCTTATGAAACTAACTATACTAAACACACAAACTACAATGTACAACATAGAAAATAGAAGAGATGCTTATGTTGAAGAAAGGTAGACATACAATCTATTGAACAAAGGAAAAAAACCAAGTTCATTCACATTCATTCAATTCTCAACATTAGCACATTCATTCCATACACTATAATGAAACTAAATGACCAGCAAAAACTTAAAATGAACTCAGAGTCACACACAATAGTCCTTGCTTTAGGGGTTTTCCTAAAATTAGTTTTGTCAATCTTATTAACTTCATAAAAGGTTACATTTATAGGCCTTCTCAAAATGGATAGTTACATTGATGATTTCTTTGTAGAGCATCTCTAAATAGAATAGACTAAAAATAGGACAAGCTTGAATCATTATCCGTTACAGAGACTAATAAATGCCAAGAATGCCTACAAAAAGAAAGAGAAGAGGGAGACTAACAGGTGTCTAAAAAAGCATCAAAACATCATGTCTTCTTAAGAGTAATTGATTTGGCTTTATAGGCTTTCATGGCATTAGTTACTTTGTCTAGTTCTTTGATATTAGAATGATGATGTTGTTAGCTCAAACCATCCAATAGTTGTGCATCTATGTCAATTCATCTATTCTAGCCACCCTTGTTTAGAACTTCTTTGATTCTCTCCTTATGATTGTGTTTACTTCTAAGAGTCACTTGATCTTGGACACTTGGAATTTGATTGGGACAATGACTTCATTGGAAAATGCTAAGAACTTTGATTTCATTCTCTCAATATCCATGAGCTTTCCATTAGCAGACACAAAGGACTCTGTGTAAAATATCTTAAGTATTGGAACAACTTCTCAATAACCTTTTGCACCAGGTCATTACATCCTTGAGCTCATTTGTGGACCTCATAAAGATTTCTATAACAAAATCCAAGGATTGTTTCCAGTGAAACAATGACTATTTTCTTGTCTTTAGAATCTTGTGAGTAATGGCCACATTTTCCTTCATGTCAATTACTCCTTATAGAAGGGCCAATTCCTTTATCAGCTTATCTACCACCTTATGTATGGTTGTTTGATGATTTGAAGTTTCTTCCCTAAGCTTGTGAGCATCCAATACTAGGTTTCCCAAGTTTTCAACTAGTTGGGGACCTTGAATCTTCATCTGATCTACCCACACTCATCCAACCTACCCAAATTTCCTTTCTTTTTGCAGCGTTAGGAGTAGATTATTTTTCTCCTCTGCATTTGGGTCAATTGACTCAAATAAATGTTCCTGAGTGTAGACCCTATGTACTCCACCAATTCTCTATTTGAGGCCTTCAATATTTCCTTTTCTACTCTAAGCTCTTCTAGCTTATCTTTGATTTTCTCATTGGTAGACTTCCACATGTTCACCATGGAGTTGTAAACTGGGATGCCCAAATCCACTATCCTGATCTAGAAGTCATCCTTGGAAAGCTCATGAAATTTTCCTTCCTTTGTGACTCAACAATCTCAACTAACATATGGCTAGTTTTTGAATCAATAGCTAGTACAACAATTGTCTTCTGCTTCTTCTTCTTCTTGGATGGGTAAGATCAAGTGACTTGTATGATCAAGTCCTTTGATGGGGCTTCTTCCTCATATATCCTCTTCTTCTAATCAATGGTTTCTTCAAGCCATGACTGTATAGAGAGAACATTGATAGAGGACTGGAAGTTAGTGGGATCAAACAACTTCTTCAGAATTAAGGGAGTTGGGTTGCTCTGAGAAGCAACATGGAAGGCAACACCCTTAGTTACAAAAAGGGCTAAGGTATCCAATTTTTTTAAAGCATCTTGTTCCTAGCCATCCATGGGTTTAGTGTCACCATTCAAATTGATGACTTAGATAAGGGAAGGTGGCTTGGCCAGTAAATTGTTCTTGTTCTTTCCCCTTATCCTTCTCATCCTACTTCTCCCCAACCTTTCCAATATTCGAAAGAGATCCAACTCTATAGGTAGGAGTGATTGGAACATTTTTCTAGAGGCTGGTCTTTGTATGCCTAAAATGTGAGCACACTTCTATGAGTCATTATATCCAAGATTTCTTAAGAGTGAGGTCTTGAATGGTAGCTCATAGCTCTCTATTCATGGAGTTCTAGGGTTTGTAATGGAGGCCCTCAATTTGACCTAGTTTGTGCCCATGCAAGTACACCATAAAATGAGAGATTTAAAAATTAAAATATTAATGCAAATGAAGATGCAAACATATATAAATGATGACAATGCAAAGAAATGTAAGAAAGTAGATCTAATCTATGAAAGGAAATAACAATGCAAGATTAATCTATGAAAGCAAATATGGGTCTAAGCTAATATGAAAATGCAAGGATGGATCATGATGATGGAAGCCACAGATGCATGAGAGAAGAAGACAAGATGATAGAAGTTCTCCACAAAAATATTTAATGCTCAAACTCCTCCAAAAATCACTCTCCAAACCTATAGCATAACAATAGCATAATCGTGGATGTCAAAAATGAGGAGAGGGATCTCCCTTATAAAGAAGAATGGACAATTAAGATTAAGAGGCAATATTATTTAATCAAGGGTGGAGAAAGAATGATCTGTGTGAGACAAAATTCCACCAATGAGAAAAGAGGAGGAAAATTAAATGGAATCCCACTTAGAAATATGTGCATTTAAGTGCAGAGGAAAAAGGAATTTATTTAATTTTTATTTATATTATTTCCTTTTTCAAGTGAGATTTTAAATTAAAAGAGGAGTTTTTCTCTTAATTAATTAAATGTAGATTAATCTTTAATTAAAAGAGAGGTTTTCTTTTAATTAAATAAGACTTAGGATAAAATGATCAAACCTTAGGAAATGTTGAAATAATTAAATTAATTATAATTTGATCAAAGAAATTTATTTGAATTGATTTAAAAAAATATTGCAAACCATTGATTTAGGAAATTTGATAAATTGAATAATGGGGGCCCATAGTCTAGGAAACCATTTTAGGGTGCACACATTTGCCCCTCTTTGACTAATGTATGATTGATTTGAGAACAAATGTAGTTAAAGGAAGAAACTGAAGTGTGAGATCAATTTGGGATCACAAAACAACCCAAATGTGTGGTTGATTTAGGAACACATCAGGACAAAGAATACAAATAAATTTTGACTAAAAAAGTTGAGGATAAAATTGATAAAACTGAATCAAGGATTGAATTTAATAGGTACTATCCCCTCATGATTGAAATTGAAATGAGATAGAGGAGAAACAACAATTTGATAAATTTGATCAAATCAAACAAAAGATAAAGCTCTTGATGTAAGATGAAAGATATAAGAATAACATAACAAAGGTAGATCACTGAGTATAAAATAGTATGCCTCGAAGTTGAATTAGAAGAAAATAAGTGGGGTGAATGCGAATGGAATGGAGAAATTTGGAAGATATGGAAAAAAACAAAAAGAAGAAAAGAAAATTTTTCATAAGAAATAGAATGCCCCAAAATCAATCAACTATTTAAGATAGAAATTTTGGTTGAGATCATGAAAGAAGATAAGGAAATGAAGATCAAAACATGACCACAGTTGATTAAAAGTCCACAATAAAGATGAAGGGAAAACCCTCACAAACTCATAATGCAGCCTAAAAATTCAAAGTAACATGAAGTCTAATAATGCAAGCTAAATGAAAATGCAAAGGTTTAATTGTAATAAAGCAACTATAACATAGGATTTTTTGTTCATCATTAATTAGAGAATGTTAAAGAACTTATTTTCATCATTGGACCATTATTAACAGACATCATAAAATCACACAATCATCACTAGTCACAAGTGCAACTATGAAGATATGAATGTGATTTATATCGGATTGAAATGTGGAAAGATTATAACATAAGCGTCAAAGACATAAAGGTCAAGATGACTTTGATGTTAGCTTACCCAATTTAATGTAGCAAAACCATGCACGCATCAAGGCATAGATGCTAGGATGACCACAAGAATTGTTGTGCAAAAGTAGTCAAGGATAATGCCTCAAATATCCTAAGTATTTCAAGGGGACAACAAGAGACACTCTAGAGTTTCAAGAACACACCCACAAGAAAAAAACAAATAAAAATATGCCCCATGCCCCAATTCCTCTAGCTATGCATCCCAGAGAAGCTTATCAGACAAGGACACTCAACAAAAATTAATAACAATCAGCACACAAAGAAAAGATCATGGCATAGGTCAAGCATTAGGTGTTTGTGTTTAAAATTTTAAGTGTGTTAACTAATACTCGGTTCTATGGATAAGGATTGAATGTTTACAAGTAGGTAAGATCACATGACAAAATTGGATAAGAGCAAACTGATAAGTGTTGAAAAACACTTGATGCCAGGGGTTGTATTGAAAAATACAATTGGGGTGGTGTTGAAAAACACCATTTATGAGGTGTCCTAAAGACTAACGCAGTGAAGAGATCAAAGCTAACATAGTTATGCCCCTTAGACAAAGACCAATTCCAAACCAAGGCAACAAGGACAAGGCATGCTGGAAAAAGGCTATGTGTCAAGGACACGTGCTAAGAAATAGGGGTGCAAAGTCCTCAAGTAGCACCTATTTCCAAGTTTTCACCACTTGGATTTTTTTCTTTTCTTTTCTTTTTTTTTTTTTGGGCGGGGGGGGGGGGGGGTTGGGGATGGGGAAGGGAATATATAATGTTTTTGGAGATACATCAAAGCGCTTATTACTAAGATGATCCTTTTTTTAGGACATTTTCCAATTTTTAGAATTTTGATAATATATCATTTTTTTTTGTATTTTTGAAATATATCATTTTTTGTAATTTTATAGGATCAATAAATATGCATAATGATGCCCCCAGAAAGAACAGACATCATGGATAGAACTTCTTTAGGTGCAAGACATTGATAGAATTAGGGAGTTGCTCTCCCTCTACTGTAGATAGTAAATAGGCACCAAACCCAAAATTTGTTGTAATAATGTAAGGTCGAAGTCAATTAGGTTCAAATTTACCCTTTTGATCTCTATTCTATTGATTCTTTGGATTTTCACGTAGGACAAGATCTCCCACCTAGAATTCTCTAGGGTGAACCTTTTTGTTGAATCTTTTTGACATGCACTTTTGATAGACCCTCATATGGTCAAATGATGCTTGGTGTTTCTCATCTAAAAGTTATAACTCTTAAAGTCTAATGGCACAATAGTCTTCATCTATAACTAGACCTCTGAGGGAAACTCTAAATGAAGGAATCTCAACCTCTAAAGGTAACACTACTTCAACACCATATCTAAGGGCAAAAGGAGTAGCCTTACTAGGAGTATAAATACTCATTTTATAGGCCACCAGAGTCAAATTTATCTATAAGTGAAAATCTAGACCATTCTTATGAACTTTTTAATGTAAGATTTTGAGAATGGTTTTATTTTATGCTTCTGCTTGACCATTTCCTTGCAGGAAGTAAATGGAGGACCAATGTTGTTTTATCTTGAATTCATTACAAGTTGTTTAAGGTCCTTATTTTTAAACTAACCTCCATTGTCAGTGATAATCTCAAAAGGAACTCCATATCTACATATAATATGATTTAGAATAAATAGAGAAACTATCTTGCCCGAGGCAACAAAAAGTGGGATAGCTTCTATCCATTAAGTGAAGTAATTAGTAGTAGTGATAATAAAGTTGTGTCCACATGATGAGTTGGGATGAATCTTCCCAACAAGATCAAAGGCCCAACACTAAAATGGTCAATGAGAGATAGAAGGAATGAGTTCCCTACCCAAAGCATGTATTAGGTTACCATGTTTTTGACACTTTTCAAATGACTTTGCAAAATCTACTGCATCAATTTGCATCATGGTCCAATAGTACCCTGCCCTAAGCAACCTTCAAGCCATGGAAAGACCATTGGAATGTCCCCCACATATGCCTTCATGGATTTCAACTAACGCTTGATCAAATTCTTCCTTTTCTAAGCATCTAAGAAGTGTTCCATCTAGACCCCCCCTATACAAATCTCCAAAGACAAGGGAATAATGAGAGGCATTTCGAATAAGGTTTTTGCATTTAGATCGATTAAAGGTTTCAAGTATAATGCCATCATGAAGGTATGAATAAATGGCATTGTAATGGGATGAATCACAACCAACAAGGATACAAATAACATGAATTTCTTGGGAATCATAGATAGGGTGATATAGCTCTTCCACTAGGAATTCAAATCTTGATTCATGTTGCTCTAATTGAAGAAGTAAAGCAAGTGTACCCATAGCATTAGCTGCTTTGTTTTTTTCTCTAGAGATTTTTTGAAATGAGACAAATGTGAAGTAGCATCTCAAGGAATCAACCATTTTCTTGTAAGGTACCAATTTCTCATTTGTTCTTAAATAATCATCATTGAATATGATAAATAAGTGATGCATAATAAGATTAATGTCCAACCCTAGCATATCTAAATAAGTCCATGAAAAATTGATCTTCTTTTCTTGTAAGAACTTAGTGTAGGCTTCTTTTTCTTGTGATGACAAAGACTAAGCCAAATGTACCATTTGTGGAGCTTCATTCATACCCAAATTGACTTCTTGTATTGGTTCAATAAGCACTAAAGATCTATCTTGAAAATAACTAGGGAGACGATCAAGTACCTCATCCTTAGGTTCCTCAAAGAGGTTTTCACCCTCGAATGCATCATTTCTTTTTACTCTTTTATTGTTTTGACACCAACACACAGTGATTTTCACCATCAAAACTCCTATTCTTTTTCTTTTCTTTTCTTTTTATTTTGTGACTAAGGTACTTGATGTTTGGCTCTATCATGTTGGTAGCCAATCACTAGTGGAAGAGACGATGGGTTCAATGGCATTTAAATAATAGGCTATCTCATAATCATTGTGAAACATTAAAAGCTTAGGTTCATGATTGCATTGGGACCAATCAATCAAATTAGGATGAATAAGGGGTAAATTAATAATTGGTTCAAGGTTATGAATATGAATGATATCTCTAGTGACCAAAATGAGTCAGATTCTGTCAAGTAACTTCCTAAACTACCCAAATTGAGATTTTTCCTAACAAGAAAAGAATCATCTACTAAGGTAACATGTGAGTTCAAATCACCTGATCCTACACACAAATTGTCAACTAACCCAAGTTGAGAACTATATGTATGAACAACATCAATGTCCATATCAACTGTAGAAGGCTTGGAGAGGGAGTCCCATTCATACTCATTGGAATCTATTTCTAAATTTTAATTAGGATTCTTACACCATGAAGTCTTGGGATGCCTATACATGGAAGCCTCAATATCATCAAGGGTCACACTCTCTTGTTCTAAATTTGCAACTATCTCATGATATACTAGACTATCTAAATCTCTCCAAAGGAGATTAGTAGAAGGGACCCAATCTTCACACATATCTTGTTGATTTTCCAAATTAGGTTGTACTCTTGTTCTTCTTCAATATCTAACTTATCAAGGCTAGGAGCAACATTATTATGATTTGCATATCCTAGGCCAACCGACTTCTTAGACTTGCATCCAAAAAGACCATGATCAAGGGGTTCAGCTCTACCATCCAATCTATTACTAAAAGGTCCATGTCTAGGATAGCCCATCTTCTTGACAAAAATATACCCTCTTCCATAATCTTTAGGAGAGGGATTGAAGTTCTCATTGTGCATATGCTTCTCTTCTCTATAAATCCAATCTCTAACAATCGCATCTTCTTTCTCATCTTGAATAGGCACTGATAATTGTACAAATGTGTCAAATAATGTCATAGCTAAAGAGAAGGTTTCATCTCTTGTAAAGGTTTACGATAAGACCTAGGTGAAACAAGTAATGTTTTGAGGGAGTTGAGTTGATATCCCCCCATGCCAAGGTGTATGGATTTGAACTTTTCTTTATATTTAGCTAAAGTTGCATCAAAATCATCTACTTCTCTATTGAGGGGAACATGAGTACTTGATAAAATTGAGTTAATAGACAAAGTATTATCCCCAAGTATACAAATATTTGTTCCATTATAAGGGAACTTAACACACTCATGATAGGTAGATGGCACTACTTGCATATCATGAATTCATGATCTACCAAGTAAAATATTGTATTCAAGGGGTCCAACATCAACTATTTCAAATAAAATATATTTTTCAATAGGACCAATCCTTATGGGAAGGACAGCCAACCCTTTTAAACTTCTCTCTACCTTGTCATAGGCTTTGATAGTAATCTTCCTTCCAATATTAATAACTTGTTCAGAATAGCCTAATGTCTTTAAAAGACTCAAAGAACAAATATTAAGCCCAACACTCTCATCTATAAACACATGCCTAACACAAGTTCTACAGATCATGGCCTCAATATGAAGGGCAAGATTGTGTGGATGGCTCAAAGATTTATCATCTTCCTCCAAAAAGGAAAGGTAATGAGGGCTAGCATTATGATTAACCATGTTTTGGAATATCTCTTCATATGACTCACCCATTGTTTAAAGTTATGTCTCTCTCCTTTAGGCCTTTCTTGATATCTTGGCTTGTTACTTTGTTGATTGGCACTAGCCAAAGAGAGAATAGCTTGGTCTTTAGGCTTAGAATAATCCACAACTCAATCATTAACCACTTGTTTGTTCTAATTCCAATATGTTTTCTTTCCTTTATCCTTGTTATTGTTGTTGTTATTCTAACCATTGTTCTTGTTGTTTCCATTTTTTTCAAAATACCTTGCTCTCTCAAAATATCCTCAATTCTAAATGTGGCTTCAACCATGGTCTCAAAGGACTCAAAAACCATCTTCTTAACTTCATACTTCATCTCAGGAACCATGTTACTAATGAGGATTTCAATCTTTTCTTTCTTAGGAATAGTCCTAGAATAGTGAGAGCACTGTCATCTCCATCTTTGCAAGAAAGTAACAAAGGATTCTCCTTGACTTTGCTTTGTGTGAAAAGTGTTGAACAAGTCTCTAAATTAAGTCAAGGAATGTCTTAACAGGAGGAGTTATATTGGTATACCATTCCATTGCTTGACCCTTAAGACTTCTTGGCAACAATCTCATAAGGTATGAGTCCTCATGATGAAACTCAAAACTCATAGTATAGAACTAACACAGATGATCATTTAGATCCCCATTTCCATCATCTTTGTCATATTCAGGGGTCTCAATTTTCCTAGAGAAATCTTTCATATTGACACTCTTATCGAAAGGATTAGGACAAACTAAATCAAGTGAAAAAGAACTCTTGGGTACCGATATTTGCTTCAATTGTTTCTTCAATTGCTCAATTTCTTCTTTTATAGAGGGATAATGCTTTTGAATCTTTTTGTCTACATCAAAGTTTCAAGGTATCTTAGCACCCTTTTTGATTAAATGTTGAAAGCATGCATCTTTGTTTTGTTCCATATATGATTCCATATGTTGCTGAAAATGTGGGTCTTGTTGCATAGACATGAAATCATAAGAATTGCAATCAAAGTTTGAGCTACTAGCTCTATATTGTGAACTATGATGAGCTTGTTGTGAAGCTTGTCTTGAAACTCTAGGAGGTGTTGGTCTCCTATAATAATCATGTCTTGAAGCTCTCCTTCCTCTAGAGCTAGGAGATCGTGAAGGTGTTCTTGAGTGTCTTCCACTTCATGGAGTCTTAGGAGGGGTGTATGGAGGAGAGTTGCTTACACTACCAATGTGCACATTGCTAAATTTATTGTCAAGTTGCAAAGCCATGAGAAGGTCTTGTGCTTCTTGATGGGCTTTCCTTTCTATCTCAATAATAACTTGCCTTTCTTCCTCTAGGCATCTAAATTGTTCTTCCTTCTTAGCTTGTTCTTCTAGAAGGTATTTTCTCTCATGCTCAAGTATTTTGAGTCTTCCACTCGCATAACCTAAAGGTGTCATGAGCGGTGTACACGGTCTTGACTATCTAAACTAGTTAATAGTAAATGTTGCATTCACATGAGCACTAGAAGGCTCACTAATTTGATCACCATATTGGGATTCTCTTCTTGATAGGCATAATGCTTACCTTTCTCACCCCTTTGGTGTGCATCCAAATATCTATCCTCAATATGGGGTGAGGTTTGTCTATTTTCATGAGTGGGACCACCACTCAAAAGGTCAACATGGTATTCACCACTTTGATTCTTCTTTTGTGAAGCCATTGTAATATCCATATCCATTTCCAAGTGAGGTGATGCTATGGGAGTACTCATCTCAATAAGGTCACTACTATTGTCAAATAAAGCTTCTAGAATATTCTCAAGTAATTAAACAAACATAGGTTCTTTTCCCTTACATCGTTGATGAGTTTGAATTAAAAGTAATTGTTTAAAAATGACTTGAGGTCACTTTCCTTGATCTACTTGATATCTTGTTGTAATTGGCATGGAAGAAAAGGTACTAGGTGATAGGATAACCCTAAAAAATATTGGTATCAAACTAGGATATTAAAAGCACTCACTTGTCCAAAAGAGATGTGATAAGATAGAATTTTGCAATAGGTATAAACCAACACTTCCATAGAGGTGCCCACAAATTTTAAGTGAATACCCTAGCACATATAGACTAGGAGGATGATTTACCCAAATTATAAATAATTAAATTTTTTTTTTTATGAAAGTGGATGGACAAAAAATTACTAAGATTCTCCAAGCATAATATCAAAGAATCCAAAGGTATATCTTTCTCAACAAGGACGATCTCTAACTCACTGAATCCAAACAAGGTCACTTGTGAAATCAAAGATCACTAATTCAAAGAATCAAAGCACAATAACCCAAGGTGTAAACAAGTTTCTAACAATGGGTTAAGTAGTCTAATCTAAACCGGATCAACCTAGGGAGATTGGAAATAACTAGATAGCAAAGCAGTTTGATCATAGAGTCTTGACTCGGGAACTCAAATTTTATTTATTTTAAATATCCAACTAGGTGTGATACATTATGAATCATGAATCAGGCATGCAAGATAACAATCAGGAATTTCAAGCAAACATCTTGTTGGAGTTTGAAAATGTTACCCATTTCCAATTACCCTGATGAGAATATGACACATCTAGGGGTAGCTAACTCCCATTATCAACACATCCATTCAGACACCAGGCCAACTATAAGGCATGATCCTTCTTCTTCTTCAGGCTCTGCAAAACCTAGGCTGGTGGACCTACAGATTCTTTATATGGTACCAGTTGTCAAAGCATACACTGAATCTAATATGAAGCAGATAAAACCCTTCTTTCTCCTGATAACTCATGAAATGACATCCATCTACAGTAGCTAAATGCAAATCTAGGAATCTCATGAGCTGAGTGAGGGTATTCTATTATAGCTCTTCAACATGAAAGGGGAAAAGCATTTGATTATTGATGTTGATCTCAGCAAAACCTCAAATATGCATCAGTATAACAGGTGATCGTATAAGTGATCAGTGCCTTATCTATGGGGCAATTCATACAAAAACCTAACACACATCCCTGAAAATCATTGATATGTGTCATACATCAGAACTTCCTGATCTATCTAACCACTTTGTGAACTAGACATCTACATCCTTCTGAACCTCATACTCGACTTATCCCTTCATGAAATCTGCAATCCTATGATGAGGAATCAAGCATTTACATAACTCTTTGAGTCATAAGCAAAATAAATCAACATATACAACCAATAAGCTGCAACTGAGTTTCATATTCTTTGTTTACAAAACACAAAAAATCACAAACAACATGAATGAGAGACAAGATATCAAAATGAAGATTGACTTGCTGTTTCCTTATCATTCATTTCCTTGAAACAAATTACAATAAGATGCATGAAATTTAAATGCAAAGCTACCTAACAGATTAGATTATCTGTATTCTTATTTCTACTGTTGTTCACATGAGAGAAATTGCTGAAGAAATATGTGGTATCACAGTATGGGAACATATCAAAACTGGATCCAAAATTTGGTATCTCAGTAGTGACTGGTTTTTCTCCAAAGACTGGAACCCATCAAACAATGAAAGATAGAAAGATATAGCAAAGGAAATAATCTCGGATCTGATCTTCACGTGACAAGTGTCCATTTGAAAAGCAATCCTCTGTAACTGAAAAACTTCTTTCTTCCATCTCTCATTCTAATCTGATCTTGTTTCATCATTTCTGTTACTGACTTGCACAATATCTCTGTTGAAATGATGCAACATTGCTGAGTCACCACAATATCTGATTTACCCATTGAAATGCTTGGCAAAAATTGGGTTAAATTGAGTGAATGTGAGAGACGTGAACTCCAACCACATTCTTACCAAGTTTTACTGATCCCCTAATTGGATTTTTAATTTTTTACCCATTCCATTGAGAAAAACTCCAAAATGTACATTTTTGGCTATAACTCAAGCCAGGAGGCACCTATGCAAGAACCAACCTCAAAATCAAAAAATTCAACTCTTCTCGGTTCTGGTGGTATATTGGAGCATCTATTTTGGGCAAAATTTGACCCAGATATAGCTCTCTAAAGTTCAAGCCTCTGCTCATGTCTGTATGACAATATTTCACAAATATATGAACTTTCAAAAGTTAAAACTTTTTGATTGGTTGTTGACTCTTGCCGGATTCCTGAGTTTTTCGGCGACCTCGCTATGTCGCTAGCCGGATTTTTCAAGATTTTTCGGCTAGCGAGGTAGCGACCGCCGGATTTTTGGACTTTTTCGGTTGAATTTGAATTTTCTGGCAAACTTGAATTTTTCGGCAATGTTTTTGGATTTTGCTTCAAAATTTAACATAGGCATCCTGCCAACTAGCCAACCATAGGCCCATGCACATGAGCTGGCTTTCACAAAAGCCTCTTGTCTTTTAGACATAATAAGATGTGTACGCCTTTGTATTTAAAGACATAAGAAAATCATTTCTCACTCAATGTGGGATAATACTTGCTGCATTTTCCTCAACTCCCCTGTAGATGTTGATTTCTACACAATAAAGAGCTATCTAGCTCCTTTGGCATTAGTTGCTTATTCTAAATGTGGAGCTCCATCTTGCTGGTCATTTTTTACTATGAATCTACAAACTTTTCATGGTAATAGTCATTTCTTATGCACATGGGCATTTATAATGCTGCTACTCCCTTCAAAAACGTGGATGCACCTTTAGAGAAGCCATGGGCTTGAAAAATGGGGGTTCTTTGCTTCCTTTTTTATGCACGTATGGTCTTTTATTGATTGCTTGCTGCAAAAACGTGAATCACATGCTGCCTTGAGCTTTGTTTCACCAACAAATTTGTTCATTTCTCTAAAAAATGTGGATGCTTCTTCCTCTGTGGATGTTTGACTCTTTTCCTGGTGATGCCTCTGTTATGGCATGAAAGCCCTCTATTTTTCTCAATGCATCTATACATTTTCTTAGTTTTCTTCTTGTGTTAAAACATTATATTGTCAAAACAAATAGCCCCTCACATTTATTTGATTCTTTTATCATTGAGAAAAAGTCCAATCTCATACATTTAGTGAACTAAGATAATGGCAATGACTACAGTGAAGCATTGTAATGATTGTATGTAAAATAATCAATTTAAAATTTTATTTTAAATCATTTCCACACTAGTGTGAAATTTGTGTCTGAAGGCCCGCCAGGTGGCCATAAAAACTAACTCAATCAAGTAACCAGGCCATGAAAATCGGCATGAGTGTTCAATCCTGCATACTCTATCACACTGCAAATTTTCAACCCATGATGGATTCCCAGTCAAAAGATTTTAATTGCCGAACATCCATACTTCAATTACTCTGCAGGCAAACAATGTTAAAAAACATAAACTGGGCTCAGGTTCGGCATTATAAACTGGGTTATTGATCACTTGGGTTTTTGAAAACTAGGATATAAGTTCTTTGCCATGAAGAGGATATAATTCCATGTTTTGGGCTCATGAAGAATCACAGGGCACATTTGGTGAATTTCTGAAAACAGGCACTTGAAAATTTTAACTGGCAAATGTGTCAAAAAGTGATTTTTGGAAAATGTACGGACATAAGAAAGTATGCAAATGGATTCATCATGACTTAAGAACTGGCATACTTCAAGGATTTCTAAGACACAACACAATGGTACAATCCATTTAGGCTAGCCAATCACAGGATCAAAGTTATAACATGCCGAACAGGGGTATGGATCAATCTGGATACCTTAGCCGTAACAAAATAATGCAAACTGGGTTTTTGATCATGTTAGCAAACTGATCAAATGGATTCGACATGATCTCAAAATTGGAACATATGAAGTGTCTTACCCCTAGAACACAATGCAAAAATAATTTTTTCATTTGGGTCAACTGGGTCAAAGATATGATTGGTCGAACACGGCTTCCCAGAATTGTGAACAACTAGTTAAATGCACAAAACAGTAAATGGCCAACTTTGCGGGGTGCAAAACCTAGTCAAACGGATTCGAAATGACTTAAAAATTGAAACATAGATTCTCTATTATGGACACTAAACATACCCAAAGTGACTAGTCATGACACAGTCTTGGGTAAAAGATATTTAGATGCAAATTGGGCCTCTGATCGCTATTTGACACTTGGTAGAATTGCAAATTTTGACACTAGCTCAAAATGGGACTTCACAGAATGATTCGGGATGGCAAAATAACATAGTGGATCATATGCATATGTCAAATGAAAGGTGTTAAGCCACTCAAACACCATCTAGGCCTCAAGCTACCAACTGACCACATGCATAAAAAGCACTTTAGGACATGATTTTCCAAAATTTTCAAAATGTGACTAAAAATGAAGCATGCAATTTTCAGTCCCAACAGTGGCTCTGTCTGGGGATGAATGCCCCTTGCGAGCATGGCAAGGATTTAGATCTCTGGGAGAAGTAGACCACACAACTGAACAACAAAACTCTCTCGAACAGCTTTATTGAAAACAGGAAAACTACTCTTAACTATGTACAAGAGATGGCCCCAAGCCACCGAAAAGTTTCAGAACTCTTTACCTCTATCATACACCTTATTTTCATTTACATTTTCCTAAGGCAAACTGAAACTCTCATCCTTATTTGTTTCACCCATCATATCAACACTTTCAATTACTTCGTTAGGCAAAACAAAACTGCTATCATCATCTTCATAGTGCATATAAAAATCAGACAAACTTTCTACACCTTGCTCACTATGAAAATATGAATCAACGTGATCATAATAACTTACATCAGACTGAAAATGAAACTGATCACTACTGATTGAGTCATAGATTCCTTCCACCGAAAACACAAAAGCTTGATATTCTACATCATTCAACAAATTGCAAAGACCAAAAACTTGCAACTCACCTTGTGCCTCCGGCTCCAAAAAATACAATGGATCTGAATCAACTTCATGTATCATGTCATCACATACTGAATCAGATCTGAAACTTACTGAAAAATTATCACCATAGTCTTCAAACAAAGGTTCATCAGACATATGAAAAGAATCTTCATTAAAATTCTCATCAGCAGGAACTCTACTGACATCAATATTCTTATCAAAGAAATTGCTAGAGATACTTGTGAATGCGTCAAACTCACTAACATAAGACTCACCAACCTGTAGAGAAGATTTAACTATAGATTCATGTGTACCACTGTCGGTATTCACTTTATTGCATGAATCATCAAATCTCATCTCAAGTAACTGCAGATTACTGTCACATACTCCATCTGGATCAGATAAAAAACCAACTGATCTCTCATCATCATTAGTAACATCAATCATAGGAATTTCTTCATTAAATGTTAAATCAGAATCAAAAGACATCAACAACCTCTCGTTATCATCTCTATAACATAGATCTGATTTAACATCACTCATGACAATAGTAAATACATCTCTACTGGTCTTCATTTCTTCAAACAAATCTTCATGCTTATGCTGAAAGTCTTCAAAAGAATAACAATGTTGATATGCAGGAGAACAAACATAGGGGTATACATCATACCTTACATCATCCTTACAAGATGCACGCACTAATAAAGGTGAAGTTGAATCACACATTGACATATACCTTTCAAACTCATGTTGCAACAAGGCTGAGACCTCATTTGTATTCAACAGATCTCTTTCGCAAACTTCTTCATGTTGATTGCAATTATTTCTCAGATAATCTGAAGAACTTATAACAGTGACACCATTAGTCATACAATCTGAACAATTAGTAGTACTTTCACAATATATATCCTCTTCCCTGCACCACATCTGGACATTAGATGCTTCACTACATTCAACTTCATTGCAGGAAGATATTTCAAGACTACTATTATAACTCTTTTCATTCTCAAACATATTGTCATAGGACTCATCACTTTCACTATGACTATCAACATTTTCAATTTCAACAATACAATAACCATTCTTTTCTAAATAGCCTTCACATTCTGTAAATATTCTCTCAAATTATTTAATCTTTTCAAATCTTGCTTTCGTTGTCCAATGAACTGAATCAGGCATGAAGACTAATAAAAACACAAAAGCCCATGATAATTCATTGGGTCTTGTTGAAATGGGAAGCTCTAAGATTTCCAACTTGAATTGCATGTAAATCTGAACTGCATCTAAGTCATCTACACTTCCCACATTCCTTCGAATAGGAGAAATGACTTGACTATGAAGCTTTCCATACAACATAAACAAATTTTCATGTACCTCTTCATAGCTTGATAGAGTATTATCAGATCTACAATCTGAATCCATTTTGAGAATGAAATTTTTACCTCTTTATCCTAGTGCTAAAAACCACTGAATAGAGGCAACCATGTTTTTAACGTTTGACTTCCATGAAAAGAAAACATGAAAACCAAAATACCTTAAGTGTTGGTGCTAACTTCGATCTGCTGATTTGGCGTAGATGCAAGACTGAAAATCCTTTACACCACTAGTCAAAACTTTGTAGAGCCGCCACCTCTTTACAAGAGGAATATAACAATCACTATTGTGATTCACTTTTAAATTTTAATTTCTTTATAACAGCATATTTCAAACAGCACTTTAAAACTTATCAAGAATTTAAAACTTCTTTTCCAAGATCTATCAACAGTTTCAGATCTGCCAATACAACTGAAAGTCCTTCAAAATTTTGCAATGAAATCAACTAGGAACAAACTGGTACAGAGATTTGAGAGTCGCCACTCACAGTTGGTGAGAAATAAAACATAATTTGTCACTTGACAAATCTGAACTAGACCTTCAATGTAGGAGAAACTTGCAGATCACTGACATCTTGAAAAGAAAATATACTTTATAAATGAATTCTTGACTCTGAAACTTTCTCAACAGTATTTGCAAAAATTGAACTGATTGAAGATAGACCTATGACAATCATAGAACACAATTTTCATCCAGTTTCAACATACTACTGATAATGAATAAAGCTTAACTGGGGAACATGAAACTTCAACAAGGAAAAGGAACACATCTTGCTATTGATATGATATATCCAATCTGTTTCACATTAGAGGCTCCTGTTCTTTCAACAAAATGGATTGCCATCTTATTTCCCCAGCAAAGTCGCCATTTTGTTGGAGTTTGAAAATGTTACCCATTTCCAATTACCCTGATGAGAATATGACACATCTAGGGGTAGCTAACTCCCATTATCAACACATCCATTCAGACACCAGGCCAACTATAAGGCATGACCCTTCTTCTTCTTCAGGCTCTGCAAAACCTAGGCGGGTGGACCTACAGATTCTTTATATGGTACCAGTTGTCAAAGCATACACTGAATCTAATATGAAGCAGATAAAACCCTTCTTTCTCCTGATAACTCATGAAATGACATCCATCTACAGTAGCTAAATGCAGATCTAGGAATCTCATGAGCTGAGTGAGGGCATTCTATTATAGCTCTTCAACATGAAAGGGGAAAAGCATTTGATTATTGATGTTGATCTCAGCAAAACCTCAAATATGCAGCAGTATAACAGGTGATCCTATAAGTGATCAGTGCCTTATCTATTGGGAAATTCATACAAAAACCTAACACACATCCCTGAAAATCACTGATATGTGTCATACATCAGGACTTCCTGATCTATCTAACCACTTTGTGAACTAGACATCTACAGCCTTCTGAACCTCATACTCGACTTATCCCTCCATGAAATCTGCAATCCTATGATGAGGAATCAAGCATTTACATAACTCTTTGAGTCATAAGCAAAATAAATCAACATATACAACCAATAAGTTGCAATTGAGTTTCATATTCTTTGTTTACAAAACACAAAAGATCACAAACAACATGAATGAGAGACAAGATATCAAAATGAAGATTGACTTGTTGCTGCCTTATCATTCATTTCCTTGAAACAAATTACAATAAGATGCATGAAATTTAAATACAAAGCTACCTAACAGATCAGATTATCTGTATTCTTATTTCTACTGTTGTTCACATGAGAGAAATTGTTGAAGAAATATGTGGTATCACAATATGGGAATATATCAAAACTGGATCCAAAATTTGGTATCTCAGTAGTGACTGGTTTTTCTCCAAAGACTGGAACCCATCAAACAATGAAAGATAGAAAGATATAGCAAAGGAAAGAATCTCAGAACTGATCTTCACGTGACAAATGTCCATTTGAAAAGCAATCCTCTGTAACTGAAAAAAAAATTTCTTCCATCTCTCATTCTAATCTGATCTTGTTTCATCATTTCTGTTACTGACTTGCACAATATCTCTATTGAAATGATGCAACATTGTTGAGTCACAACAATATCTGATTTACCCATTGAAATGCTTGGCAAAAATCGAGTTAAATTGAGTGAATGTGAGAGACGTGAACTCCAACTGCATTCTTACCAAGTTTTACTGATCCCCTAATTGGATTTTTAATTTTTTACCCATTCCATTGAGAAAAACTCCAAAATGTACATTTTTGGCTATAACTCAAGCCAGGAGGCACTTGTGCAAGAACCAACCTCAAAATCAAAAAATTCAGCTCTTCCCGATTTTGGTGGTATATTGGAGCATCTATTTTAAGAAAAATTTGACCCAGATATAGCCCTCTGAAGTTCAAGCCTCTGCTCATGTCTCTATTACAATATTTCACAAATATATGAACTTTCAAAAGTTAAAACTATATCAGAAGTTCAAACTTTATTTTTAAAAAAAGTCCATGTCAGTTTCTTGGCAAAATAATTTTAAAATGAAAATTTTAAAATCATTTTATTTTTCCTAGCCTCTTTAATTTTGGGTCAACTCTAGGTTTGACCAATGCCACGTGTCACTTTCTGATTGGTTGTTGACTCTTGCCGGATTCTTGAGTTTTCCGGCAACCTCGCTATGTCGCTAGCCGGATTTTTCAAGATTTTTCGACTAGCGAGGTAGCAACCACCAGATTTTTGGACTTTTCTGGTCGAATTTGAATTTTTCGGCAAACTTGAATTTTTCGGCAACGTTTTTGGATTTTGCTTCAAAATTTAACATAGGCGTCCTGCCAGCTGGCCAACCATAGGCCCATGCACATGAGTTGGCTTTCACAAAAGCCTCTTGTCTTTTAGACATTATAAGATGTGTAAGCCTTTGTATTTAAAGACATAAGAAAATCATTTCCCACTCAATGTGGGATAATACTTGCTGCATTTTCCTCAACTCCCCTGTAGATGCTGATTTCTACACAATGAAGAGCTATCTAGCTCCTTTGGCATGAGTTGCTTATTCTAAATGTGGAGCTCTATCTTGTTGGTCATTTTTTACTATGAATCTACAAACTTTTCATGGTAATAGTCATTTCTTATGCACATGGGCATTTATAATGCTGCTGCTCCCTTCAAAAACGTGGATGCACCTTTAGAGAAGCCATGGGCTTGAAAAATGGGGGTTATTTGCTTCCTTTTTTATGCACATATGGTCTTTTATTGATTGCTTGCTGCAAAAACGTGAATCACATGCTGCCTTGAGCTTTGTTTCACCAACAAATTTGTTCATTTCTCTAAAAAACGTGGATGCTTCTTCCTCTGTGGATGTTTGACTCTTTTCCTGGTGATGCCTCTGTTATGGTATGAAAGCCCTCTATTTTGCTCAATGCATCTGCACATTTTCTTAGTTTTCTTCTTGTGTTAAAACATTATATTGTCAAAACAAATAGCCCCTCACATTTATTTGATTCTTTTATCATTGAGAAAAAGTCCAATCTCATACATTTAGTGAACTAAGATAATGGCAATGACTACAGTGAAGCATTGTAATGATTGTATGTAAAATAATCAATTTAAAATTTCATTTTAAATCATTTCCGCACTAGTGTGAAATTTGTGTCTGAAGGCCCGCCAGGTGGCCGTAAAAACTAACTCAATCAAGTAACCAGGCCATGAAAATCGGCATGAGTGTTCAATCCTGCATACTCTATCACACTGCAAATTTTCAACCCATGATGGATTCCCAGTCAAAAGATTTTAATTGCCGAACATCCATACTTCAATTACTCTGCAGGCAAACAATGTTAAAAAACATAAACTGGGCTCGGGTTCGGCATTATAAACTGGGTTATTGATCACTTGGGGTTTTGAAAACTAGGATATAAGTTCTTTGCCATGAAGAGGATATAATTCCATGTTTTGGGCTCATGAAGAATCATAGGGCACATTTGGCTAATTTCTGAAAACAGGCACTTGGAAATTTTAACTGGCAAATGTGTCAAAAAGTGATTTTTGGCAAATGTACGGACATAAGAAAGTATGCAAATGGATTCATCATGACTTAAGAACTGGCATACTTCAAGGATTTCTAGGACACAACACAATGGTACAATCCATTTAGGCTAGCCAATCACAGGATCAAAGTTATAACATGCCGGACAGGGGTACGGATCAATCTGGATACCTTAGCCGTAACAAAACAATGCAAACTAGGTTTTTGATCATGTTAGCAAACTGATCAAATGGATTCGACATGATCTCAAAATTGGAACATATGAAGTGTCTTACCCCTAGAACACAATGCAAAAAGAATTTTTTCATTTGGGTCAATTGGGTCAAAGATATGATTGGTCGAACACGGCTTCCCAGAATTGTGAACAACTAGTTAAATGCACAAAACAGTAAATGACCAACTTTGCGGGGTGCAAAACCTAGTCAAACGGATTTGAAATGACTTGAAAATTGAAACATAGGTTCTCTATTATGGACACTAAACATCCCCGAAGTGACTAGTCATGACACAGTCCTGGGTAAAAGATATTCAGATGCAAACTGGACCTCTGATCGCTATTTGACACTTGTAGAATTGCAAATTTTGACACTAGCTCAAAATGGGACTTCACAAAATGATTCGGGATGGCAAAATAACATTGTGGATCATATGCATATGTCAAATGAAAGGTGTTAAGCCACTCAAACACCATCTAGGCCTCAAGCTACCAACTGACCACATGCATAAAAGGCACTTTAGGACATGATTTTCCAAAATTTTCAAAATGTGACTAAAAATGAAGCATGCAATTTTCAGTCCCAACACATCTTCAAACAATGAGCAAGGGACAAAGCAACCTTGCACATGAACAATAATAGTGTCATAATATTAGTTTAATCCCTAGAACCACCACTATGTATGTTCTCAAAATGTTTTCCAATCACACACATATCCTAGAAAAGAAAATTTGGCAGCACTATGGTTCTTAGTAATGTTTAACTCTGTAGCTTCTGCAATCTAGAATGGGCAAAATCCAATCCCGACGCACCAATTTTTTGACATATTCCAAGAATTTAATCAATTAGAGATACTAAGGAGATCCAACAACCCAACAAAAGACTACGACCGTGAGGATTTTCCCCACAAGGAAATTTATATAGCAGTTGTTGCTACCATGTCAAAAATGGCTATTACCGCTTGAGGTTCCATCCACATGGTTGACCCAATAAAGGGAATGTCCACTATGATTAACCTTTATAATCAAGGAAGACTCACAAAGTTGTACCACATGGGGACTTGGTTTAGATTCAAGGGTTCCAAGTTTCTGATGTGTCCAAAAGGGAACAGAGCATACTCCTCTAGCCTCTTCACCTTACCCAAACATAGCAAACAAGATTTTTTGACAAGCTAATTCAAAATCACCTCACCAAAGTTTTGGAAAATCCAACCACAAACACCATCAATCTCAAAAGAGAAAGTACTAATGGATGTTGAGGACAAACACGAGCGAAATAGTGAGATAATAACAAATATCCTTCCCTACCTACAAGGGGATCTATCGTTGAGAAGAGCTTCACATGTAAGGAAAGAAAATGAAGCATATTCCTTCAAGAAATCCACAAATAGTGTTCATAGGGCCTAGTTACTATGTGAAACATATATACGTGAAAATAAATCTAGATCCAATTTTAGAGCACCAAATGAAGTGTGAATCTATGAAAGCATGTAAAAGCACTCAAACCAAACACATGAGAGGGTTCATTTTACTTCCAAATCCAAATGTTATAGAGATCCAAAAAAATACTTGGTAATCCTTGCAACCTGTCTTTTCTCTTTTGTACCTTTTGTTTACGCTTGAACGCTTGCTCGCAACAAACAAAGCAACAAGCAAAACAAGCAAACACAAGACATACAATATATATCCAACTTATCCAAAACTAGGGTTAGATCTAAAAATCTAATTTTTAAGAGTGATAATAATTAGAAAATAACCCAAATGAAAGCTCACATCATGCATTGATCCATGTGAAAACTAAATGCAAGTTATTCATTAAATGCCCTTTTTTAATGTTGATTTTTGAACTGGTCAAAAAGATTGGACCTATATGATATGAATTCAGATCCAAAACTCTAAATGCAAAAAAGAGACCCTTGTAAAAAATTAGAGAGTTTTCTAAAAATGTCGTAATTTTGAAAAGATATTTTCATTTGTGCCCTAGAGAACCATTTTGTCAAAACAAACCAATTTTTGCAAATCAAATTATTAAGCCTTAATATTTTCTCTAAAATAAAAACACAAAGAACCAAACCTATTTATAATTTATAGACCTTTCCAAAAATGTATACTTTTCTAAAAAATTCACTAATTTGTGCTCTAAAATTATTTTTCATGAAAAATTAAGAAAAAATTATAAAAAATCAAAAATACCTTAGAAAAATCTAAAAGTTTTACTAAATATTCTCTAATATGTTGCCACCCTACAAAAAAAAAATTCAAACCAAAACACCAAGCCGTTTGGGAGACATGATCAAATCTTACAAATCTAGGGTTTTTTGTCTCCAAACAAATTAGCATAAGGGGGTTAGCTCCAAAAATATCTAAAACCAGCAAATAAAGGTGGGTTGCCCCATGGTGGGTGTCAAAAATATATGCCTAAAATGTGAGCACACTTCTATGAATCATTGTATCCAAGATTTCTCAAGAATGAGGTATCGAATGGTGGCTCATAGCTCTTTATTCATGCAGTGCAAGGGTTTATAATGAAGGCCCTAAGTTTGACCTAGTTTGTGCCCATGCAAGTACACCATAAAATGAGAGATTTAAAAATAAAAAAATGAACGCAAATGAAGATTTAAACTAATCTAAATGATGACAATGCAAAGCAATGCAAGAAAGGAAATCTAATCTATGAAAGGAAATAACAATGCAAGATTAATCTATGAAAGAAAATATGGATCTAAGCTAATATGAAAATGCAAGGATGGATGATGATGATGGAAGCCATGGATGCATGAGAGAAGAAGACAAGAAGATAGAAGTTCTCCACAAAAAGGTTTAATACTCAAACTCCTCCAAAAATCACTCTCCAAACCTGCAACATAACAATAGCATAGTCATGGATGTCAAAAATAAGGATAGGGCTCTCCCTTATAAAGAAGAATAGACAATTAAGATTAAGAGGCAATAAATTTAATCAAGGGTGGATAAAGAATGATCCATGTGAGACAAAATTCCACCAATCAAAAAAGAGGAGGATAATTAAATGGAATCCCACTTAGAAATATGTGCATTTACGTGTAGAGGAAAAAATAATTTATTTAATTTTTATTTATTTGATTTCCTTTTTCAAGTGGAATTTTATTTAATTAAAAGGGAGCAAGTTCTTTTAATTAAATAGGAAATATTCAATTATATTAAAAGAGGGTTTTTTCTCTTAATTAATTAAATGTGGATTAATTCTTTAATTAAAAGAGAGGTTTTCTTTTAATTAAATAAGACTTAGGATAAAATGATCAAACCTTAGGAAATGTTAAAATAATTAAAATAATTACAATTTGATCAAATAAATTGATTTGAATTGATTTACTAAAAAAATTTGCAAACCATTGATTCGAGAAATTTGATAAATTGAATAATGGGGGGGCCATAGTCTAGGCAACCATTTTAGGATGCATACAATCTCTACCTTGGCCAATGGACTGTAACAGCCCTGCAAATGTCAATGTAGTAGTTGTGGTAGTTTTTGCAATGGTTGACTAGGCAACTCTTGCGGATACTCCAATCGTAGAACTAGTGCTTCTACTCCTTTTCTTCCTCGCTTGGTGTAATGGGCACCCTGGAATGCCCAAAAACTAAACCAACTACCAAAATAGATTTTTTTATGCAAACTAGAAATTGAACTAATGCTGAAATTATATTATTTCTCAAAATGATGAAATCAAATACAAGCAATGTATTCCAAAGGCCAAACCCCAAGGGAATGATGTCTAGAATGTTACAAGAGAGGATGAACATCCCCTATTGCCAATGAAGATATGTGATGCACACATCCAAGCTCTTATCAAAAGTCATTCACAAAAATCCGATGCCAAACAATGAGACTCTCACCCCTATTTATCATTTTCCTTCACCCTTCTAGAAGGAACTAAAGCATTAATTAATTGCAAGTGCTAGAAGCTTCCCCCTTCCAATAATTAATGTACTCTCTAGAAACTCCTCCCTTGCAATACAATAATTGTGCTTCTAGAAAATCAAATTACTAGAGGCTTCCACCTTTCCAATAATTAATACACACTCTAGAAGCTTATCCCTTGTAATACAATAATTAATTAAATTAATTAAATATAAAGTCACCTTTTAATTTTTTATTTTAATTTATTTAATGACTTTATAAGAAATTAATTTAATTTCCTCTTATGCTCCACTTAGACTTTGGAGAACGTGAAGGCTAAACGATGGGGTCATTACAGTCTACCTTCCTTAAAATTGCTTCTCCTCAAGCAATCCAGCAACATAATGAATTCCAATCTCCACCTGGATCCCAATTGAAGTAGTAGGTAACATTCCTATCGACCTTAAACTAACTGCAAACCAGCATCATAGGGACCAACCACATGTCCTGCAGCCTAGCACCCAAAACAAGTGTTGATGATGTAGAAGTCAGAATGTCACCAGAAGGCAACTCCATAGAAGATCTTTGCAATCTCTTCTTCCATATATCCACCCACATAATATATATTAGACTAGAATCCTAATCATCACCAATGTGCATTAAAAAATATGTAGCTACAGGTGAACCATATGCATTCGTGCTAACTATATCAACAATAGGTGTAGCTACATTGAAATATATGGACATAGGAACAACACTAATTGCCACAATAGGAAACTAAACCGGATCTGTAGTTGATGAAAACTTAGAATCATCAACATGTGCACCACCATTAGAACACATATCAACAACTACATGCATACTACTAAACTCCTCATCAAATGGTTCTACTAACACAGAAGTAGCTGCTGATATGATAGTATCCTCGCATTCTTCTAATCCCACATCAATGGACTCCACATCATCAACATCATAGCTAGGTGGCTCTATACGTGTCTCAATCCCACCTAAGGAATCAACTACCTTCTGCATCAAAGCAACATAAAAATCATTAATATTGATCCCCATCTGTCTAGCCATAAGCTACAACATCATATCCATTCGCCTATTCTACTCCTGTTGCATACACTACCCCTCCTCTGATGTATCTAGTAACTGTCTGAGCATTTTGTCAAACATTTTCCCCTCTATCTGGTTGTTCCAAATTCCCTATAAGACCTCCATAGGATGGTAGGACTTGTAGCTCTAATACCACTGTAATGGGCTCTGGTACCACTGTAATGGGCTCCTACTGGTTATAAATTCATGAAACACTTTGCAAGAAAGCACTGATACCATTGTAATGGGCACCTTGGAATGCCCAAAAGCTAAACCAACTACCAAAATAGATTTTTTTATGCAAACTAGAAATGAACTAATGCTGAAATTATATTATTTCTCAAAATGATGAAATCAAATACAAGCAATGTATTCCAAAGGCCAAACCCCAAAGGAATAACATCTAGAATATTACAAGAGAGGATGAACATCCCCTATTGCCAATGAAGATATGTGATTCACACATCCAAGCTCTTATCAAATGTCATTCACAAAAATACGATGCCAAACAATGAGACTCTCACCCCTATTTATCCTTTTCCTTCACCCTTCTAGAAGGAACTAAAACATTAATTAATTCCAAGTGCTAGAAGCTTCCCCCTTCCAATAATTAATGCACTCTCTAGAAACCCCTCCCTTGCAATACAATAATTAATTGTGCTTCTAGAAAATTAAATTACTAGAGGCTTCCACCTTTCCAATAATTAATACACACTCTAGAAGCCTCTCCCTTGTAATACAATAATTAATTTAATTAATTAAATATAAAGTCACCTTTTGATTTTTTATTTTAATTTATTTAATGACTTTATAATAAATTAATTTAATTCCCTCTTATGCTCCACTTAGACTTTGGAGAACGTGAAGACTAAAAGATGGGTCATTACAGTCCGCCTTCCTTGAAATTGCTTGTCCTCAAGCAATCTAGCAACATAATGAATTCCAATCTCCACCTGGATCCCAATTGAAGTAGTAGGTGACATTCTTGTGGACCTTAAACCAACTGCAAACTAGCATCATCGGGACCAACCACGTGTCCTGCAGCCTAGCACCCAAAACTTGTGTTGATGATGTAGAAGTTAGAATGTCATTAGAAGGCAACTCCATAGAAGATCTTTGTAATCTCTTATTCCATATATCCACCCACATAATATATATTAGACTAGAATCTTGATCATCACCAACGTGTAATAAAAAATATGTAGCTACAGGTGAACCATATGCACTCATGCTAACTGTATCAATAATAGGTGTAGCTACATCAAAATATATGGACATAGGAACAACACTAACTACTACAGCAGAAAATTGAATTGGATCTATAGTTGATCAAAACTCAAAATCATCAACATGTGCACCATCATTAGAATACATATCAACAACTGCATGCATATTGCTAAACTCCTCATCGGATGGTTCAACTGACATAGAAGTGGCTACTGATATGACAGTATCCTTGCATTCTTCTAATCCCACATCGATGGACTCCACATCACCAACATCACAGTTGGGTGGCTCTAGACGTATCTCAATCCCATCTAAAGAATCAACTACCTTTTGCATTGGAGCAACATATAAATCATCAATATTGATGCCCATCTATCTAGCCATAAGCTGCAACATCATATCCATTCACCTATTCTTCTCTTGTTGCATACACTTCCCCTCCTATAATGTATCTAGTAACTGTCTAAGCATTTCATCAAATATTTTCCCCTCTATCTAGTTGTTCCAAATTCCCTATAAGACCTCCATAGGATGGTAGGACTTATAGCTCTGATACTAATGTAATGGGCTCTGATACCACTGTAATGAGCTCCTACCGGTTATAACTTCGTGAAACACTTTGCAAGCAAGCTCTAATACCACTATAATGGGCACCCTAGAATGCCCAAAAACTAAACCAACTGTCAAAATGGATTTTTTTATGCAGACTAGAAATAAAACTTATGCTAAAATTATATTATTTCTCAAAATGATGAAATCGAATACAAGCAATGTATTCCAAAGGCCAAACCCCAAGGGAATGACATTTAGAATGTTACAAGAGAGGATGAACATCCCTTATTGCCAATGAAGATATGTGATTCACACATCCAAGATCTTATCAAATGTCATTCACCAAAATTTGATGTCAAACATTGAGACTCTCACCATTATTTATCCTTTTCCATCACCCTTCTAGAAGGAACTAAAACATTAATTAATTCCAAGTGCTAGAAGCTTCCCCCTTCCAATAATTAATGCACTCTCTAGAAACTCCTACCTTGCAATACAATAATTAATTGTGCTTCTAGAAAACTAAATTACTAGAGGCTTCCACCTTTCCAATAATTAATACACACTCTAGAAGCTTCTCCCTTGTAATACAATAATTAATTAAATTAATTTAATTTTCTCTTATGCTCCACTTAGACTTTGGAGAATGTGAAGGCTAAAAGATGGGGTCATTACAGTCTGCCTTCCTTGAAATTGCTTGTCCTCAAGCAATCCAGCAACATAATGAATTCCAATCTCCACTTGGATCCCAATTTAAGTAGTAGGTGATATTCCTATGGACTTAAACCAACTGCAAACTACCATCATCGAGACCAACCACATGTCCTATAGCCTAGCACCCAAAACTTGTGCTGATGATGTAGAAGTCAGAATGTCACCAGAAGGAAACTCTGTAGAAGATCTTTGTAATCTCTTCTTCCCTATATCCACCCACATAATATATATTAGACTATAATTTTGATCATCACCAATGTGCATTTAAAAAGATGCAGCTACAAGTGAACCATAAGCACTCATGCTAACTGTATCAACAATAGGTGTAGCTGCATCGAAATATATGGACGTAGGAACAACACTAACTGTCGCAGCAAAAAATTGAACTGGATCTATAGTTGATGAAAAATAAGAATCATCAACATGTGTACCATCATTAGAATACATATCAACAACTGCATACATACTGCTAAACTCCTCATCGGATGGTTCAACTGACACGAAAGTGGCTATTGATATGACAGTATCCTTGCATTCTTCTAATCCCACATCGATGGACTCCATAGCACTAACATCATAGCTAGGTGGCTCTATACATGTCTTGATCCCACCTAAGGAATCAACTACCTTCTACACTGGAGAAACATACAAATCATCAATATTGATGCTCATCTATCTAGCCATAAGTTGCAACATCATATCCATTCACCTATTCTACTCTTGTTGCATACAATGCCCCTCCTCTAATGTATCTAGTAACCATCTAAGAATTTTGTCAAACATTTTTCCCTCTATTTGGTTTTTCCAAATTCCCTATAAGACCTCCATAGGATGGTAGGACTTATAGCTCTAATACCACTATAATGGGCACCTTAGAATGCCCAAAAATTGAACCAACTATCCAAATAGATTTTTTATGCAAACTATAGATTGAACTAATGCTGAAATTATATTAATTCTCAAGATGATGAAATCAAGTACAAAGGAATGTATTCCAAAGGCCAAACCCCAAGGGAATGACATCTAGAATGTTACAAGAGAGGATGAAAGTCCCCTACTACCAAAAAATGATATGTAACTCACACATCCAAGCTTTATCAAATGTCAATTCACAAAAATCTGATGCTCAACAATGAGACTTTCACCCCTATTTATCCTTTTCCTTCACCTTTCTAGAAGGAACTAAAACATTAATTAATTGCAAGTGCTAGAAGCTTCCCCCTTCCAATAATTAATTCATTCTCTAGAAATTCCTCCCTTAGCAATACAATAATTAATTGTGCTTCTAGAAAATTAAATTACTAGAGGCTTCTACCTTTCCAATAATTAATACACACTCTAGAAGCTTTTCCCTTGTAATATAATAATTAATTTAATTAATTAAATATAAAGTCACCTTTTAATTTTTAATTTATTTAATGACTTTATAATAAATTAATTTAATTTCCTCTTATGCTCCACTTAGACTTTGGAGAACATAAAGGCTAAAAGATGGGGTCATTACAGTCCACCCTCCTTGGAATTGCTTGTCCTCAAGCAATCCATCAACACAATGAACTCCAACCTCCACCTAGATCCCAATTGAAGTAGTATGTGGCATCCCTATGGACCTTAAACCAACTACAAATGACCATCATTAGAACCAACCACATGTCCTTTAGCCTAGCACCCAAAACTTGTGTTGATGATGTAGAAGTTAGAATGTCACCAAAAGGAAACTCCATAGAAGATATATGAAATCTCTTCTTCCCAACTATTGCAACACAAAACTAAATCTTTGTAGATTGTGAAAAGTGAGCCCAACTCCACTCAGGTGAGTAATCAACATCAACCTCAAACATTAGATTATCATAAGACAATGTTGCATCCATGTTGATCATAGTACTATCCCAGAAGTGAACATCAACACTATTTTGATCGATGGTATAATATGACTCTGTCACTATATCACTCACCTCATTAGCAATAACAAGTGTACTATCATTAGAGTACACATCTACAACTGCATGCATACTACTAAACTCCTCGTTGGATGGTTCAACTAACACAGAAGTGGCTACTAATATGGTAGTATCCTTGCATTCTCCTAGTTCCATTTTATTGTTGCATCACCATTCCCCAACAAAGCTTCATATGTGGACTTTTGACTCTCACCAACATCATAGCTAGGTGGCTCTATATGTGTCTCGATCCCACCTGAAGAATCAACTACCTCCTGCACTAGAGCAACATAAAAATCTTCAATATTGATGACCATCTATCTAGCCATAAGTTGTAACACCATATCCATTCACCTATTCTGCTCCTATTGCATCATATCCATTCACCTATTTTTCTCTTGTTGCATATGCTACCCTTCCTCAAATGTATCTAGTAACCATCTGAATATCACATCCTGATCTAGACTAATATACATTTTGTCAAACACTTTTTCCTTTATCCGGCTGTCCCAAATTCCCTATAAGAGCTCCATAGGATGGCAGGACTTATAGCTCTGATACCACTATAATGGGCACCCTAGAATGCTCAAAAACTAAACCAACTGCCGAAATAGATTTTTTATGCAAACTGTAGATTGAACTAATGCTGAAATTATATTAATTCTCAAGATGATGAAAGCAAGTACAAAGCAATGTATTCCAAAGGCCAAACCCCAAGGGAATGGCATCTAGAATGTTACAAGAGAGGATGAACATCCCCTAATGCCAAGAAAAGATATGTGACTCACACATCCAAGATTTATCAAATGTCAATTCACAAAAATTTGATGCTCAAAAATGAGACTTTCACCCCTATTTATCCTTTTCCTTCACCATTCTAGAAGGAACTAAAACATTAATTAATTGCAAGTGCTAGAAGCTTCCCCCTTCCAATAATTAATGCACTCTCTAGAAACTCCTCCCTTAGCAATACAATAATTAATTGTGTTTCTAGAAAATTAAATTACTAGAGGCTTCCGCCTTTCCAATAATTAATACACACTCTAGAAGCTTTTCCCTTGTAATACAATAATTAATTAAATTAATTAAATATAAAATCACATTTTAATTTTTAATTCATTCAATGACTTTATAAGAAATTAATTTAATTTCCTCTTATCCTCCACTTAGACTTTGGAGAATGTGAAGGCTAAAAGATGGGGTCATTACACTTGGTTCCACTCCAACCATTTATCTATTCTCTTGATTATCCCTTGCATCAGAACCTCCATAGTGTAAATGACTAGACCTACAGGTGGGGTAGACAAAATTGGGGTGCCTTTGATCTTCTCATAGGATGTGGGTTCATGTAAGCTCCATCATCTGCAAGGTTAGAAACATCAACATAATCGTTATACAATTTAATCTCATTATGGTTAACTATGACCAAAAGCTCTCCCAAGTTTGGTACTCATTGAGACACCCAAACTAGAAGTCTTCAATATCTGGAATATTTTTCTAGGCATATCCCAACTTCAAGTGATCCCTTACAAAGTTAACTAGATCATATTGAGGCTTGAGTACCTCATAGTTTAACAACTTAATTTTTCTCTCAAAGCTCTTCACCAAATTTTGAGCATCTAATTTGGAAGCACATGAATACGAACCAACCACAGTAGGGAAAGGAATCTTGGCTATCTTCTTCACAATAGAACACAAGGTGTTCACTTCAAGGATTTGTCGACACAGTTCGACTGAACCACATTTTCTTTTGGATATCTTGGAAACCTCTTAGGAAATCCATCATAAGCTCCTATTCACAAATAGGATAAACTCAAAAACTAGATAAATGAGCATCCAAATTGTCTTATGGCCAAAATTACCTTTGGTGAAAATATCCTTTCAAGGTATCCTTGCAATTCTTAACATAGCCTAATTGTGAAGGCATCATTAAGAACCACATACTCCTCATAGATTCTTTGCAAGTGTAGATGTGGGTAGAATTCATATACTTTGTGAGTGCACTCATCATACTTTGCGATGCTAGGGAGGTCAAGCCACAAGTGGTGAGTTGCCAAGGCATATATTAGATATGAGGACATGTAAAACTACTTGAATCCTCTAGCCTAATTCAAACATTAGGTGAGCTCGCCATAGATAATCTATGCCCAGTCAATCTACATATCCTTAGCACATATTGCTTGTACTAGAAAGAAATGGTGCTCAATGAACTCCAAAATCTCCTATTTTCCTTTCAGTCCAAGGAGGAGTGTGAGGATATCCATTATTTCTCTTTTTAAATTTGTGTCGAAAAGGGTCTTTGACATTTTTCTCTTCTTTGAGTGAGCAGTTTGGAACCATGTCCTCTACATATCTTCCCATCTAAAGATCTTCTTCTTGTTGAACATTGAAGTGGAAGAGCTAAAATCAACGTCATAATAGTGGTACTTCACAGGAATGCCAAATGAGGACTACATCAGTGCCTTGTTGATTGAGATGAGAATAGATTGGTTGAGAAACAAAATCTGATTTCTTTCCAGGTTATATCTCTTGATGAATTCCTTCACTAGCTCAAATGCATGAATTGCCCTAGGAAAACTAGTAGCTTCAACCAGTCTACTCTCTTTAATTTTTTGAGTGATTGGATGAATGGGTTGAGAATTAAGTCTTCTATGAAGATCACCCAAATCATAAAATTTGTATGATGTGTCTATAAGCTCTTTTAACTCACTCTCCAGGCCAATTAACTTATTATAACCAAAATCTTTAATTTCCATTCACTATGAACACACATGGTACAATTCTTGATAAATAACCATTTAAATATACTTGAAGAAACTAATTGCAGGAAATTTTGATGAGATATTTTTAGGAATTAGAACTTTGGTTCCACACAAATGAAATTAAGTTTGACCATCAATTATAATGAAAAGATTTATATTTATTTGATGAGTAATGACTATTTAAATTTTTTTATTATTTGCATGTAAAATAATAAATTCTTGAAAGCTCTATTACTTTACTTAAAGTAAAGTGATATGACTAAGAATCACTTAACAACACAAATGTTTTAATTTTATGGAAAGTGCCTTACTTTGCCTTAGAATCTAGAATGTAGATATACTTGATAATGTTAACACATGTAGGAGAGAGAGAGAGAGAGAGAGAGAGAGAGAGAGAGAGAGAGAGAGAGAGAGAGAGAGAGAGAGAGAGAGAGAGAGAGAGAAACTTATCTCTTCTATAAAGCCATTTTCCTTCTATTTAGGATTGCAGCACGTGGAGTGATCCACAGATGGCTTGCACACTTCATCTTTTCACTTTTCATATAAAGCTTTTAACATTGCATTACCTTTATAACAATATTGCATTTCCATCACTAACTTTTCCATAAGTATCTTTTGAGCATCTCTGAAGGATATTTGCATTTTAGAGTAACTTGACTCTCTATTCTCAAAGCCTTTGGAGAAGTGGCCTTTTTCATTGCCTTGGAACCTAAAACCCCTTTCTTAGCAACATTTCCTAGACTAGAGCACAAATAACAACAATTTACCCTTAACCTCAACCTAATGGACTCAAAGCTAGGTCTTGAGCATGCCTTACTGATTATGAGCCCTAAATGATTCATCCAACATCATGTTCACACTATTTGATCATTTGGACTGAGGTTTGTCTCAAGTTTATAAATCTTCAAAAGATTAAAAAACCAACCTCGCTTCCATGAGTATGCTGCATAAAATCCATAGACCAATGCTTCCTCATAGCACTTAATTTTATCTCCACAAATCTGAATGGGATTCATTATGGCTTCAATCCATAGCTTTTTACGTCATTCTAGCATGGCATAATCATATTTATAGCTTGTAAATAATTGTTACTGTTTCATCCTTCTGATATGCACTTGATATAGTTCATTCAAGGGGAAAATTAGCTTGAAAGCTCAAAATTTGTGGGACATGAAATGTTAGGGAAAGATAGCATAAAATGAATTGTAGAAGATCTTACTTCTCATCAGGAGGATGAAAAAACACACCCCAACCACACCTAGATCACCTAGACCCAATGCACATTGGAAAAATAGGAAACCCACTTAGATGGTAGGTAAAGATAATGCAAGGGGGACCTGAAGAATAAAGAAAGTAAAGCACTTACGAAAGAAGAGAGGTAAGTGACCTAAGAGATACTTAGACAACATAATTGGACACATACTCAATGACCTCAAACATTAAAGGGGAAGACTAAAACTTGGCAATAGCTGGCTTTAATTGGGGACTTAGGCATTGCAAATGTCTGAGAAGGGACCTAGAATCTCTAGTTTCACATAGCCAGAATGACAAATTATAGTAGGCAACTAAACTAAGAATACAACCAAAAGGGAAATTAACCTAGGAAAGAAGGAGAACAAAGAAAGGAAAGATGCAAAGAAAACCTGCCTAGACTAACACTAACTATAGGGGTTACCTACTTTTTAGTTATGAATTTGATGCATCTTAGATCTTGGCCATTGTAAGCAAATGGCAAAATCTTTCCAGGAGGATATGCCAAAATGAAAGAATTGTTCGAGTTTTCTTGCATAATCTTGAAAGGACCCTTCCAAAGGGAGTTGAACTTGTTATGCATACCTTTGGATTCATGCCTCCTATCCCACAATAGGACCAAATCACTCTCCATGAACTTCCTTGGTCAAGCCTTTCTATCAGAGGATGTCTTCACATGACTTTGATGTTATGTAATATGATCAACCATCCTTTCACATTTTTCTTCCAGCCTGGATAGGTACATAATGTGCTTCTCCAATCCATATTGGAAAATTGGATCCTTGATCAACTTTTGTAGTTTATAGATGGATAGCTCTAATGGGGAATGGAAGACCAGCTTCAATGTTATATACCAACTCGAACAAGGAAATCCCAATTGCCTTTTTGGGTGTTACTTTGTCTACCTAGAGTGCATCATGCAATTTCTTGTGCCAATTCTACTAGTTCTTAGAAACTAACTTCTTCATGATATTGATCATGTTCTTATTACTTGATTCTACTTGATCATTTGCTTGAGGGAAATAGTCTAATGAATGACTGAGATGTATGCTATTATCATAGTAGAACTCTATAATCTTTGTAGAAGAAAAGTAAGAAGTGTTATCCATGACAATCTTCATTGGCACCACAAACCTTATCAAAATATTTTATTTGATGAACTCATAGATGACTTCAGAAGTAGTTTTCTAGGTAGGCTTGGCTTCCACCCATTTGGTAAAGTAGTCTATAGCAATGATGATATATGAATGACCAGCAAAAGAAGGTAGATTGATTGGTTCAATGAAATCAATTCCCCACTGCTGAAAGGGACCTTCTATTATAACTGACTTTAGAGGCAAAGAAAATAATTAAGGCTTTCTAGAGAACATCCTACACTTGTTCCACTTGGCCACCCACTTATAAGCATCCTTGAACATGTTAGGCTAGTAATAGCATTGCTTCAAAATCTTGTATGTTGTAACTATTGATGAAAAATGACCACCACAGGCCTTATTGTAGAAACTATGACGCAACCTTTCTTGGTGATGTTTACCCACACATATCAAGAAGGTTCTATATATTTCTCTCTTGTACTTGGTCATCATATATGACATACTTAGCTAATCTAATTATGAGGTCTCTTTTCTACTTGTATGTTAGTCCATCAGGGAAATCTTCATAAGTTAGAAAATATGCAATGTTTGAGAACCAAGGATCTTGGAGACTGACCATTAGTGCCCTTGAAGATTCATCTTCTTGTCCTAATTCTTGATTTTCTACAATTATCTTGCACAAGCCATTCTTGCGCATGAGATTTGTTAGCTTCAAGTCAATGTAATACTCTTGAAATTTTTCTCTTCATGCACCTCTAGTGTTGCAACCTATCTCTTGTTGGTTCAATATGCATTTGATAGCTGAATTAGGTACAAATACAACAGAATGAGAGTACAAAACATGAAACCTAAAAAATTTGAGTGCTCTTACCACTGCATAAGTGTCCTTTTCCATTTGAGAATATGTTAATTCATGCTCTTTAAGGGGAGTACTCATGAAAGAAATTGGCACTTGGATACCTTCCTTTTTCTCTTACATGAGTATTGTAGATAGAATATGAGCTAAGGTGTAGTGGTATCGTATGAACTCCTTAGTGTAATATGGATGTACCAACATAGGTGTTTTGGCTGTGGCCTCTTTAATTTGACCAAAAGCATATCTTCTAGAATCACTCCATTTGAAGCTTTGACTTCCTTTCATCATATCAACTATGAATTTGGTGATTTCAAAAAAATAAAGGATGAAATATCTCTAAAAGTTCACCTATCCAAAGAATGATTTGACTCTAGATTTTCTTCCAACAAATTTAGCTACTAGATGGCTCTAACACATTATGGGTCAATCCTGATGCCTTTCAGGGAGACTATATGACCTAGCAATTTGTCTTCTATAACACATAAGATAGATTTATTGGGATCAAGTGAAATCCCATGTTCCCTATGTTGGTGTTTTTCAACTATTGAATAAAAGAGGCTCAATACCAAGATAATAATGCTCACAAATCTAAGGATTAGCTACATCCCATCAACAATTATGGTTGCATACTATTTGGAACCAACTTCAACAAAGCCTGGACTGGCTTTCTACTCTTTAGGCTCTGCAAGACCAAGGTGGGTGTACCTAAGGGGTAATCCAGAATGGATGATGATGTATGAGAATCCTATTAGTTTCATTTTGATTCTCATCTTATACCTCTGGCATATACATAAGTTATTCATTTTTTATCACTTTCAGATGATATATATCCCTTATAAGCATATTTGGTCACAATTCTTCTCATATTTTAAAATATTTCTAACCATAGTAGCTAGCTAAAGCTAAAATGCTACATGCAAACAAGTGTTGACCATCTTTGAAGCTCTTCACAAGTAAAATAAAGATGATTTTGATTTTAGAGTTAATAATTATTGATGATCTACCTATCTACAAGCTGGATTATTTAGATCAGTGCCTATTCCATTGGGATTCAAAGTCTACTGCAATTTACAGATCTAACTTGTTGCACTACAACAAATATTATTATCAATTCATACTAGAATTCATTCTTATAGAAATCCTTTCTACAATCACAGCAATCCCATCAACTTCATTTAAGCCTTTGCATAATTCTTTGAATCAATAGCAATAATGAATTGACATAAAACCTAAGTAAATTGCATTCAATTAGACAAGCTTTACTCATACAATATCAGAATAACCAGTTAGTAACAAAGGAGACAAACTTTAGCAAGAAAAAATATGGGAACAATTCAAATTTGTATTAATTCTCTTTGAAAATTGTATACAATTGCAATGAAACTTAGAATGACTCTAAAAAGACACAAAGATCATTTGCTACCAATGTATTCTCAAAAAATTTACAGAGAGGATACATCATGAATTTTTTCTATCATAACTAGACCAAACTATATTCAATATAGACTAAAACTATACTAAAAGTTGGACCCTTCTCTAGCCCTAGAATCTCACTTATATAATGTGAGATGCAACAAGCTTCAAGCATAGAGAACTGACAGGTGTCCTTTTACAAAAGATATTCACATTTTTCTGCCACAAAAAGACAAAATTGTGTGTAACAGAAAAACTTATACATCATTACATTCCTTTGTAGGCCCTTTTTCTATTTCATCTCTTGGAATGATAAAACTCTATGATTTGATTCTCTTATTATTTTGAATCTTCAGAATAAATGGCTATGAGGCTTGAAAGTGATGTGTCCTCTTCAATTACCTGTAAACTTACTTTAAATTGGGGATTCTCCTTGTCTTCATCATCAATTGTTAAGGTAACAGTTACATTTTCATCTTCTTCTACCTCGTCACCTTCTACCATATGTTCTGTAGACAAAAATTGTTCCTTCCATTCATTGTAAACAATGTCATCAGGCCAATCAAAGTTTAGGATCTCCCTTTGTATAGTTATTAAAGAATTTCCAATTGCTTCTATTTCAACAAAGTTTTTTTTTATGGCACTATAAAATAACTGTAGTTTAACCAATTCCTCATTGGTCATTGCCCATAATAAATGTCCAGTTTCATTTATTACATTATTCATTCTTTGACAAAATATTTCATCTAGTTCCCTTATCCACTCTTCCTTTTCCTTTACTTTATCAATAGTTTTTAGAGCACTAGCAAATAAATCAAACTTTTTAGCTATGTATTTGGAGAAACAAATTGTCACTCTTATTTCAAATGAATCATGTTTGTCATCAAAATTCTCTAACTTATGAAAAATCTTCTCTATCTAGTGACATGACAGCTAGATGACAGATACATACATGATAGTAATATCGTTATTTCTTTCAATCCACTTATGTACAATGGGTTTCATTTTGTTTTCAGTTCCTTTTAATTCATCCCTAATGGTTGTAATCCTTTCCAACTAGTCAAAAAATGTTGGCGATTCTATTCTATCCATCAAATACATTACACCCTACCTTATTTTTTCTTCATATTGATTGTTCAATTCTACGCGTAGTGCATATAATTTATTCTTTTCTTCTTCAAATTCCTTTGCAGTGTAGAATTGAGGCCTCTATGGGGTGTCTGGTATCTCAATAATAGGGGTTGACTTAAATGGTTCAATAGGTGGCTAGGGGTATACAATTATGGGCCTACTAGACTCTCCCACCTTTCTTTTCCCAAGTTGCTTTTCCATTTGAGATACTTGGTTTTCCAATGATTGTATCTGCTTACGCCTATCTTCATATGCCTTCAAAACTTTTTCAAATCTAGCATTAATTTGCAAAAACTTATCCTCTTCTTACCCTAACACCACATTGTCGAATTTCATTATTTCTGATGCCATTCAAAAAAAAAAAATCTACTAACCTCACTAGCCCTAAAAAATGTAAGTGCACTAGTTGTTGGAAATGATTTAAATGATCATAAGAAAAGTTGTTAGCATAATATATGGAACTGGTAAAGAATGTCCTCAATCATTGTTTTGTCATTGATGTCAAACTTGCTACTTGCAGGAATGATAATTGCTTTAGTGATCCAAATACTATCAATTAGTTGATTGTCAAGGTGGAGGCAATCAATAAGATGTAACTAGAACACCTAGAGAAAGGTTCAAGTTATGATGTTGTAATGAAGTACAAGGATCAGCTAAGCCATTGATGAAAAAGTGTATTTGATGACATACTATAAGATACAAAGAATGGGCACACTAAAACATATCAAAGATTTAAGGTTTTAGCTAAGTCTCTTGTAAAGCTCAAACTAAGTTCATTAGAGAGAAGGAGCTGAGCAAGCTAGTAAGAGCCGAGCAAATTCCTAGTTAATGTCGAGTAAACTTCAGATGTCGAGTGACACAGAGTTTATCAAGTGCTGAGCAGAATCAAGTGCCGAGCAGAACCAAGTGTCGAATAGAACCAAGTGCCGAGCAGGTATAGGTGACGAGCACCAGTAACTCAATAATGCCAAGCTACTGCATTATTTTGGAAATCGAAGATTCGCCAGATCTAAGCCGACAAGGTTGTTATCTAGAAATTTGTGAATTAAAAGGAAGATAAGATTGATGAGCTGGTGGCACAGAACACCATGTAGAACATTTTTTTTTTTTAAGGATAAAACTGGCGAAGTTTCTAGAAGAGAACAAGATATGGGGTAGATACATTGTATCCTACCTAATCCATTTTGAAACCCTAAAATTGGAGAGGGAGAATTGAGTGGCAAAGAAAAATCAGATTTCTATTTAAGAAGACATAAGTTAATGAAAAAAAGAGGAGAGAGAGAGGTGGTCAAGCATAAAAGCATGAAGTGTTGAAGAATGTGCTAAGGAGAAGAAAGCACACAAACTCTGTTTCGATAGATGACCACAAGGATGATTGCATTGGCAGAATGAGTAAGAAGACTCAACGAGACAAAGCTTGAGAGGAAGACAAGTAGTCAGAGCTGGAGTGATTGAAGTCAAGCATAAGGATTGAACTGAAAGTGTGATCTAAAATCTGCAAAGTATATTGTAAGTTATATCAGATCAAAAGACCATTATCGTTACTTTCTAGCAATTGTAACAGTAAGTTTAAATCCTATGGACTTAGGTTGGTTTAATAGCCATTAGATAAATCCTTTAATAGGGTGGCATTCCAAGTGAATGTTCTAAAGACCTTTAACCAGGCCCATTCCTAATAGTTTGGTGAAATCCTCTAACAAGGTCACATTTAATAGTGTGTTGTAAGCCTTTAACAGGGTAGGCTTTTAACAGGGCATCACTTCAGAAGAGTGAGAATCAAGTAGCATGTTACTGGTGGTTTTTCCCAAATTGAGTTTCCACGTAAATCATTGTGTCATGTGTTGATCTTGAATGTTTTATCTTTGCATATTGATTTATTGTAACTTGCTTATATGATTGATTTAAGTTTGGATGGATGAAAAGTGTATGGATTCATTAAAAGTAGGAAAAAGGTATTAATAGGGCATTTGACCCTTGAATAACTAATTCACCCCCCCTCTCAGTTATTCTAAAGAATTCTAACAATTGGTATCAGAGCATGACTGCTGATTCAGTTTAAAGGGACTACAAGCAGAAAAGATCAAAATGCCAAAGAGAGAAGTTCCCAAGCTAAAAAAAGACAACTTTGTTGCATGGAAAAGTTTGATGAAGCTACATCTTGGATCCATAGGAGATTATGCCCAAAATTCAATTGTCACTGAACATGTAGATCCAACAAGTGCTCCTACTGCAAAAGACATGAAAAACAAGCAAGAACACAATCAGACAATGCTAGAATTGCCTCTGCACTCAGCTATGCTAAATTTGATGATATCAAAGGATGTGACACTACATTCAAAATGTGGAAAGCCCTATCAAAAATCTATGGAGGAGATTAGAAAGTACAAAGAGCAAAAAGAGAAAGTCTCAGAGGAAAGTTTGATGACATGAAGATGGAAGAAAATGAGAATGCTGCTCAGTATGGTGTAAGAATAAAGGAAGTGGTAAGTGCAATAAGATGCTTGAGTGGTCAACTAGATGAAGATATTGTTAATAGTAAGTTCTTAAGAACCTTTCTCCCTATCTATGCTATTAGAGTATCAGCAATACAAGAGCTAAGATGTATACCAGGAAACAATCTAAGTTTTGAAGGTATAATAGGTAGACTCACTGCATTTGAGTTATCTAACTTTGACAACTACAAACCTGAAAATGATGAATCTACTTTTAAGGCCAAGTTATCACTGAAAGATGTCGAACAAGTGAAATCAAAGAAAGGAAGAAAAATGAAGTATGTATCCAGTGACAGTAGCACTGATGAGGAAGATGTGGAACAATTGAAAGCATTGCTCGCTAGAATATTTCACAGGGGCAAAGGAAAATTCAAAGGTAAGATGCCTATCATTTGTTTCAATTGCAATGAAGTAGTTCATATTGCTGCAAGGTGTCCACAGAAAAAGGATTCCAAGGAAGGCAACAAATACAAGAACAGACGAGATGATGACAGGAGAGATTACAAAGAAAAAGGTAAGAAGTGTTATATTGTTGAAGAAAATTCTGATGACAATGATGATGAAGTTGTTTATGTAGCCATGAAGGACCAATCTGATGAAGAAGAGCCCACAGCACTGGTAACATGCATAAACAAGAATGACAGATGGATCATAGACAGTGGATGCTCACATCACATGACAGGAGACAAAAGTAAGTTTGTTAACTTTACTTAGTGTGATGGAAATAGTGTTAGATTTGGTAATGATGCTCCATGTCAAATCAAAGAAAAAGGTTCCATTAAGCTCACAGAACAAATTTCATGTGACAATGCATAATATGTTGAAGGATTAAACTACAATTTACTGAGTGTCTCACAATTAGGCAATATAGGTTGCAAAGTGGAATTTGGAAACAAAACTGCAAAAATCTATGATACTGATGGTAAACTGATAGGAAAAGGAGATCAAACAAAGAGTAATTTGTTTTACCTTGATATGGATGATGTTTCTTGTTTATTTGCAAAATTTGATGATGAATGGTTATGGCATAGAAGATTATGTCATGTCAACTTTGACAATCTAGTCAACATCAATCAAATGAAGAAAGTCAGAGGTCTACCAAAATTGAAGAAGTCTGATAATATCATGTGCAAACAATGTCAACTAGGAAAGATGACAAAGTCAAGTTTCAAAAGCAAAAACTATACATCTAAAGAGATACTTGAGTTAGTTCGCACTGACTTATGTGGTCCAATGAAAATACAAAGCTATAGAGGAGATAAATACATAATGCTATTTGTTGATGACTATTCTAGGATGATGACTGTTATGTTCTTAAAACAAAAATTTGATGCTTTTCAAATGTTTAAGTGGTATGTGGCTAGAGTTGAAAAGGAAACTAGAAAAAGCTTGAAATGCCTAAGATCAGATAGAGGTGGTGAATTTACATCAAATGAATTCGAGATATTCAATAATGACAAAGGAATCAAAAGACAAACGTCAACTCCTAGAACTCCCCCACAGAATGGAATTGCTGAAAGAAGAAATAGATCTATGATTGACTGTGCCAGAACATTAATGATGGAAAAGAATGTTGCTCTAAAATACTAGAGAGAAGCTGTAAGTGTAGTTGTTCATACACTGAACTGAGTACAAGTCAAGAAAGGTACAAATACAACACCTTTTGAATTATGGTATGGTTACTCACCCAATGTAAAACATTTCAAAGTGTTTGGTTGCAAATGTTTTATCCTTAAAGATGTTAGAAATGGAAAATTTGATGCAAAAAGTGATGAAGGTATATTTCTAGGTTACTCCACTAGAAGTAAGGCATATAAGTGTTTGAATATTAACACTAATAAAATTGTGAAAAGTGCAAATGTAAATTTTGATGAGCACACAGAAGTCCAAGATGAAATACCAAAGAAAATGGAAGAGTACAAAACCTTTGTATATTCTTATCAAGGAATGATTGTTGATGAGGATAATGTCAATCAAATTGAAAATCAACAACAAGTATCAGTTTCAGCTAAGTCACAATCAGTGAATGCCGAGTTGCATTCAGAAACCAAGTTTTAGAATGAAGAAAATGGACAATCTGTTTCTGAAGACAGTACACATGATGAAGAACAACCTGACAACGAAGTGCATAGTGATCCTGAATCTGAAAGATCAAACATGGAAACCAGGATAGAGCCAAGATTATCCAAATATGTAAAAAGACATCACCCTTCTAAACAGATAATTGGTGACAAAGATGCAAGACCAATGACAAGGAACAGACTAAGACATGAATGATGTCTGATCAACAAATCTGAACCCAAGACAGTATATGGTGCATTACAAGATGATGACTTGTATAAAGCTATGGAAGAAGAAATTGATCAAATAAGAAAAAAAAAACCTAGAGTTTGGTTCCCAGACCAACTAACAAGAATGTGATTGGCACCAAATGGATATTCAGAAACAAACTAGATGAGAATGGTGAGATTACCAGAAACAAAGCTAGACTAGTATGCAAGGGTTATGCTCAAGAAGAAGGAATAGACTATGGGGAAACATTTGCTCCTGTTGCTAGAATGGAAGGAGTAAGAACTTTACTTGCATATGCTACCTACAAATATTTTAAAGTCTATCAGATGGATGTAAAATCTGCCTTCTTAAATGGTATACTAGAAGAAGAAGTCTATATTGAACAACCAGAAGGATTTGTTGATAAAAACAATAGGGATATGGTGTGTAAGTTACATAAAGCACTCTATGGTTTGAAACAAGCACCTAGAGCATGGTATGAGAGACTTCACAAGTATCTAGTGCAAATTGGATTTGAAAGAACTGATGATAACAGCAACATGTACATCAAAGCAGAAGAAGGTAAAGACATTATTGTATCTAAAATCTTTGTGGATGACATAGTGTTTGGTGGTAAGGAAGTACTTTGCAAAGGCTTTCCTAACAAAATGAAACATGAATTTGAGATGTCTATGTTTGGAGAAATCAAATTTTTTGTTGGATTGCAAGTACATCAACTCAAACATGGAATATTTGTTACACAATCAAAATACATCAAAGAAATTCTTAAAATGTTTGGATTGGAGGAATCCAAACCATTCAGCACACTAATGGCAACAGGAAATAAGCTATCCAAAAATGATGAGTCAGCTAAAGTCAATCAAACAATGTACAGATCCATGATTGGAAAACTGCAATATGTTGTACATAGTAGACCAGACATAGCATTAGCAGTTGGAATAGGGGCTAGGTTCTCTACTAATCCTAATGAAAATCATCTCATAACAGTAAAAAAAATAATGAGATATCTCAAAGGAACTGATGACTTTGGTCTATACTACAAAAAGAATGGAAAATTTGAGCTCAATGCATATACAGATGCAGACTGGGGAGGAAACATTGATGATAGAAAAAGCACAAGTGGAAGTGCATTATTTCTAGGCAAAAGGCTGGTCACTTGGACTAGCAAAAAACAAACATGTACATCCCAATCCACTGCAGAGTTAGAATATGTGGCAGCTGCAGTCAATTGCACAAACATTGTATGGCTCACACATCTCTTGAATGGAATGAAAGAAGAAGTAACAAAACCTATGATATTGTATTGTGATAATACAAGTGCTATAAACATATCCAAAAATTCAATGATGCATGCAAAAACCAAGCATATTGCAATCAAGTATCATTATGTCAGAGAATTAGTAGAAGACAAACAAGTAAAGTTGGAATACATTCACACAAAGAAACAAACTGTAGATATCTTCACCAAACCATTGCCCAAGGATGCCTATGAATATCTTAGAGACAAGTTGGGGGTCATACCCCTAACTCAAGCAGTTTAAGGCAACAAGGAAGTTGCCCTGCATCAACAGGAATAAATCATTGAAATATTAACAGGTTGATGCAAAGGCTGACAGCAGGAACAAAAACTCCAAATCAGTCACAAGCATGGTGATAGAGGGAGAAAATCAACAAGAAGCCAAAGCTTATATTTTGCATGATAAAGATGCTAGATCTTTGGCATTTATGTCAAAGAGGGAGAAATATGTAAATCTGATCAATAAAAAGAAAGCGGGAGATATATATGAAAGAGGGAGATATATGAGATCAATAGTAAAAATATAGCAAGACAACGTATACAATCTTGGTGGTAACTAAGTTGATTAATTGATCAGTTTGGTTTGCCATCAATGTTGGAAATGATTGAAATGATCATAAGAAAAGTTGTTAGCATAATATATGGAATTGGTAAAGAATGTCCTTAATCATTGTTTTGTCATTGATGTCAAACTTGCTACTTGCAAGAATGACAATTGCTTCAGTGATCCAAATACTATCAATTAGTTGATTGTCAAGGTGGAGGCAATCAATAAGATGTAACTGGAACACCTAGAGAAAGGTTGAAGTTATGATGTTGTAATTAAGTACAAGGATCAACTAAGCCATTGATGAAAAAGTGTATTTGATGACATACTATAAGATACAAAGAATGGGCACACTGAAACATATCAAAGATTTAAGGTTTTAGCTAAGTCTTTTGTAAAGCTCAAACTAAGTTCATTAGAGAGAAGGAGTTGAGCAAGCTAGTAAGAGCCGAGAAAATTCCTAGTTAATGTCGAGTAAACTTTAGATGCCGAGTGACATAGAGTTTATCAAGTGCCAAGCAAAATCAAGTGCCGAGCAAAACCAAGTGCCGAACAGAACCAAGTGTCGAGCAGGTATAGGTGCTGAGTAACACAGAGGTGCCAAGCACCAGTAACTCAATAATGCCGAGCTACTACATTATTTTGGAAATCAAAGATTCGCCAGATCTAAGTCGACAAGGTTGTTATCTAGAAATTTGTGAATTAAAAGGAAGATAAGATTGATGAGCTGGTGGCACAGAACACCATGTAGAACATTTTTTTTTAAGGATACAACTGGCGAAGTTTCTAGAAGAGAACAAGATATGGGGTAGATACATTGTATCCTACCTAATCCATTTTGAAACCCTAAAATTGGAGAGGGAGAATTGAGCGGCAAAGGAAAATCAGATTTCTATTTAAGAAGACATAAGTTAATGAAAAACATAGGAGAGAGAGAGGTGGTCAAGCATAAAAGCATGAAGTGTTGAAGAATGTGCTAAGGAGAAGAAAGCACACGAACTCTATTTGGATAGACGACCAAAAGGATGATTGCATTGGCAAAATGAGTAAGAAGACTCAAGGAGACAAAGCTTGAGAGGAAGACAAGCAGTCAGAGCTGGAGTGATTGAAGCCAAGCATAAGGATTAAATTGAAAGTGTGATCTAAAATCTACAAAGTATGTTGTAAGTTATATCAGATCCAAAAGACCATTGTCGTTACTTTCTAGCAATTGTAACAGTAAGTTTAAATCCTATGGACTTAGGTTGGTTTAATAGCCATCAGATAAATCCTTTAACAGGGTGACATTCCAAGTGAATGTTCTAAAGACCTTTAACCAGGCCCATTCCTAACAGTTTGGTAAAATCCTCTAACAAGGTCACATTTAACAGTGTGTTGTAAGCCTTTAACAGGGAAAGCTTTTAACAGGGCATCACTTTAGAAGAGTGAGAATCAAGTAGCATGTTACTGGTGGTTTTTTCCAAATTGGGTTTCCACGTAAATCATTGTGTCATGTGTTGATCTTGAATGTTTTATCTTTGCATATTGATTTAATGTAACTTGCTTGTATGATTGATTTAAGTTTGGATGGATGAAAATTGTATGGATTCATTAAAAGTAGGCAAAAGGTATTAATAGGGCATTTGGACTTTGAATAACTAATTCACCCCCCCCCCCCCCCCTCTCAGTTATTCTAAAGAATTCTAACACTAGTATGCTCTACACTAGATATTTCCTGCATTCTAGTTTTATATCTCTTCTCAATTAACCAAATTACTAGGGCTTGGTGGTCATCATTGAATTTAACTCCCCTGTGGGCCTGCAGTATTTCTTCCTCAGTTTTATACTATACATCTTTCTCCTTTTTAATTGGATCAAAAATCATAGCATTAGCTATGTCCCATTTTGGCAAAATTAAGATCCCCGACTCTTTGACTAATTGTCTCCTAGCCTTAGGTGTGAACTGGGAAAAGTCACTCAAAAACTTGGTTTTTACCTCTTCCTAAATAACAGAGTTTTGTTTGCCAGGTTGCTCTATTTTTATTTTCTCACATGTTTTCTCAAATTTTCCTATATTCTTCCTCCACAAAAATTGTGCAAAAGCCCTAGATTTAACAAAAAAATTATCATTAATAAATTTCTTAGAAGCTTGGGCAATTATTGGATCCTTATCCTTACCTTGATAATCAACAATTGTAAGGTCCAAGGAAGGTACAAGAGGCTCTTGAGGTTCTCCACTTTCTAGGTCTGTAGTGGTAACAATGACATCCCCTTCTCCACCAATCTGTCTGAGTTGCTCCCTTAAGGATGCTTCATCATCTATTCAGATTGGGGTTTGGCTTGGGGAGTACTCTTCTACATGAGAAGAGGATCCTTGTTCCAACTTTTGCCTCTTTGGGGCACTGGCTGCAATTGGGCTCTTTGGTCTTCATGTGTTGCACCATCATATATCCTACCCTCTTTTGCAATGTGTATTGACTAGGGGCTACTGTGTTTCTACTGTTTATTCTTCTCTGTACCTCGGTAGCCTTGTCTGGATAGGTTTTGGAAAATGTATCCTTTTTCTCATTCATTGTTTGCATTATTGCAGTAAAATTGTTCATTAACACCTGGATTTTGGCTCCCTAGTATTTTTTATCCTTCAATGGATCATAGGTAGGGTCAAAAGCATTAATGAATTCCAAAGTCTTACTAAATACTACCCATTTTTCTTTTCTTAATTCCTGCTCCTATAAAGAGAAAATATTTTTGATAATATCTTCAAGAAAATATACCTATTGTACCATATAAGAAGCTTTTATTCCTTCTTTCAAAACATCATAAAATCCTTCTGGATCAATATATCTCGCATGGGACTCTGTCATGTTGTATCTATCCAAAAATAAACTGAGATGCCTCCATCCCTTTTTGACAAAAACAAAATCATGGGCCATAGTGACTACTAGGAAAAAGGTACCTTTTTTAGTCATTTATCTTTCCTCTATGGTCCCAATCTACCATAATAATTCTATTATCCCTATCTTCAAAGGCACATGGAAAGGTAGCACATGAGGCTTCCCTAGAAAGCCATATACTCTAATCACTTTAGAAACATTTTATGGGATTATATCCCCCCAATTGTTACTAACCAAAATCCCCTTTGCATGGTCCTTAGGTTTGATCAATTCTAGCAATGATTGTGGAATCCTAGGGCTATCTCCTCTCAAGAGTAGTCTAAGCCTGGATGAAAAATATCTATCAAATTTCACAAAACTGGCATCTCTAGCCTTTGAAGTCATGTCCACACTCCACAACTGGACTGGATTCTCTTCTCCATTCCTTGTTACTTCCAACTCCATTCCTTTAGATAAAAAGGTGAATCCCTTAAATGAACAAAGATGCATGAGCAATGAATACCAATAAAATGGTCTGTTCACCTTTCCTTGTGATATACCTACCAAACCATTATGAATTTCTTGTGAAAAAAAAGTGGAAAAATCAAGAATACTACTCATTCCAAATTGCAGTGTTTGAGCCATAATAAGGACAATAGAGCCTTTAATATGTTCCTCCTTGTCCATCTCAAAAATTCTGCATAGGGTGAAATATAATGCCTGAGCCCTAGGATTGAAATGTTTCCTCATTAATGGTTCTGGTGTATGGGTTGTAACCAAAGGTAATGTACCAATCCTAGCAAAATATTGTTGCAAAGGCACTATCCTTAGGTATGTTCTCTATGCATCATACCTTGCCTGAAGGTCATCCATGTCAATTGTCTCATGCATAGCACGGTTGGTGTTAAGATTGAAAACTTCACTAATCAATTTAGGAGAAACCTTAAAAAGATTGTCTCCAGCATAATTCTTCACAAACCTAGTAATATGGTCATACTTTTTGGCCAAATCAGCAAGTAGATCACTGTCAAAGAAAACCCCAGGTACTAGTAGTTTCCCAATATCAAATTCCCAAACATTTCTCAAAGGGGTATCAAGGTTTCTTTCAGCAAACTATTTTTTAAACAATTCTAGACCTCCCATAGAAACCTTTGCGTCTTTGACCCAATTTGCTCTATCATAGAAACCCTCAGCTACAACTAACCTAGGGTGCTTTGGAATAAGCTTTCTCCCCTTATTTATTTCATTTACAAAAAGTGGGAGTTGTTCAAGGAAATGTTCAAGGAAATCATCATGCACAACCCTCTTAAGGTAATCATATTGTCCCAAGAATTCTTTTCATGGAGGCATTTTTGAAGATTTTAAACTTTCACAACACCAAATTCTTGATTTTTAGAAGTTGCAAAGTACTTACCCACTAAATTTGTGCTTCTCTTCTGTGTAATTTTCACTGCAATTCACTAAATCGCCTGGTAGAATTTATGTGCCCTAGCTCTGGAAGTTCTTTGTGCTCTAATAAATTTTTGTGCTTTGGTGGTTCAATAATGGTGAAATCATGAGTTTTATTCATGCATTGAGATCACACGAATGAACTCTGAGAAGTATTAATTTCCATTAGCCGTTATTTGCATATTGCATTTAGATTTGAATCTTATTCGTTGATTTCAATAGATCAAACGGTCTCAATTCAATAAAACAGACTTGCTTTATTGCCTTAAAAATTTGGCCATGTGTCAAATAGGCACTTCCCTACATTACTTAAACTTCTTGTAATTTGAAATTGCAGGCAAGCACCAACTGTTGATCTTCCTCCAGATCAACAGCTAAGAGAAATATCACATTTTTACGGCAACAAGTGAAAATTTTAATACAACTGGCTTAATAAATATTCCAACCTTGCACACATCATCCCACTTCAGTTGCAATTCGCCCCACTTTTCCACATGTCATGTTAGCACTTCATTGCATTGTTTAAATTTCTTGCACCTTGAAATTGTAGGCAAGCGCTAACCCTTGATCGTGATTGAATCAATGATCATGGGTTATCTTACTTTGATTACACCTAGTTAGTTGCATTGACCAATAGAAAGTCTCCATGTGAATTAGTACCTTCTAACAAACTTCCACACAAGCAGATCACATATTATCTTCTGAGAAAGTGGTCCCTAATGTCATAGTTGCCACACATTAGGTTGGCGATTCCCCACATTGCTTAACTAATGAGTATTTTCATTATGCAGGCAAGCACCAGCCATTGATCTCTATAAGATCAATGGCAGGAAAGCTTAAACCTTTTTGATAATCTAAGATATAGGTGCTAACATCATCAAGGATATGTGTCCACATGGTGCTTGCCTACTTTGCTTAAACTTCTTGTAAGTTCTTAATGCAGGGAAGCACCCTTTGTCGATCTGACCAAGATCAACAATGGGTCAAAATCTTTGTCTTTCATGGTCCAATCACCCAATTCAACCAATAAAATAATTCCTTTTAACCATTGTGCTCTAATAAGGCTGACTTCCATATTAATTGTTAGAGTTTCTGCACCCATGACATCATCACTCCCAACTTGGCATACATGTCACATTCAACCAATGGACATGCTTGAATATTACAATTTTACAATGTGGCATGACTCAACAATCTTTCCCAAAACCTAGTCTCACTGTGCCATGTGGTGCAAGGGTGCTTGCCCACATTATTTAAAAGTCAAGTAGTTTCTTATTACAAGTAAGCGTTGGCCACTCATTTTCAAAAATCTATAGTTGTGAAGATTCAATTCATCTTTAATAGACAACCCTTTCAGCTGGTCTAGCTAGCATTACACATTAGCACCTCTTTATAGCATGGCACAACTCAACACATACCCCGTGCAATTGGTCCCACCTTGCCACACATTAATTTTGCACTTCCCCATATTATTTAACATTCATGCAACTTCATAAAGTGGGTAAGTGCTAACCATGGATCTTATATAGATCAATGATCACAAAATCTTGCAACCTAACAACATCGAGTTAGCTGGAATGACCAATGAGACACTTCCTTTTAATCCAACTCAACTGAAAACTACCACGAAAGGTATGTCATTATTATCCTCCAAAAATGTGGGCCCATGATGTCACATTGTGCCACATGTCACATTGTTGCTTCCCTACTTTGTTTAATTCTTGTGCATTTTCTTAATACAGGCAAGTGCTGACCTTTGATCTTGACAAGATCAACGATGCATCAAAACTGAACATAAAGTGATACCATCATTAAAAGACCAACCAATGACATTGCAAGAATTTTAGAATGTGCATTAAAGGTACTGACAATTCTACAAAAAGGTTCTAACCAACTCTAACAAATCACAAACTTTGTGGCGCACTAAAATTCCATCATCAACAAGGACTACGTGGTGCAAAGGTGCTTATCAACTTTGGTTAAAAACCTTAGATTTCAACATCATGGGGATGCATCATCCGTTGACCTGACCACGATTGATGGTTGATCAAAAGGTGTTGTAGTTAATATTTTTCAATAAAATATTCAAAATACTTGTGATCAAAAACAAAGTTTAAAGTTTAAACAAAAATTAATGAAGTCATCCTTGTGAGAGTAAAATCTAAGGGTAAATATCTCTTGCCTAAAATAGTTTGAAATAATATTTTCAAAAGTCTTCAAAAGCTAGGGTAAAACAAGATAAAACATTAGGGTTTTTTGATGAATTTCACCCAGGGTCTTAACCTAATTTCAAAAATTTCAAGATACTTATTCAGGGTTTTTCACTGCTAAATGCACAAAACAGAAATGGTAAAAAACCAGGACAACATCCTACATCTTTTCAACACTTTCTCCAAGTCCCTTAGGTGATTCTCTCTTCTCTCGGAGAAGAGTTTCAGATCATCCAAGTAGATAATGATGATCTTATCATTTAGATCAATGAAGTAGGAATTTATAGCCCTTTGAAAGGTGGCAACAACATTAATGAGCCCAAAGGGAATTATTTTATATGCAAATATTTTCCAAGGATTGGTGAACATAGTTTTGAATTGATCTTCCAAGTTTACCTTTGATTGGTTGAAACCCAAAAATCCATTTAACATGGACATCATTTCGAAACTGGCCACTATTTGCAGTAAATTATCTATATTGGGCAATAAGTAGTTTCCCTTTAGAGATGCCTGGTTTAAATTCCTAAAATCCACACAAATTCTAATCTCCCCACTCTTTTTCTAGATTGGGACAATGTTGGCTATTCAGGTTGAATGGTGTATGGGGTAGATAATTCTTGCTTCAATCATCTTGTGAACTTCCCTAAAGATGGCATCTAAGACCATAGGGTTGTAGTTACGCTAGTTTTTCCTAAAGGGAATAGCTCCAGGCTTGAGGGGGGTCTTGTGCCCAAATTCACCATTCCTAAAGGTCTTTAGGTCCTCATATCCCCAAGCAAATACATCTTGGTATTCTAATAACAATCCATTTTCTTTCTCCCTTTCTTCATTTGAGAAACTACTATCGATATTAACCCTCTTGGGTTTATATTCAATGCCAATGTTGATGCCTTCATATTCTCTATAAGTTCCACCTTTTCTTCTCCTCTCCCTTCTAATGAATGCATCATGCCTATCAAATAAATTCTCAAGGGAAATAAGATGTTGGGGGATCTTGTTACCTTTGAATTCTTCAGCTCCAAGATCCAAATCTTTCTTGTGTCAAGGAAGAGATATTTGTAGGCATTTTTGCTCTCTTTGAAGTATTGGTCACTGAAAGGTTTTGATCCTTCCAAGAAAGACTAGATCTAATTATCATAATTGAACACTTTCTAGGTCTCAACACTATCAAGAACATTTAGCCTAAACATGACTTCAACCTTATACTAATTATTTGTGAAATCCCGATGTGGGAGTAGCAATGAGGATGATGTGGCTAAAAAGTTTTCCCTTGCATTCTGCTCCCTTTGAATAGCTTGTATTCAAAAGGCGTCTAGGTGCTCAATCTCATCATAGACCCTATTTTGAGCCTTGCATTATTTAATGTGTACTGAGCTTGAACTTTCTTTACTATAAGCTTTGTGTCTCCTTGGGCTCTTAAGACTTTGACTCCTCTCTTCTTTGAAGTTGTTGATGTTTTTCAAATATTAAGCAAAAAAATACTTAATACCAAGATAATAAAGATCACAATAACCTAAGGATCAGCTACTTCCCATAAAAAATTATATGTGCTTCATATTTGGACCCAATCTTCAACAAAATCGAGACAGATTTTCTACTCTTTAGGCTCTGCAGAACCAAGGTGGGTATACCTGAGGGATGGAAGATTTTTCAATCTGATACTACATTCATATTTTATTCATTTGATGACACTTTAAAACAATATACATCCCTTAAAATAGATTTGGCCACAATTCTTCTTAGATTTACAAATACTTTTGGCAATAGCATCTAAGACTCAGAGGTTAAATGCAAACAAATGTTGACTAGCTTTGACATTCTTTAAATATTCAAGTAAAATTGATTTTGATTTTTAAGGTTGATGCTTGTTCATGATTTATCCATCTATAGATTGAAATACTAGATCAATGCCTTATCCATTGGGATTCAGAGTCTATTGAATTTCTAGACCTAATTGACTGCATTACAATCAATATTATCAACAATTCTCACTAAAACTTATTCTTACACGCATCCTTCCTATTACCATAGAAACCCTATCAATTTCATTAAAGCATTTACTTAATTCATTAAATTAAAGGCAAACAGTGAAATGACATACAACTTAATTGAATTGCAGTTAATTGAATAAGCTTTGCTCATACAATCTCAAAATGACTAGGTAATAAGAGTGGAGACAAGATTTAGTAAGAAAAGACATGGGAACAGTTTATCTTTGTATTAATTTCCTTTGAAAATTATGTAACAATTAAAATAGAACTTAGAATGACTCAAGATCATACATAAAGATCCTACAAAATTAATGTATTCTCAGATATTTGCAGAGAAACACATCATAAAGTTTACATCAAGAAACTAGACCAAACAAAACTTACTAAAAGCTAAAATATGCAATTACTCATACCCTTTCTCTAGTCCTAGGATCTCACTTATATAGTGTTAGATGCAACAAGCTTCAAGCATAGAGAACTAATAGTTTTCCTTAAGACAAAAGATATTTACATTTGTTGTTGTCATGAAAGACAAAATTTGTGCAATAGGAAAGCTTTACATCATAATATTCTTCTGGTGGGACCACTTTCTATTACACCTTTTGTTATTCTGACTCTTTGGAATATGTAGCCATTAGCTTTGCTAGTGATGTGTCTGGCTTTGATTGATACATATTTAATTTAATTTGTGGCTCTCCATTTACATCATCACTTACTAACAATACAACTGTTATATGTGACTCTTCAATTGCTATGTCATCAGTTGGAATTGTTGTTCTCATCACTGAGGGCAATTTTTCAGTTTTGTCTTCTTCTTCAAAGGTGGCATTTGTGTGACTCTCTTCCTGGCTCACATCCTCTTCTTCTATTTCCATCTATTTTGAAGACACAAATTCTTCCCTCCATTTGTTGAAAATTGTATCATCAGGCCATTCAAAATTCAATATTTCACATTTTTTTTAATCATAAAGCCTCCTATTTTGTTTATTTCAACAAATTCTTTTCTAATGGCATTATAGAACAGTTGTACTTTGACAAATTCTCCATTGGTCATTGCCCACAACACATGTCCCTTTTTACTTTATTTATTCTGGGGCATAGTAAATCATCCAATTCTTTCCCCCACTCTTCTTTTCCTTTTCTTTTATCAATATTTTTTAGTGCACCAAGAAAAAGATCAAATTTCTCTCCCATATATTTAGAAAGGAAAATCGTTATTCTCTTTTGAACAACAACCCTTTTCTCATCAAATTCAGTCAAATTTTTGGTTATATCAAAAGTCTTCTCTATTTGTTCACAAGATAGATTGATGACTGAGATATACATAAGAGTAATATCTTTATCTCCTTCACTCCATTTTTGCACAATGGCTTCAGGGTGTCTTCATCTCTTCTTATCTCATTCCACATATCTAGGATCCCCACCAATTGGTCATAGAATGTTGGCCAGTCAATCTTATCTACTAAGTATAAGATTGTTTTTCTGAGTTTTTCCTCATAGTGATTATTCAGCTCAATCTGTAATTCCCATAGCTTATTCTTTTCTTCCTCAAACTCCTCAATAGTATAAAATTTAGGCCTTTGTGGAGTATCAGGAAGCTCTACAATTGGAGTATACTTGAATGGTTCAACTAGGAGGCAAGGATAGACAATTCTAGGCCTACTAGATTCTCCCACTTTCCTCTTCCCTAGTTACTTATCCATCTGGGATACTTGATTCTCCAATAGCTATATCATCTTCCCTATTTCCTCATATGCCTTTAGTATTTCTTCAAACTTGGCATTGAGCTCTAGGAATCTACTTTTCTCTTTTCCAGCAACCACCATCCCAAAATTCACCATTTATTGAGTCATTTTACTTATCTCTTCATTGTCAACTTCATCTACTCTATAGACTATGAGAGTGCATGTATGCTCAACATTTGAAATTTCTTGCATCCTAGTTTTATCTCTATTCTTAATAGACCAAATCACCAAAGCTTGGTGATCATTTGCTATATTTCACTCCTCTAAGTGCTTGTAGGATCTCCTCTTTAGTCTTATAGTGAACATCTTTTTCTTTCCTCATAGAGTCAAAGATCATAGCATTAGCTATGTCCCACTCAAGTAATATCAAAACACCTAATGCTTTCAATAATTATCTTCCCCCTTAGGGGTCAATTGTGAAAATTCATCTAAGAAATTAGCCTAAACCTCTTCCTCAGTCTCAGAGTCCAACTTATTTGGTTGCTCTACTTTTATTGTTTTACATTTTGCCTCAAAATTGCCAATGTTTCTTCTCTATAAGAATTGTACGAAGGTTGTAGACTTTATAAAATTTTCATCATTAATAAAATTTTGAGATGCTCGTGCAATTATTGGATCTATCTCCCTACCTCTATAATTGGCAACATTAAGGTCAAAGGATAGCATAAAAGGCTCCTCAAGCACTCCTTCAATATCAGCAATTGTAACAGTTATGTCTCCCTCCCCTCTGATTTGCCTAAGTTGTTCTCTCAAAGATGCCTCATCATCTATTCCAAGAGGAGTCTAGGATGGTGAGTACTCTCGTGCTTGAAAAGATTATCCTAGTTCTAACCTCTATTTCTTGGGGGTATTTGTGTTAGATGGGCTTTCTGATCTTAGCCTCTTTAAGGAGGGATATACTACACATTCTAAGCTACAATATATCTTGACCTAGAGTCACAACCATTCTGCTACTTAATCTCCTCTCTACTTCAATAGCTCTATCTAGATGTGCTTTTTCCAAGATGTCCTTCTTCTCATTTAAAGTTTGCATTATTATAGCAAATTTGTTCATCAACATGTCCATTTTAGCTACCCAATATTTCTTGTCTACCAAAGGGTCATACTTAGGCTCAAAAGCATTTATGAAATCCAAAAGCTTGCTATAACTATCCACTTTTCTTTCCTGACCTCCTGCTCTTGCAATGAAATATATTTTTGATTATATCCTCAAGAAAATACACAGTTTGAACATGAGCCTTAGCCTTACTTCTTTCCCTAAGGAGGTCATAAAATCCCTCTAGATCAATATAACAGGCATGGGATTGGGCCATTTCATACCTATCTAGAAATTTTCCCAAGCTCCTCCATCTCTTCTTAACAAACACAAACTCATACACAACAGTAACAATAGCGAAGAATGTACCTTTCAATTTACCTAATAAATCCCTTTCATCAATTGTACCAATCTACTATAACAATTCTGCAATTCCTACCTTTAAAGGCACCTGATATGGTAATACATGGGGTTTTCTCAAGAAGCCATAAACTCTAAAAATAGTAGAGATTGGATATGGGATAATATCCCCCCAATTATGACTGACCAATAACCCTTTGGCATGATCCTTAGGTCTTATCAATTTTAACAAGGGTTGCAATATTCTAGGGTTGTCCCCTCTCAATAGCAATCTAAGCCTTGAAGCAAAATATCTGTCAAATCTAACAATATTGGCATCTGTGACCTCCCATGTCATATATGTGCTCCACAACTAAACTAGGAGTTTCTCTCCATCTCTCTCTAGTTCTAATTTCATCTCTTTGGAGAAGAAAGTAACTCCTTTATATAGAAATATATACATCAATAAAGAATACTAGCAAAATGGCCTATTAACCTTAGCTTGAGCTATTCCAATCAAACCATTGTGAATTTCCTTAGCCAAGTAGGTGGTAAAATCAAGAATTGAGCTTATTCCAAACTGTAGAGTCTAAGCTATGATAAGAACAACAAATCCTTGAATATAATCTTGCTCATCCATTCCAAAGATTTTACAAAGAGAAAAATATAAAGCCTATGCCCTAGGATTAAAATATTTCTTCAAAAAGGGCTCTGGGGTATTTAGTGTAACCAAGGGCAGTGACCCAATTTTGACAAAATGTTGTTGTAATGGTCCTCCCCTTAGTTATACCCTCTGTGCATCATATCTAGCTTGAAATTCTTCCATATCAATTTTTTGATGCATAGAATGGTTAGGGTTTAGCTTGAAGACTTCTCTGATTAATTTGGGAGAAACCCTACAAAGATTCTAACCTACATGATTTTTAACAATCCTGGTAATTGGATCATATTTTCTTGCCATATCTACTAATAGGTCACTATCAAAAAAGACTCTAGGAACAACCAATTTTCCTATATCAAACTCCCACATATTGCTCATTAGGGTATCTAAATTTTGTTCTGCAAACCATTTTTTAAACAGTTCCAACCCTCCCACTAAGACTTCTACATCTCTCAAATAATTAGCCTTGTCATAAAACCCTCACTGACCACCAACCTAGGGTTTATGAGAATGAATTCTCTATCCTTATTCAATTCATTTATTGATGAAGGAATTTGTTCAAGAAATTCATCATGAACAAATATTTTTAGGTAATCCACCTTACCAAAAAAATCCTTACGAGGAGGAATCTTCTCAATTTAACCTAGCACAATTCTAATTTCTCAATTTTCAAGAGTTTCAGACCACTTACCCACCTATTCCTGCTTATTATTCTCTATGAATCACTTTGCAAATCACTAAAAACCTTGGAGAATTTTGTGCCTTAGCTCTGGAAACACTTGCACTTTGATAATTTTGCAATTTTGTGGCTCAATAATAGTGAATTTCAAATTATATTGTAGCATTAAGTTCACACAAAGTAGCATCAATCAAAATTAATACTGCACAGTTACAAATTTGTGCCATATTATAAAATTTCAATTATAACCATTGATCCTCAAGCATCAGATAGCCTTCTTTTAAATATAAAAAGCTGCATTAAAGCTTTATAAAATTTTCCATGCATTGAATAGATGCATTTTGCATTGCTTAAACCTTGAGCATTTTCATAATGCGGTGAAGTGTTGATCATCAATCTTCCAAAGATTGATGATCACAAAAGATCATTATAACTTTTTAAATAAATCCTTAAAAAAGTGGCCCCACTGGTACATTCACCTCTAGCCTAGCAAGTACATGTATTACCCTACCAATTACTATGTTCCATTTCATTACATCTTTCCATCTTGGCATGACTCAATAGTTTCCTTTATGACATGGCCCACTTTTCCATGTGTCAAATAGGTGCTTGCCTACATTAGTTAAAAATCCATCTACTTAATATTATAGAAATGCATTGTTGTGTAAGTCATGCCTTTTTTTGGATCCAATTAGTGAACTTGACCAATAAATGTATTCCTTTTGTCCAGTGTGTTTGATAAGTGCCAACTGTTCATGTTGTGTCATTACCTTTAGACTGAGGGCCCATGACCTCACTATATGCCATGTGTCAGGAAGGCACTTGCCCACATTAGTTAAAGATTGAGCACCTTCTTATTCTGGTCATGTATCATCCGTTGATTTTCCAAGATCAATATCTTACATAGCATGTGTCCTTTGAACTGCATGAAATATCCTTTGTGACATCATTAGAGACAGGTGTCACCAAGGTGCTTCCCCACTTTAGTTAAAATCCTTGCATCTCCACAAAGTGGCAATACACCTATCATTGATCTTCCAAAGATCAACAGCTCAATGACATGATAGGAAAAAATAATTTGACTGCATGGCTCAACCAATGAGGTTGCTAGAAAATGGAAGGTACACTGACAATTTTGCAAAAGTACTGACAAGCTCTAGTCTTTGTGGTGCAGTTATAACCCATTGTCATTAAGTGCTACATGTCTCAAAGGCACTTATCCACTTTGCTTAAACTTCAAATAGATTTATCTTGCCAACATATGCCTACCATTGATATTGGAGAGATCAATGGTTGGCTCAAATAAACTACCATAGTTCAGATATCTCGCCAGACACTTAAGAAAATAACCACAGTTAGGAAATTGAGTATAATGAAAAGTTTTTTTTTTTTTTGAGAAGTATTCAAATAACTTTATAAAATAAAAACTTAGGATAAGTGGATTTTAAAGTTTTCTAGGGGGTTTCATCTGCTAAGGGTTTGGTCCTCTTTTGCTTCGAAGGTTGTAGAGGTCGCGCGTTTGATTCTCACTTTGTTATTTTTGTATTTTAGTATTGGAGGCAACATTAGGGGTTTTTGGCATAGGGAGAGGGTGGTGGGAATTCCTATAATTTCTATCTAAAACTCCTCCATGACATACATATTTTTCCACGCCATCCATTGAATTGTCTACCTCCAATTTTGGTGCAGATAGGAAGTTTTTTGGCTCAATTAAAACCCAAAACATTTCAAGACTTGTGTTTCTTTGTTAGTGAAATCTTTTGGTTTGAAAATTGGTGTGGGCAGGCCAATTTACATCAAACCCACTTGATTTTGAGCAACTTTGAGGTTCTGAGGAAATATTCAGAAAAAAAAAAATTGGTTGATTTAAAAACAAAAAAAGGGCTCTACAAGTTGATGTGCTTGACACCCTAGTGCTACCCTTGGGCCGTCCTTCACATGCTTCCTCGTAGGTTGCATTTATGGTCTCTACTTCCCTAGGATACATTAATGCCTTTTCCTCGAGGGGTCTCCTAGAAGGTGTTGTGGCTGATAAACCCTTACAAAATGGAGGAGAAGAAGGGCATAGTGGAGCCAAGCTATTGTCCTTCAAGCAAGCGATGCAAAATGAAAAAATCATTCCTCAAGGGGCAACCTTCATCTCAAGTGTTGCACAGGAGGTTTTAGCTACCAAAGGAGATGGAGGTAAGGGTTTTTTTCTATCCATGCTTGTCATTAAGCCAAATTCGTAGATGAATGAAGTTATTGAATTAGAGAAAGCTAAGCTTCAGGATTGTGCAATTTTCTTTGTTGTTGTTGATAGTTCTAAGGTTTTGTCAAGGAATATTTTGAATGATTGGTTTCACAAATTTTGGGGGGAAAATCTAGGGTTTCATTTTACCTATTTCCATATGCTGCAAAAAGATCTTTTTATCCTCTCTTTTTCTGATAATAAAGCCCAAAAGGTGATTGTAGATAAACAATTTTGGAGGGTTGGTGCCTGTGAATTTAGGGCAATACCTTGGACCCTCGAAGCCATGCAAGATGAAGTTTTGGTGTTGTCTAGCCCTAGGTGGATTATCCTAGGTAGATTATCCTAGGTAGTCTCCCATCCTTTCTATTGACGCTCATTTTGCAAGCACTAGAGCCCTTAGGCAAAGTGCTTCGGATTGATCAGTCAAACACCCTCATTCCTAAAACTAATGTTCAAATTCTTATTTTACTCAAGCCTGGTGTCAACCTCCTAGAGTCATTGTAATTTGACATTGATCCTACCCCAATGTGTTTCCCAATTACCTTTCTAGGTGGTTTGGGTAGATGTTTTGTGTGCAGAAAAGGACACAGGAAACAAGAATGCCCTATTATTCTTAAAAGAAATGCTATTAACAAAAAAGTAGTTCCTAAAAATGGCTCTGTTAACACCTTTGGCTCTATTGAACTGTCTCTTTCTAGCAACAAGACCTCTATTCCTTCAGTTAACATTTCTCCTTCAGAGAATTGGAACTAGAACCCTAAAATACTATCTACTATTCTTGATAAACTTAAAGGGAAATTTGAATCCCCCCTGAGAAACCTAATACTATCCCTATGTTTGAGAAACCCCAAGAGATTTCTTTTGTTGAGAATAATATTGATTTTGGTCTAAATCCAAATAAACCCAAACCAGCTCACAGGACTAAAAATGCTCAGCAATTAGCAGTGGAGAGGATTAGAGAAAGAGCTAGGAATAAAAAAAATTCCTCTCAGCCCAAGTGGAGATCTTATTATTCCCAAAATCTCGCAACCCCTCTCCCTCACCTACTCCTCTTGTTAGGGATATTTTCTCAAAACCTAACTCTAAGCCTATTCTCTCTTTTGATGAGTATAACAGCTCTCTTCCATGTGGTGGTTTGGGAGGGGACATGTCTTCTTCTGAGATGTAGGATAAGTTGAATGATTACTCTGTGGTAGTAATTCCACCCCACCTCCTCTTCCACCACCTCTAGATATTTGGAAATATGAGAAGAAAAGTGTTGTTGTTTCATCCCTAAATGAAGGGGGGACAGAAGTGGGAGAAGTGTTGAGAGATAGTATTGGTGAAGAGGAAGAGGGTAAAATCATTGCATGTGTTGATGCTAGAAAAGATGAGGAGTCAGAGGAAATCTTTGTATCTAATGTTGATCTATCTAATGGTGAAGATCCTAAGGGGCTAGGTCCCAAATTTGGTGCTTCCCCCTTGATTAAGAAAAAGAAGATAGGCAAACCCCAATTAATTAGTGGGAATCCTAAACCTTTTAAGAAACTTAGAGCAAGCATACCTAAATGCTTTAAAGGATTCAGGAAACCCATGGAGACAGACTAATCTTTTTTTATGGCCCTTAACTACATTTCCTAAAATGTTAGAGGATTAGAGGCCTCAGATAGGAAATATGTGGTGAAAAGGTTACTCAACTCTCATAGAGAGTTAGACTTTCTGTTACTTCAAGAAGTTTAAGCTGTTGGTTTTGACCTAGATATTGCCATGAAATGCATATGGAGGGATGCTACTGCAATTTCTACTAAACACCCAAGAGGTAAAGGAGGATCCTCTATTCCAATCAGTCCAAATTGGAAGGATAAAATGATAGGATGAGGGACATCTTTGTGTAATGGGGCAGTCTGGGTTAAACTAAAGTATAATGATTTACAATTTGGTATTTACTCAATTTATGCCCCTAAAGAGCATAATGGTAGAATTGAATTATGGAAGTGGCTAGCTAATCTAGACTCAATTCCATGGATTATAGTAGGAGATTTTAATATGATTGAGAGAGCTCAAGACAAATCTGGGGGCCTTAAATTTGAATGGAAAGGGAATGAGCATTATTTTGGTGTAGAATGATGAATAAGTTGAACCTTCTTTACCCTCTTGTAGGAATGAGGCATGAATCCAAAGGAATTTGGTTCACATGGTCTAATTTTCAAAAAGGTGATAGAAGGATTTATTCAAGACTTGATAGATTTTATTTAAATAAGATGTGGTTTAGTTGTAAACCTCAATCTAACAATTTTTTTGTGAAAATCATACCATACACACTATCAGATCATCATCCAATTATGGCTTCCATCCAACTGGATGGAGAGCTATGCATTGAATCCCCTCCTAAAAAAAGTTTTTCTCTGAATACTTCCTTGCTGAAAGATGATTCTATCATGGTGGCTATCAAAGTTATTTTTTGGTATAATGAGAAGGTTGTTAGACATGAAGCTACCATTGAAAGATGGGAGCAAACCTCCAAGTCTTGGAAGGGAATGCTTAAGGTAGTAGGGAGGAAAAAGGCTAAGGATGCCAAGAGAAGGAAAGTTGAGTTGGTTGAGTCTTTGCAAGAAGTAGAAGGAGAGATCCAATCCAACCCCCATTAAGAAGTGCTTCTGGATAAAGTCATTCTGTGCAGGAACTCACTCAGAAAACTTTAGTTGTTTAAGACTAGAGGGGCCAAAGTTAGAGCTAGGATTAATTGGATTAACCTTGGAGATAGATGATCTAAATTCTTCTTCCAAACCCTAAAGAAGAAAGAGGCAGGAGATAAGATTTGCAGTATTAGAACTTAGGATTCTATGGTTTCATCTCAGCAGGAGGTCCTAGAGGCCTTCTCTTCCTTTTATAAGGAATTGTTTACTTCTTCAGAACCTGACCCCTACATGGAGGTTGCCAGTGCTAAGATTAGATCCATCATCCCTAAGAAAATTAAGGATGAAGAGGCTAAGGTTCTAGATGGGGGTTTATCAAAAGAGGAGATCAGAGTAGCTATTAGCAGAATGGCTAATGATAAGGCTTCAGGACCTGATGAGCTCCCAATTGAATTTTATAAAAAGAATGTAGACTGGATAGTTCCCTACTTGTTAAGTGTTTATGAAGAAGCCTTTGACAGAAGGTCTCTTGGCCCTAAACTAAATTTTGGTGTTATTAAACTCATTCTAAAGGAGGGTGATAGGTTTCTCATAAAGAATTGGAGGCCTATTACTTTTCTGAATGTGCATTATAAGATTCTTGCCAAAGTTCTAGCTATCAGAATTGAAAAGACTGTTCCTAATGTCATTAATAGTACTCAGACTGGTTTTGTCAAAGGTAGGTATATTTTGGAGAATCTTATTACATGTTGGGAGGCCATGAATTGGGCTAAGTCTTTAGGTCAAGATTGTGCCATGCTCCTTATAGATTATCAGAAAGCATATGATAGGATTGAGTGGGGTTTCATCATGATGATGTTGGAGGCCCTTGGATTCCCATCACATTATTGTAGAATGGTCTCTATTTTGTTGGTTGGGGCCAAGGTTGTAGTGGAGATTAATGGAATTAGATCTAAATTCTTTAGCCTTACAAGATCTATTAGGCAAGGATGTCCATTAGCTCCATCCTTGTTTGTGATAGCTAGTGATACTCTTCATTATCTTCTCAGAGATAGCTCTCACTCTCCATGTGTTAGGGGAATTATTCTCCCTAACAATCAAGAAATTTCCAATGTATAGTTTGCAGATGATACATCAACACTCCTGCATTTAGAAGAAATTAATATGACCTACCTTACGGAGAAACTTGATACATTCTATCTTGCCTCTGGTAGTAAAATATCCATCTCAAAATCTATTATGCTAGGATGGACTAAAGAACCACCTGTTTGGTGGAGTAAATTTGATCTGGCTTAGGGGGGTCAGATCATCTGGTAAGATACTTGGGCATCCTTTTCTCTATAGAGCCTAATCTCAATTTGATGTGGGATTGGGCATTTGAAAGAATAAATAGGAAATCAGAAAAATGGAATAGTAATCTGCTATCTTTTCTTGGTAGATTTCAAGTATATCAGAAGATTCTATCTTCTTATACTATTTATTTTTCCTCCATGTGGCTGTTCAATCAAGTGCAGATTAACTCTATTTAGAAAATTGTCAAGAATTTTTTGTGGTCTAATAGAAGTGGAGTGAAGAAAATTCACACTGTCTCTTGGGACTGGGGTACTAAGATCAGGGCATGGGGAGGTTTGGGTCTCAAGGACCTTAAGTTTCAAGGTTTAGCTTTGGCCGTCAAATGGATTGCCAAAGCAAGAGATGGAGAGGAGCCCTGGAAGGTATTGATTAGAAACAATTTGAGGAGGTCCCACTATAGTAGACCTAGAGGATGGAAGAATTTTTTCTTTACAAACTTTCTCTTAGTTGATGCTCCCCTGGTAGTTCAAGGATCCAATGTTTTTAAAAGTATTTGGAAGGCTTGGAAATTTGTCAAGCATTTCTTAAGCATTAAAGATCCGGTTGAGAAATCTGATCTCCTATGTGGAAAGAAATCTATTTGGTGGAATCTGAGCCATGGGGATAAAAAGCTTGCTCTCCTCCAAGGGTGCTCAACAAAAAAGTAGTCTGAACTTGGTATTTCTATTTTTGGAGATATCATCCTAGAAGATGGCTTTGTGGAATGGGAATGGCTTGAAAAGAAGTATCACTTACCCAAATCCTAGTGGAGAACACACTTTGTGCTTAGAGGAGCCTTATTTAACATTGGACCTATTAAAGGATGTTGTAATGTCTATTGTTGTGATTTTCAATTGCTTTGGCCTAATTATATCCCCCTTCATCTTGTAAAATCTAGATACCTCTACCAGCTATTAATAAATAACAATGATATCTTTGTTCATGTGAATTCTAAATGGGGTGTTGAGATTGATAATCTAGAATGGATGAAATATTTCACCATGTTGTGGACAAGACCTATAGAACCCAAAATATCTTGTTTTCTATGGAAGCTTTTTTGGCACAAACTCCCATTCAAAAGACCTGGGGGAGAGCCTAACATCTGCACTGCATGTAAATAGCCAGAATTTGTCATGCATGTATTTTTTGAATGCCTATTTGCTGCTGAAATCTAGAATATGTTTGGCCTATCTTTCAAAACTCATTTTGATGTTATAAATATAATCTCTAGAACTATCAACAACAACAAGTTTTGTAACTCTTTCTGGTCTTTGCTTTCTTCTATTTTTTATGGTTCATCTAGACATATAGGAATAATGATGTGCTCTCAGGGAAGGATAGAAATCTTATTGAGTCTCATAAGAGGCTCATATATTTTGACATATATATTCAGATCACAGTGATCCTAAAGGTGAAGGAAAGTAAATTTTTGCAGGTACGAAGAGAAGGAAAAGCAACCATGGAAAAAGCAAAGATTGCTTATGGTACACATCAATAAAAACAAAAAGATGAATTTGAGTACACTCTGAGAGAATTCATCTAGCAGATCAAAATGAACAACATGCAGAAGGAACTAGAAAAGAAGGTTGAATATGACTACAAGGTGTTGGGATATAACTATGTTTCCCCTGATACCAATGATGAAGAAGAAAATGATGAAGAGGATCCTCCTTGAATCAAAAAATAGTTTGATATTATTTTTGAACAAGCCAAAATAATGGCTAGTCATATATGTCTTAAGACTCTTATTATGTACTTCTATATGTTGTGGTTTTTTGCGTAAACTGATCTGATACTGTGATGCACCCTTTTTTATTACTTGATATGCAATAGAAAAAAAAACCTTAGGATAAGTGTATCCTGTACAATTTCATTTAAATATTACTTTCGACTATTTTGAGGGCTAGGGCATCAAAACAAGGGTTTATAAAAGTTTTAAAATATTTCATCTAGGGTTTTAACAAAAACTCATAAATTTTTAAACATAATCCTCGAATTTTTCACTGTGAGGTACAACAAATCACAAAGGGTGAAAAACTAGGCCAATAGTAGTAATGATACCCAACTACAAGGCATCATACTCCATTGTGTTGTTAGTATTTTTGAATTATAGCTTGTATGCAAGCTAAGTTACATCTCCATTTAGGGACACAAGAACTACACCAGCTTCGAACCCAGTAGCACAACTACCATCAAAATCTAGGGTCCAAATCTCTAGATCATTAGAAGGCTCTAGTTGTTCCTCAAAACAATTGAAGTTATAGAACATCATGTAATTTCTTAACTTTATTTCTTGATACAAGATTTGTGCCTTAGGATCATCAAACTTTAGGACCATGAACTTGGCCTTTTCCTCAAGTTCTAACTTGATCTTTTTTTTCCCACAAGAATTATGGCATGAGACTAATCCATCTTGATTTCTCCTCCCATATCCCAGTAGAAGCTTCTACTCTAAATCATACTATAGCTAGCTAGAATATCTATTACCAAGATGGTTAGCTTCATTCTCTTTACAATGTGAGTGACCAATGCTACTTGTGCATATTTTACTTGACCTATTAGAGGTACCTTCTTCGCATCCATGGAATAGTAGTGTCCAAAAGTTTTGGTAAGGATCAAGCCAAGGGCACGAGCAACTGAAGAGGGCATGACATTATCAGAAGCTCCAAAATCAATTATGCAGTTACTAAGCTTATGTGCATTTACATATAAGGAAACATAGAATGGGTTAGGCATTTGACCAAGCGAGGTAGCCAAAATTGATACTTCCTCTTCTTTGAAGAGCATAGGTAAGACATGCTCTTCATTAGCTAGTGGGCCACTATCCAATTTAGGCTGGTCATTGCTAATGGTAGAGTTGGCATTAGGTTGAGTTATGGAATTAGCATCACTTTTACAATAATTCACTAGCTTTTGCAATTTAGAATAATGAGTTTTGAGATAATCAAGGGGAGACACCTCGATATGAGCATCCTTACAATATTATATTATGTCAAATGAGGATCGAGGCTTACCATGCAAATCAAAGCTTAACTAATCTTTCCTCTAAGATGAGGAAGTGGATGCTCCAGCTACAACTAGTGAAGGGCCAATGGTTGTGTTCCGAGAAGGAACAAAGTTCACCTGATTCTTCTCTCTCTATCTTCTTGTAGCCATAGTCATCTAAACTCCATTTAAGGTGGCAAAGAAGTTACCTCCAATCTCTAAATCTAATTCATACTCCAAAAAGAATGTTCTAGAATTGCTATGGGGAGAAAAATCATATTCACTTTTAGGATACTCAATGGTTAGCTCATTAGTAGTAGTGAGTTTCTTATATCTATTCATTTCTAAGTAGGAATCACCATCGTGATCAACTCTTAGGTAGAATATGCACATATTATTCTTCTTGAGAGGTGCCTTAATAGCAATCCTTTGTTAAGTAGATGGCAGTTGTGGTTGTCTACCTTCATGAGGCCTTCGAGGAACATCTTTGTATGGTTGCTGGAGTGAAGAAATGGGCTTTTCCCATTTGTCTCTTCGTAGAAATCATTTCATTAGAGAGATTCTGAAGCATTGCTTCAATATTGTTTGTTATACTAGGGGAAAAGATTGTAGAGGCTCCACTTTGAATCTCTCTTTTCCATTTCCCAACTGCTATCAAGTCATCCTCTAATTCAATCGCCAAGATTTGAGATGCCAGAAAATTAGCTACATGCACACGTGTGATTTGAAAACTTATGTTAGGGGACATGGAGCTAATGAAGAACATTTTTTGGTTGTCTGTAGTAGGCCTACTTGTAATAGGAATCCTATTGACCAACTTATTGAAATTTGCAATGAAGTATCTCATAGGAACACTAGGTTCCTTCTTTATCTAGATAAGTTGAGTGAACAAAGGGTGTTCATCTTATGTACTCTTATAGCATGCTTCAAACCAATTCTACATGTCATCCCAGGTCATGATATGTCCCATTGGGAGATGTTGAAACTAGTTCTACATTGTCAACCAAGGTTTCCATAAACATCCTAATTGCTACATCTTCACGTTGAGGATAAACAACGCTGCATGCAACAAAGAAAGTTGTGATATGCTCGTCTGTACAGACCTTCCCATCGCCATTGAATTTGGGAAAGTTCTTTTAAGAAGCTCTAGGAAGGTCATTATTGGTAGCAAGTCGAAGAGGGCCAATGGCATTACCCTAGGGAACAACCATTGAGGCAAGGAGGATAATTGGTATAACCTGAAAAGTGACAGCAAGAGGGATAACTACTCTATGAAGAGTGAGGGCATTGCACAATGATGGGATTTGAGTGTGGAAAATAGGAGGTGAAGATGAATGGCTATGCATCTAGTAAATAGGGCAAGGTGGCAAAAAAAGAGCATCATAGATACCTTGATATATCGGATCCTGAGAGCGGGTTCTCCCTCTTCCTATAGGATCTTCCAATATAGGTAACTTAGCTTTCTACAATTATTTGAACATGGGGTCAACTTTCCCTTTATCACAAGCACTGTGGGTATATTTAGGATCTAGGGTGAACTATCTTAGTGCACAATGGGTGTGCTTCTCTTAATCTTCTTTTTAGTAAAACTCCTTCCCAATATTCAACATTGACTTCCTCTCTTTCAAGGGAAAAGATTACTCTTCTATATTGGTTAAGGGAATTTTAGCTTTTCCAAGTGAGGGTACTCAACTAATTTATTATATCCTCTTATTCATCCTAGAAACTAAGATTAGGCTACACTGCTAGGATTTGTCCCTTGTGAGGAAACAACATTTATCCTTATGAGTTGTTATACATGACTCAACTATTTTGAGTTCCATAAAGATAATCTCTAAATCTCTTAGTAAAACCACAAAAAAACTTACTTAAGATAACTTAGGACGTATGAGTATCCTCCCTAGTAGAGTTACCAAAAATTGTTGGTTAGTAGTTTGTCTCCTTATCTTTTTGGTTTATACCTTGACTCTTAAGTTGCCCAATGGCCTATGGAGGACAAAGATGTTAACAATAGAATGGGTCAATGTAGTTATCTATCAAAGACCCTTAAATTGAAAGGTACAACTCCCTTTTGAATGCAAGATATGTAATGAATTTTTTTTTTTAGGTTTTGGGGGTATGCTCTTAATTAGAGAGCAGAAGAGGCAAATACCAAGTTGCTCAACAATTTAAAAAACCTAAGTAGTTGAAATGGGGACTAACTCACAACATGAAATCTACTTTGACCTACAAAGCAATGAATGGAAATATACATAACCAGCTATGACAACAAGAAGAAAGGAAGAGATGACAAAATAAGTAATTCCTGGATTACACTATTGGTTGATGTTTTGACAATACTCGAATTGTCTATCTCTCAGCTACTCCACACACCAATTTTTGGCTTCCTTAAGCAACTAACTATACTAAACACACAAATTACAACATACAACATAGAGAAAAAAAGAGATACTCATGATGAGGAAAGGTAGACATACAATCTACTAAATGAAAGAAACAAAACCAAGTTCATTTACATTCATTCAATTCTCAACATTAGCATAGTCACTCCATACAATATACTAAAACTAAATGACCAACAAAAACTTAAAATGGACTCAGAGTCACACACAATAGCCCCAGCTATAGGGGTTTTCCCAAAATTAGTTTTACCAAGGTTATTAACTCCATAAAAGGTTGCATTCTCAAAATGATTGATTACATAGGATGATTGCTTCATAAAGCATATCTTAATGTAATAAACTAAAAATAGGACAAGCTTGAATCATTGTCCATTACAAAGACTAACAAAATGCCAAGAATGGCTATAAAAAGAAAGAGAAGAGGGAGAATGAAAAATCTATGGAAAAGCATCAAAACATCATGTCTTCTTAGGAGTAACTGATTTGGCTCTATAGGCTTTCAGGGCATTAGTTACTTTGTCTACTTCTTTGACATTTGGAATGATGATGTTGTTAGCTTAAACCATCCAATAGTCATGCATCTCTATCAATTCATCTATTTTTGCCACTCTTCACTGGAACTTCTCTTATTCTCTCCTTGTGATCATGTCTACTGCTGAGAGTTCCTAGATCTTGGATACTTGGAAATTATGTGGGTTAACAGCTTCAGTGACAAATGCCAAGAAATTTGATTTCATTCTCTCAATATCCATGAGCTTGCCATTAGCAGACAAAAAAGGACTTTGTGTGTAATATCTTCAAGTATTGGAAAAACTTCTCAATAACCTTTTTCACCTGGTCATGTACATCCTTGAGATCATTTGTGGACCTCATAGATATTTCTATAACAAACTCTAAGGATTGTTTCTAGTGAAACAATGACTCCTTGCCTGTCTTTAGAATCTCATGAGTAATGGCCACATTTGTCTTCATGACAATTACTTCTTGTATGGACAACTTCTCTGCCATCTTGCTTGCCACATTTTATATGGTTGTCTAATAATTTGAAGCTACTCCCTAAGCTTGTGAGCATCCAATACTAGGCTTTCCAAGTTTTTAACTAGTGGGTGACCTTGAGTCTTCATTTGATAAACCCATGCTCAGCCAACCTCCCTGAATTGCCTTTCTTGTTGCAGCTTTAGGAGTAGAATTTTGTTCTCCTCTACATTTGGGTCAAACTAGCTAAAAGAAGTGCTCCCGAGAGCAGACCTTATGTACTCCACCAATTCTCTGTTTGAGGCCTTCAATATTTCCTTTTCTGCTCTAAGCTCTTCCAACTTATCTTTCATTTTCTCATTGGTAGACTTCTACATGTTCACCATGTAGTCATGAACTTGGATGCCAAGATCAACTGTCCTGATCTAGAAGTCATTCTTGGAGAACTTTTGAAATCTTCCTTCCTTTTGTGGCTTAGCAATCTCAACTAGCATATGGCTGGTTATCAAATCAGTAGCTAGTACAGTAATTATCTTCTTCTTCATCATCTTCTTGGATGGCTGAGAGGAAGTGACTTGTGTGATCAAGTCCTTTAATGGGGCTACTTCCTCATATTTTCTCTTCTTCCTATGAATGGTCTCTTTGAGCCATGACTCTATAGAGAACACATTGATAGTGGATTGCAAGGTAGTGGGATGGAAACAACTTCCTTAGAATTAAGGGAGTTGGCTTGCTCTAAGAAGCAATAAGGAAGGCAATGACCTTAGTTATTGAAACGGCTAAGGTATACCCTTGCTAAGATGCATCTTGTTCCTACCATACATAGGGTTAGTGTCACCATCCAAATTGATGACTTGGACAAGGGAGGACAACTTGGCCACTAATTTTTCTTGTTCTTTCCCCTTATCATTGCCATCTTGCTTCTCCAAAACCTTTTTGATGTTCAAAAGAGAGCCAACTCTATAGGTAGGAGTGATTAGCACATTTTTTTCTAGAGGTTGGTCTCCACCTTGGCCAATGGACTATAATGGCCCTATAGATGTTGATGTAGTAGTTCTGGTGGTTGTTGCTATGGTTGACTGGGTAGCTCCAACTAATACTCCACCTATAGAACTAGTATTTCCATTCATTTTCTTCCCCACTCAAATCCACTCCTCCCATTTATCTATTTTCTTGATTAGCCCCTACATTAGAACCTCCATATTGTCAATGACTAGACTTGCAAGTGGGGTAGACAAAATTGGGTTGCCTTTGATCTTCTTTTAGGATGTGGGGTGCATGTAGGCTCCATCATCTGCAAGGTCAAAAACATCAACAAAATAATTATACAATTTAACCTCATTAATGGTTAACCATGACCAAAACTTCTCCTGAGTTTTGTACTCATAGACTAGAATTCCTCAATATCTGGAACATGTCTGTAGGCATCTCCCAACTTCAATTGATCCCTTACAAAGTTAACTAGATTATATTGAAGCTTGAGTACCTCATAGCCTAACAACTTAATTTTTCTCTCAAAGCTCTTCACCAAATTTATGGCATTTGATCTAGAAGCACATGAATACGAGCCAACCACAATAGGGAAAGGAATCCTAACTATCTTCTTCACATTAGAACACAATGTATTCACCTCAAGGATCTGTTGACATAGTTCAACTAGAACCACCTTGTCTTTTGGATATCTTGGCAACCTCTTAGGAAATCCATTGTAAGCTCTTTTTTTCAAATAGGAGAAACTTAGAAACTGGATGAATGAGCATCTAAATTGGCTTATGGTAAAAATTTCCTTTGGTGAAAATCTCCTTTTAGGGCATCCTTGCAATTCTTGGCATAGCCTCATTGTGAAGGCATCATTAATAGCCACATACTCCTCATACCTTCTTTGCAACTATAGATATGGGTATAATTCATATACTTTGGTGCACTTATCATATTTCGAGATTCTAGGAGGTCGGGCCATAAGTGGTGATTTTTCATGGCATATATCAGATATGAGGACATGTAAAACTACTTGAATCCTTTTCCCTAATTCAACCATGAGGTGAGCTCATCATAGATAATTTGTGCCCAGTAAATCTGCATATCCTTAGCACATATTTATTGTACTAGGAAGACATGGTGCTCAATGAACTCTAAAATATATTCTTTTCCTTTTAGTTTGAGGAGTGTGAGGATATCCATTATTTCTATTTTAAAATTTGTGCCAAAAAGGGTCTTTGGCATTATGCTCTTCTTTAATTGAGCAGTTTGGAACCATATCCTTTGCATATATTCCCATCTGAGGGTATTCTTCTTATTGAACATGGATGCAGAAGAGCTGAAATCAACATCACAATATTGTTCCTTCAAGGGAATGTCAAATGTGGACTCCATCAGTACCTTTTTTATTAAGATGACAATAAATTGGTTAGAAAACAAAATAAATATTTTTTTCTAGGTTGTATTTCTTAATGCATTCGTTTACTAGCTCAGGTGCATGAACTACCATAGGAAAACGAATTGCTTCAACTAGTCCACTCTCTTTAAGTTTTTGAGTGATTGGGTGAATGGGTTGAGAATTAAGTCTTCCATGAAGATCACCCAAATTGTACAATTTGAAAATGTGTTTTTAAGCTCTTTTAACTCACTCTTTAGGGAAATTAACTTATCTATTACTTTACTTAAAGTAAAGTGATATGACTAACAATCGCTTAACAATACAATTGCTTTAATTTTACAGGAAGTGTCTTACTTCACTTTGGAATTTGGAATGCAGATATACTTGATCATGTTAACACATGTGTGTGTGTGTGTGTGTGTGTGTGTGTGTGTGTGTGTGTGTGTGTGTGTGTGTGTGTGTGTGTGTGTGTGTGTGTGTGTGTGTGTGTGAGAGAGAGAGAGAGAGAGAGAGAAATTTTGCTTTCCCACAAACTTATTTTCCTTCTATTTGGGATTACAACATGGAAAGTGAACCTCAAATGGCTTGTGCACTTCATATTTTCACTTTCCACCTAATGCTTTTAACATTGCATTTACTTTATAACAGGGTCGCATTTTCATCACTAACTTTTCCAGAAGTATCTTTTGAGCATCTCCAAAGGATATTTGCATTTTATAGTAACTTGAATTTCTATTCTCAAAGTATCTAGAGAAGTGGCCTTTTTCATTTCCTTGGAATGGAAAACCCCTTTCTCAGTAACATTTCTCATATTGGAGTACAACTAACAACACTTTACCCTTAACCTCAATCCAATGGCCTCAAAGCTAGGTCTCAAGCATGCCTTACTTATTATGCACCCTAAATGATTCGTCCAACATCATGTTCACACTATTTGATCATTGGTACTGAGATTTGGCTCAAGTTTATAAATCCTCATAAGCATAACAAAACAACTTCACTTCCATGAGTACATAGCATAAAACCCATAGTCCTGTGCTCCCTCATAACACTTAATTTTATCTCCACAAATCTAAATGGGATTCATTATGGTTTCAATCCATAGCTTTATAGGTTGTTCCAACATAACATAATCATATTTATAGCTTGTAAATCATTGTTATGGCTTCATCTTTTGGATATGCACTGGATATAGTTTTCTCAAGGAGAAAATCAGCTCGAAAGCTCAGAATCTGTGGGACATGGAATGTTAGGGAAAGATAATAGAAAATGAAATGTGCAAGAACTTACTTCTTATCAACAGGACAAAAAAAAACACCACAACCACACCTAGATCACCTAGACCTGATGCACACCGAAAAATAGGAAACCCACTTAGATGGTCGCATTTGCATCATTAACTTTTCTAAAAGTATCTTTCAAGGATCTCTAAAGGATATTTTCAGTTTAGAGTAACTTGACTTTCTATTCTCAAAGCCTCTAGAGAAGTGGCCTTTTTCATAGCCTTAGAACATAAATCCCCTTTCTTAGTAACATTTCTCAGACTGGAGCATAACTAACAACACTTTACCCTTACCCTTAATCTGATGGCCTCAAAGCTAGGTCTCGAGCATGCCTTATTGATTATGAGCCTTGAATCATTCATCCAACATTGTTTTCACACTATTAGATCATTGGGATTGAGATTTGGATCAAGTTTATTCATCTTTGGAAGTAGAAAAAAGTAACTTCACTTCCATGAGTATGCAATGGAAAACTCATAGACCTGTGCTCCCTCGTAAAACTTAATTTTATCTCCATTAATCTAAATAGGACTCTTTCTGGATCCAAACCACAGCTTTTTAATCCTTTCTAGCATGATCTAATCATATTTATAACTTCTATATCATTATAATAGGTTACTCATTTAGATATGCACTTGATATAGTACACTCAAGGGGAAAATCAGCTTGAAAGCTCAAAAACCATGGGACATATCAGAATGTTAGGGCAAGATAGCATAAAATGAAATGTGGAAGAACTTACTTCTCATATGTGTGACCTTGAACATTGCACACTCACCAATGTCATAATCAGGCTATCTACTATCAATGTCTAACTTCCCTCATAATGATTCTATCTTTGTTAAGAGATGCAATCCACACATCAAAAACCACTTCTCAAGTACTTTGTTTACACATTATCCTCTATGATGATTGAATAACTCATGCATGTCTTCAACTATCTACATGCACACTTTTACACTTCATCAAGACACAATGTAGAACATATCCTCAACTACGCTTAACTCATCATGAATACACAATCCGTATGACCTCATTCTTTATTTTCTACTCTACCAATCTTTACAAAAACAATACTATGTTGACATCAATGAAAAACATAGTCATGAATGCAACATTTGATCATGCTAAAAATCTCTCCAATTCTTAGCATACTCCCCCAAAGGAATAACATCAAAATTCATGATAACACCATCCCCACCACAGTTTTTCCACTAATCAAGGGTTTCCCTAGTTAATGTATATGGTGTTATTGTGTATGTGTATATTCTTATGGTTGTTGTTTATATTGATCACATATTTGAAGTTTAATAAGGTTTATAAAAGTAATATTGATATGATGATTGATTCACACCCCCCCCCCCCCCCCCCCCACCACACCTAATTATCTTGGTGGACTTTGTGTGTGAAAAATGCAAACACACTTCTATAAACTATTATTCTTGAGAATACCAATAAAAGAAGGCATCTCAGGAGGTAGCTTATAGCTCTCTATCTATGACATGCAAAGGCTATGAGATGGGGGCTCTCAAATGAACCAAACTATGCAAGCCTTGCAAGGTGCACCATAGAATGAGATTTTTAAAGAGTAGAGGAAAAAGTGCCAATATCCAAGAATCTAGAATAAAATGCAATGTAAATTGAAGCTATTCTAAATGAAATGAAAGCTAATAAAGAGAAGTAAGCTAAATCATAATGGAAACTAAGCTAAAAAGTATACCATATTGTAGTAGAATGAGAGCTAAGCTAAAATGCAAAAATGCAAGAATGCTCCAAGTCTCCAAAATCACCAATAAAATCTGTAGCATAACAATAGAATGAGAGACCAAGATTTTTGAATGAGGAGAGAGCCATCCCTTTTAAAGAAAATGGATGGTAGAGATTAAGAGGCAAAAGAGGCATAATCAAGAGAGGAGAATGCATCTTGAGTGATCCATTTGCACAAACATCTCCACCAATCATGATGGAGAGTTGGCTTTTGAGAAGGTTTCAAATGTGTGGAGGAGAATTAAAGTTATTTTTAAAATAGAAGATTCCTCCCACCTAGAAAATTGTGCATTCCTATGTAGACAAAAATGCCTTTTCTTTTATTTATAAAATAGGAATAATGCTTTATGTGTACACACTTAGGATAAGAGATGAGTGGAGAATTTTATCTAATTAGAAGGGGGGCATGTTCTTTTAATTAAATATGAAGTTAGGATAAAGTGGTCAAACTATAGGATAAAATCAAATAAATTAATTTTTGGAGATTTGATCAAGGATAAGCATCAGATAAATTATGCAAAAATGCTAGAAAGGGGGCTCATAGTCTAGATGACCATTTTTGGGTGATTACATTTGTCACTCTTTGACTAATGTGTGATCAATTTGGGAACATATAATATTAAAGAACACATAAGCCAAGTAGATAGAAATAGATAGAGAGATCTAATTCTAAAGAACAAAATGTAGAAAGGGATAGCAAGTCTTGAATTTACAATCTAATTGTTGGAAATATGAATGCTAATGATATTCCTATGTGGAATATTGTAGGTGATAATATATTACATTCATGACAGAGTTTGTCATTGATGTTAACATAGCAATTTTCTGTGGTATCTGACGAAAGAATAGCAGAAATATCAAATTGGTATAGAATGCTAGTTGAATATTATCACTACCCAAGGTTATGGGAGATACTTTTGAGTGTCTAGTATATGCAATTAATGTTAGGTGAAGAAATGTTAAGTCTGGAAGGAGTTATGTAAGTTTTGGTGATGATTGTTCTTAGATAAAATTTACAAAGTAATGCTCTAGTAAACTTGTTATATCTCTTATTAGAATTTTTATTCTAAGAATCAAGGTTAAGGATGTGAAGAAGAAATGTTGATGATGATGTAGCTAAGCTCACTCATCATAATATTGCATGTGCAAAAAGTTATTCAAGTTGCAAGGTGGAAGATTAATATTATGGCTAAGTGTAACATTCTTAATGTGGTCCTATAATAATTAATTGAGAAGGGTTAATAACCAACTTAGGGGATTTTTGTATGGATTTGATATAAAGGGAAGACATTTTCCTTTATCATGAATATAGATGTGAAGTAACTTAAGTAGCACAAAGAGTAGCATGCGAAGTTGAGCATAGTAGAGCGAGAGTGAAGAAAACTTCATTGCCGAGGTTTTAATGTGTGATCTGAGGTTTGATATTTGGATCTAAGGTTGATGACTTGATCTACAAGGTTTGACAGTGATTGGTTCAGTTGACAAAATAGAGGAAAGAGGAACTTAATAGTAATTTACTTGTTTGGACAGTGAGCTCTTCTTGTAATTGAAATTGCATGTTTGGGATGTGAGCTCTTCTTGCATACATTGTACAACAACTTCTAATAGGGTTGGAATCTCCTAACAATGATTCAAAGCCTCTTAATAGGGACTCATATGTACTAAATGTTGTAATAGACTCCTAACAAGATCCATCCTCTAACAAGGAATATCTATATTAGTACATCATCTTGTGGGCATCATTCCTACCAAGGTTTTCCCTCTGATCAAGGGTTTCCCTAGTTAACATATCTAGTGCAATTGTCTATGTCCATATTTTTATGGTTTTTGTTTACTTTGGTTGAATGGTTAAGTTTATTTAAAGGAGATAAATGTTTTAATTGTTGGATAACTGATTCACCCCCCACCCCCTCTTAGTTATGTTGGTGGAATATTATTTGACATAATTGGTATCGGAGCATCAGATCCTTGAAGATAAAGTTTAACAACTTTGGGAGATTCATGGTGAGAATGTTTAGAAAAGATAGTCTGAAGTTCGATGGAACAAATTATGATGGATGGAAGGAAAAGATGAAGACACATCTATTGTGTATGGGTCTAGGATATTGGAGCTTAACAAAAACATTAAAGACAATCATTGTTGAAAAAGATTTAAAACTTGTATCAAGGAAGAAAGAGATCTTTTTATGTACGATATGAGAGCTAGAGAGGTCCTATTGATTGGAATTCCTAAAATTGAATACAATCAAGTAAAGTCACTTGCTACTTCACATTTGATTTGGAAAGATTTTGAAGCTAGTTTTGAAGGTGATGAACATTCTAAGAAATTGAGGCAACAAAGTTAGATTTGTGCATTTCAAGATGCTAAAATGATGGAAGATGAATCTATAAGATCATATGTAGGTAGAATATCAAAAAAATTTGTAGGTATTAGATCTCAAGGAGGAACCAAAGAAGATGATGAGGTGATATGGAAGATATTGAAGAGCTTAACACCACCATTTAAGTCACCATTTCAAATGATATAGTTGTTGATATTTTGTACCAAATATTTCACAAAGGATGCATTGCTTGGAAGACTTGAAGCAGTTGAGAATGAGCTTAGACAATCTAAAGAATTGGCAAAACTAAAATAGCTTTCAATGTCTTGAATATTCAACCTAGTCTATCAAGGAGCACAAGTGCTAGAGGAAATTATGCTAGTAGTAGTAGATCAGATGAGGACAAAAAGATTGAAGAAGCAATAGCCCTTCTGGTGAGAAGAGAAAAAGGTGGTAAGAAAATCTTCAAATTTTGGACTTGTGATGAATATGGTCATTATGCATCTAAGTGTCCTAAAAGAGAGAAAAAGAATAGAGGTAATTTTAAACCTAGAAAAGATAGAGAATGTTTGTATGCAAATGAAGATGATTTTGATGAATAAGCAATGAGTGCTAGTGATGATGAAATTGGATTTGAAGCTATTAAAGAAGAAATTCTAGAAAAAATGGCTTTGGTATCACAAGTTGAAAAGAAATATGATTGGATAATTGACAATGGTTGTTTGCATCATATGACTAGTGATATGAAATAATTAACTTCAAAAGTCGTGATGGAAGCATTGTCAGTGTTGGAAAAAATGCAGCATGCCAAGTTAAAGGTATTGGATCTATAACTATTGATGGTAAGACTAACACTCAGAATGTATATTTTGTTGATAGTTTGAAGCACAATCTTTTGAGTGTTGGACAACTAGTGGACAAAGGTTATTAGTTGTAGTTCACAGAGAAGACATGCATGATCAGAGACAAAGATGGAAAAGTAATTAGAAAAGGAACCAGAACTAGAGGTAATGTATTTCAGTTGAATCCTACTAAAATGACATGTTTGGTTGCTAAGGTAGATGACAGTTGGCTATGGCATAAGAGACTTTTTCATATAAAATTTTATAGTATTGTGAAGACTAGTAGTATGTTTGCAGTTAGAGATTTGCCTAAAATTGTAAAACCTACTAACACAATTTGCAAGGAGTGTATTTTTGGAAAAGCATAACATAACTTCATTTACCTATAAGAAGTTTACTACTACAAAAAAATTGGAGATTGTACACATGGATCTTAGAAGTCCTACAAAGACTAAAGGATTCTATGGTGAAAGGTATTTCATGATTTTAGTTGACGACTTTTCTAGAATGATGTGGGGTGCATTTCTTAAAAAGAAATATGAGGCATTTGATAAGTTCAAGATATTTAAGGATAGAATTGAGAATGAATTAGGTGTGAAGATTAAATTTGTAAGATCAGATAGAGGAGGGGAATTTACTTCAAATGAGTTTAACATATTGTGTGAAACTAATGGGATCAAAAGATAATTATCAGCTCTGAGAACCCCTAAACAGAATGGTATAGTAGAGAGAAGAAATAGGTCAATTACAAAGGCATCAAGAGCTGTGTTAGCTAAGAATGATGTATCCAAGATGTTTTGGAGAGAAGATATGAATATAGCAATCTACACTATGAACAAAGTGCACGTCAGGAAAGACACAAACAAGACCCCTTATGAATTGTGGTTTGGTCACTCACCTACAGTTAAGTATTTTAGATTTTTGGCATTAAGTGTTACATCAAAAGAGATGATGATATTGGTAAGTTTGATGTTAGAAGTGATAAAGGTATGTTTCTTGGTTATTCATTGAAAAGCAAGGCTTATAGATGTGATAATCTTAGAACATAAACTATTAGGGAAACTGCAAATGTGAGAGTTGATGAGAAATTCAGGATACAAGAGAGAATGATTGATTACAATTTAGATGATGATGTTGTTACTAAACCAAGGAATGATGAAGTATGCCTTGAGACTAACAATGAATTGTAGAATGAAGGAAAGCCAAGGCAGGAAAAAAGTTCAAAACCTTTAGCAAAGCCAAGAGTTGAGATAACAACTCCTACTTTAGGAAAGAACATGATAAAGAACCACTCACCCAAGAAAATCATTGGAAGTAGAGGTAAAAGAGTGATGACAAGAAGCAAAGTCAATGAAGAACTATGTTTGATATCACAAGTTGAACATAAGAATGCAAATGAAGCATGTAAAGATGATCATTGGAAACAAGCTATGAAAGAAGATTTGGATCAGATAGTAAAGAATGAGACATGGAAATTGGTCCCCAGACCAACAGAGAAGAATGTGATAGGAACTAAATGGGTATTTAGAAACAAGATGCATGAGCAAGGTGAAGTTGTAAGGAATAAGGCAAGATTGGTATGTAAAGGTTACTCACAACAAGAAGGAATAGATTATGATGAAACCTATGCTTCTATGGTAAGAATAGAATCAGTAAGGTTATTCTTAGCCTATGCAGCACATAAGAAATTCAAAGTGTAGCATTTCTTAATGGAGAACTTGAAGAAGAAGTGTACATAGAGTAGCCTGAAGGCTGTCCTTTAACAAATGACAAGGACATAGTATGCAAACTGAAGAAATCATTATATGGCTTAAAGCAAGCACTCAGAACCTGGTATGCAAGGTTGGACAAGCATTTGACAAAGTTTGGATATAGAAAAGGTATGGCGGATAGTAATCTATATTGGAAAGAAATTGATGATGGATTGATGATTTTGGTAATATTTCTTGATGATATCATATTAGGAGGAAATGATGATGAAAGTGACTAGTTTGCAAAAGAAATGAAGAAAGAATTTGAAATGAGTATGATAGGAGAAATCAAATCTTTTCTAGGATTATAGATTGTATGAGATAAAGAAGGAATCTTTATTTCTCAGACTAAGTACTTGAAGGAATTACTAAAAAGGTTTGTTTTGAAAATATGTAAACCCATTGGAACACCTATGGTAACTGGACATAAGTTATCTACAAAGTGTGAGACACCTACATTTGAGTAGAAGAAGTACAAATCTATGATTGGAGGTTTACAATATCTGACTCAGACAAGGCTGGATATAGCAAATGTAATTGTAATTGTTATAAAATTCCAAGTTGATCCCAAAGAAGCACATTATCCAACAATCAAAAGAAAATTTAGATTCCTAAAAGGAACACTAGAGTTTGGATTTTGGTATGAAAAATTGAATGATTTTACTCTAGGTGCTTATAATGATGTTGATTGGGCAGGCAGTATGGATGACAGAAAGAGCACCAATGGTGGAGCCTTCTTTCTTGGAGGAAGATTGGTTTCTTGGATAAGCAAGAACTAGGATTGTACCTCACAAAGTATAGCAAAATAAGAATATGTTGCAGCAACAATTGTTTGGATGAAGCAAATGCTGAAGGATATAAGGACAGAAATTAGTGTACCTGTTGACATACATTGTGACAAGACAAGCACAGTAAATATGTCTAAGAATCTAGTGTTGCATTCTAAGACCAAGTACATTTCTATCAAGTATCACATGTTGAGAGAGAAAGTTGTAGAAAAGGAAATTATATTGGAGTATGTGAGCACTAAAGAGAAGATTGCAAATATATTCATAAAGCCTCTTTCCAAAGAGACTTTGAGTATTTGCAAGGTATGCTAGGGGTTATGCCCCTTCCTACATCTGAGTAGAAGATGCAAGAGTGCATTAGTCCAATGTAATAGAGCACCATTATTTGTCTAGACTGAATGTTGATGCTTCCTATATGGGGGAGTATCTATGAAGGACAAAGTCATCTAGGACTTTTATTGGATGTTGTTTTAAACAGTGTCTTTGGACACTTGAGCTAAGTAGAATTTTGATGGTTGTTGAAACCTTTGACATTGATGTGAATGGGGAAGAAGTTAGCATGAAGAAAAAGTATAGCATGTTTAGAAGAAGTATAGCATGGAATGGTAGTTTGATGGAAAGCACATTAAGGTATATTAATGGGGGAGAATGATTGATGAAGAGGATTTAAAAAGAAATATTAACAGTCTTTTGTAGTTGGTATTCTTGGAACTAGATGTTTTTCATCTATGTTGGGATCAATGCCAAAGGGGGAGATTGTTGGAAACATGAATGCTGATGATATTCCTATGGGGAATAATGTAGATGATGATATGTTACATTCATGACTGAGTTTGTCGTTGATGTCAACATAGCATTCTTCTATGGTATCTGACGGAAGAACAGCCAAAAGATCAAATTGGCACAAATGGCTAGTTGAAAATTATCACTATCCAAGGTTATGGGAGATAATTCTAAGTATCTAGTATATGCAGTTAACATCGGGTGAAGAAATGTTAAGTCTAGAAGAAGTTATGTAAGTTGTCATGATGACTATCCTGATATAGAGTTTATAGAGGAATGTTCTAGTAAACTTGTTATATCTCTTAGCAAAAATTTTATTCTAAAAATCAAGGTTAAGGATGTGAAGAAGACATGTTGATGATGATTTATCTAAGCTTTCTTGTCATAATATAGCATGTACAAAAATTTATTCAAGTTACAAGGTGGAAGATTAATGTTATCGCTAAGTGTAATATGTTTTTAATGTGATCCTATAATAATTAATTGAGAAAGTTTAATAGCTGACTTAGGGAATTTATTTATGGATTCGATATAAAGGAAGGACATTTTTCTTTATCATGACTATAGATGTGAACTAATTTAAGTACCACAAAGAGTGAAAGTGAAGGAAAGTTCATTTCTGAGGTTTTATTATGTGATCCAAGGTTTGATATTTGGATCAGAGCTTTGTGACCTAGTCTACAAGGTTTGATAGTGATTGGTTTGGTTGATAGAATAGAGTAAAGAGGAACTTAATAGTAAATTACTTGTTTGGGCAGTGAGCTCTTCTTGTAATTGAAATTGCATATTTGGGTAGTGAGCTTTTCTTGCATACATTTTACAACAACTCCTAACAGGGTTGGCACAACTCCTAACAAGCTTGGAATCTCCTAATAGGGATTCAAAGTCTCCTAACAGGGACTCATATGTACTAAATATTGTAATAGACTCCTCGCAGGGTCCATCCTCTAACAAGGAATATTTATATTAGTACAACATCTTGCGGGCATCATTCTCACCAGGGTTTTCCCTCTGATCAAGGGTTTCCCTAGTTAACATATCCAATGTAATTATCTATGTGCATATTGTTATGGTTTTTTTTTACTTTGGTTGAATAGTAATGTTTATTTAAAGGAGATAAATGTTTTAATTGTTGGATAACTGATTCACACCCCCCCCCCCTCCCGCCCTTAGTTATCTCGGTGGACTATTGTTTCTAACACTAATAGCCATAGTTCAGAACACTAGGATAGAGACAATATCATAACTAAAGAAGAGTAGTAACACCAAGAAAAGTAGATGGATCAAGAGAAAATAGATAGTTGTAGAAGAAAGAAATTTTCAACAATGATACAATATTCCTGCCCCCTCAAGATTGGAATCAAAATGAGATAAAAGAGATGCAGAAATAAGCTAGATTTGATCAAATTAGAACAAAGAAAATTTCATGGTGATAGATAAGAGATTAAGACCAAAGAGTGACCATCAAGAAATGAAGATATACCATAGTTTGACTAAGTTTGACCAAGAAAGATAAAGCATAAGAATTAGGTCAAAGAAAGAAGAAAGACGAAATGAGATGAAATAGAAATGAAAGCAAAGTGTGGAAGAGGGTAGAAATGATGAAGAAATTAAGAAATGGTGATTGCCTCAACAAGATTCAAAGGTTAAGCCTCAATAGGTCAGCGAAGATGAACCCAAATTTGGATTTTGATCCCAAAAATGGATCTAAGATGGCAAGATTAGAAAAGATAGGTCAAAATCATAGATGAGATGCTAAGATAGAAAAGAAGTGAGAAATTAGAAAGAAGAGATAAGATAAGATCAAGAAGAGGCAAGAGAAGGATGAACACAATTAGTTGACAAGTCCTTGAAAGATAAAGAATAGAGCTCTCTCTACATGCAAAATACAAAGCTAAGATAGAATGAACCCTAGAATGCAAGCTAGTATGAAAAGGTGTAATTGCAAGGGTTACATAAGTAGGTCCTAGTTTTTATCATCGAGCCTTATTATGGAAATTGGAATATCATACAATCATCACTACTATAAGTACGAGGATATGAATATGATCTATATCAGATAGGAATGTGGGAATACAACCTAAGCATCAAAGACATCTAAGTCAAGATGGCCAATGTAGTTAGATATAGCAAGATTACACCTAAATCAAGACATAAGTGCCAGGATAACCTCTGAGTGTGGGCTTGCAACAAAAAAGACAAGGATGGTACATTGTGTTGGCTTGGTCTTTCACATTCAATTTTTTTTTGCATTTTACAATGAAAATCCAATTGATTTATTAAAATTAGGGGTTGCATGTTTCAAATTTGTTTGCCCTGCATAAAACCTGTAATTTTATGTTATCCTAATATTATTTGTGCCCCATATTTTTAGAAATAGGATTGCATTGGTTTAATTCTTTAAAAAAATGTGTGAGAAATTCTTGTGAGCCCTAAATGCCCCTAAAAACCCTTTATTTCATAATTTTTGCACAAATCTTTTAAGTCTTTTTCCAAAAAAATTTACCTTGATATGTTTTCCTCTATCCATGGTTTTTACTTTGAGTTAATTGGCACAATATTCTTTTGAGAATGCTTAACCTTTATGTGGTTTAGTTCTCAATCATTGATTGAAAAGAAGATCAATGATAGGTGTATCCCTACATCTTGAAAATGCCAAACCTTTAAGCAATGTAGGGAAGTGCAGTCATGACACCTATCCCTATGGGTCTCGTTCAATCTTGTGAAACATTGTAAGATCAAGCAATTTTCCTATCTGTCAGATCTTGAGAAGATCAACAATAGGCACTTCACCAAATTCTAAAAATGAAAGAACTTTAAAGAAAGTGTGAAAGTGCGGTAATGCCATGTGGATTTGGTGAGGTTATTTCTTTTGTGGGCCACAAAAAGGAAACATGTTAGAATAGCTAGAAAGTTGTTAGAACAAGTTGGAAAATCGTTGTTACCTCATTGGATATAGTTGATGACTAGATTAAAATAAAGAAGATCTTGTGGAATTGTCGATCATTTGGAGATTGATGGTCATCACTTTCTCGCATTATAAAGATGACCAAGTTTTAAAGAAAGCAAAGAAGCGACATTGTGACACATCGCTATTGTGGGGTCATTTGTTTTGAAGGGTGCCAAGTAATGTTGAGATGGATTATGTACCAAATGTCTTACCCTAACTCGCCAAGGTGTGTTATGCATATGAAAAGGTGGATGATGAGCTAGCTCAGTGGGCCCAAAATCTTGAGGCAAATACATTAATAATAAAAAGCTTTCATGATAGTTGATCATTTGGAGATCAACGATCATCGCTTCCTCACACTATGGAATTGATCAAACTTTAAGAAAAGGGGGGGAGTGAGGTTTCAACACATGTCATGTTTTAAAAAAGGCTAATGCAGCCTTTTTTTTTTAAATCTTAATCATCTGATTTGATGAAGATCAACAACTAGGTTCAAATTTCATGGTGCAACTTGAAATATGAATGTTTGAAGCATTAATTCTAATCAATGTTAGAAACATTAATTTTGATCAATGCAAGTTCGTGTGAGACTAAATTGTTATCAATATGGGCAGTTAGATGTCTTGATGATTTTCATTTATGACAACATACATTTAGCATTTTATTTTTGCATTTAGAGATAGAAAATTGTCTAAGTATTAGATAATTTGTAGTAGCTAAAAGTATAGATCTTAAGAGTACAGATGATGCATGGAGAGATAGTATATGCATAGTTGAGGAAAGGTTTGTGACATATTCATGATTATGTGTACTTGTACGCATGTGTGTATGGATAGTATGACACAAGTTATGCTAAGATTAACAATGTGGGCATTTAATAGTGCAAAATAGAGCATGGTAGTAAACAGAGTTTTACAGCTTTAGGAATTTTTTGGTTACAAAATAATTACTAAGTTATGTTTAGGTGACTATGTGAATATCATAAAAAAATAATTACTAATTTGCGTGATTAGATGTGACATGTGAACTATTGTGAGAACTATCTACGAGACTTATGTGATGTGAAATCTGATGTAAGATTAGAGAAAGTGTGAGTCATAGCACCAAAGCAATTATTGTATGTATACATATCTTGTGAACTAAATTGTATAATTGCATGTTAGGGCAATGGGCTCTTCTTGCATACATTGTAATTGTTCTACCAACTCCTAACAAGGTTTGAGGCTTCTAACAAGGCCTAATCCTCTAACAAGGACTCGAGACACTATATGTACTTCATAGACTCCTAATAGGGTCAATATCCTTAATAGGATCTTATTGTTTAGTGAATCATCTAGTGGTTATCATTCCCACCAAGGTTTTCCCTTGGCCAAGGTTTCCCTAGTTAACAAATAATAGTGTTATGAGTTTTCTTTATGCATGGTTATATTTACTATTCAATATTGTTGGTTTGCATTCATATGCAAGTTGTAAAGTAATTAACAATATTCAATTGTGGGTAAAAGTTTATAAAATACCGATTCACACCCCACCCCCACCCTTTCAATATTATCTATTTCTAATGATTGGTATCAAAGCACAGTTACTTTGAAGAGACTTAATAGCTTAAGTAAGATCCCAGTGAATATGGAACAATTGAAGAAGCTCTTGAACAGATTGACCTTCTTACTGAAGAGAGAGATAACTTGAAAGATAGATACAAAGATGAAAAAGTTTACATTGGCAAACTGAAAGATGAAATTGATGATCTTAAATTTGGCAAAGAACCTTTTACGTAGATCATTGTTAATGATGATATAGAAAATCTAAAGAAAGAAATGAGATCTTGAAAAATGAATTAAAAATTATTGAACTAAAGTTGAGTCTTAAGATTAACGGCAGTAAGAGTGGACTTGATCTAAAATATGAGAATGTAGACCTTAGATCCTAGTTGAGTCAAGTGACATCTAAATTAGATTCTATTAAAATAAAGCATGTAGAGTTGGAAAAAATACATCATTGTGAAAGGAGAGTTGACACAAGCAAAACAATAGTTAGAGAAACTTTACATTATTCTTGAGAAAATTGATGAGTAGATATTTCATCAAAGACCTTCTTATGACAAGACAGGCCTTGGATATCTTCTTGGAGAGAATTTGACAAAGAAAGATGAGATTAGGGTAGAACTAGATTCTATAATAGAATTCCCTAAAGAAAAGTTCAAATGGTCTAATGAAGTTGAGAGACTTAAATTGACAGAAAAATTTGATGAACCTAGAACAACACAGCAAGTTGAAGAACCTAAGAAAGATGATTTATCTAAAGAAGTAAGACATGAATTCAAAGGAAGATGTTATATATGTAATGAAGTTGGACATATGATGAAAAATTGTACAGGTAAGTCTTTTAAACCTATTAGTAATTTATATTGTTATAATTTTCATGGTTATGGATATAAGGCAGTAAAATGTAAGAAACCTAAGTTTATTGATGATAAAAGAATACTATATTGTCTATGAATACTAACCCTATACGTAATGGAAGAAGTAGATCATAGAGTAGATCTAATGATGGAGGGAAACCTAATGGTGAGAGAAAGTAGTTTGTTTGTTACAAATATAACAATTCTAAACACATTGCAAGAAATTGCAAAGCACCTAAAAATTAGAATGAAAACAATTAGAGGAGAAATGCACCTATATGTTAGTTATGCAATAACTTTGGACACATACCAAGATTTTGTAGAATGGATAGAGGAAACTTTAACAAGAAAACTAATCATAGAAGGAACAACAACAGGAATGATAGAAGGAATAAAAATCGAAACAACAATCATCAAAAAGAAGTAATCAAAGAAAATGTTGAGGAATTCAAAGAATCATCTGTGAAGGCTTGTAATCCAAAGAGTTCACATACAGTCTTGGAAGAGCAATTCTTTAATGCACATGATGGAAATTTGAAGTCACAGATTGTTTGTGGCTCAACCTATCTAAATGAAGCTATTACAGAAGTAACAGAGCATCAATGGTCAGAACTAATGTTAGAGAGTAAGTTAGAGATTGCATAGTTAACAAAAGGTAGAAGGCATAGAGAGAAAGCTATGGTTCAATGCACAAGTCTTGATGTGATTGCAATAAGTGGGAATTGTAAGAACAAGGTCACTAGTAGATAGAGATAGTATTTTGAGTTTTTGGTAGATACACATTTAATGTGCAGTGTAATTTGAAATTATTTAAGGATCACAAATAATATTTGATGTACCATTTGTTCATTCGAAGTGTTTTGAGCAAATTAAAGATCGATTTGATAGCAATTTAAGTGCACAGTAAAGTCTATGAAGCCAAAAGTTGTAAAAGCCCTAAAATCATGAATTTGAGGTATTTTATAGAGTATTGAATTCAGTTAATTATAGTATTTATAGTTATTGAGCAATGGCTAGTCAAAGAGTGCATGATGCTAGTGATAGACCAAGGTATGAGTTCAAGAAATACCCATTTGTTTCTTTATTAGATGATCCTATAGGTGCATTTTCACAAGCTCTAGAAAATATGTTACACATATAGGATATGAGGAGTTATATACATTGAAAAATTGAGAGCATAGGAGATAAGGAGATTCATAAATATTTAAGAAAGATGTAAAACAATGACTTATCCCTGAAGTCTAAGTATGTGCACATTGAAGATTTGAATTTGGTGAAGTATATGTTCTACATGAAATTCGATAATCATTAGTGTACCTAAATTATTTTGAGCAAAATACATGATGATATGTTCTAATTGGGTGATGCGTAGATTTTCGTTGACAATGACCTAATTCACAAGGTCACAGGATTAAGAAATGAAGGTTGTAATCTTATCAAGGAGAGAAATGTCATGAAAATGGTGGAAACAAACCTGAAAACCAAGTTTGATGGAAGGAATATGAAGGTTGATCCTATTTAAGATAAAGGAGTTAAATTATTGACTAAGATCTTAGGGTACAATTTGAACCATGGATTAGGGGTTAACTTTGTACCAACTGGATTTCTTCATGTAGCATATGTGATGGCTATTGAAAGGAGGAAAGTGAATTTGTGTGACATTATCAGATTGAAACTATTGGATAATATTGCAATGATAAAGAAAATAAGGAGTGCAATGTTTAGATTTGAGTCCCTATTGACTCATTTTTTTCTTTTATGTTACAAAGAAGTCTCTTGGAGTAATTAATTGGGATAGTGGAAAGTGCACAATGAAGATGATAACTCAATGCTACAAAACTAAACCTGAGAATGTTAGAGACATTGATATTGATAGAATGATGAAGAACTTTCAATCTGAGATGAAACTAAGGTATAGGATACCTCCCTCTATGGTGGAACAATATAAGAATGATTTGTGCTTCATGATGGAGACTAGTAACACCTACATGGAAGCAGTGATACCTAGAGTAAAGTTCATTGAGCCTATGGGCTATGAGATGAGCGCAAAATTGATAGAATAATATGCACAGATTATACTTGAATTTGAACAAGGCACAAAATGTCTTTGATGGGGAACATATGATGAAAGGTTAAGGATAGTAGAATCCAAGCTCCATAGAAAAAAGAGCAAGAAGAAAGTAGAGAAAGAGATAGATTCCATTCTCGAGGAATTTGGAATGTCAAGGAAGGAATTCAATGAGCTAAAGGGAATTGTGCTAGAAATGCGGGCTAGTGGGCAATCTAAATTGTTAGTAGCAACACCTATTGTAGTAGCAGGACCCTTAGAAGAAGTAATAGTGGCACAACCATGTGTGCAAGCTTTTATTGCACCATATGTAGCAATTGCACAAATGCAACTAGTGAGAGCCAACTATGAATAATCAAGGAGTCAGCTATAGGTGGAAGCACCTTTTGCATAGAGGAAGTCAAGAAGAATGGTAAAGGTTAAACTAGAACCTACAAAGAAAAGAGTCAAACATACCACTAGTGGACCAAGAAAGAGAAGAAAAACCATGCAAGTGAGCAGTTCTGAAAGCTCAGAAGATGATACTAAAGATAGACATTTTGAACAAGATACCAAAAAGCTAAGATAGCTATAAGAAAGAAGGCATGGAAACCAAAGGTAGAGAATCTAAACATGCAAATCATAAATAATGACAATTTTGTATTGTTAAATAAATTTTATAGCATGTATAGCAGTATGGATAGGAAACATGATTTTGAGGAATAAGAGCTTTGATAGCATTCAAAATAAAATTCCTGAAGACCTATACAATAGGTTGATTAATAGGAAGAGAAGAGTAGTAGAAGAAGATTTGAACATGAAGATCACATCCATAAACAAGTTATGTGGTGTTGGATCAAAAGAAGAATCCAACAAAATTTTGAAGGGTATCAAGCCCTTTTTGAGGAACAAAAGAAGATAAATTCTTCTAATGGGGGGCAATTATGAAGAGGTTAGGTGAGAAAAAAAAGAGGCAATAGTAAAGTACATGTCCCCAGTGCCTAAGGAGAGTGCACAAGCTAAAGATGATAGCCCGGTGTATGTGGAAGTCCATACACCTTCCAAGGAATAGGAAGAAGTAGAGGAAACACAACAAGCACTATCACCACCTCATATTGTTATAGGTGTTGAATCCATGCAAGTGGATAGTACACACATAACTGTGCACACTAAGGAGAACCCATTTGTTGGGTATGGAGCAAATATTGTTGACAATATTAGCAATATCACTGATTATTCTAGTACTAATGATGAAGAAGAAGAAGACAAAAAGAAAAAGGAAGAACAAGAGAAGAGGGAAAAGGAAGTAGAAGAAAAGAAAAGAAATGTAGAGAGTAAAAGAAGAAGAGAGAACAAGAGGTAAACAAGAGAAAAGAAGAAGAGGAAAAGAGGAAGAAAGCAAAAGTAAGGAAGAAGAAAGAAGAAGATGCAAAGAAAGAGGTTGAAGAAAAGAAGAGAGTAGAGGAATAGAAGATAAAGACTACTATAATCTTAGTAGTGTTAGCAGTTGGAACATCTATAGTAGCATCTATTCCATCTAATGATGAAGATCAGAAAGAATTAATGAGAACCTTGAGCAAGTTATTTGAGAAGAATAAAATTGTTAAGTCTTTGGAGAAGACTCTTGCTGAAGTCTTCGAGCACATGCAGAAGACAATTTCTACAACTATAGAAAATCTAGACTGGTAGGCTACGAAAAAAGAGTTGGTGAAGACCTTTGATGGGGAATTCACAACTTTAGCTAAAGTAGCAGTAGTGCAAGCATAGATAAATCATGAAGTAGCCTTATTTGTCACAATGTGCACCAATGTATGCAATGATTTGAAGGCACTTGATGGAAACATAAAGGAATTGAGAAAATGTATTGTTGAAGGTAAGAAGTTGTATGGACAGTGCACAATGTCTTATATTTACCTATCAAATTTTGATGCAAAGGTCAAAGGCCATATGAGTGAGCTTCAAACACTCACTACAAGATTGCAACAACTTGAGATCAAAATTGAAGATTCTAAGAATGACATTGAAAGATCCAAAATGTTGTCAAAAGCATTGAATGTGACAAGGAGAAGGTAATAAGAAGATTCTCTATTCTTAGAGAATATCTGGCACCTAAAGTTGTAATTTTGAGAGGCAACTAGAGGAATTTCTTTCAGCAAAGAATTCCTATGATAAATTTGCCTATACTAACTTGAGCATAGTCAAAGTGGCATCTTATGCACTTTGTGCACTCATTAGTATATCAAATTTAGTCAAAGGTAACTACAAGAAATACTTTGATTGACTGAAGATTGATTTTCCAAATTGCATATCCAAAATGATGAGCTAATCAACAGTAGGCAACAAGTTTTTGTGATACAGTTTTGGCACCTTTTCCATTCATGTCAAAAGGGGAGTATTATGTAGAGAAAATTTTGTATAGATGTAAATCTATATGCAAGGGGGAGCTTATGAATATATCAATATAAAGAAGTGATAAGGAATGTAATGATTCATCAAAACATGAATAGAATTGTTATGTTTTAAAGGCGATTTTTGTGTAGTTACTTTTATTTTGTTTTGTTATGTATGACATCATTTTGGTACTTAGCTAATTTTCCCAAATGTTACCATCAATTCCAAAGGGTGAGATTGTTGGAAATGGTCAATTAGATGTCTTGATGATTTTCATTTATGGAAACATACATTTAGCATTTCATTTATGAATTTAGAGATAGAAAATTGTCTAAGTATTAAATAGTTTGCAGCAACATAGAGTATAGATCTTAAGAGTATGGACGATGCATAAAGAGTTAACTTATGTGCAATTGAGGAAATGTTTATGACATTTTCATGATGATGTGTACTAGTGCACATGTGTGTATGGATAATATGACACAAGTTAAGCCAAGACTAATAGTGTGGGCATTTAATAGTGCAGAATATAGCATGGTAGTAAACAGAGTTGTGTAGTTTTAGGAATTTATTTGGTTATAAAATAATACTAAGTTATATTGAGCTGACTATGTGAATACTATTCCATAATTTATTTTATATTATGTCAAGCATGTGAAGACATGAAGGCCAACAATGTAGAGTTTTATGATTGTGCAAGGTATAAGTAAAGATCTTATCTTGCGTAGATAATGGGAAAGTTGCATGATTAGATGTGACATGTGAACTATTGTAAGAAATATCTGCAAGCCTTATGTGATACAAAATCTAATGTAATATTAGAGGAAGTGCAATTTATAGAAGCAAAGAAATTATTTTATGTATACCTATCTTGGGAATTGAACTATATAATTGCATGTTAGGGCAATGGGCTCTTCTTGCATACATTGTAATTGTTCTACCAACTCCTAACAAGGTTGTAGCAACTCCTAACAAGGTTGAGGATTCTAACAAGGTCTAGTCCTCTAATAAGGACTTGAGACACTATATATACTTCATTAACTCCTAACAGGGTTAATGTCCTTAATAGGATCCTATTGTTTAATGAATCATCTAGTGGGTATCATCCCTATCGGGGTTTTCCCTTGGCTAGAGTTTCCCTTGTTAACAAATAATGGTGTTATGAGTTCTCTTTGTGCAAGGTTAGATTTATTGTTCAGCATTGTTGGTTTATTTTCATATGCAAGTTATAAAGTAATTAATAATATTCAGTTGTGGGCAAAAGTTTGTAAAATACTGATTCGCCCCCACCCCCCTCCCCTAGTATTATCTATTTCTAACACAAATTTTCCATAAGATTTATGAATTTCTCATTATTTAACACCAAGGTTATAGAATTCTCAAAGAGCGAAAATATTTAGAGCTCAAAGTGCATTTTCTTAGAGTCATGAATTGCTACAAACAAATTTTTCAATGAAACAAATAGGAAAATTGGGTAAGTGCCAATGCTTCTACTAATTGAGAAATCACAGTCATAATAAGATAATATATTCAATATGCCTCCATGAAGGGATTTCTCAAGAAAAGTAGATTACCAACAAAGGGTTATACATGATGATTTTTAGAACAAATGTCACATTCTATCAATGAATTCTCCAAAGGAAAAGAGTTGATACTAAAAAAACCCTAGGTTATTGATCAGCAAGGGTTTCTATGAGAATGTAAATTGCTTGATGGATGCTAAGACATTTCTTGGGAGTTTGGAGTTGTTCTATAAGTGGTCCAAAGAAAGAAAACTTTTCACTCCTTAATGTATAGGAATTTGACATTAGTAGGTTAATTGTCTTAGGAGTTTTCTTTGATGATGATTTACTCAAGATGATGGCAAAGAAATATGATGCCATTTCAAGGATAGTTAAAAATTCATGTTGCGGATAATCTCTTTAGGGTTTTTCCAGAGTTAATTAGGGAAGTTTTCAAATTAAACCCTAATCATGCAGTGTATGAGCATATTGACCTAGAGGATTTGTAGAATAGATATGATGCACAAAGGGTATACTTAAGAAGAGGGCCACTACAAGAGCATTTTATTAAGATAGGTCAACTTCCATTAGTAACTGCAAATACCCTAGAGCCATTGTTGAAGAAATATTTTAACCCTAGGGCTCAGGCACTTTATTTTTCCCTTTGCAAGATATTTGGGATGGATGAACAGGAGCATATCCAAGGATCCATTATGTTTATTATTGCTCGGACACTACAGTATGGCATGAGCTCAATATTGGATTTTGCCACATACTTATTAGAAGAAATTCATAAGGGACTAATAGGCATAAGCAAGGAAAAAGTTGAAAAACCTTTTTGCTGGTATTTCATGTTGATGTACATGTGTTTGTACAAAGGTGTCACTTTATTCTCCAAGGAAATAAAACTAGAGTTAGAAAAAGATGGAGAAAAGCTTCCTATTCAGTTATGGAGTGCAGACATGACATGGGAGTTTATTGATGCTATTTTTGTCAGATTGATAGGTATTTTGCCTCCAAGATTAGAATTTTATTAGCTAGAGACAAGCCATGAATACCTCAGCCCTTGCTGGAGTTAATTAGACTAAAGGATTATGCTAAAGGGTTAAAGGTAAGCCATAATTGGGGGGACATTATCCCGTGTGCAGTATCCACTATGTTTAGAGTATATGGTTTCCTTGGGAAACCACATGTACTACCATACTAGGTGCCTTTAAAGGTAGGGATCATTGAACTCCTATGTTAGATAGGATTGCTTGAAGAAAAAGTGTTGATTGGTAGATCCAAAGTTACCTTTTTTTCTCAAATTACCATTATGCACAATTTTGTTATTGTTAAAAAGGGGTGGAGACATATAGAATTTTTTTAAGATAAATATCAGATGGCCTAATCCCATTCCTAGTTCACAGATCCTAAGGGTTTTTATGATTTGTTCAAAGAGAGAACAAGAGCCAAATCCCATGAACATATTGTCTAATTCCTAGCAGATGTAATCAAAAATCAATTTGCATTGCAAGAACAAGAGATTAGGAAAGAAAAGTGGAAATTATACAGTAAGGTGCTAGATTTTGTAGATATTTTTGAGCTAAAATATGATCCCCTTGATAAGAAACATTGGGGTGCCAAAATGGATTCTCTTATAAATAATTTTGCTAGTTTTATGCAAACCTGAATGAAAAGAAAGTAAATCCTAACACAAACTTATCCAAACAAGGCAGCTGAGATAGAGACTAGATTGGCTAATAGAGTAATCATATCACCAAGCCAATAGACATTGCAAAAAAGACCTAGATATGTGGTGACAAAGAGTGTACAACCTATACCTCTTTACAAGAGATAGCTTTTTGAGATCCCACCTACTTCTAAGAGAAAAGAAATTAGAATAGGGTTCCTCTTCTAGGGATAAAGAGTATTTCCCCACGTAAACTCCCCATCGCATAGAAGATGAAATATCCTTAAGGGAACAACTAAAACAAATGGGAGGGGAGAATGACATTATGATCACTACAACAGATATAGAGGAAGGAATCTTGGAGGAGCCCCTTGTGCCAACATTAGCCCTCATTGTGGGAGATTTTAGAGGAAAAGAGATTGATCCTATAGTGGAAGAGGCATCTAAGAGGTTCTTATATGATGAAATTTTTGTTAAATCAAGAGCATTCACTCATTTTTTTTTGGAGAAGAAACATTAAAAATTTTGAGCCAAAATGCAAAATGATTAAAACAGAGCAACCTAATAGGCAAGACTTTGAAATTGAGGAACATGTCAAAGTTAACCTTATAGAAGAATTGGCACAAATAACCCCTAAAATGGATAGGCAGCTAATGAAGGATTCAAGAGTTTTGATATTACCTGAGTGGGACATTGCCAATGCAATGATTTTTGACACTATAAGGAAGGCAAAAGACACCTACTTTAAGACTGAGGAAGAAGACTTACAAGCCCATAAGGGTTTAAAATATACTGATGGCCATCAAGACTTAGTAATATGGTCCATTTTTTAAAAAAAGATAAAGCTAGAATGCAAGAGGTTTTAGATTATGAGCATATAGACAGTCTTATGGTCTACAAGGTAGATGAGGTAGGAAGTGACAGAGTTGCTAGGATGACCAAAGAAATAGAAGATTTTGGAGTAATAATTGCTGCCAAAGATAAGAAAAAATTCTTAGAATTGAATAATTAATTTGAGAGGATGTTAGAGGCATATGCAAAAAGAGGGAGGAGAATACATTGAATGGAAGGTATGATTTCTCAAATGGAGAAACAATTGGGCAAAAGAAAAGTAGGTGAAGGCTCTAGTCAACCAAGGATTACCTATCATCCTCATCCTCCTATTGCATCTTTCAACACAACTTCGATTATAGAAATGCCAAATACCCCATAGAAACCCCAAATATATACAACTGAGGAGCTTGAAGAAGAAAAGACTAAATTATGCTCAATGCATGTGGAATTGGGTGTTCAATATGAAAACAAGCTACAATATACAATTATGTATCTAGTGGATAGGGTAGGCTAGCCTACATTTTATTTTCAATTGTCAAAATTAATAGATGTGCATAATGAACTAACAAATAATGAGGCTACTCTTATGCCAATTATGAAGAAATGGATCAGTAAGGACACTGATGTCACTATTTTATTTTGTTCAGTTATTAGTCTTCCTTGTGAGCTAGTAGAGAAAACTTTTGATTTAACTAAGAGCCTCTCTGATTTTGACAATAAGAGGAACATGCTACAAAGGAGAATTAGCGATTATTTTTCAAAGTACCTTAGTGAAAATTTTGGTCTTTTTCCTCATGCATTGAAAGGCATAAGCAAATTGAAAGATAAAGAAGAATGGGCAAAAGAATTAGATGATTTGATGAGTATTAGACTCAATAAGGTCATAAATGAAAAAGATCACATATGGTTTGCCAAGACGACTGAGGAAATTGTGAAGGTACAAATATTCTTTGATTCTTTTAAAAAGGATTTTGTTGAGATAGAAAAAATAGTAGAGGATATCTTGTAGAAGTAGCAAGAAATCTTGAATTTCAACTAGCCAAATGATAAACTTTTCAACAAGTGGATGGCAGAATATGCTCAAACGAGTCAGTTGTTACTAGAAGAATATGAAGAAAGTGATACTGACCAGGATGAAGTATAAATAATAGATGCCCCTATTCAAATAGATGAAAGGATAGAGGAGCAACTAACTGAAAAAATAGATATGATAATGCAAACTGATGACCTAACAAAAGAATTTCCAGTTGTAACTATGGACATGATAGTTCAATCTGATGACTTGGAGGGAGAGCAATTAGTTGCAATCAATTTTCAAATATTTGAACCTAATACATCAAGTGTAAATCAAATGGTCCCATAGTTAGAAGGGAAACAACTACTAATAGACCAATCATCAAGTGAAGCCTCTCAACAGTAAAAGGTTACAACAAAAATGGCCCCACCACCAGAAGATCAATAACAAAGAATTTTTTTTGCAGAGTGCAAACGAACACTATTGTTTTGTCTTATTGTGACAATGACATCTTTTTCCACTTGTGTAAATCTTTTTTGCTAAGGACAACTATCCTTTTCCCTCTTAGCTTGTAGATTGTTGATCTCATGCTATATAAATGAGATCCCAAGGATAGAGGAAGGGTATGAAAGTTATGTAATTTTTAGTATTATGGTAGTCTTGCATTTAGTCCAGTTATTCTTGATCTCAATTTTGTGATGTATTCATTTGCATATCTGAGAATGCAAGTGAACATTCAGTGATAAGCTATCATGTTTTGAAGTATTTCTGAGTTTGTATTAGTATTGTATGATTTTCAAGGAGAATTAATGCAAAAAGTGAATTCTACCACACCTTTTTCTCTAAATTTTGTCTCTATTATTATGTGTTGATTGTTTTGAGATTGTATGAGCAAGGTTTATGCAATTTAATACAACTAGGATAGGTTGTATATCAAATTTTTGTTGCTTTTAATTTAAGGAATTAAGTAAATGCTTCAATAAATTGATAGGGTTTCTAGTTATATAAGAAGGATATTCATAAGAATTTGATTTAGGGTTAATTACTAATATAATTGATTGTAAGGCAATTAATTAGGTTAAAATTTATTGGGTAGACTCTAAAAGCCAATGGATAGGGAATTGATCATTTATTAGTTGCATGTTGAAAAGTTCATTGAGTTTCATGAAGCAAAACTTTAAAATTCAATCAATTTTTACTTTATTGTATGAAGAATTTAAACTGTTGGTCAGCACTAGTTAGTTGTTGTAACCAAGAATTATCTATAAAAGTAAGAAGAATTGTGACCATTATATGTTGTAAGGGATAAATATGAAGAAAAAATATTAGTGAATGAGTGTAGTGTGAAGAAACTGTCAAGTATCAATCCTTTTATCCCTAAGGTGTACCTACCTAAACCTTGTAGAGCTTAAAGATTAGAGAATCCCTTAAATTCTATTAAAGTTGGATCCAGGTCTGAAGATTTCTTAGTTGAGTATAAGAGGTAGCTAACCCTTAGATGAAGTTGTGTCCTCAGTACCCTGGTATTAGGTATTTGTTTCCTAGTAGTTTTAAAACGCCAACACGTTGTAGGTCTAAAGTGTCTATTAGGACAAGCATGAATGCTTTAAACACTTTAGACTAACAAATTATACCGACAAGCATAAATCAAGTAAACATGCCTCATGCCCCCAGTCTTCTAGTCCATGACATCCTTGAAAGACTATTAGAGAGGGAACACTTAGCAATGAAATTGTCATAAACAACACATAAAGAAGGTAAAGTTCATCATAGCTCGATGAGTTTTACTATTTAAGTGTGTGTGTGTGTGTGTGTGTGTGTGTGTGTGTGAATGTCACATGGTCATTTCTTTAAGATTTGATTCTAATAGTGAGAAATAGTATGGCATCTTAAAATGTAGGTAAGGTATTCAAAAAGTGTTGAGAAACACTCAATGTCAAGGGGAAGTGTTGAAAAACACTTTTTGCATTAGTTTCCAAAGAAACCCTAATGCATAAGGAGAATCGGATAAGGTAAGTAGTTATGCCCCCAAGATGAGGACAAAGAGACAATTCCAAGCTAGGAAATGTGTTCTAGAGTGAATGAGTGAGACTGATAGACATAGGTGCAAGGGTCTCAAGTAGCGCCTATTTCCAGGTTTTCACCACTTGATAGATTTTTTCAGGAATTTTTTCAACTTTTTGTTGTATTTTTTGAATTTTTTTTTTTTTTTGGTGATACATCAAAGGGCCTATTGCTAGGTTTTCACTAAGATGGTCATTTTTCAGGACATTTTCTGATTTTTAGGATTTTTTTCAGCATCATATATGATTTTTTAAAAAAAAAATTAGAATGATTTAGAGATTACTTGCTCTCAAGAAAGATCATGTCAATTCAATGTCTAGCAAGGTGTATAATATGATGGAGTAGAAAGTTGGTGGATAATCAAAGATGGATGAGTATGAAGCAAGTGAAAGTGATCCTCAAGGACTGACTCCTCAAGAGTACCCAAGCTTGGAAAAGGGGTAAAATAGCCAAATGAAGCATGTTTTGGATAAGAAATGGAAGCATTGAGCAATATATCATGTAGGATAAGAAGTTGAAGCCAATAAGTGACATAGCATATGGGATAAGCAATGAAGCCAATAAGCGAGATAGCATGAAATCATGTAATCCAAAAGAGTAGGCATGTCAAGAGGCTTATGAGAATCATGTTTTTCAAGACCAAGGGTCAACTAGATAGGATAGTGATGGGATAGAGCAATAAAAATAAAGCTAGATGTCAAAGCTATGAGTGAATGAACAAGCACAATAGGGAAGCTAATTGTTGGGATAGCCAATACGCAAGGAGAGCTTAACATTATCAAGATCAAAGAGGAAGAGGGAATACATGGATGATGGAAGAATTAAGCATGATATTTGTTTGCCAGGTTTTCATCATGGTACTTGCCCAAGATGCCACAAGAAGTGGTTTTCACCATAGGAAAAATTCATTTCTCTTTACTTTTTCTACCAGGGTGCCACAAGAAGTGTTTTTCACCAAGGCATTTTTTTTCTTTAATTTTTAGAAAGAGCTCAAGTTCTTTGAATTTAGATAGTGCTCCTATAGGAAAGATAATTTATGATAAGACAAGACCATAGAAAGGTATGCTCAAAGATGTTGATAGAGTAATGAAAGAGAAATGGTAGTAGGATAAGTATATGGAGGATAAGAGCTCATGTCTTGAAAGGATTGTAGGAGTATGGACAATATGTAAGTGTAGGCTTGAAAATATTGTATAAGGGTAAGCGATAAAGTTGGCAAGATCAACATTAACACACACCTTGAAGGGTGGTGGAATGGTGGAGGAATCGTGAAGGAAATAGATTGAGATTTAGATGTATGAGGTAGAAAAGCAATTTTGTTAAAAGATGGAGTGGAATGCTTTGTAAGATTTTTATGAAGATGTTTGGAAGAAGATGGAGTGGAAGCCTTTGGAAGCTTGAATGTCAACTTTGATTTATTTTCAATGTTCAAGTCTTTCAAGAGAGACTTGGGAATCCATATAGCATTAGATTTTTATTTTTCTTTGGATTCTTTAAAGTGTATTTCTTCAATGATGGATTTAGGAACCCATATTTTCTTTGTTTTAGCTCTTTGGGTAGTAGATCCTTGCGGTCTCTTGAATGTTTTATCTTTATTAGCATTCACATGTCCATTAGATGAGACATAGTGATCTTTATTTGTAATTATATTATTGTGTTTATTCTTAAGTTGATCATCCAAAGTGCTTCCAAAAGACTTGGGATTTGTGGATGAATGAGGCTTATATGGAGGGCTTAGATGGATAGATGAATGAAGATTTCTCAAGGATGAGTGTCCTTGTTGATCTTTAGATATGATGGGAGAGCTAGGAGTGGAAAATGTAGGAGATGAAGGAACATAAGGTCCCAATATAGATGGAAGATTTGAAGGCTTTAGCTTTGATGGATAAGGACCAAGGATAGATTTAAAAGATGCAAAATGATAGTGAGTAGGAATATCAACATCTTTAGAGTGAGAAATATGAACAAGGCCATCAATAGACTCATGAGTAGCTTTAACAGGATCAACACCTTTGATAGGAGCATTTGAAGCTTGAGCACAATTTTGAAGTGGATGCACTTTGATCTTCACAAGTAGCTTTGGATAGCATAGGAAGAGAAATTTTATAATAATTTTTAGTAAGCTCAATGGAAATAGTGGAAGTGATGTCTTCATCATACTTAAGAGGTAGATAAGACATAGGATATGGAGGGGGAAAATCTTGGAAGAGATGAAAGGGTGCTTGATCTTGATCTTTCTTAGCATTTATAGATTTGTTTTTTTGAGAGTCATCTTGACATGGAGCCACTTATAATAGGTATAGTAGACATAACATCACATGAAATTCAAGGACCTTTAGCCTTAGTAGCATTGAAATTTTTTTCAGCCAAGTGAAAATTATCTTGAGTTTCTTTTAGAGGTAGCCCTTGAGGATATGCATGGTGTACATGAAAAGCATTAGGTTATTTATTTGATGGAGGCATGTTAGAAAGATTTGAAGTTTTGAGAGATGTGTGATTGTTAAAAGAAGTGGAGGTGTCAAGGAGACCACTACTAGACATAGGTTCATAAACATGATCTTTCTCAAGAGAAGTATCCTCATCACATGAGTCATTGGGGGTATCAATAATCCCATTATCTATAAGATCTTGGACTTTATGTTTCAACTCAATGCAATCTGAAATATATGCTCATTATGTCGATGATAAGAACAATAGATATCCAAGAATGGGTTTCCATATTAGCTAGACTTAGGCAATGTGATGAGCTTAGTTCCAAGAAGTGCTTGCAAGATGTCATCATAAGAATAATCCAAGGGAGTAAAATTCCTATCAAAATTATGCCTAGGATATTCTTTTTGTTTCTTAAGTGCATAGAATGCATCCATGTCTTCATCATTGTCATGTTCAAAGATAGGTTCATCATGAAAGCTTGACATAGGCTCAAAGGAGGTATCACTTGCTTATTCTCTAAAGAAGTCTTTAGATTTAGAAGGTGAAGACATTTGATGCCTTGGGGTAGAATATGTAGGTCTTAAAGAAGAAGATGACCCATGTGTATGTAAAGGTCTTAAAGGAGATTCATTTAAGAATGCAATCTTCTCCTCTAACCTTTTCTCAAGTTTAAACTTCATTTGTATCATACACTTAGAGAGATGAAGGTAAGAAAGATCATTTGTCTCTTCTAGTTCTTTGTATTGAGAGTATAGATCTTGAAACTCTTTGGTGGCATGGAGGATATCATGTTCATCTAAGTTTGGTTGAGGTTTGGTAGCACAAAGTTTGAGTGCCATAATGGTATATAGATAATCAAGCATGAAGGAGACTATAGGAAGCTAATAAGGTGACACAAAATAACTTGGTGTCTAAACTAGAGAGTTAAAGTGTTAACTTGCCGAAATAGTAAAGATAGAGTAAAGTAACTTGTCAAGAAATTGTCCAAGAAACTTATGAGAATAGTGACTCAAGTCAAGAGCTAGACAAGAAGCCAAATAGCCAAATAGATAGACTTAGCAGGGTGACAATTGAACAACTTTCCCAACCCAAGAGTGTAGTTAAGAAATCAAGGTAACCATTTCAACAAAAAGATAACTAGCAAGTGGACATAGACCATGATGATAGAAAGACCAAGAGCACTAAGACCAAAGAGTCACTTTAAAAATGTTCAAACATTAGAAACATAGAAAATAAATTTCAAATGATGAGACTCCCCTTAGCAAGAAACACAAGAAAAATTTTGTACTTGATGTTTTGACTTGGTTGACAAAGTTTTGACAATAGTTGATACCATAGCAAGCTTGATGTTCGAAAGCAATTTTTTTCCAAGCAAGATAGTGACACATGGAGTAGTCTTAAAAAAATCAAGCAAGGGAAAAATCAACCTTGCATGATACAGGAATATGTGGGGTCTCAAAAGAAAGCCCTAGAACTATCGTCATGTGTATGTTCAAAAGATTTCCACGGGTCTAGCACATTCAAGAACACATCAAGAAATATCTACCTAAAGGACACGGTTCATCACTCAAAAAATTATCCCAGACTAAGTGCTCCTTCACCTCACACCAAGTGGTTGCCCACAAGAAATATTTGCTTTGTTATGGAAATGTTATAAGCATAACCAAGGGAACACAGATGGTGAGTGTAAAATCTTGGGGTGATTCGGGTAATCCACTAGGGCTGATCCTTGTACCAAGATATTAAGAGGTAAAATAAGGTGGCCTCTAATCCTAAGGTATCTAGTAAGGGATTCCATTCATAGCACTCATCTTGCTCCTGATATAGGACACCTTATCATATGATAAGTAACGGACATTGCAGCCACAAGAGTACCTTAAGCATTCTTATCTAGTAATTTCCTCATGGTCCCAATCCCACAAGTAATCTCACTACATGAATAAAAGTACTATGTCTACCAATGTTTTGTGTTCCTAATAGCCTTGAGTTTATAGTGTGTTGGAATAGTCGGGTTCTCTTGTCCCCACTTGGGTCATTCCTCTTGATTGCTCAAGAGCAAGCTCACTAAAGGATTCTAGACTAAATAGATTGGATCCACTCTTGAGAGTCAAGATTTTTGATTCACCACAAGGATGAAGAGAATACTCTCCTATCTCAAATTTTTCCCCCAAACATGTCAAACAAGTGCAATTAATCCTCTTACTTTTGGAATCTAAAGGTGGGTTAAGATTTATGATTCATCACAAGGGTAAAGAGAATAGTTTGCTACCACCAAAAGACCATAATCACAAGTCTTATGTGCTTATGAAAATTAAAAATTAGAAGGATTTTTGAACAAAAAATAAAGGAAACATAAGCACTTGTTTGTTTTTGTGCTTTTAGGCTGCCCTGTAAACAAGAATTAGTAACCTCTTAGCATTGAGTCTTTGACATGCGTTCTTTTTACCAATGAAATGAGAAAATCCATACAAAATATCCAAGGTTAGGGGAAAATAACCAAGACCTGCAACACAAAGTGGTTAGTTTCCTCAAAATTCCAAGTTATCTTTCAACCAAGTGTATGCAAAGAAAGTGCAAGATAATCACAAATGCTCTCATTTTTACTCTTTATTTTTGACCTAGTTAACTAGATTGGACTTGTTTGCTATGATTTTAGATCCAAAAATAAAAATGAAAAGAAGAGACCCTGACCATAAACCAAAGATATTCCCAAAAATGTAAGAAATTCAAAATTTTCCCTTCATTTGTGCCCTAGGGACCCATTTTGTCAAAATGGACTAGATTTATCAAATCATGTTATTTATCCTTGATATGACCTTTAAATTCAAAATAGAAAGAAAAAACCCCCTGTAGAATTTAAAGACCTTTCTAAAAATGTAGATTTTTCCAAAAACTTCTCTGATTTGCAACTAGAAACATTTTTTTATGAAAAACAAAGAAAAACTCATAACAATCGTAACTCAACTCAAAACAATTTGAAAATTTTATTGAGACATTTAGGATGCATCCCCAACTTGCCAAAAAAATTCATATCCAAACTCAAAGTGGTTTGGAAGATATACTCAAATCTTTGAAAACCTAGGGTTATAGCCTTCAAACCAATCTGCACAAGGGTTAGCCTTAAAAACCAAAGTGAGAAACCTACATAACCACTTGATTAGATCCAAGAAGCTACTATAAAAAATCAGAAATGATAATGTAACCAAAATACAAGAAATAAAATGGAGCTAGAAACTTGGTTCTAGCCCCATGGTGGGTGCCAAAAATGTGTGTGAAAAATGCAGACACACTTCTATAAACCATTATTCTTGAGAATACCCATGAAAGAGGGCATCTCAAGAGGCAGCTTATAACTCTATATCTATGATGTGCAAGGGCTATAAGATGGTGCCTCTAAAATGAAACCAAACTATGCAACCCTTGCAAGGTGCACCATAGAATGAGAGATTCAAAGAGTAGAGGCAAGAGTGCCAATATCTAAGAATCTAGAATAAAATGCAATGCTAATTGTAGCTATTCAAAATGAAATGCAAGCTAACAAATAGAACTAAGCTAAAGTGAAAAGGAAACCAAGCTAAAAGGTATAACTTAATGTAAGTCAAATGAGAGCTAAGCTAAAATGCAAAAATGTAAGAATGCTCCAAGTCTCCAAAATCACCAAGAAAATATATAACATAATAATAGAATGAGAGACCAAGATTTTTGAATGAGGAGAGAGCCATCCCTTTTAACTAAAAATGGACAATAGAGATTAAGAGGCATAATTAAGGGACGAGAAAGCATCTTGAGTGACCCATGTACACAAGCATCTCCACCAATCGTGATGAAGAGTTGACTTTTAAGAAGGTTTCAAATGCACCGAGGAGAATTAAAGTTATTTTTAAAATAGAAAATTCCTCCCACCTAGAAAATTGTGCATTCCTATGTAGACAAAAATGCCTTTTCTTTTATTTATAAAATAGGAATAATACTTTATGTTTGTACAACTTAGGATAAGTGGGAAGTGGGGGTTTTTATTTAATTAAAATGGAGCATTTTCTTTTAATTAAATAAGAGACTTGGGATAAAGTGGTTAGACCATGGGTTATAATCAAATAAATAGATTTTTGGAGATTTGATCAAGGATAAGCATTAGATAAATTATGCAAAAATTCTAGAAAGGGGCTCATAGTCCAGATGACCATTTTTGGGTGATTAGATTTGCCCCTCTTTGACTAATGTGTGATCAGTTTGGGAACACATTAAATCAAAGAATGAAGAAACCAAGATGATAACAATTGAAGACTTTACTTTCTAACAATTGGTATCAAAGCATCAGGTCCTTGAAGGAAAAGATTAACAACTCAAGGATATCAATGGTGTGTCATTTCAAAAAAGGAAGTCCTAAGTTTGATGGAGTAAACTATGACAACTAGAAAGAGAAGATGAAGACACATATACTATGCATGGGTCTAGGATATTGGCTGATCAAAAAGAATGGAAAGACCATAGTTGATACAAGGATGTGTTGAATTGCTAGGGCTAGAGGCACACCTAGCTTACCAGCCACCTCATTGTGTAAACACAATGGAAGCTATAAATATAGATTACAACACCAAGGAGAGGAAGAACAACAAATATTTATAGATTCATCAAGTTATCAACATACATGCCCAACTATAAGGCCTTTTGGGTTATGACTAAATACAAAATACAATCTTAAAATCCATGATCTATCTCTAAACTTGCTCCTCTAAGAACATCTACTCTAAACTTTCTAAGTGATACCTAACCTAAACCCAAACATCCCTATTTATTCTTGCCAAAATGGCTTATAGAAGATTGTAGATCATTACATATTAAAAATCTTGATCTCAAAATAGTCTACACACATCCCAAGACAAGATCCCTACATTAAATTCATGATCCAAACTAAATACATAGTCAGCTCAAACTAAGAACCAATCATAGACAAACTCCGTCAAAGAAGGAATTGAGCATCAAATAACATCAATTTCACTTAGCGCATGAAGGAATGCTCGACCAACACTGGAAAACTCAACACATACAAGAATGCTTGGCCAACATTGAACAAATAAGTACATACATGAACTTAGAAATGATTGTAGCTCGACAACCATTGGAACTCAACATTAATTGGTAGAATGAACAAATATGAGTATGACAACAAGAAAACCCAAGATGCTCCTGCATTAGACAACTGGGGTTGAAAGAAATGATTCTCCTAAATCATTGAGATGTAGCAACCTAAGCTAAATCCAACTCAAATTGAGAAATCCATAGCATCTTCAACTAGTTTGTTCTTTCACTTCACCAATTATTCATAGTAATCCTTTCCTCTTGTGCTATTACCAATCATTTGATCCAATGTCTATTCAACCTCTTCGAGCTACTTCTTAGGATAATCATATGGTACACCAACTTCAACATCTAACTCATGATACTTATGCAAATCAGCAATATTGAATATAGGAGATATATCCATGTCACCAAAAAACTTAGCTTCATAAGCCTTACTGGGTACCTATTTGAGAGCAAGTATCTAATTTGAAAATGGGTACCCAATTTCATAATAGGTACCCGATCTATGTGCCCAAATCATGGTGCCAAATTCAAATGTAAAGGGAGTGGGGACCAATTTTTAGGTTGTATCAAGTCCTAGCATAATATAGTTATTGTATAATTGGGGGGGGGGCAATTATTATATATAGTTACTAAAATTTATTATATAGTATTGAATTATTATTATTATTTACTATATAATTATTTTATATATAGTTATTACTTATTATATATTATTATATTATTATATCATTTATATTATATATTAGTAACCTACATTAATAAACTATATGATGATGTGTGTTCCTAGGGGTCCCCCTAGGGTCATACATGTGTTCCAATGAGTCCAAATGGGTCATGCGATACTATATGACCCCTTTCAACCCATTCTATGACAACATGTCTTCCTAGGGGTTATAGGATGCCTAGGGATATATATCTTGTGTTTCAATGGGTAGAAAGGGGTTATAGAGTATCTTATGATCCCTTTCGACCTATAACATGATAACTTATGTTTCTAGAGGTCCTAGGACCCTTACAAACATATATGATGTGCTCAAATGGATCAAAAGGGATCATAGAGTATCCTATGACTCTTTTGACCCATTACATGACAACATACATTCCTAGGGGTCATAGGACCCCTAGGAACATATGTTGTCATGTAATGGGCCAAAAGAGGTCATATGGTATCTAATGACCCCTTTTGACCCATTGGAACACAACATGTATGCCCCTAGGGTCTTAGGACCCCTAGGAACATATGTTATCATGTAATGGGTCAAACTTCAACCTATTAGAACACAACACACATGATGATAAGGGTCCTAGGACTCCTAAGAACATATTTTCTCATGTAATGTGTTGAAAGGGGTCAAAGGATACCCTATGACCCCTTTCTACCCTTTGGAATATAAGAGGTATGTTCCTAGGGGTCCTAGGAACCCTAGGAACATATGTTTTCATATAATGGGTCCAAAGGGGTCTTAGGATACTTTTTGACCCCTTTCTACCCATTGGAACATAATATGTATGTCCCTAGGGGGCCTAGGACCCCTAGGAACATAACTTGTCATGTATTTGACTGAAATAGGTTATACGTTATCCTATGACCCCTTTCACCTTATTTCAACACATGTTTGTCTCTAGGGGTCTTAGGACCCACAAGAACATATTTCATCATGTAATGGGTCAAAAGGGGTAATAGGATATCCTTTAACCCCATTCGACCCATTAGAACACAACATGTATGTCCCTAGGGGTCCTAGAAACCCTATGAACATATTTTGTCATGTAATAGGTTCAAATGTATCATGGCATGCCCTATGACCCCTTTTTACTAATTCAAAGACAACATACATGTCCTTAGGGGAACATATGTTGTGTATAATGGGTCAAAAGGGGTCATAGAGTATCCTATGACACCTTTTGACCCATTACAACACATCATGTATGTCCCTAGGGGTCCTAGGTCCCCTAGGGACATACATCATGTATTCAATGGGTCAAAAGGGGTCATAAGGTTCCCTATGACCCCTTTTGACCCATTAAATGATAACATATATTCATAGTGATCCTAGAACCCCTAGGAAAATATATCATGTGTTCAAATGAGTCATAAGGGCACATAGTGTACCCCATAAGCCCTTCCAATACATTATATGACAACATATGTTCCTAGGGGTTCTAGGACCCCCAGGGAAATGAATCATGTGTCTAAATGGGTTGAAAGGGGTCATAGGATAACCTATGAGCCATTTTGATCCATTAAATGATAACATATGTTCCTAAGTGTTCGAATAAGTCAAAAGGGGTCATAGAGTACCCTAAGACCCCTTTCGACATATTTCATGACAAAATATGTCTTTTGGGATCCTAGGACCCCTAGGGACCTATTTTATTTACTTGAATGAGTCGAAAGGTGTTATACAATAACCTATGACCCCTTTTAGCACATTTCATGATAGCATATGTCCTAAGGACCTATCTCATTTGTTCAAATGGGTCAAATGCATTTCATTATAACATATGTCCCTAGAGGTCCTAGGTCCCCTAAGGTCTTAAAAGGTTTCTAATGAACTTTTCAATTCAAATGAAATATGTTTTTAAAGCAATATCAAAATCAATTTTGATCAGTCATGCTAAGTAAACATGAATATGAAAATGAGGAAGTTGAATTAATAAGCTATGTTTGGATTTAGTTATTAATAACAAAATTGCACAAACATCTTATATTAGGTATGAATAAAATTGAAAAAATGAAATGGGATGCAAATTCAAATGTATTTGAATGATAAAAATTTGATTACACTTGCAAAAGTTATATCGTGAAAAGAAGTCTGCATAAGGTTTAATAACGATGGTTTGGAGATGTGAATATTTTAAAGACATGAGGTAAAAATAAGGAATCAATTTATTTCTTCAGAATGAGGATTGTTGAATTTAGATGGTGAGAAGTTTGTGTAAGTTATGTGAGAGGAATGGTACTTGCATAGTAAGGTGTAATGGTCTGATGTTCTTGTTTGTACATGATCATAAAAAATCTTGTTACATTTGTTACTTCTTTAAATACATTTTCATTGATGTTATTTTTAGTACTTGCATAAAAAATTATAAATTAGTTGGATTGTGAAAGCATGTTGCTCTAAAGAATGGGTGACTTATTAAGATTTTGATCATATTAATTATTGATTATGGTTGAATTGTGGACACAAGTTTCAAATTCTGATGATTGACTCAAAGTTGAATTTGTAAGAAAAGTGTTTGCAAATTTGAGTATGATAGGAAGTGATTAGTGATGGGAAGTTTTTCTTTAAAGGAAAAAGTGGACTTAGCCACTGAATTATTTTATAATTTTTTTATGAAGTTGGCAAACTAACTTGTGAATAAAATGTAAATTTGGCATTGTTGGTGATTGAAAATTTTTCTACAAGGAACTATGGTTATTGCATGAGCCTTGAATATGACAATGAAATTTGTTTTAATTGTGTTGAAACCAATGTTTTGTATTTAAACTATAAGATGAATGAGTGTTCATCTAAATGTACAAGAATAAAAGGGATATAAGATCTATCGCTAAATCCAAATTCCCAAAGGAGAGATCCAAATTGATCAACCAAAAAGGTCAATTCACAAAAGAGTCAACCTTTGGAGAATATGAATAGAGAAGAGAACCTTATATCTTGTTATAGAAAGTATGTATTTAAATATTAATTGAATTGAAAACAAATACTAACCTTAAAGTAGGGTAGTTCTAGAAAATGTTGTTTTCTTATGTCCATGTACAATTTTGGGAAATTCTGCAATCAAATCTAGAGTAGAAATGCAGAAACAGAGAGAACCCAAAAACCTTTTGTCTTTCTAAAGCAAGTTGACCTTGACCCAAAGTCAGGGTAAGATCTTACCCCTTTATTTTTTACCTTCATCTGCACTACTCTGACAAAAATTATGTTTGCGGATCCTAAAAGTTTGTCGAAAAGGGTACTCAAATCTACACTGATATTCACTGTCACGCACCTACTCCTACAAGAAAAAATATTTTCTTATTAGATGACGGGTTTACCTTAATCAAACCCTAGTTTGTAATTAACCTTTAAAAATGGAATTGAAATTGAAATATAGATAAACAACGTAAATGGAACTATTCACCTTGCTTATGTTGAAATCATTGTGTAGGATTTGAATCCTTGAATCCACAAGTATGGATTCTCCAAATGGATGTAGAATTGAATGTAGGATGTCTCAAATGAATTTCATTAGATCTTCAACACTAATCTCGAATGGATCATGGAATAGAGAGAGGCTTAAATGAATGTGGATGTTAGAATCTTCAACAAGAGGGATCCAAAGAGATTAAATCTTTCAATAGCTATCAATGGATCTCCTTGAAGAACTAAATGCCTGAATGCTTGATACTTGAATACTTGAATGCTTTCCTTCTCCTTTCTTTCTCGATCACTTTATTGCACTTATGCTCAAATTAAATGGAAGATGGATGCTTGATCATGAAAAATATGTATCTCTAGATTGTAAAAATGAGAGAGAAACGCTTCCTTTTATACTAATCTAGGACACAAACATCTAGATAGGCTGACATAGGAGAATTCAATTCTAATTAAGCCTGAACCCCTAGAAATGGACCTAAATTAAATACAATTTAAGAGTTACCATTTTGAAATTTGAAACAACTGATCCAGAAGCGAAAAATGAAACTTTCTAAAGCCTGATATCTTGAAACCTCTAGAACTTAAAATTTGGACCTAGGGTCAGGCTCAAGGTCAAATATGACCAAGATTGGGGTCAAGGTCATCCTTGACCTAGGATAAAGTTAAGGTCGAGCTTGACCTAGAAGATCATCCTTGACCCATAAGGTCAAAGATATTAGATCTTTAGAATTGGTTGCCAGAAAAGGGCTAGAAACAAGGGAGAGAGAAGCAAAATAGGGGGAAAAAAGGCCAGATCTAGTCAAATACCCACCTGAGGCACTTGACATGACCCTAGACCACCTATTCAGAGGGCTAAACTAGTCCTAAATGGGAGTGCTTCCATTTTCTAATGATGCATTTAGCCCCCACTTTAGTAAGAGTATGGACTCAATGCAAACTCTTGGTAAAGGAGATTGTAATGAAAAGATAATATTATTGAAATCAAAGGGACAAAAGAAACTCTCAAGCCCCCAAGGACTCAAGTTTTCATCAACTCCAAGATCACAATAAGAGTGACATCTCTAGAAAAGAGAGAAAAGAGAGAGAGAGAGAGAGAGAGAGAGAGAGAGAGAGAGAGAGAGAGAGAGAGAGAGAGAGAGAGAGAGAGAGAGAGAGAGAGAGGTTACCTTGCCCAATGAGTTTTATGTCCCATTGTGAACCACACAAGGAAACAACACAACTGGAAGGATAGAATTGGGCTACCTAGTGAATGTGGCTACTCACTAGTCAGCCCATAAAAGATTCACCCTTAGGAATAGTCTATTCCATAAGAGTAAAACCAAAAGCAAAAGAGATCCAACCTTAAGGACACATTCAACCTTAAGGGATCAAAAAAAAATTGAAACTGAAGGGATCAAGATATCCTATAAAAATAAAAATCCATGCTTTAAGGATTAGTTGTTAGAAATATAGGAGTAATATAGAGGGGGGGTGAATCAGTTACCACTAAAATAAATCCCAAATCCCTTAGATGTCAAGAACAAAATTTAGACTAAGAAAACTGATTGTTGTTTTTACTTGGTAAGCACACAGAAAATGTCGTAACTTGGTAAATGTGGAGAGTGAATTACTTTAGCAGATCTTAAAGCATTAATAGCAATTAATTTGCAAGCATAAGAGAAATAACATGAACACATGAGACACTAGGATTTAACGTGGAAACCCAATATGGAAAAAAACACCAATGTAACTAGTTATTATTTTTCACTCTTCTAAAGTGAGCCCTATTAGGAGCCAACCTTGTTAAAGGTTACAAAACACACTATTAGGTGTGACCTTGTTAGAGGATTTAATCACCCTATCAGGAGTGGCCTTGCAAGAGTTCTTAAAAAAATTCAACAAAACTGTCACCTTGTTAGAGGATTTACAATTGGCTGTTAAAACAACTCTGTTAAGAGATTTTAGATCACTGCTACAATGGTTAGAGAGTAACAATGAAATGACTTAATTGTTATGCAATTGAATTATTGATTACAGATCTCTATTCTACTTCATACTTGATCCTTCCTGATCAAATAACACTTTTCTAATCCACAAGGATATTTGCTTATCCTTCAAGTTTGCTCTCACTCTTTTCTTCTCAATTCAATCAACACTTGCACACACTTGAAAATCACAACTTGACCTTATATTTATATAATCCAGATTGTCAAGTTGGCTCTATAAATTACAATCACCAATATTCATCATCATAGTTAGCTAGAAACAATACTTAAAATAATTAAGCTTCTCATGCCAAAACAACAAATTCCTTGATTAGTCAACCCTACTTGGTAAATATTGGTTCTGAGAGGATTTCGTGTGTTAACCAATAGAAGCTCAATTAACACTACAAACTTGTAAAAATCCATTGGTAACCAAGTGAACTTAGTTAGCACTAACTCTGTCCAACTTTCCTTTGTCAACCATGTGAACTCAATTGACACTACTTTCTACCATAATTTCCTTCGACACCCAAGTGAGCTCGGTAGACATTGCCTTTGTAGAGTAAACTTCAAGAATGCTTGATAGACAAGGAAAACTATCTTGCTGACCAAGTGAGCTCAATAAGCACTAACTGACAACTGATATGACATTTGTGTAATATCAAAGACAACACACAATTAGACAATTATATCCAACAATCTCCCTCTTTGGCATTGATGGCAACAACATGTCATAGCACAATGAAATTTGAGAACAAGACTTTCTTTGACAGAAAGTTTCTCCCTCTTATATTTTTCATAAAAACTTCTTCTTTCATGCAGTAATCTCCCTCTGTGAAGGAATTACATAACTTCTATGACAGTATACTTCTCCCTCAAAAAGATATAAACAAATTTCAGAAAGATATGATAGTAATCTTCTCCCTCTTTGACAACACATGCCAAATTAGTATGAATGTACCTTGAGTACTAATTCATATGAAATATTCTCTTGACTATGTTGCATCAACTGATTGATCTTCAACTTGGTTCTGGTTGATGCATCGCTAAAACTTCATTTAGTGAGCTTTAGATAGGGGAATGACCCCTAGCTTACCTCTTAGATACAGGAATGCATCCTTAGGTAATGGCTTTGTGAATATGTCTACAATTTGTTCTTTTGTATGGACATATTCTAATTTGATTTCTTTGTCCTGCACTAGTTCTCTGACATATTGATATTTTATAGCAATGTGCTTAGTTTTGGAATGCATCACTCGATTCTTTGATATGTTAATTGCACTGGTGTTATCACAAAACATGATAATTAGTTCTTTGATCTCAACCTTCATGCCTTCTAATAATTGTTTGAACCAAACAATGTTAGAACAATTTACTATTACTGTGACATACTCTACTTCTGCGACAGATTGGGATGTGCAATTTTGCTTCTTGCTTGTCCAAGATACCAACCTTTTACCAAGAAAGAATATTCCATCACTTGTGCTTTTTCTATCATCAAGATTTCCTACCCAATCAACATCAGTGAATACATTTAGGTCTAAGTTTCCTCCAAGTTTGAACCATAAACCATAGTCTTTAGTGCCTTTTAAATATCTCAAGATTCTTTTGATTGCCATCATGTGGTTTTCTCTAAGTTTTGTTGAGAATCTTGCCACTATCCCAACTGCTAAAGCAATGTCAGGTCTTGTACAAACTACATACTATAATTTTCCAATCATTAATCTGTATAAGGTCTGATCTACCTCTTTAGAATCATCATCTTTGATAAGCTTAAGTCCAGTACACATAGGGGTACCAACTAGTTTTGAATCTTCCATATCAAACTTCTTAAGTATCTCTTTAATATACGTAGATTGAGTAATGTAGATATCATTCTTGTTTTGTTGTATCTACAATCCAACAAAGAATTTTATCTCACCAAACATGGACATTTCAAACACTTTATTCATTTGTTCTAAAAATTCTTTGCATAGATCATCATTCCCTGTAAATAGAGTATCATCCACAAATATCTCTACCAATACAATCTTGTTATCTAGTCCTTTCTTGATATACAAACTATTGTTATCATTAGTTCTCTAAAAACTAAATTGTATAAGGTAGTTATGTATCCTTTCATACCATGCTTTAGGAGCTTGTTTCAAACCATACAATGCTTTGTGTAATTTACAGACCATTTCCTTTTTGTCTGGATCAAAAAAACCTTATGGTTGTTCAATGTAGACTTCTTCATCAAGAATTTCATTGAGAAATGTAGATTTAACATCCATCTAATAAACTTTGAATCCTCTATGAGCAGCATATGCAAGTAGGGTCCTAACACCTTCTAATCTTGCAACAAGAGCAAAAGACTCACTATAACAATTCCTTCTTCTTGAGAATAGCCTTTGCACACTAATCTAGCTTTGTTTCCTGGTACTTGTCCATCTCCATTCAGCTTATATCTGAATACCCATTTTGTTTGAATCACATTTTTTCCTTTAGGCCTAGGAACAAGGGCCCAAGTTTTGTTCTTCTCTATTTGTTATATTTCTTCATTCACAGCCTCAATCCAACTTTTATTTTCCAATGCATCTTTAACACTTCTAGGTTCAAAACCAACAAGTAAACATGTACCTTTCAATTTTCTTCTTGTCATAGTACCTTTTAATTTATCTCCAATAATCTAATTAGGTGCATGATGCCTTCTGACATACTTGGCCAATATAGGTTCTTTTCCTTTTGAATGAATTGCACTATCTTCATTTTAAATTTCAACTTCTGGCTCAAGTCATTCAGACTCAGTAGGCATTGGCTTAGTAGCTTCAGAATGTGACTCGGGTCCTTGTGACTTGGTTTGTACATCTTGCAACTCGGTAGCTGAGGAAGACTTGGGAGGTGAAGTCTCCTTATTGTTAGATGTGCCTGGCAATGTATTAGGTTTGAAGTAGACAAATCTTCTATAATCTTTCGGTTCCCTTTTGCTTTCTTCTTCATTTTTTTCTACAAACTCATCAATTCTCACATGTGCACTTTCTATGATTTTATGAATAGACAAATTCAAACATCTATATGCCTTACTTTTGCAAGAATATCCTAAGTATATACCTTCATCACCTTTCACATCAAATTTTCCTTTTCTAGATTCTTTCAAGATATAACATTTACTTTCAAATACTTTTAGGTAACTTACATTGGGTTTGTAGCCATACCATAATTCATAGGGAGTTTTATGTGAGTCCTTGAACTGAACTCGATTCAAAGTATGGACCACAGTGTTGATGGCCTCCTTCTAGTATTTGATAGCAACATTCTTTTCAATCATTAGAGTCCTTGCACAATCCATGATGGATCTGTTTCTTCTTTCAACTATTCCATTCTACTTAGGAGTACCAAGGGTTGATACCTATCTTTTAACTCCTCTTTCAATGCAAAAGTTATTGAATTCATTGGAGATGAATTCACCATCTCTATCTGATCTTAAGCATTTCAATCTTTTTCCTATTTCTTTTTCTACTCTTGCTAGATACCATTTGAATTTTTCAAATGCTTCTAACTTTTCTCCAAGATACATAACAGTCATCATTCTAAAATAATCATCAACAAAAAGAATAAAGATTTTTTCTCCACTATAACTTTCTATTCCAATGGGTCCACATAGGTTAGTATGTACAATTTCCAATACATCTTTAGATTGATAATTTTTGCTCTTAAAACTAGTCTTTCCCATTTTGCGAATCTGACAATTTTTGCATAAACCAACATCTGGTTTCTTCAAACTAAATATACCTTTTACTTTTTTGAATTTTCTTATCTTGACCATATTATCAAACTTTACATGACATAGTCTTCTGTGCCATACAATCTTATGTGCCATAACCAACTTTCTTCCATTTGAGCAATAAAACATGAGCAATCACCAAGATCAAGATAAAATAGGTTACCTCTTGTTTGTTTGCCTGATCTAATTAGATTCCCTTTGTCATCCAGCAGACTTGCCTTGCCATGCATGACTTTTACCTTGAATCCAATGTTGATTAGTTGTGCTACACTTAGCAAATTATGTTTCAATCCTTTAACCCAATAGGCGTTGTCACATACAAGTTCATTGGTTAATAAGATCCAGTCTTTCCCTTTTATGCAACAAGGTTCATTGTTTCTAAACCTTACACTACCTTCATCATAGTGTTCAAAGTGTTCAAACATTGTTTTGTCTCCAGTCATATGATGTGAATATCCACTATCTATGATCCATGTATCATGTTTACTAACATGAGAGATAAGTGCCATCTTATCTTCTTCTTCATTAGATTCATCTTTTACAGCAATGTGTACTATCTCATCTTCACTATTATCAGAATCCTTAGCCGTAAAACAACTCTTCTTACCTTTTTCCTTGTATGATTGGTGATTTTTGAAATCATTTTTGCTTTTGTACTTGTGACTCTTCTTCTCATCCTTGCTCTCTTTTTTGGGGCACCTAGCAACAATATGACCAATCTCTTCACATGAAAATTAGATTAAAGGAACTTTACCTTTGTACTTTCCTCTACCTCTAGAATATTTCTTTGCAAGTAAAGCTTCAACAAATTCAAGATCACTGTTAGAACTTTCCTCTTCACTTCCTAACTGAATGTCATTTATTTTCTTGCCTTTCTCTTTGAGTGAAATTTTAGCTTCAAATGAAAACTCAACATTTTTGGAAGCTGGAGCATAATTGTCAAAGTTGTCTGGCTCAAAGTTGTCAATCTTCCTACTAAGGCATCCAAACTTAATTTGTGATTTGAGTCACATCTCTTTTCTTGAATAATAGACACTCTAATTACATAGATAGGAAGCAATGTTCTAAGAACTTTACTTACAATAGTTTCTTCCTTGATTTCTCCTCTAGAAGCTTTGATTGCACTGAAACTAGCTTTGATTCTTTCCACATATTTGGAAACATTTTCATCTTCTCTCATTCTAATCTAATCAAACTATCCTCTAAGGCTTTCTGCTTTGGCTCTCCTTACATTGTCATCACCACCATAAATGTCCTTTAGCTTGTTCCACATATCAAAAGTAGTTTCACAGTTTTTTATCTCATCAAATTCATCATAGCTAAGAGTAGATGCAATATCAATCATCATGATGTTATGGTTCTTTTTCTCAGCAAGATCTCCAACAGATAATGTACCAGTAGGAGTTTTGTATTCTTCATCAAGGTATTTCAAGCTTGAATCACTAATGGTGGCTAGATGAAGTCTCATGAGTCCCTACCATGCTGAAAAGTTGTCTTTGTTTAGCTTTGGAATCTCTCTCTTGTAAGACGTCCTGATCTTTAGCTTAGGTCCTTGAAACCTTCCCTGCAAGGACCAAAAGCTTTGATACTAATTATTGGAAATATAGAAGGAGTAACTAAGAGGGGGGTAAATCAGTTACCAGTAAAATAAATCCCAAATCCCTTAGATGTTAACAACAAAATTTAGACTGAGAAAACTGATTGTTGTTATTACTCGGTAAACACATAGAAAATGTTGTAACTCTGTAAATGTAGAGTGTGAATTACTTTAGCAGATCTTAAAACATTAACAATAATTAATTTGCAAGCATAAGAGAAATAACATGAACACATGAGACACCAGGATTTAACATGGAAACCCAATATGGGAGAAACCACCAATGTAACTAGTTATTGTTTTTTACTCTTCTCAAGTGAGCCCTATTAGGAGCCAACCCCATTAAAGGTTACAAAACACACTATTAGGTGTGACCTTGTTAGAGGATTTAATCACCCTGTTAGGAGTGGCCTTGCAAGAGGTCTTAAAACAATTCAATGGAACTGTCGCCTTGTTAGAGGATTTACAACTGGCTGTTAAACCAACTATGTTAAGAGATTTTAGATCACTGCTACAATGGTTAGAGACTAATAATGAAATGACCTAATTGTGATGCAACTAAATTTCTGATTATAGATCTCTATTCTGCTTCATACTTTATCCTTCCTAATCAAATAACACTTTTTTGCTCCACAAGGATACTTGCTTATCCTTCAAGTTAGCTATCACTCTTTTCTTCTCAATTCAATCAACACTTGCACACACTTGAAAATCACAACTTGACCTTATATTTATAGCATCCAGATTGTCAAGTTGGCTCAATAAATTACAATCATCAATATTTATCATCATAGTCGGCTAGAAACAATACTTAAAATAATTAAGCTTCTCATGCCAAAACAACAAAATCCTTTATTAGTCAACCCTTCTCGGTAAATACTAGTTCTAAGAGGATTTTCTGTGTTAACCAAGAGAAGATCAGTTAACACTATGAACTTGCAAAAATCCTTTGCTAACCAAATGAACTTGGTTAGCACTAACTCTATCCAACTTTCCTTTGTTGACCATGTGAACTTGGTTGACACTACTTTCTACCATAATTTCCTTCGACGCCCGAGTGAGCTCAGTAGACACTGCCTTCACAAAGTAAACTTCAGGAACGTTCAATAGACAAGCAAAATTGTCTTGCTAACCAAGTGAGCTTGGTAAGCACTAACTGACAACTGATATAACATCTATGTAACATCAAAGACAACACACAATTAGACAATTGTATCGAACATTAGTTAGTAATCCATAAAGGGAAAGAAGTACCTTGAAAAATATATGTATATTGAAAGTATGTTTGTGCAATAAGTGAGCAAAGCATATGCCCCCACATTAAAGTCATCACCAACACTTTAACATGAGCATGGCTTGAATGGAAATATAAACAATTGTATTGATTATGTTTCCACTACGAGATGCCCCCAAATGAAGACAAATCAAGGGAAATACCACATAAACATACATAGAACATAGAAGGGACCTACCTTCTATGGGGTCAGTATGATCATAAGATTATATATATATATATATATATATATATATATATATATATATATACACACACACACACAAATGAATTGACATCATTCCCCAAAGAAGTAAAACTACAATCACAATGGAAGAAAGAACATGAAAGAGTTACGAAGAAGAATTTTTTTAGACCATGACATGGAGACCAAAAAGAATTAGTGCTACCAAGTTGCAGATCCAAGCTTATTACACAAGGAAAATTTTACGAATAAAAGCATAGGTACAACATAACATAGAACAACATATAGAAGAAAAATAGATACATATAGAGGAGTAGCACAACAAATTTGATTCCTTTGTCATCTTGCACCAACAAAGAAACAAGGGTCATAGAAAAGAATTAACAAAAATTTAGCAAATACATTATGGGAGAAGCATAGTATGACATACAGACACACAAAAGGCTACAATGAAGGATTAGCCAATCAAGTGCATCGTCTACTCTCCCCATCTCATTCTATATTATTTAGGGAAGGTGGGTAACTCGTAAGAGGGACTATATCAACACAGTAGGAATGATAACCAGTTCCAAACAAAGATCCTCGTGAGAATCATCATGTTCGATATTAGGTGTAATCATCAATTGTGATGAAATCATTTTAGGTAAATCAATGTCAATGTCAATAGTATCATATTCATCATATTCAATTCCATAAGAGTAAAACCAAAAGCAAAAGAGATCCAACCTTAAGGACACCTTCAACCCTAAGGGATCAAAAAAAAAATTAAAATTGGAGGGATCGAGATATCCTATAAATAAAAATCCATGCTTTAAGGATTGGTCACTAATCCATAAAGGGAGCGAAGTACCTTGAAAAATATGTGTATATTGAAAGTGTGTGTGTGCAATAAGTGAGTAGAGTGTATGCCCCCATGTTAAAGTCATTGCTAACACTTTAACAGGAGTAATGGCTTGAACGAAAAATATAAACAACTCCATTGATTATGTTTCCACTACGAGATGCCCCCAAATGAAGACAAATCAAGGGAAATGCCAACTTAAACATACATAGAACATAGAAGGGACCTACCATATATATATATATATATATATATATATATATATATATATATATATATATATATATATATATATATATATATATATATATATATATATATATATATATATATTATTGCAAATGAATTGACATCATTCTCCAAAGAAGTAAAACTACAATCATAATGGAGGAAAGAACATAAAAGAGTTATGAAGAAGAATCTTTTTAGATCATGACATGGAGACCAAAAATAATCGATGCTACCAAATCATAGATCCAAGCAGATTACACAAGGAAACTTTTATGAACAAAAGCATAGGTACAACATAACATAGAACAACATATAGAAGAAAAATAGATATATATAGAGGAGTAGCACAACAAATTTGATTCCTTTATCACCTTGCACCAATAGAGAAACAAAGGTCATAGAAAATAATCTAATAAAAATTTAGCAAATACATTATGGGAGAAGCACAGTATGACATACAAACACACAAAAGGCTACCATGAAGAACTTGCCAATCAAGTGCATCATCTACTCTTGCCATCTCATTCTATATTATTTAGGGAAGGTGGGTAACTTGCAAGAGGGACTATATCCAACACAGTAGGAGTGATAGCCAATTCCAAACAAGGATCCTCTTGAGAATCATCATGTTCGATACTAGGTGTAATCATCAATTGTGATGAAATAATTTTAGGTAAATCAATGTCAATGTCAATAGTCTCATATTCATCATATTCTATTCCATAAAAGTAAAACCAAAAGCAAAAGAGATCCAACTTTAAGGGATCAAAAAAAAAAATTGAAACTAGAGGGATCAAGATATCCTATAAAAATAAAATTCCATGCTTTAAGGATTACTCACTAATCCATAAAGGGAGAGAAGTACCTTGAAAAATATATGTATATTGAAAGTGTGTGTGTGCAATAAGTGAGTAGAGCATATGCCCCATGTTAAATTCATTGCTAAGACTTTAATAGAAGCAATGGCTTGAACAGAAATATAAACAACTCCATTGATTACATTTCCATTGCGAGATGCCCCCAAATGAAGACAAATCAAAGGAAATACCACATAAACATACATAGAACACATAAGGGACCTAACTTCTATGGGGTCAGTATGATCATAAGATTATATATATATATATATATATATATATATATATATATATATATGATATTATTGCAAATGAAGTGAAATCATTCCCCAAAGAAGTAAAACTAAAATTACAATGGAGGAAAGAACATAGAAGAGTTATGAAGAAGAATCTTTTTAGACCATGACATGGAGACCAAAAATAATTAGTGCTACCAAGTCACAGATCCAAGCAGATTATACAAGGAAACTTTTACAAACAAAAGCATAGGTACAACAAAGCATAGAACAACATATAGAAGAAAAATAGATACATATAGAGGAGTAGCACAAAAAATTTGATTCCTTTATCACCTTACACCAACAAAGAAACAAGGGTCATAGAAAAGAATCTAACAAAAAAATTAGCAAATATGTTATGGGAGAAGCACAGTATGACATACAAACACACAAAAGGCTACCATGAAGGACTAGCCAATCAAGCACATTGTCTACTCTACCCATCTCATTCTATATTATTTAGGGAAGGTGGGTAACTCGCAAGAGGGACTATATCCAACACAGTAGGAATGATAACCAATTCCAAACAAGGATCCTCTTGAGAATTATCATGTTCGATACTAGGTGTGATGATCAATTGTGATGAAAGCATTTTAGGTAAATCAATGTCAATGTCAATAGTCTCATATTCATCATTAACATCATCGGCATCATCAAGAGCATATTCTTCATATAGATTAATCAAAATAGGATCTAAGATATGAATAGAATCATCATAATCTTGCATCTAAACTTCATTATTAGCATTAACTTCTTCTAACACATCATGTATAGATTGATCAAAAGAAGACAAAGAACTTTGAATAACATAAGTATGAGCTTTAGCTTGAGCATGAAACTTCTTATGATGTTCATTAGTAGATCAATTACATTTTGTCTTGTTTGAAACATGTTGAGAACTAGGAGGAACAAGTACCGGATCCTTCACATATTTTATAGGAGGATTAATAGGATTCTCAGGAGACTAACAAGCAACAGTAGGAGCTTGATTAATGGAACCAAAAGCCACAAATAAAGGAGGTATGGAAGGTGTAGGAAAAAGGCCAAGATTAAGATCCATCAAAGGTATTCTTAACTCAAGAATCTTGTGATGGTTATACGCTTGATATGAGCAAAAATAATTATCAGGTTGAGAAGGACATGAATTAGGTATTGAAGGCCAAAAGAAGTCAAGTGTAGCACAATCCCTAGGCCTAGAAGGTTGATATAAACTATGATTAATTGTCTCCACTTCTTCATCATGAATGAATCTAAGACACTTATGAATAGGAGAAGCAACAACATGCATGGCATTCAACCAAGGCAAACCAAGCTTAACTTGAAATTATCAAAAGTAGGAACAACAACAAAGGTAGTGTTCACAATTTTACCACAAAGTTCAATTAGAAAATCAATAGAACCAAATGATGGATAAAGAAAACCATTACAAGTTTGAATCCACACATCAGATGTATCATAAGAATCATGTTGCAAGCATTTCATAAAAAGATTTTCTTCAATAATAACATTGACTAAGGATGTAGGATCAACTAGACAATCATGTGTAAGTATCTTAGTAATCTTAGCATAAATGTAAAGGGGACCATCATGAGCTTTAATAATCTCATAATCGTCAAAGGTAATCAAGAGTTCCTGAGGTCTTTTATTCTTTTTTTTTTTTGAGGTTTGGGTTGAGTTTTTAGTTTAAACTAAGGTTGTTGTGTGACTTAAGGTTGAATTTGAGGGCGAGTTTGAGGTTGAGGTGGAGATACAGATTGTGATAAATCAACATGCTCCACTTCATTGAAAATATGATTAATATCATCCATCTTTGAATCACAAACAATATCCATAGAAGATGGTTGAGAAATGGCATTAGTATCATATGTAGGTAAAGGATTATTATAGATTTGAAGGTTTGGATTAGGAGGAGAAACGAACTTGTTCCCACTACCATGAAAATTATTAATAGATAAGGCATTAGAATCAATCAAGTCTTGAACCTTATGTTTTAAAGAATAGCAATTCTCAGTATCATGACCATTTTGACGATGGTATTTATAAAAAGGTTTAGGATCAAAAGATTTAGACACAATCATAGTAGGTAAAAGAGGTCGAATAAGAGGTAAAGTAATCATATTAGCATTTAACAACATATTCATAATAAAATATAAATATTCAGAGAGAGGAGTAAACGTATGATTCAAACAAAAAGCAGTGGATGTGGAAGTAGCATTGTGAGATGCAACAACAACTTGAACAACAACTATATTTGCTTGTTTGTTTATCTTGACATAGTTGTTAGGCTTTTGAAATTTGTTTGGATTAGGAGAAGCATCACTCTTATCAACTGGAATAGGAGCCACTGGAGTGTTTCTCTCAGATTGACTCACTTGTAATTGATAATGATGAAGTGTTGCACAAAGTTGTTGAAAAGAGGTAAATTCAGTAAGAAGAATCTTATCTCCAATATCCTCTTGCAAATTTGAAATAAACATACATTGAATATCAATATCAGGAATAGGATAAGAAATCTGAGCATGTAAATGCTTAAATCTACCAATGAATTCAGTCAAATTTTCCATGGTGTTTTGTCTACAATGCATTAAATCAGTTAAAGACACTTGCGAGCCAATGTTATTTTGAAATTGTTGAATAAAGGCATTGACAAGTTTTGGAGAAGAGTCAATAGAATAAGAAGGAAAGGAACAAAACCATTGTAAGGTCTTATCACAAAATGTTCAAGCAAACAACTTGGCTAAAATCCTATGGTCATGAACGTAGTCACTATAAAGGATTTGAAATTTTTTAACATGAGTAACATGGTCTCCTTTTCTATTGTAATTCTCAAGATGAGGCATATCAACTTGCTAAGGAATAGGACTATGAATGATGTTTAAGGATAGAGGACTTCCCATGCCACATGTAGGAATGCTAAACTTGTTTTGAGTTAAAGAAGCAAACACAGTTTGATCCAAAATGATAATTTTTGAATCATTAGAAGAAATAGTAGGTACAACAATGTTAGAAACACTAGGTAAAGTGTAAGAAATGACGAGAATGGAAGACACAAATAGAGGAACACTTGGAACCACATGTGGAAGAGGATTGAAATAAGTAAAAGGAACATTATGGTAAAAAAGTTGTGATGTAGGGAGGGATATAAGAGGAACACTCATAGATGAGAGGGAATTATTATAGTCACCAAAGGAGGGGTATAAGTAGGAAGACTAGGTAAAGGAACTAAAAAAGGTTTGACACTAGTAACCAGAGGAATAAATCCTAAATCTTAAGCATCTTGAGCTAAATGTTTAACAATTGAATGTATGAGGTGAGTGATACCACGTAGGAGATTAACACCTTGATCATTATCACGAAGGACTTTCTTAAGAGCCTCTATAAATTGAATAGAATCTTGATTATGGTTTTCTTGAATAAGCCAATTACCCATTTTATCAAGTTTAGTTGAATTTTTTTGGACTTGTTCAAGAGGAACTCTTAAAGAATCATCCTCATCATGAGATGAGTTAGAAGAGTTTTGCTCCATAATAGGTTTGGAATCATGAATAATCAAATTTTCATCCAAGATCCTAAGAAAGGAGAGGAAGACTCGGGATCAAAGGCACCCATAAGTCTACAACTTCTTATAACCATAATATTATAAGTAGAAATAAAGGTAGTAAAGCTCATATACCAATGCAATGCAAATGAAATAAACTAAGAAAACACAAAACATGAAGAAATGAATATTTTTGTATTTCTACTTTATATGAGATGCAAAACACATAAAAAAATCTAATACATGCAAGATCTAACACCATAAAAGAAAGAGTTGTCTATCGTGGGTTCACCAAAATGTAAGATGAACAAAGAGTGTTCATCTAATTGTAGAGAAATAAAAGGGATATAATATCTACCACTAAATACAAATTCCCAAAGGAGAGATCCAAATTGATCAACCAAAAAGGTTAATGCACAAAAGAGTCAATCTATGGAGAATATGAATAGAGAAGAGAACCTTATATCTTGTTATAGAAAGTATGTATTGAAATATTAATTGAATTGAAAAAAAATACTAACCTTAAAGTAGGGTAAATCTGGAAAATGTTGTTTTCTAATGTCTGTGTACAGTTTTGAGAAATTCTACAATCATATCTGGACTAGAAATGCAAAAATAGAGAAAACCTAGAAACATTTTGCCTTTCTAAAGAAGCTTGACTTTGACCCAAAGCAGGGGTAAGATCTTACCCCTTTATTTCCAACCTTGACCTGCACTACTTTGACATAATTTTTGTTCATGGATCTCGAAAGTTCACTGACAAGGGTACTCAAATCTGCACTGATATTCACTATCCCACACTTGCTCTTGCAAGAAAAAGGATTTTATTGTTGGATGCAAGATTTTCCTTAGTCAAACCCATGTTTGGAATTAATCTTTAAAAATGGAATTGAAATTTGAATATAGATAAATAAAGTAAATGGAAGTATTCGCCTTTCTTATGTTGAAATCCTTGTAGAGGATTCAAATCCTTAAATCCACAAGTATTGATGTTCCAAATAAATGTAGAATTGAATGTAGAATGTCTCAAATCAATTTCATTAGATCTCCAACACCAATCTTGAATGGATCTTGGAATAGAAAGAGGCTTGAATGAATGTGGATGTTAGAATCTTCAACAAGAGGGCTCCAAAGAGATTGAATCCTTCAATAGGTATCAATGGATCTCCTTGATGAATTGAATGCTTGAATGCTTGGATACTTGAATTCTTGAATGCTTCCTTTCTCCTTGATTGCTTTATCACTTGATTTCACTTATGCTCAAATTCAATGGAAGGTACATGCTTGATCATGGAAAATATGTATCTCTGGATTGTGAAAATAAGAGAGAAAGGCCTCCTTTTATACTAATATAGGAAACACACTTCTAGAGAGGCCGACATAGGAGAATTAAATTCCAATTAAGCCTTAACCACTATAAATGGACCTAAATTAAATACAATTGAAGATTTTACCATTCTAAAATCCAAAAGTACTAACCCAGAAGCAATAAATAAAACTTTCTAAAGCCTAATATCCCGAAACCTCTAGAACTTGAAATTTGGACCTAGGGTCAAGGTCGAGGTTGACTCTAACCTAGGTTAGGGTCGAGGTCATTCTTGACCTAGGTCAAAGTCAAGGTTGACCTTGACCTAGAAGGTCAAAGATCTCAAATATTCAAAAAAGGATACTAGAAAAGGGTTGGAAACAGGGGAAAGTGAAGCAGAACATGGGACAAAAGCTAGATCCAGTCAAATACCCACTCAAGGCACTTGCATGACCCCAGACCACCTACTTAGAGGGCTGAACCAATCCTAAATGGAAGTGCTTCTTTTTTTCAACGACACGTAAACAAAGTAACCCATTGAAATAAATAATTCATTTATCATTCTATTGTAATGGGAAGTGGGTTTTTTTTTTTGAGTTGTTATGTGAGGTTGTATATGCTATGTAAGACATGATATTGGGTATGTGAGGCCTAATGAATTCTATGTAAGGTAATTTTTTTTAATGAGGATTTTTTTTGCTATGTGAGGCATAATAAAAGGGTTTAATAAGGTGATTTTTGACTCTTTTTATCTTGCATCTAAAACATGCAAATCTATTAATGATAAAAGTAATTGTTGCATATGCATCATTGATTTAATGTTAAATGTTAAAAAGTTTCATGGATCATTGATTCACCCCCCCCCAGTATTGCAACATTTTCTCCATTGTCATCCCCCTATTGTCCCCTACTTTGGAAAGAAAAACTATCCTACAAACACATTTCCTGCCCCGCTATTCTAGAAAAGTGGGGTAACATAGGCTTTTATGAAAGAGTTGTATTTTTTTTCCTTGGATAATTATATCTACAACAATGCTCTATTTTTTAATTTCCTTATTTAGATGTGAGTTTTACAAGATCAAAGATTATTATTTTTATGTATATGAATATATAATGTGCTCCTTGTTATTTAGATACATGTCTTCACCTAAATTGTGGATGATTTATTAATTAAGATTATCCCATTCATATTGAAAGGTTTCTTTGGTTTATATTTTCTAAATTATAGATATGTAGAATTACAGTGCATGTACATTATGGCGTCCTTACAAAGATAAAGTTGGTAATCTATCTAAAATAAAAATAAAAAGTAGGGTGTCATTTTAGAGAATATGCTCCAACTTAAATAAATATATTTGGGAAAATATTGTCTAAATGTTAATTAGTTTATTTTACATTTAGAAAGGAAAATTAAAATATTACTATAGAGGATGCAGCCTTTAAGGAAGTGCTAATTTACCTTTAGGAATCGTAGTGTCCATATGCTCTACATTTCTTGATTTGTTGCAAACATATTGGGAGGTTAGATATAAGAATCTAATAAAATCAAGACCACTTAAGATATAAGAACCTAATAAAATCAAGACCACTTAAGATACCCCTTAATCTAAAAATAAACCAATAGTTATTGTAAAAGGTGCTACATAACCCAATTATCGTGTAGTACCATACATGTATAGCAAAAATCCTCAAGAACATGATTGGAGAATGTTAGATTTTACCCACACCATCTGTAGTAAAAATAAAATCCCTAAATTTGAGACCTAGCCACCTTATGTAACACATGTATGGATATTGATTGTACCTCTTTAAATTTTAACCCTATCCCACATAAGTGTAACCCTTCTCTTTTTTATATTTCTAACCTTGACGATGGAATTTATATAGGATATGTGTAACCAAGCATTGAAACCCATAAGAAATCTATATCATACTTTTAGAAAGAAGCTCTAGGTTTCCAACCTTAATCTTTGTCTAATCAATCTATAATTTCCTCTCCTAATTTCTCATCACAATAAGAGAATATTTTGTTTGATCTTTTCCATGACACATTAACTACACTCCCTTTAAAAAATGAACAATATCGTTCCTCCATTTGCATGTATCATCAAATTTGTGGCCATACAAATAATGAATATTATGATTTAAAATGTAAGATTCAAAAATTCATTAATTATTGTATGATTCAAAAAATATGTAGCAATGAATGGAGCCTTTACATGATAAGACTAAACCATCTAAGTTTCTATAACGTTGTTTTTCACTATGTGACATTGCCAACCTATCCTTTTGGGGCTAATTATCATTAATGTTGGTGAAATCATACTACTTGAGTAACATAATATTCCTTATTGCATACAACATGACATCCTTTCTTTCATAGAATTATTTACATTCATGTACGGATTATTTCTTTTTCTAGGATATTTATATTCTATTTTACAACATTTTCTTTTCTTTAAAGTACTGTTATTACAAAAGCTTGCACCCTTGTCCAAAGTTTTTACCTAAGGATGACCTTGTGAAACATGGAAACAACCTCTAAGCTATGAGACTTGAACTATGAGGTTGAGTCTCCGGAGAAGGTTGGCTTCCTCTACTATTAGGATGCACTTAAACTATTCTTGAAGAAAAAGAGAGAAGGAATACATGAAAGGAACTGCCTAATCTATTCTAAAGAGGTGATGCACCAAAATAGGGTGTTTAGACCAATCTCTACCCATACATGCACAATACAATTATCATGGTAATTCAAAGATATACAGATTCAGGCTTGCTTTAATGTATTAGCTACATACAAATCAAACAACCAAATGAGTAACACAAGGAAAAGGCTTCACTTCTTATCATTCATAGGCCAAAAGAGATATATAAATCTAGATTATAGATATCCATAGTACATCAAAGAGAGGTATACAAAGCTTATACAACACATTGGTGGTTGAAGGAGATAAGATAGAATGTTATATAATTTAGAGGCAAAGAGGCAATTTACAGTAGTATGCCAACGCAATACCAAAGAAATAGAGAAGATCCACCCCTAAGAAAGAGAACAATGTCTACTTTTATAGTGTAAGCATAACTTAGATAGATTCCACCCTAAGATAGAATTCAACCACTACAATCAAATTTATAGAGAATAATTACTGCAAAACTAGAAAAGATCTAAACACAATGCAAATCTAGACACAAGAAGATCACTTATCCACCAAAAATTCCCTAAGAGGACAAGAACAACAACCATTAACCTTCTAACTGAGTAGATGGATCAACTGACAGTGATGGAGTATTTTGTTGCATTTATTAGGCTTGGGGAACGATGAAAGTGGTTACAAGAGATCGAAAAGATTGAATCTATCATCAAAGAGTTATTTCCTCTTGTTATCAAACTTCCAAATCAAGTGGAAAGCATAGGTTAACTATATTCAACTATTGCTCTGTACCATTCCTACTACCTAATTGGTTGGGAGTTCCCCTTTCTCTAGCTTGGCGGGTGAAGTTCTTTATATGTTTTGGTCAACATTGAACTCATGATCCTACGAGCATCAACTGTGGTCAAAACCCTTTAAATCACCTTTTGTTCATAACCCTAACTTCTATGATCTTATGATTGCCAATACCTCATAGCTTCGAGCCCATCCTTCATTCTCTTTACGATTCTCCAACAACAACAAGATCATATGATCTCACGATAGAATGACAACCCTTAACACCCCTGGCATAAGATCGTGGTACCATTATTTTTTCCCTTATGATGTCATGACATGGTTGACTTGACCTTTACAATCTTACGATTTTAGTCCATCGTGATATTGATAGTTGTGACAATAACCCATATGATCCTACAAGCATGGTTTGACTATCTTTATCGTGACGTGTCCTCACTTGTGCTTGTGACCTTACAACTTTAAGATCATATAATCCACCTTCCCCTTCATAGCATTAGTGACTTAGGAAGTCAACTCTGTGATCCTATGATCATTGAACCTCATGGCATTGGAACATATCCTCATGGTACTTATAATCTCTTACTGTCATAACATTGGGCAAGAACTTTCTTTGGCTTACGATCTCTCAACTATCTGCCATGTTATGAAAACCTGACCACTTGACCAAAAGGAACCTCGTAGCATCTTATCACTACTTGATTTTCCTGATGATCCTATGATACATGAGCTATCGTAATATCGGGACCATACCATCTTGTCGCAGCTCCAAGATTTAAAATATAGAATTGAATCTTGTGATCATTGGGTATTTTTCAAATATTTGAAATTAATCCTTGGTGGGAAGACACTTTTGGCCAACATTTATAGCAACTCAAGGTAGATGCAATTCTACTTGGCATATAACTAGTGGCCACCAAAATATCCATTGGGCTATGGAGTCTTTGAAACCACAAAACTCATCAAATTTATTACTTATGCCACATTTTGAGCCAATAAAACATGCCTTTCTACCTTTGTAACTCTGCAAAAATGGAACAAAAACTCTCTGCTACAGAAAAAAATAACATGTGCCCATGCGCTTCCTAGAAAATAGAAGGGAACAAGAAGCAAACTACTCTAACTATGTACAGAAAACCTCATCTTTTTCTTAGAAATAGGGCTTGAGATATATTCCATTTATTGGAATAGACAGAATTTCACCATCAAGTTTGCTTAACTGGAAAGCATTGGCCTATTTACAACTAATAATTACATAGGGACCACTCCATAACGTATCAAATTTTGAGTGTCTCCCTACTTTTGCTCTATCTGCATCCCATTTCAACACAAGATTGCCCTCCTTGAAAGTTTTGGACTTAACCTTCTTCTCAAAGATCCTCTTCATCTGTTGCTGATGTATTTCTAAGCTTTGTATTGCTTGACTTCTTTTCTCCTCTAGCTCCATAAAATCTATCATTCTTACAGATATAGCATTATTTCCAATTAGTTCCAACTGATGAGCCAGCTAGGGCTAGAAACTCCAATGAGATAGGAAGTCTAGATTCCCTACCATATACTAACATGAAAGGAGAATTTCCAATAGCCCTTTTAGGTGTTATTATATCAGCCCAAAGGGCAGTCTTCAATTTCTGATGCCAACACCTTTGATTATCTTCAATAGTCCTCTTGATGATTATGATCAAATTCTTATTGGATGACTTAGCCAAACCATTATCTTGAGGCTAGTAATTGGAAGATGTGCTTAAGTAAATACCATGATCAATTGCCCATTCACAAATCTGAGCTCCTACAAATGATTTTGCATTGTCTGATGTTCTAGTGGAAGGAGTACCAAATTTGGTAACAATTCCATTAAGGAAGTCCACAACTGAAGCCTCTATAGAATCCTTCAAGGCTATTGCCTCTATCCACCTTGTAAAATAATCTATTGTAGCCAAAATCCACCTATAACCAAAACTAGAAGGCAGAATGGAACCAATAAAATCTAATCCCCACTAAGCAAAAGGTTGATTGACCTGGATGAGGTAAAGTGGGAGGCATGCAAGTCTCTATTTACATGAGAAGAAAGCACACTTTTCACACTTCCTTACATGTTTTTGGTAGTCATGGAACAAGGATGACTAGAAGTAACCAGTTCTCATGATATTTATTGTAGTAGTTCTTACTAAAAACTGGCCACCATCAAGACCATCATGAAACTCCTTAATCATTCTCTCTACTTGATATATGCCAATACACCTCAGCAAGGCTCAATTGAAGTCCCTCCTAAAAAGAACACCATCAATTATAGCATAAGGAATAGACTGTAGCCTGAACTATCTTCTTTTAGCTTAATCCAACCCTTGAGGATATCCATTCCCAGCTAAGAAGATCTTCAAGTTATCTATCCAACTCCTTGGATTATCATTCCTCATCTCCTGTAGTTCTGCCAATACCAAGACAACTTCCTCATCAGGCTTGTGAGATGAGATAATCTATTTACACAACCTCTTCTCTCTTACTAGTTTGGTAATTTGGATGTCCACATCATACTCCATCACCTTAGTGATCCAACCTACCCTTTTCTCACTAATATATCTGCTCAACAAAAAATCCTTAACACTTGCATGAGGGACCAACAAATGGATTTTGTTATGAGACAATAGGTGTCTGAATTTCTTCAAGGCTCTTATGATCATAAGGGCCTGCTTTTCCACATAGTTGTACTTATTTTCATACTCTTTCAACCCTTCACTAAATAAAGCAATAGGCTGCTCTTCATTTTTTCATTTAATTGAGTCAAAATAGTAGAAATACTTGACTCACCCCCTAAGGTGTAAACAATGAAATCCTTATCAAAATTTGGATTGATGAGAGTAGGGGATAAACCTATGGCTACTTTAATTTCTTCAAAACTTTCTTTCCTTTGGTCCATGAGAAGACCATATTCTTTTTAAGCATTGATGTAAGAGGTTTCACCATGGTAGCTAGATTAGTAATAAATCTTCTCACAAAATTTATTCTAACAAGAAAACTTTGGAAACCTTTCTTGTGACTAGGAAGAGAAAGGGTGACTACTGCCTTTGTTCTTTCTAGATCAATAGTCAAACCATCCTTAGATACAATATGTCCTAATAATTTCTTTTGATTAGTGGCAAAGACACACTTGCCTAGATTCAAAGCTACTCCATACTCTCTACATCTTATAAACACTTGTCTGAGATGACCAAAACACTCTACTACATCTTTTGAATATACTATGATATCATCAAGGTAGACCAACACAAACCTTTCAATTATATTTTTGAAGGTCATCCCCATTACCTTTTGAAATGTGGCACCTGCATTTTTTAGTCCAAAAGGCATTTTACTATAGGCATAGGTGCCCCATTTGTAGTGAAAGCAATTCTATATCTATCAACTTCTTTGACTAACACCTGATTATAACTTGAGAATCCATCCAAGAAGGAGAATCTCTCTAAACCACTAACTTTGGACAATATTTGTTCTATGGAAGGAAGAGGATGATGATCCTTAATAGAGGCTTGGATAAGATCCCTAAAACCTACACATAGTCTAATTTCTCCATTCTTTTTCCTAACAAGGATAAGGTTTTCCACCTAAGAGGAGTGCTTAATAGGGAAAATGATATTGGCCTCAATTAATTTGGACAACTCATTTCTCATTAGTGGCCTAGTCTTGGGATTTACTAGTCTCTACTTTTGCCTAACATGCTTGACATTATCAACTAGATCTATAGTATGTTGAAATAGACTACGGTCAAAACCCTTTAAATCATGATATGTCCAAGCAAATACATCATTAAATTATTGACATAGATGAACAAAACTTTCTTGATTAGTTTAATAACATACCACCCCCATGTTTAATGTTCTCCCATCAACAACCATGACTAGCATATGATCTCCTTTGTTTGCAACAAGATTCATGCCTCTATCCTCACATGGTCATCAGGATTGAAGACACTCTCTAACATAATGAGACCCTTAGGCAACTTATTGGAGACAAGGTTGATGATTTGTTCACCATATTGGTCATGCAATCTTGACTGATTTTTATCTGAGAACTCTACTTCATTCTGCAAGAAACTCACAATTTGTGCATTAGATTCAAAGACCTACCAAATGATATTACTATTAGGGACAATGGGTTTGACCACCACTTTGATCTTCTACTTCTTCTCATTTTTTAGGCTTCTTGGGACATCATAAGATGAAACCCACTGCCGCAAGTCTATCAACATTTCTATTTCCTTTCCTAGGGATGCTCTGGATATTAAAGGCATTGAAGCCTTCAAGTAAATCCCATAGTCTATGTTTGTAAGACCTGAGCAAACTATTCTTGGTGATATTTTGATTCCTCACTTGATTGACCACCAACTCACTATCTCTATATACACTTAATGCTCGAATTCTTCTTTTTTGAGCAAGTAAGAGACCTTGAATCAATGCCTCATACTCGGCCACATTATTGGTATAACTGAATTGAAGCCTAAATGAGAAGTAGTACCTTTACAGTGCAGAAGAAATCAACATCACACTAGCCCCTGATCCATTTTTATTCCTTGATTCATCAAAATACATACTCCACATCCCACTTGTGTCTTCTTTGGTTTTCATTAAGTTGGGGATAAGGGCATCCTTTTCTGATAAAAAATAGGTGCCAAGACCTATCTCCAAGGTTTCTGATATAGGATCAAACTAATATGCATTAGCCCACTCATCTAAGAGAAAAATTAGGTATCTCTACTAAAGAAGTGGTAGGCTCATTTATTGTGTCATTTTCATCTATTTCTAGGATGGTATAGTTCATATTGATGAGATTAGGAGTGTGGGGATCAATATGATGGAGGGCTAATTTTTCTACTTTGATTGAAGCTTTGGTTCCATATCTAGTTCTAAAAAATATATATGACCAATAAGAAGATATGTAACTGCCTATTTAGGTAGTAAAATCTCTTGAAAGAAAAATGACAAAGTGTGGTTTAATCTCAACAATTCATATATCTTGAACTACAATACAACTAGGGCATGCATGTAAGGCCACTTTAGCATTTCTAAGGATTCTTATAGTCTTGACAGTACTACCATCTAGCTGCAATACATCCTTAACAATGGGTTCATATTTCACTTCTAAAATATCAACAACACATTTGGGCATTACTGGACTACTAGCCCTTGAATCAATCATGCATTTGTGGACTATCTTATCTACTATAATTAGAGAAATATAAAATGGAGGAGGTTTAACCTTTTTACTTGTCTCTACCTCCTTTGATGGTTGTACCAAACTCACAACATTCTCCATGCTAGATAGTTGATCTCTGAGTTCAATGTTTTCCAACTCCTACTGCAATAGCCTCTTTTGTGACGGTATAGTAGCAACAACATCCCACATAGAAATGTTCACATTGTTCTTCCTTGTTTGATCTACCACACTAAAAGATGCATTAGATATTTTTGTAGAAGCCCTAGAAGTAGAAGCTTGAGGTAGAACAACTTGAGGGTTATTCACATCTCCTTTTCTTTCATTTTGTCTTTGCTGCCGAGGGATATTAGTAGGTTGATTCACATTTTGTTGTTGGGAAACTACTTGTACATGCAACACTACACTTGATGTTGAAGCCTGATTAGGAGGAGGGGGAGTAACCTCTTCCACATCTCTTATTTTGCTCTTGGTATTGTAGGCACATGAATCCTGGTTTACATTACAATGCTCTTCCACTAGATGGTTCATGAAAGAACAACCATCGTGCCAAATAGTATCAGCAGGTTGATTAGCATTGTGTTTTTGGGCAACTGCTTGCTTTGGTACAGTTAAAGCCAAGTAGGATTCTACCTTCTAACACATGCAATATCCATAGGAGAAGTTACAAGAAGGGTATAAATCTTGATCTTGGGCAAGATTGTTTTCAGGGACTAAAGCCTTATTTAGGTTGGTATTTAAAGTCTGGGGGTGGTCGATAGGTCTATTCTTATTGTAGGGGAAATGACTCATGGCTCTAGTTTGGGGGTCTACAATGAATGTGACCTTGACTTTGAAGTTGGAGATGCCTATTATTTTGAGCTTGCTGCTTCTTCATAGATACCAACTCATTTCCCATCTTTTGTACTACTACACTATTGTCCTCCATCTTCTTTTCTTGATCTTGCATCCTCCTATCAACATTCTGCATCAATGTTTACATCATGGCCTTAATACTATCAACTTCATTAGAGGATGTGGAGGCTATTTGGACCACAACAAGAGGCATACTTACAAAGGAAACATGAATAGGGGCTACAATAGGATGATGATTGGGCATGTTAGGGAAGAAAGGCATTAGGGGCCTTGGGGCTAACTTCCCTTCTTGTATCAAAATATTTTTTGCTCTTATGGCAACCTTATAAGAATTTTGTAGAGTGTCTACTCCCATAGATTGCAGAGTGGTAGCAATAGCATTATTGAAGGCTCTGAGATAAAACAAGAATGCATTGCCAGGAGAGGGCTTCACTGCAGTAGATATTCTATCCCATGTCTTTTGAAATCTATAATTGAAATTAGTCATACATTCATGGGGGGGCCTCTTGATAGTTGTCAACTATTCTAAAAGTGATAGGTGATCACTTTTTTCCTCAAAATGCTTGCATAGGGCTACTCCTAACCCATCCCAATTAGTAATAGAGCTATGAGGCAAATCTCTATACCATCTTAGTTCCTTCTCTTTCAAGGATGAGGCTAGAATCTTGATTGCTACATCATCCTCAATGATGCTATGAATATTGCAGACATTAGACACCTCTTGAATATGCTCAATAGGGGAGATGGAGGTTTCACCAGTAAACTCAAGTATACTTTTAATAGCTAATACTACTATGTCATGCATTGGAGCTAATAGAAGGGGGCTCCCACCATTAAAGGTGGAAAAACCATGAGCTCTAGGCATGTAAGCAAGTGATATATTGATATGAGCATATGGTATTCTAGGTTGTGATCTAACAAAAGGGGGAGTGAAGATGGATCTTGCAAGGGTGTGTGTTACTGTCACACTCCTAACTAGTGATAGAGATACCCTAGCCTTTCTTCTTGGATTAGAAAAAGAAAGCTCTTGGTATTGGAAATTACCTTTGGAAGATGCCCTTGTGTGTGTCTTGGCCATGAATCACAACAACTTTGGTCTGGAACCAGATTGGACCTAAAGCTTAGAGTTGCTAAGTACCTTTGAACAAACGAGCTTTTGAAGGCTTTACACTAAAGGCAATACTATCTCCTCAACATGAACATGGAATCTTTCTTCAATGCCAATGAACTTTAAATGTTTTAATATATTGTCCCATTGAGCGTGCCAAAAACTGTTGTCACAAAAGCTTTCACCCTTGTCCAAAGTTTTTACCCAAAGACAACCTTGTGAAACATGGAAACAACCTCCAAGCTATGGGACTTGAACTATGAGGCTGAGTCTCTAGAGAAGGTTAGCTTCCTCTACTATTAGGATGTACTTAAACTATTTTTGAAGAGAAAAGGGAGAAGGAATACATGAAAGGAACAACCTAATTTATTCTAAAGAGGTGATGCAACAAAATAGGGTGAGACCTTTCTTTGACTTATGATCTCTTGACTATCTGCGATGTTATGACAACTCGACCACTCGACCAATAAGAGCCTCATAGCATCTTATCACTGCTTGATTCACTCAACAATCCTATGATACATGAGCTATCGTAAGATCAGGACCATACCATCTTGTTGTAGCTTTGAGATTTAAAATATAGAATTGAATCTTGTGACTATTGGATGATGTTCAAACATTTGAAATTAGTCCTTGGCGAGAAGTGTAGTGCCTACCCCTGGTTCGCATTTTGTTATCATTGCTAAACTCTTTTAGAGCTAGTTTTATGTTGTTGGTTAGCAACATTCTTATGAGATTATCAGATATTGTGCTATGGATTCAGTTTATTATGTGATGAGATTACTTAGATTTTGCATTTCATGTATGCATGTTATTTATTTGCAGTGTTTGCAGTTATTAATGATGATTAGTAAGATGATTTATTATCATATGTGTTTTCTTATGGATACTTACCCCATACTTGCTTGTGTATGGTGTGTGTGTTTGCTTTGCGTGTTTGCTTTTGTATGGCGTGTCTAATATGGTTAAGGAAGGGAGTCGTAGTCACCTGCTAGTCGGGATCTACACGATGCACTACTTCCTACTATTGCCTGTTTAGCTTAGTATATATATTGTGCTTATACATGCATGGTTTTTATGCAAGTTGTAGGTACCGAGTATCGACTTCCCTGAATTGTCAGGATGAGCGTACCCTATCATATTATCTCAATGATAAGAGAGGGGAGATAAATTCTCAAGTCCAAATCCCAACCCTTTAAGCCATTTGTTCTAATTGGAAAATTAGGACAAGTATCTGAGTTGAGTACCCTCTGAATGCGTCAGATGACGTAATTCGTGATTTAAACCTTTGGTTTGATTTTGTATGTATTTTGGCTATGATGAATTTTCATATTTTTACCTTATGAGTCTTTGATGTATTTTCTATTAATTAAGCCTAATTAAAAGATTTAATTAATAGTTTAATTAAATGAAAAATTAATATGCTATTTTAATATTTATTTTATTTAATTAATTGAAAAATTAATTAAATAAAATAATTAAATTTGAAAATAAAAGTTTAAAGTTTAAAGTTGGAATGTGACAATATTTATTTTAATAATAATATATTTGGAGCTCATTTTTAAATAAATGACTAAATAATATTATTATTAAAGCTAATAAATATTTTAGCAATAAAGTTTTGGAAAATGAAATTTAAAAGTGGAAAATATACTAAAAGATTTTAGATTTCATGTGATTAAAATATAAATATATTAAGATTGAAAAGTGGAATTATTAAAGTTAGTGCATGAGATTTAATAAATAAATAAATTAAATTAGAAAGAGTAAATTAAATATTATATTAATATTTGCTCACATAGGTGTTGGCAAATTCTCAGGAGTTGTCATGTAGACAACACAGGAGTTTGCACTCTAAGAATGCACAAGTTGTCTACACTTAGAAGTTAGCATTTTATTTGAGCACATGGTGTCTACAACCTTAAGACTCATCTAGAAGGTTGGAGGAGACTCATGCTTGGTTGCCATGCTTATCTTCTAGTTGTTTCTAGAGACACTCTAGATGCATCTTAGAGGCCTTTAAATAGAGGCTCTCCTAGTGTGTTTGGACAAGCTTAATGGAAGCTACAAGCTACAAGCTTTAAGCTAAAATGGAAGCTTCAAAGCTTACATGCATTGGAAAAGTTCATATGCTCATATGTTTCTACATGCTTCTAGGCTTCTTCTAGCACTTCTAGTCACTTGGAGAATTCGATTGGCTTGGATTTTGGAGGAATTGTGAATAATGGAGAAGGAAGGGATTTTCTTTGGACTTCTGAGGTATGGCGGATTAGCATCAGTGTCCAGGTGCACTCGTGATATTCGCATATTCTCTTTGCACTATTTCTCTTTCTATCTTTATCATGTCTGTTATAAGTGTCTAAATACTCTTGTGAATGAATCTACAATTAAATTGGAATCTAGATATGTAGAGTTGCAAAGAAAATAATAGAAAAATCCTAGTTCCAAATGAGAAAGAAATTAGATCTTAATCGAGTTTGGGTTCGAATTTATATTGTGAAATTAGATAGACAAGATTTGAAATTAAAATAGAAATTCTAAGTTGAAAATTTGAATGGTTAGATATAATCTTTCTATCAAATTATATTTTCAGATGTGTATGGACAAACCTATTAGATGGATGAATGGGTAAATTTAGAGAACAATTATTTTAAGAGGAAATTCTTAATTCATCACAAATTGTCCTGTCGCTGCCCCTTGGATAGACCCGAATTCAGTCATTCATAACTTTTTATCGTGATCGAATTTATTCGATCGCTCCGGTCAGAATTGGTTCAACTTGGTCCTCTCTAACATATTTCGATTTCAGCCTGATCCAACGGTTCATTAGAGAGATATGGCCCTCGTACTAGGACTGTTTTATTCAAGGACATATATTTCTTCATTTCCCATAACCAAGAGTTCTTTATGCTTAAACTTCACAAAAATAATATATATCAAAGCATGGAATGAATTAAAGATATTATTACAATATTTCCTTATTAGAATCTTATTAATATGCATTAGTTTTATATGGTTTATTATCTAATCTAATTAAATCAAATTTAATTAAGATTAGTTAATAGTAGAAGTGTAATTAATTATTAGTCAATCTAAGTAAATGGATTTTTAAATGAGAGAAAATTAAAAGAAAAGAAATTTTAATATAGTTTAATGTATATTAAATACTATTTAACAATCTAGAGATGGTAATTTTATATTACGTTTTTAAATGAGGAGACTTTAATGATAATGGATTAAGATTTAATTGACAAGGATTCATAGCTACATTATAACATTGTTATAATATAGCAACAATTTGAATTATTAATACATTTGTATTATTAAATAGATTAATGGTACACTTTAATCGTTCTAAAAATTAGTTAAATATTAACCAATGAAGTTTGTAAGGTTTCTTTAAGATCAATTAATAATAGTTTTGATGAGTTTATTATTTATTAATGTTTGTTGGGTCTAACAAACTATTAATAAATAATGGTTTTCAATAAATTCGATTAGATTTAATCTAGTGAAGATTATTTAATGATTAAAGTTTTGTAAAGATATTAGTTTTGGGAATTGGAAGTATAATAGATCAATTGATATTCATTGAGCTGATATTATAACTATGATATTAATAATTAAGTTGTGCGATAGAGTCTTATTTGAAAATTGATGATAATACGAATTAGTCAAAAGAATGTTGGTATTCTTTGAAAGATGACGAATGTGGTCATACGGAATTATTATTAAGATTTTCAATATAGCTTGTTATTAATATTAACTAGTTATTATTATTGAATTATTAATATGATCATTTGAGTATTGAATTATAGTTGACTTTTCACTTACAAAATTCTAATTAATTATTAGTCAACTGATATTAATTGGAATGTTGCTATGATTATGTAATTATTAATTAAATTAATTAATGAGAGTTAATTAGATTTAATTAACAATTAAGTTAAGTAATGGAGATTTAATTGATATAATTTTTTTAATGAGATTGTAAAAGTATTGATATCAAGTTGATAGGTCTTAATCTAATGACTTGAATAATGACCTTAGATGTTTTAATGGTGAAGACTTAGTAATATATAATTGAAAACTATTAGAATGATAAAAGTCATGAAATTATGCATCCAGGTTAATTGATAGATTTAATTGATTATTTTAATAAAGTTATGATCTTCTTATTCGAAGACTAGTAATTGGCTTTCTTACGTTTTGACGAATAATGATCCTTGATTTATATTGGAAGTTGATGTAACCTTAAAAGAAGAGTTAATCAATCAGAATATGAATCATGGTTAAATATAGAGAACAATTTAATTAAAGGTCAATGATGATTAGTTTTAGTGAATATTTATCCTTAAGTTATTCTTAAGATAATGCTATCGGGGAACAAATGGGTTGACTTGTAGGTCAAAAGATGAAACTTAGGACACTTGAAGTATACTTGCAAACATAAAAGTGATACCTCTACACTTAATTCAACTATGAGATTTTAGCAAAACCAAAACATGTGTTTGCATCATGTATTCTATATGCTTCTTGTTTTGAGTTTTGGGTTGACTAGTGTTGACCAGTCCTAGGTTGTTACCAGAGGCTCGGGGGTTATGAGATGTGATAGTATGTTGATCTTATTTGGTCTCGATCTTTATAAGCCCAACCATGGTAATGTGATCGTATGCTTTATGAAATGTTTGTATTTACTGATTGTTATTGTTCATCAGTCTTCATGTGTGAAGATGAGATGTATATGTATCTGAGACACTTGAGCTAATCATTTTTGAGTCATCGATCAATTATCCTTGGTTTATTTTCTAGTCGCCATGATAGGACTGAAATGTGGATTTATTTCTTGATGATGTCATGTTGTGACATGTTTGACTCAACCATTTTAGAGTCTTCGATCAGTATGATTTTGAGATATTCTTGGTTGCTTGTTGAGAACCATTATATTTTGGCTATTGAGAACCAATTGATACTTATGATTATTAGTGATGCCTTCAGTTGCCAATAGAGAACTGTTGTGGTCATGATTTTCTATGGATGCTTTTTCAGATGCTCATGGAGATTTGATGATTCTTATTATGGATATTTGATGCTTATATTGTGGATATTTGATGATTCTTTTTATGGATTATCTTTTGGATTTTCTTTATAGTCACTTGTACAGGATTGTGGTGATTTTATGATTCCATGAGCTTAGGGTAGGTAATCTACTTGTAGTGTCAGGAAGTGGCTTGCAATGGGGGTTGGGGCCCTAAGTGGCTGCTAGGGTAACTCATTGTAAGTTTGGTTAATAAGTGATAACATTTACACACTAAATGGGGATTAAATGAACCTAAAAAGATAATTGTTGATCTTCTCGCCCATGCCTTGAGTGCTTGTACAGGCTAGGATGGGAGTGGTGAGAACGCATGGTTGCGACCTTGCATTCCGTAGTATGCCTCATCAGTATGAGAGGATACTAGTGGCCGCATGAGATCAGTATGGACCCATAGAGTTTAGCTAACTACTAGGGTAACTTGTACGTGATAAATGCGATGACACTTTCCCGCTTGCATAGTAGGTTTCCTACATGTCATTGTGTGCCTCTAGGAATTAGATGTCGGTTTTGTGTGAATGGAACCTTTGAGTTAGTATACTTTTAGGATTCCTGGACTTTTTATGCTATGTGTATTGGATAGCTTGTTTGGGACTTGAGATTATCTCCTCAGCACGGTGGGAGTGAACAATTTAGGCTCCACGCAGTTGGGTGGTAGTGTATTTTCCACTCTTATCATTTGAGATCCGTCTAAGACACCGTGGCTGGAGCATTCTTGGTTGGTATTTATCTTCATTCTGTTCTTGGATCATTATGATAGATGATATACCTTATGATGGATGTATTTATTGGTATGTTTCTTATATTGATGATTTGTATATGTTAGATGATGGTATCCTATGCTTTACTTTGCATGTTAGTAGGATGTTTTTAGGAGTGACATTCCTATTATGTTAATAGCCGATGATCTCTTCGGTGCTTTGGAATGTTACGCACGGAGGGAAGGCTAGGATCCACGATGGTCTAATGATTCTATTTATGGTTGGGAGGAACCGTGCACTTAGTTATTTATGTTTGTGATGTATGGTTATCTTTTATGATGAATGTTTATATCTTTTGTGATGATGTATCAAGTATGGTTTGTGGTTTCATTATGTTATTGCATCATGGATTAATATTGGATGATGATGTACTTTATTTATATGGATGTATATTCTTTCAAGCTTTTCATACCTTGTAACATGTACAGTGGATGATTGAGCTAAACTAAAATGCAATTACGAAAAAAAGGACACTTGTATATTGTTTAAGAACATTGGATGTATCATTGTTATTTCATAAAGATGTAATGTTAGATGAATAGTTAATTTAGATGTGATTCAACGTTAAGGAATCTTTAAAGAATGTAATCTGTTATGTATCTATGTTATGTTACTTTTATTCGAATTATTTCTATTGCTTCCACGAATGTTATGAATGGTTTATCTTTCATGTTTAAAAAAAAAATTGTTTGGTAAACTTAGTGAAATTCTTTGTATCCCTTGGTGGGGCATTATAGGAAGGCACTTTTGGCCAACAAGTACATATTTATTATAAATGACATTTCCCTTCAGATGCACAATGTGTTGTTCTTTTCCAAGTATTATCTTACCTAGAAATATTTAAGGTGTGTATACTTGATCATCCTTCCTTATTCTAATTTTCCAAGAGATCCATTATCCCTTTGTTGCATTTTTTGTTTTATAACATGATGGATTTGTTTGTTTTATGTAAGGGTCTTCTTTTTTTAGGATATTTACATCCTTTTTTACAATCTTATAATTTCTTGAAAGTGTGTCTATTATTAAATACCTATTATCCAAGGCTTATAATGGGTTATCTTTTCCCTTGCCTTCACCAAGTTGGGAGGCAAGGTTTCATTTCATATCTTGTTGCTTTCTAAGGATTCAATTTCTCTCAATGTGGTATATGTTTGTCAAAAGATTTCCCTTTTTGCATAGAGTTAGTTTTTTACATAAGGATCTTCTCTTTTTCAAGAGATTTACATCTTGAGTTAAAAACTTTTCCTTTGTTGGAAAGTGCATGTCTATCCTAAACAAATACCCTTGCTTGGGGTCTTAGAGTTTATTATCATTCATCAATAATCCCCTTTTCACCTAGCAAGGGTCAAGGGGAGGGGGGTGTCTAAAAGGATGCATTCTTTTTCTCCTTCCCTCTTTGTCTTGAATATGTTATCTGTGTTCAATAACTCTTATTGAATCTAGATGTCTTATAACCATATCCCTTCCTTTAAAGGGTAACTTCCTACTAGAAGATATAATTTCATTATCCATTCTCTATATAACAAGAGTCTTAACTCTTTGCTAGGCACTTTCTATACTTTTTTATTTTAAAGATGTCTCCTTTTTTCATTGGAAGTGGGAATCCATGTTCTTCATTTCTTACGAATCCACCATACTTATATGTTGTCATCATAAAGAGAGGGCATGCATGTAGTATCCTTGCACATAATGTAACCTTATTGATCCCCAAGGAGACCATTCTTTCCTTGAAACTAACCATTTTTTATTGGTCTCTAGATTGATCATTTTTTATCCTTAGATTGATCACTTTTATTGGTCCTTATAGTGTAAAAGTTCAAAGCTATGTCACCTTTCATGCTGACTTATCAAAATGACTGAATTTGAGTATTTTTATCTTAAAATCAATTTTTTTCAAAAATATGATCTTGATAAATTTATTCTAGCTAAGTTATATATGGTCTCACACTTTTCCAATTGGAGATGTCTATTGAATGCATGTTTTATACTAGTTTGTATCCAATTACTAAAGAAATAAAATTATTTTAGAAAAGTGGCATTTCAATAACTCTTACTATTTTTTATGATATTTTTTTAATAACATATAGACACCATTTTATAGAGCCCAGAGTCAAGAATATTCTCATGTAGAATTTATAGTGTTTTAATTAGATATAGTATATTGTAATTAAAAAAATCTACAAGCACGTATTTTAACACTCGAAAATATGTCAGTTTTGAGAAAGAAAAAAATATTAAATCATATCAAAAAAATATAAAAATTATATAACGTTCTAGAGGAGAGAGTCCTCTTGTAGAATGTATAAATTTTCTCTTGGTTAGAATAGATTTGTTTTGAAAAATGTGGTGGGACATGCAAACTATCGATTTCAGGTGAGTTGAGATTTAATTCATTATAAAAGAGAAAATATAAGTCTAAAGTTCATTTTTATTTTTGATTGTTCTAGCTATATATGTTATCCATAACATAGTTTGAGATCAAAAGGAAGTAAATTTATTTCCTTATAGTTTTGTGGTGGGAACTAGACCCCCAATTTTCAATGTTTTCCAGCAGCTAATAATTTGTCTTTAAAAATTAGGAAATTATATCAATTCTTATTCTAAATAATTATTAAATATTATAATCCTAAACTTCATCCATTTCTACACATTTCATTAGTTTACTTCATTTCCAAATTCAAGATAATAACACCAATTTAATGTCATTGAAGGTGAACAATTATACTTTTGTTAGCCTTTTCGTTTACAAAAGTGTGACAAGGGTTTGTGCTTTCACCCTATACTACATTATTTCATTGATCTTTATATTGTTTGCTTTCATGGTTCTATTTATAGACTATGATTTCTTCGAGAATAATCTCATTAACTATCTTGTGCAAAAATTGTTTTAAGCCACCTCGTGCACAAAACTTCATTAACTTCCTTGTGCAATTTTTTCAAGGTAGAATTAACTAGTATAACATAGATGGATAGGCCATTGATTCACATTCTCTCTCTCATTGGAGTGAGTAGAACTAGCATAATACAACTTTTTAACCTTTATCCTCTTTTCTCTTCTTCATTTTTCACGGGTCACCTAACATAATACAACTTGTTGGAATATTGGATTCATGGTCTCTCTCTTTGTTTCCTTTTTCTCATATCTTTTTTAGGGGGTTAGATTATGGACTATTGTTCTATCCTTAGCATATGTTATTTCCATTCTATGTGACCATTTTTTCTTTTGAAATAACTTTCTGACTATGATACTAGTGGTTGAGAGATCAGGACCATCGAGGTCTCTTCGATTATTTGACTTGGAATCTTAGTAAGCTTTAGGATTTTGTATTTCTTTTATGGATGTATGAGATATGATCTTTTTTTTATGGATATTGACTTTAAACTCAATGATGTCTTAATTATTTGCAATTTTCCCAATGATCATCTCTCACTCTCTCACGTTTTCTTCTCTATGCACACAAAGTGATCTTATACCATGACTAAAGTGGGGTCAAATATACTATCAAATTTTCTAAGTGCCCTCTAGGTCTGTACAATTTTATGATTGTTTACCACTCACATAGTGTATTTCCATTTCAATACACTTAATAGGACTTCGTATGACACTTAAAATGGATACTTAAATCAAACATGAGCCAAATCTTCTTTTAATTTCATTAAAACTCGACATGAACACTCATTTCTATTCATGATCCTTTATTATTTCCCCAATCCAATAATTTGTTTCTCTACATAGACCACATATTACCTTTTTAGACCTTTACTATGTTTTCGAACCTCAAAGTCACACAAACCTTAGAATCTTGTACATTTCCTAGTTATATGAGACCCGTAGTGTAATTTTGAGTTATGAGTTGTGGGAATAGGGTGACTAGGCATCCTATACCCCAAGTCTTAGGTAAAAGTTTGAATTAGGGTTCAACCTTAGTAATTTGGTGGGATCTCCATATTTGTGGTCAAACATCCTAAGTTCTAACATAAAAAATGATGTGAGAGGTATAAAAGAAACCAAACTCTCCTCATCTGGGTATCCACAATCAAGCATTCAAAAACCATGATTGATATTTTTCAATTCGTCTTCTACAATTTCTCATCTAGACATCCAAGATCGTTCCTTACACATTCTTCAAGTATTCCAAGGAATTTTCAAGGTAATCTTCTTCATGGATCTAACTTCTTTCACTCATCAAAGGCTAATAAAAAGAGTTCACCATCAAGGAAGAAGATCATGCATTCAATCATTCAACCACAAAGAGATCAAGTCTTCAACTTCTCTCTCTCTACCTCTCTCTCTCTCTCTCTCTCTCTTTAATCAAGCATTTTGGAAAATTATGCTATCTTTTGCAAAAGGGTTCGTCTTTTATAGTTTCCTTTTGGGCTTTTGTGTGAAGCCAAAGTTTTTCATCAACATATTTGATCACATTCAAAAAAACATTTGCATTGCTAATGTATCATATACTTAGTTTCTTAGATCTAACCTCCACTTTATAACACACTTTCATTTATCTTATTTTATTTAAGGCATATTCCAAATAGGGTTTTGACTGAGGAAAACCCCTTTATAAAACTTTCTTCCCCATTGTTTTGTGTGTAGGAGCTTGTGTTGAACCTATGATACAGGAGCATCCTTGGGGTACTGGCAATCTTGCATCGTCCAAACAAAGATATTTGCTTTGTTTTTTGTTTTTCTCCAGCTATCTATTTGATAGTTTGATTTGATAATCACTTGATTTCCCTTTCTAGATTCTGCAAGCTTGGTTTCTTATTGTGGACCTATCATGGATAACTATCCTATGTTCACACAATTCAATGTTACAATTGGTTAGAGTTATGCTTCATCTTCTCGAGGGTTGATTTCCTATGTTTCTCTTCATACGATGTATAACATTTATTTCAACGAGGTTCTATATTTGAGAGTTAGCTTATGCGCTCTTAGATCTAGATAGTTGGATGATGTGTGGACCTATATCTAAGGTTGCTAAATGTCTTATAATGTTTTATGTATTTTTAGTCATTAATTCATTGAAGATGACTCCTATATTGTATAACATGTTTCCTAATATTGGAGAATGTGAACTCTAAGCTAACCTTTGTGTCTAGATGGCTATATATGTAATGTAATTGAGTCTTGTAAATGAAGCATGGTAGAGAAATTAGATAGCTCAAGAGATAATATTTTGATTTGTAACCTGGAATGTATTTTCCTTAATTGGGAAGGCCTTACAACCTGATATGTATGTGGTTCAATTGATGTAATTCAAGGCCCATTGTTAATAAAAGAGTTAGTTTGCAATTTTATCTTGTTGTACTTCTATTGTGTTGTATTTGTTGGGGGTTTGATCATCTCCTTTAGGGATAGACTAGCCTTGTACTGCATCAACCTACCATTGGAGATTTGGACAATATAGATCTATTATACAATCTTAAAATTTTTTTTGACCAAAAGTGCAGGGTATAGGGTGACTAGGCGAGCTATACCCAAGTACAGGGCAACTAAGAATCCTATAATCTCAAAATAGCTTCAAATTGAAATCCCAAGTCAGTATTTTAGTGCAATTTCAATTCTATTCATCACATGTATTCATCCAATTTCTACTTGTTTATTTCTACCAAAGTTGTCATTAGCTTATTTAGCATTCTATCTTACATTAGTCATTCCTATTTCCCTCAAATCCAATTATTCTAATTATTATCAGTGAAGGATCATTGCACCTGCTAAGTACTTAAGTCCCACTGAGTATAGTGGGTCATTTTCCTTTTGAGTGTGCAACATGAAATATGATCAATCTACCTTGCTTCCTTTTTCAAATTGCATGCCAATAAAACATAGGTTGATTGAGGAGAACTCGAGCCTCACAATTTAACTTTCCCCTAGACATGTCTAAAAATTGTCAATGTTTAAACAATAATAAAGAGAAAAAAATGTATTGAAATAAACATTAGGAGTATACATTTTTCTAATCAGATCCATGAGTTGCAACTACAACCATGTTGTGCATACTTGACCCAAATACATTAGATCAACATGGATACAATTTTGGGTTAGCAAAAGATTATAAAAAGTAATCCATGAGCACTAATTTTTTAATATCACGACCAAATTCTAAACCTAATCCTCCATTTATAATTCCAATAGATAAACGTTCAACTCGTTTATAATTTAGATTAATTTTTCTTACTATAAATTTAAAAATAAATAAATTATATAACTATCTAAATTAAATTATGCTTATATGACCATCTTTGATTAGCCTAAATTAAAACCTCTTCAATAATGTGTGATATATCTTCATCTATAGTGTTTGCTATCCTAAAATAGATCCTTATTCTTCTATGAAATTGAATGGTTCTTAACAAGTCTAACAAGAATCAAGACTTATTAAATACAAAAGACTTTATCATCGTAAGAAATAATATGGAGATCGCCTAATTCCTTAAACTCAACTTATAACTCATCTCCTAACAAATAACTACATACAAATATAAATTGTATTTTTTTTTTTTATCGGTAAGAGGCCGAAGCCAAGATTAATGCTCACAATTTACCATTGTGTTGTAGGCTCTTGCCTATAAATATAAATTGATTAGTATAAAAACTCGCGTTCCAAATTTTTTTAAAACCCCTCTTTTATAATATTGTGTACGTTTCTTTGAAGAATGTCAAGGGTGGTGTTTTGTGGGTCCATACTTGAATTAAGTAAAAACGAAAAGCGAATTTTGAAAATTGTTGCTTTGTTCTTTCTTTTGCGAATTAAATGAAAGTGGCCAAGAAGTATGGCGGCCATAATGTACCTAGCCAAGGCCATTCTAAAACGTGTGTCCCAAAAGGTTCGTGAAGCCTGACTCAGCCTTTTGCAGATGAATATAGATGAACTACCTAACAACACATAAAATATATCCCTAGCAAACATCAATTTGTTTCGCAACTGAAATGGTTTACAGCGGCCTTTCTGCATGTGAATTGGGTCAGGTGAGCAATGGCAACGCAAAATAGATTTCTCAGCACGGGATGTTGTATCTTTTGCCTGGCTGCGAGTAGTTATGTTTCAGTGGGACTAGCTATTTTGCTCTTCACATTGTCTTTTGGACGCTCGCCAACAGATGATCTTCAGAATAAGCACATCAGTGCCCTGGAACTTACTGTGGTAAGTTACATCATTTTCGGGCTTGAAACACATATCTTTTGATGATCGCAACTCGCAATCCAAGTATTAAATGATCAATTATAAATGTCTTTTTCACTCTATTTGTGTTTAATCGAAGATAATGTCTTGTGAGTTTTGAACTGGTACTGAATACCTATTATGGAAAGTTGATTGCCCTGCATCAAGCTGCACATCCGCTAGGGGTACGTCCAAACAGTTCTAAACTCGGATTATTTTTCGTGACAATTGTTCCACCATACCGCTTGACTACATTCCAACAGACTGCAAGAGATTTATTATTATTTGTGAATTTCAGTCGGTTGGTTATTTTTGCAATTTTGCCTTCTTAATATCCGAAAGTAATTTTTAATGGAGTTCTATTAAATATACCTATGACTGCCCTGAGTTTTTAAAAACTTATAGATTCACTTATGTTTGATGCTATTTATTATCAATTTCTTCCTCTGGAAATTTTCTGTGCCCTTACGGGTGGTCACACTATGATCCTCCCAGTTTTTGCTTCCCTTGCATTGAAGCAGTGCATTTGTTGGGCGTAGCATAGAAATTTTCCGTTTGGTTTAGCAGTTAAAACAACATTTCAAATCGGATCTGTAGAGATGCCCTCATTTTTTTTTTTTCAGCTCTTCCCATGACACGAACCATCAAAGACTGATGATCTCGTTGGTTCCCTATATGTTACGACAAGACAACTTAAAATTCAAGGAGACTAACTTATTATAGATTTCAGCGTTATCAGATTTCCTTAATCCATAAAAATGTGTTTGAATAGGCTTCTTATTTTGATTGTGTAAATATTTTTTAACATCAAATAAACATTCTGTATCACACTCCGTGATCCATCATCAAGATGTAAGAGAATGCGAGAGATGAAAAAAATATAAAATGAAGACAATGACTTACTCAAAAGATATAAGAAAGGAAGGGGAAGAGGGGGAGCATGCAAAATGAGAAGGAAGGGCAAAACATAAGCCTCAAGAAAATAAAAATATGAATTAAACTAAAATAAAAGAAAAGAAAGAAAAAAAAGAAAACCTCAAAAGGACACAAAATTGAAAAAATAATAGAAGACGATAAAATAAAGAAAAAACATACAATTAAAAATTAAAAATAACCATAAAGCAACCTGTTGATGTGAGTTCTATTTCACTACAATATACAAAATTGAATGCTTTGTATACTAGGATGAAATACTAAATTTCCAACTCTCTCTTGAATTAGGATTCTCATATGCTAAACAATTGGATTGTGTGATCAAATGAGGCAACCTTAAGGTTCCTTCTTATTGTGGGTTTTCACTCAGTTTTATGATGTGATATGTAGGTTATCACAAAGGAACTTATGCTGTTCAATCAAGGAGTATGAACTTGACTTTAACCTCTTCTAACCAACAAAGTAAAAGGGTTTAGAAAGCTAATCTATTTGTCAAATGTAAGAAACTATGGATGTCTCTGTTACTCTTATTAGACTTAGTTTAGCCATCCACATCAACTAGGCTAGTGCAATCTTCTAAGGTAAATGTAAGATGTTCAAACTGCCACCATTTTATTAACACCATCTATCAATCCATATCAATGTGCAAGCAATAATCAAAGTAAAGCTCATATATATGTCATTCGGCCATGCAAGGAAAACTTGCAATCAACAAGTAGCTACTGGTTTGGTCTAAATGAGTTCACCAAAGATGCATCCAAAATCACTTCCATTCAACTAGGCACTACTTCTAACCAACATGAAATGAAATCTACTCTAACTAAGGAAATGTAGAACCATGCAATGCTCCAAAGCAACACAAATAATCCACCATGAAGACCAACAATGAATCAACAATTACTGTGATAGCATTGTGGCAACTTATTTTAACAAGTCTCTTTTGTCACTCTACCTCAAATCTATTTAGTTGCAAATGAGAAGGCCTAGGCCTTTAATAGTTGCTCGACTACAATGGAGGACAAGATCAATTCAAGATCAAAGACCAAGATCGATTAACATAACCCTAATTATGGTTTTCAGCAACGAACATTTAATGCTGGCCAATCACAAGAAGGCATCCTCTTGTGGGCCATTAAGAAAGTTACAATGCCTTTGAGAGCCAATGAGAAAATGATTAGGTAGAGGCACTAGATGCCTTCCACATGCACATTTGACATAATATGATTTAGTGTGCTTGAATAGTTGCGATTGGAGCCCTTTGATTGGTTGAAGATAAGTGGGAACCACTTGAGTGTCCTTATCTCATTGTCTTGAATAATTCTTTGGTGATGAGAAAATATCTAATTCTCAAGCCTACAATTGTGATGACATATTCCCAAATTGCTTCATCTTCTTAAATTTTCTCCTTGGCATGATTTTACTTGCAAATTGATGTTCTTTAATTTCTTCATCTTGATCCTTACCTCAAACCATCTTCTTGCTTGAAGTCTTGAGCTTGACCTTGCCACCATCTTTCACTCTCCAATCCTCTCCTTCATGGATACCTTGTAAAAACAAATGAGAAATATTATCAAGCTCACAAAATGATAAGAATAAGTAATATTAAGGAAATCTTAAAGCTTACAATATATAAAAATACATTTATTTTTGCTTTTGACCTTCCTAAGGTCTGGTTTCTTGTTTCAACCCAGATTTCTCTTCTTTTGCAAGCTTTAATTCTGATTTTCTTCCTTCTTAAGCCCAGACCGCTTTCCTTCTGCTAGCTCTGAATTCTGATTCATTCATCAAGTTTTCCCTTGTAATTGAGAGATCACTGCTCTTTCAATTGGGAGATTGTGGCCCTTGCATCTTTTGAATGGAATCCATTTTCACTTTATCATTTTGTCTTTTCCATCAATTCCAATCAATTTTTTTTTGAAGCACCCATCACTTTAAGGGCAGAGATTTTAAGATGTTTGGGAATGAAATTCCCAAGTTTTCAAAAATTCCGCCCAAGTGTTGGTGTCTCACTCCTCTTCTTCATTTGCAAATTTGATCAACTTCTTGCATTCCAAAATCTTTATTTAGGGTTACATCTTTCATTTCTCATCTCAATGTTTTTGCATTTCAACTTGGAGAGATGGTGAAAATTTTGGGATGTTGGGAATGAAATATCGAATTTTGCAAAAGTCCTGCACAAGAGGGTTCATAGCGGAGATTTGATGAACTTGGAATTATAATTCCCAAGTCTTGGAAAACTCCGCCCTTGAGGACTTATTCAACAAAGAACCAAAACTCGGAATTGGCAAGGCCAATTTGAATCGTGAATCGGCCAATTGAAAAACTCCTTGAAATCTAGAGATTTTAATGATTTAAAACTTAATTTTAAGCACCCTTAATGAATATTCATTAAACACACTATAACATCATCAAATAGAAGCTAACGTACATAAACAAGAGACATAATTAATAAATCCATCACATATGTGAAATGTAAATTATAGCTTAAGTAAATAGAAATCATAGGATCATAAATGAGTCATGACATAATATATATAATTAAAATGCTGTCAATTCGTAAATGTATGTAAGATGAAGATCCATAAAACCAATGACATCATGATTAAATAAAAAATGTATGTAAGATGAAGATCCATGAAACATATGTCTATCTGTAAACAAAATGAAAAAACAAGGCTCTAGCTCAAGCCTCATCATCATCCTCAAGCTCGGCTTGAGCCTTAGCCTTTGAGTATTCTATTTGCCTTCTACAAAGGCGTCTAAGGTAGGTCCTAGAGGACTGATGAGCCATAGCCTCCACATGTGAGATGGACTCATGAACAACATCAGAGGTAGATTCTTGCAAGGACTCTCCCGAGGCTTACCTCCAATTATCCCCTATCTGCAGTTCTGGGCTAGGCAGGGCTAGAATAGCTTGCCTTGGGGTGCTATATCCCTATCTCTTGGTTTTGGTAGACAAAGAAACGGAGGGGCCCCTACTATTCACCAGGGCCTGGGTCGATCAATGCAGATGAATAGATTAGTTGCCCCCCTGTGTCTATGCGCACACTTGTGCATCTACCAGTGCCTAAATGTGCTCTAGCCTCCTCTGCCATGGCCACAACCTCAGCCTTGATATCTACTTGGTCAACCCACTCATGGTATTCCTTAGTGAAGACTGCTACATCATGAGCTTTAGTGAGCTACGCCTTAGTGAGCTACTCTGACTCTGGATCAATCTCTTCGAGAATGATTGGAGAGGAATCAGCAGTCAAAATCTGTTTGGTCCTAAGGTGGAGGTTGTAATGAACAAAGACAAGATCATCAACCTATTGGTTCCTCAAATTGTTGGTTGGAAAACCTATGAGCCTTGCTTGCTCAATGCTGAGTGATCCAACACAATTTGGCCAACAAATAGGATTGATGCTTAATGATCAAATCCTCTTCACTTCAAGATCTGCTAACCTAGGTGGGTATCCCTCATGATAACTAGTTGTTATAACTTATGCAGATTTTATTGATTGATACTCTTGAGATAGCAAGTTATTCCCAAGGAGAAATCATAGGTGTAAGGCTGAATGCTTTCTGAATACTTAAATGACTGTTTTAAATGTAAATATATAATGGAAATGATACAGTGACTTAATGTAATGCTGGTAATCAGATAAAAAACCTCACCAATTATAACTATTGATCAACTTAACAATAGCTAGACCAGTCCTTTGCCATTGGGTAAATAGTCTAACCCTGAATCAAAGTATCATCAAATCCTTGAAGACAATGTGCAGAGCATTAGTTATTTTTTGTATTAAAATAGTTTAAAAACAAAGAACAACAAAATAAGTCCAGAGAGTAGTAAGAAACAAACTAACCAGCCCCCATAAATATCAGCAATTACAAAACTGGGGGAGGTGGCCTATAGAATATAAGAGCTTAGAGACTATCTATTGATGCTAGATCTATCATGAGTATCTTATACATTGATTTTTACAATACAAAAAGATCATAATCTTTCATATCAGACTATAGGAATTTAAGATCCTTTGTTCCAGCATCCTTGTGTTGGGAATCTTGCAGAGACAACATTCTGTATTGCACCACTCAGGCTGTTCATTCCATTGTGATTGACCTTGTCCTGGTGACTGGATCCACCTCTGTTGTTATCTGAATCCAGGTGACACTTTTCCATTAGATTGCTAAGATCATCCATCTCAGCTTGTGTGAGAAAACTTTGATAGTTGTTAATATATCTGGCAGCTTTCACTTCATCCTTATGGATCAGCATGGATCCATCATATATCAGCTTCATGATCTTGCTTTTAGGAATATCCAAGCAGATAGAAACCTGTGACATTATGTAAAAATGGTTGAGTTTAAGATTTAAATCAGTAGGGCATCTTCTAATAGGTTGAAATATCTCTTTGTTTCCATCTTTCCAAAGAAGCCATAGAATTTCACCAGTTAGCACAAATCAAAATCTATTCTGATAGAAATCAAAGGATTCAATATAACCAACAAGAAACTCACTCCAAGACAGTCCAGACTTTTTATTCCACTCAACAGGGAGACCAAGAAAAATAGACCAAACTTTCTTAGCATAGATGCATTCAAAAAATAAATGTTCAAAATTCACATATCACAAATAATAGGTTCAACATTGATGGAGGATAACACAGACCCAACAACAAGCTTTTTAATTAAAACTTTAAAAGCCATCGAAAATGAACTATTTTTTTCTCACAAGGACCTTTCCAGAAGTAATAAAAAAAGAAATGCCAGTTTGAAAAGGGACATTTAAACCCCCAACACTGAGAAACCGGTGTGAGGACACAACATCAGTTATTGTACAGAGAACTTGAGGAATATGAACCCTAGTCTAAATGAATTTAACCCCGATGATGGAGACTAGTTAGACAAACATTACATAGCATGCAATATTTGATGATCAAAGATGCATAAAAGTTCAATCTATCAACAATAACATGAATTCAAAAGGACAATACTAACAAATGAGTTATTGAACATCCAAATATCCAAATTGAGTATCAAAGGAAATGTGTCTTTATGTTACTATATGGAATAAGGAACAACAACAAAACAATGTAGATTGCATAAACCATGAAATTGCATCAACCATTAAAGTTCAAATTGTTTTATAATATTGCATAAAAGAGGAAATATATCAAAAAATATCGGATTGTATCTGGATAACTTGTATTGTATCTATCTTATAACTTATGTCCTTAAAATGAGATCCCATTACCCCTCCTTATACAAAATGAAGGGGTGCAATAGAGCTTCAGATCTCTTCATATCACAACTATTCACAACCAACTAAATACTTATGCATATAAACTAAAAAGTACTTTAACAAAAGCTCCATGTCCTTCATTCTCCAATAGCAGCCTCATCTTCTTCATTAGTTGTTGCTTCCTTTTGCTCCGGTTTAGGCACTGCCATGTAGCCATTGATCCATTTGGAAATCTGTGCATGTGTGGGCCATGTGAATATGGAGATCTTAGTAATAAACTTTTGTATATCTTGCCACTTCTTTCTTGTAGCAACTTGAACATTGGTTTGAACATTGTAGCAACTTGAACATTGGTTTGAAATCTGGCAAATTTACTTTCTAGAATAATGATCTTATCCAATAGGGTATGGAAATCATTTATGTGAAAGCCTTCATTTTCCTTGAAGCGAACCATAGACCTTTGCGGCAATGTCATCATCTCACCTTTCCATTCATCCAAGCTCTTGGTTCTTCCATCACCATTCTTCAAAGCAAGTATGAACAATGCTCAACAAAGGAAATCTGTTCTTGCTCCATATATGCCAGAGTCTTTAGTATAGCTTCCAACACATCAACTGTATCCTTAATCTGCCGAGGGGCATCTGGATCCCTTGATGTTATTTCACAGAGGTGGCCCAATTCACACCGAGAAGGCTTCCATTTCCTTTCTAACTCCAGCAATATAGCCTTCGCATCCTTGAAGAAATCAAGCATGTTACTCATACATTGGAACCCTTCATATACTTCATTGCACTTTCCTTCAATCATTTTGATCTTGAATGCCAGGATATCCTCAAGGTTCTTATAAGTGCACTCCTTGTGTATATCTTCTTCCTTGACCTCTTCAGATTGCTTTTTCTTAACTTCAATGGTTGGGGTTATTAGTTGGTGGACAACAATGGCTTTGAGTGCTGGAAGAGCTTTCATGTTATTAAGCTGACTCTGCAACCTTCTTGACTATGTGTGCATTTTATTGATAATTTTATTCATATCCATCTCCCTTATTTGCAACTCCTCAATTCTCTCCTTCATATGCTTCATTTGAGCCCTATTAAACATGGCTTTATGCATCGATTCATTTGTAGAAACTAGGGGGTTGGTGTTATCTATTGTTTGAGCTACTGCCTTTCCCCGTGTCCCTCTGGAGATGTTAATAAATTTGGGCTTATCACCTTTGAAAGTGACCTAGGTAGCCAATGCCTTCAATTTTGGATCAAATCCCGACCCCTCCAGTTTCTATAATATTTCAATCTCGGTGGCAAATGCTGCATCTTCCTGTTTCCTCACTTGATCTAACAAGAACAATTCCTTGAGTGTCAAGTCAGGCACAATAAGAATATCACTTTTGTGCACAATCTCCCTGGCTTCTTCTTTAGTGCAAGTTATATCATCTAAATGCAACTCATCAATCATCCGTTGATCTATAGCAGAATGTTGTGATTCATCAACCCCTTACAACCTTTTCTTCTTCCTTTCATCAAAATCTTTCATCCTATATTTGATCCAGAAGTCTTTAAACTCCCGTGTCCTGGTAAAGTCTTCCTGCTTAATGAACCACTGAAAAATAGTGTCAATTGGATCATCATTTTCCATTGTCAATGCATGATAGCCATTTATTTCTTCTTGAAACAATGGTGTAGGCTATGGTTCTTTAACTGCAATACCTTCCTTCAAGCTTTCCAAAATGTGGGCAACCTCTTTTGACCCTTCTTCTTCATATGAATCATTATAAGTAACTAATAGAGTGCTGCTTTCTTTAGATACACTAATCTTGGGTTTAGAGGCCGAACCTTTTTGGGTGGTTAAGGGTTGAGGTTGCTCAATTTCTTTTCCTTTTTTCTGTTTTATGTACTTCTGATGCAACTCATCAAATTCTTGAATGCATTGTCAACCCTAATAGCCTCCAATTCAATTTCATCATAGAAACACTGAAGTCCTGGACTTAGCCTTTGCTTCTCAATATTTAGCAGAATACCCCACTTCTTCATCCTCTGCATTATCTTAGGAATATGATCACAATTTCTTATGACGTCCTCCTCAATATTAAACTGATGATCAAATCTTGCAACAGAAGACTTATTATCTCCCTTGGGATTATATTGCCTTACCTTTTCACTCTAAAACCCAAAACTATCCATAATGTACTCTTACACCTCCTTTATATTTGATTACCCTATTATGAAGCCATCAAATTTCATAAAATGAGGCATGTGATTCCCCTTTCTCCTAGGTTGTGCAATGCCCTTTTCTATCCATATCAATTGCTAGATTAATTCAAGGAAACCTATCCTCTTAGACACAAATTGAGGTAGCCTATGTGGTTGCTGTCTACATCCATATAACCTAATTAGAGTAAAACCAGTCTTGCATATCCAATCCCCAAAGCTGAACTCATACTTCCCATCAAGCAAATTTTCTTTTGGCCTCAACATGACCTTGATATGTTTGGGTATCCTGGTAATTGAACCTCCAAGCAGACTAGTAACCCACACAACAAACACATCTCTAAATATCTTGAAATCCCCATCCTTACCATGCTTATCCTAGGCCTTGCACCACATCTGGATGAGCAATGGATTGCTTTGTTCATTAGTGGTAGTAAGCTTCAAAGAACACTTGAACTGGTCAACATTATGAAATAGTAGCTGATGACACATCAAAGAATAATTTTTGAAAGACTTGGTGGTCCTCCACCTAGCTAATTGTGTATGAAGGGTTCTCAATTTCACTAGCAAAGTAAAACTCTAGATAGGAATGGGGGTTTTGAATCCTCATGGACATATACATGTAATTGAAGGGAATCATTTCTTCAGAGAATCTTTCCAAACAATTGAACCCATCCATAATAAGTATTCTTGAAAAAATCGATAAACTTATCAATAGAATGAGGACCCATGTTTTCAATGGGCATCAATTTGTTATTTGTCCCCTATTCATGGAATGTGCAATTTCAGTGAGCCTAAACTTCATTGTCCTCTTATAGTCAACTCTTAATTGATCTCTATCTATTTTGGTAAGAGCCTGAGTACTGAAACCAAAACACTCTTAAATGCAAGACCTACTTATGACCAATAGAGGCATTACATCTGGTTTTCTAACTCTTCTTGTGGCTGTTTCATAATGTTCAGCTAGGATATTGATAAGCTCAATGTCTACATACACATTTGGGACTATAATTTTGCCTAGGTCAAGTTTCCAAGCATCGTTTCAAGGTTCTTTCTGATCTTTATTTGCATAAAAGTAGCAAATCAAAGACCTACCATAAACTAGCAAATTCACATCCTTACAACCACTATATTCATCAGAAAATATGGACATGGTCCCAATAGCAGAGGAGTGAAGAAATAATTCTAGGAGTGCCTTTTGGACTGTCTTCTCTGTTTTCACCTTTATCCTTCCTGACAGTTACTTCTTTCTTAGCACTAACTTCTTTCTTAACACTAACCTCTTTCTTGGGTGCCTTTTGAAAAGGAGTCTCAAATTTAGGAAAAAACTTAAGTTCTGGCTTTTCAAAGCTTGAAAATGCAACCTTGCAACTCGCTTGTTCTCCAAATCCTTCTGTAGCTTGAAAATGGTATTTCGTAGAGAATGATTTCTTACCTTTTAATATCTTATTGCCTTCATTCTTCTATTAATTCTCATTTATGAGTTTAGACACTTCGCACAAGTGGTCACTTCTTCACTTCGCTTACCCGTCACTTTAAACATTCTGCAATTAATACCTCGTACTTTGAGGTACACAAAATTACTTCACCTTTTAAAAATGTTCATTTCGCATTTTCTCTATGTGGTTTACTAATAATCCCTTCTGAAACAGCGAAAATCGCCACTTTTCTCTCCCCTCTCGAAGGTACCTCCGAAACAGTGAAAATCGCTGTTTTGCAGTCACCTTATGTCAGTATGTACGATCTCTCGACAAATCGCTACTTCGCAAGCCTTTCATCTTTAGTCGTTCAAAATAATCGCTACTTCGCGGGGTGCCTTGTATTACCCGAAACAATGAAATTTCGCCATTTTGTAGGTACTCCTAGTTTCCCCCCCCGAAATAGCAAAAATATACTTACCAAGGTATTTATCAAGTAGAAATTGAAAATTTATGGTACAATATGGCATGGAAATTTTCAAGGTCTACCACAACCTCTACACAGACAACCTATTTCGCCTTTTCGAGTGGATATGCTTGAACATGGACCAATTGGACTCACATACAGAAGGTTTGCTAGGCTGACTCAAAATACGAATGACAATCCTTTGAAGATTTGGGGTTGAGGCCCCAAACATTTGCCACCATCTATCTGAAGTAAGGGAAAAGAAAAACAATTAGTCCCATTTACAAGTATAATTTTAAGGCTAAATTACAAAACCAAAAACTAAAATGTATGACTTATAAGTTGTAACAATTAACTTTAAGAATATGTTATTTTTTTTGGCTGTAATGATGTGTGAGCTTCTATGGTTATCCTATTAGAGAAAATTTACCCTTCATTATTATTCAATTTGTCTAGCTCAATGGTTGTAGTTGAGGCATTGCCATCACTACTCAACCTTTGCATCATTGTATATAGGCCAGTTAGAACCTCCTCATCCGCCTTGAAGTCAAGTTGGATTCAAGGTAATAGGCTGCTGCATGGATGGGTTTGTGGAGCTGATTTTGCCATCTCCTATCAATGATCTCCCAAATAGGGGCATACTTCTCCTGCATGCCTGCATATGGGGATCTAATGGCCTCCTTGGTCCTATCCATGCCCTCATATATGTAGCCCATAGAGGGCTTCTCCCCATCAGCAGTTCGTAGGAGAGATACAAGGGGCTTACTGATCTACATATGATGTAAAAATAACATTTGAGTCAAAACTTAAATATAAAACTAAAAGCAAAACTAAATCATTAAAGTTAAACTGTAAGAAATTTACCTTTATTATTTCTTGAGTAGGTGCCCAAAAACCTTCCTCATCAAAGAGGCAATTCGCTACATCTATCCCTGTAGTGGTCGTAGCTGTTAAAGTTGTAGCTTCAATCGGATAAATTTGAACTAAGATACATTGTTGTTATTGGTAAATCATCATTTTCTATATATAAGTATTCATGTAATAATAATAATAATAATTATATATATATATTATTATGAAATATTAATTAAATTATGATTAAACCTTGGAGACATGTCTCTTCATATGAGATATGTCTCCTCTCATATTTATATGAGATCCAAATCTGCATTTGGAACATATCAATTACAATGGCCATACTATCACATTTGCAAAAAAGATCCATGTTACTTAACATGGTATCAAAGCCAGACTGCAAATAAATAGACATTTATACACATCACAAGAATGGAAATTCTATAGAGTGAACATTAATTATAATTATAGTAGCGTATGGAAGACAGAAATAAGAAAACCATTTCCTCAAGATCAAAGATATCTATGCAGACGCTGAAGAGATCCAAATGTTCATCACAAACCATCACATGTCACAGGCCATTTTTAGATCATTTTCCTAGTTGGAGTTGCTAAAGGTAATTGAAATACTTTTAAGTTTAGTTCTTAACTTTTGAATTTTGTATTTCACTTTAATAATTATGAATTCAGTTTTTAAACTTAGCACATCTTTAGTTTGTAATTCAATTTTTTATTTTTTATTTTTTAATAGGCTGCTGAGACTCGATTTGCATCCAACACAATTGTGTTGAGGAGACTTGTGAAGGTACGAGAGCCACTTGCTAGTATGGTTATTAGTCAAAGCTGGTCACTATGGAGGCAATCCAACATTGAAAGGGCTACAAATGTAAAACAAATGATATTGGATGACACTTGGTGGAAATGAGTGGAATATCTTCTTAGTTTTATTGAGCCTATCATGAGTATGATCCGTTATACCGACACGGATCATCCATGTTTGGGAGAGGTATATGATGGAATTGATTCAATGCTTGAGAAAATGAAGCATGTCATCAATGAAAAGGAGCAAGATCTTGAAGAAACATTCTTCAAATAGGTGCAAACAATTTGTGTTGAGCGGTGGAATAAAATGACCACCCCACTCCATCTTCTTGCATTTGCATTGACTCCCAAATTTTATAGTGATGAAATTCTTGCTATGCCATCAAGGGTACCACCATATAGAGATGCAGAAGTTAGTGAAGGGTGTAGGAAAGCACTTGCAAAACTCTTCCCTGATCATGAAATGGAGAATATAGTTACAAGTGAGTTTGCTGATTTTGTAGCTTCCAATGGTCAAAGTGCTTTTGCTCTTTGTGACAAGTATACAAAGGATGCTCATTCTTGGTGGTACCTTAATGGTCATACATCACCGCACCTCCAAACTCTTCCAATCAAACTTTTATCACAAGTAAGTTTTTCCATTTCTATTGCACTCTCTAACTTTATATTGTTTACAATTTGTAAAAATAACAAATATTCTTAACTTTAAAATTTGAATGACATTTTTTATACCCCTCACTTTGTCTCAATAGGTTGCTAGTTACTCCTCATCTGAGCGAAATTGGAGTACATACTCCTTTATTCACTTAGTGAAACGCAATCGATTGGCTGCAAGTAAGGCAGAAGAGCTGGTTTATGTGCATTCCAACTTGCGCCTTCTTACTCATAGTCAAATGAGTACAAGGAAGGGGGCATAAAGTTTTGGGATGTAGATTCGGAGCAAATTGATTTGGATTTTTCAGCTGCTGCACAATCTTTACTGGATGTGCAGTCGGGTAGCCACCATCCTCCTAGTGCAAGTAGTAGTGGGGTTGCATGTGATTCTAATCTACTTGCATCATCTAATGTCACTGTCACCGATGATGTTGATGTTGATGATCTTATATGATGCAGCGTCATATATCATTGAAGCGTAATTAGTAATTATTAAGCGTGTTCTTTTAATGTTGAACCAATGAACAATAAGTTGAATAAGTTGTCATAAAACTCATGTTATGACATATTATGAATTTTTAGGATTAATGGCAGTATTGATTTTGTTTAGCTGCAGCATGTATGATCTGTTCTATTCTGATGCTGATGATCTTATATGATGCCTATATCATTGATACGTCCTTAATAATTACTAAGTGTGCTATTTTAATGTTGAACCAATGAATGCATTGAAATTTTGAATAATCTGTCATAAAGTTCATGTTTTGAGATATTTTGAATTTTTAATATTAATGGCAATTTTGAGTTTGTTTACCATGTATAATCTGTGGTATTCTGAATTTTGATCTTGTTTTTACTTTTAAGCCTGCAAATATTTATATAGTTATAATTTTTATGTTTTTCTTTATGGCCGTACCCAAACGTACCCAAACTGCCCCCCAAAAATTGTCGTACTAGCGTATCGTATCAACGTCCCTGTACCTATATCCGTACCTGTACCGGCAACTTAGATATCCTCTACCATTTCATCTAAGAGGTAGCCACTCAACTTAGCCTCGGTAGGGGATTCAAATCTTGGACCAGAAATAGTTACGACATCTATCATGCCTTGCCAATAAAGAGACCTGCCACAAGTAGATTATGTTTAGATTTAAATGACAAATCATTATGTAATATGAATCTATGATTACACAAGTAGAAATAATTAAAATTTAACTTTAAACTTAAATAAAACAAATAAAAAACAATTAATTACCTGGCTGCAATAAATGGAATGTTGCAAAAGTACCAAAATTTGCAAATTTGTTTTCTGGCAACATCAAGAATCTCCTTGTTCAAACCCATGCCCTCAAGCGAGGGTTGTGAGCTAGGAGTAGTGCGCGACACAAAGTAACTAACCAATTTGGACTTCCGCACTCTAGGCTGAAATTAAATGGGACCAAGCTCAATATAAGAATGACTAGCACTAGCACAAGCAGTAACACTAGCACTAGCACTAGGATGAAAGGGAGGCGTAGAAGAACCCTCTCAAACACAACTTGCAGAGGCGGCTGTGGGAGCATGGGAGCCAACAGCACTTACCTGTTGAAGTTGCCTTTTCTTATTTAACTTCTCTTGTTCATATTTTTCTAATGCCACATAACAAAAGTGCTTTTGCCTCAACACTTTGTTGAGTGTACAAGGTAATATCATGTCCAGGTATGCCAACAATATGGCATTTGAATCTATAGATGTCACTAGAATTTATAGCTTTACAAAACATACATTTTGATTGATGTTTTGTTCTTCTAGGAAATTCTTCAGTATATTTCCTATTAAAATAACCTTCATGTTTCTTTTTAATGCTCATTATTATATCTTATTATATCTCTGTAATTATTAGAATGTTTCTAATATTTAGGTGTAGTCTAGAATAGAATGTTTCTATTCTATTTGACTCCCCTCTTTGTATATATAGATCAGTTTGATCTCTGATTAATTCATTCAAGTATTCCGCCATTTACATTTGTAACATGGTATCAGAGCTAGGGTTTAAACCCTCTGTGCAAATCGATTGAAAAATTGTGTCTTCAGCTACTGGCGTTCTTGGAAACTTGTAGCTTAGTCTGTAAGTCACAAATCTGAAGGTCATTTTTTCAAATCTGGAGGTCGTTTTTTCAAATCTGTTCACATCTAGATCTCAAAAAGTGGGATTTTTTGGTTGTTTTTTTCAAAAACGGGTCTGTCTATCCCTGTTGGATATTCTGCTCGCGTTTCAGCTGCTGGGTTTTGTTGTTTTTTTCACCTACAAACATCTTTTTTCTGCCTTTTTGACCTTTTTGGCTGCCGACTGTTATTCTGCTCGAAACCCTAGTTTTTGACTTCGGAAATTTTTTTTGAGCACATATTCTTGGTGGGTTTTTTGAAATCTCAAATGGGTCTTCATCAGATTTTTGTGGGTGCCTCGTTTTTTGTGCCTCGATTTTCGAGCCAGCGGATCCGGATTTTGACAACATTTTATTTCTAGGTTTTTCAAGCTCTTTTCTGGTTACTTCTCCAATTTTTTTGGGTCTTTCATTTTCTCACCTCGAAGTTTGTACCATTTGAAATATTCACATATTATAAGCATCTGTATCAGCAGCATCAAAAGTTGGACTCAATTAAACAGCACGCCAATGCTGCCCAACACTCAGAGCAGAAAGAATCTATCTACCATGCCTTTATGGCCAGCATACCTGCAAATCATGTGAAATCTTCTGCTTGGTACATAGATTCTGGTGCCTCCCGACATTTCACTCATAGGCGTGATTGGTTTGTTGAATTCACTCCCTATTCTGACTTAGTAATCTTTGGAGGCGGTGAAGAATACAATATTGTCGGCAAGGGCAATGTTCAGATTCAGTCTGGAGGAAGAAAACTCATGTTTCTCAATGTATGTTATGTTCCTGGCATGAAACATAATCTTCTGTCTGTTAGTCAGATTATGAAGCACTCTCCTCAGTTGGATGTCGTTTTCAGTGGAAATAAGTGTTCGATTATTGATCGTGTTTCCCGCACTACCCTTGCTTTCGGTCTTGAGGATCATGGTATTTATAGGCTTGTAGATTCAGGCGATTCCCTTGAGCATGCCTTCATCGCCGAATCATCCGCTCTCAGCAGTCTCTGGCATCAGCGATACGGTCATCTGAACATTCAATATCTAGCACAACTTGCTCGAGATAATTTAGTCCATGGCCTACCTAATATTCAGACCCAGAACCATCGCGTTTGCGGAGCTTGCCAAGCAGGGAAGCAACATAGGACACCATTTAAGAATGGTGAATCATGGCGGGCATACAGAGTACTCCAGCTAGTCCATGCTGATGTATGTGGTCCTATGAATACTCCTTCTATTACTGGGAACATGTATTTTTTACTCTTTGTGGATGATTTCAATCGCAAAATGTGGGTATATTTTCTTAAGCAAAAATCAGATGCCTTTCTTGTATTTCAGCAGTTTAAAGCTCTAGTAGAAAAAGAGTCTGGTTCCTCCATCCGTACTCTTAGGACCGATAATGGGGGGGAATTCTGTTCTTCTACTTTCTCTGCCTTCTGTACTACTCATGGCATTAGACGTCAGTTCACCACACCTCACACCCCTTAGCAAAATGGTGTTGTAGAGCGTCGAAACCGTACCATCACAGAAATGGCTAGGACTATGCTAGAACATAGAAATGTTCCCAGAAAATATTGGGCAGAAGCAGTATCCACAGCTGTCTACCTTCTTAACCGGTCACCCACCCTTGCAGTTAATCATAAGACTCCTGAGGAAGCCTGGTCTGGTCGCAAACCTAGGATCAACCATTTGAAAGTTTTTGGCTCTCTGGCATATGTATGGATTCCTGATGCCAAACGCACTAAGTTGGATTCCAAAAGCCAGAAACTTATGTTTACAGGATACAGTCACACACATAAGGCCTACAGATTGATTGATGTAAATACTGATCGTTTAATCTTCAGTCGTGATGTTGTGTTTGATGAGGAATTTGGACCATTTCCGCTCTCTGACTCCCCACCACATTCTGAGATTCAGTCTTCAGCAAACTCTGACTTGGGTTCTTTTATTTTATATGAGTCATCTGATGCTACTGATACACCACCTCAGTCACTTCCAGATAATACAACTCCTGCTCCTGCTTCTCATTCAGCTATTCCGTCAGCATCTGATATTGGCTCCTCGACTCTTCGGCCAAAATGGTGGGCTCAAACGATTAGTGATCTTCGTCCCGATGAACTCATTGAGGGTAGAACCTCCAGAAATAAGAGCCTTCAGCACAACACAGTTAATATAGCTCTTATGGCCAACATCCACAGTATTCCTGAGCCCCAGATATATGCAGAGGCCAAAGGAATTCCAGAATGGGAACAAGCAATGGATTCTGAGCTTCAGAGTCTTCAAAAGAACCACACTTGGGTTCTTTCAGATCTCCCTCCTGGGAAGAAACCCATTAGCTGTAAATGGGTCTATAAGGTCAAGTACCATGCAGATGGTACCTTGGACAAATACAAAGCTAGACTTGTTGCTTGAGGATTCACTCAGCGCGAAGGCATTGATTATGAGGAGACATTTGCACCGACAGCCAAGATGAGCACTATTCGCATTCTTCTTGCAATTGCAGCTCAGTATGGTTGGAAAGTTCATCAGATGGATGTGAAGAGCGCCTTTCTCAATGGTGAATTACAGGAAGAAGTCTACATGACGCAGCCCCCAGGTTTTAAGGTTGCTGGTTCAGAACACAAAGTATGTAGACTCCAGAAGGCCCTCTATGGTCTTAAACAGGCCCCTAGGGCTTGGTACATAAAGATTGATCATTACTTGGTTGCTCAAGGATTTTAGCGTAGTTCGTCAGACAGTAATCTATATATTAAACACTTTGGTAATGATATTTTTTTTCTTGTTGTCTATGTGGATGATTTGATCATTACTGGAAATTCAGAACATTTGATTTCAGAAATCAAACAGGATCTATGCAGAACTTTTGATATGACAGATCTCGGATTGCTTCATTATTGTTTAGGTATTGAGGTTTGGCAGACTGACAATAGTATTTTTTTGTCTCAGTCCAAGTATGCCAGAAATTTGCTTGATAGGTTTCGAATGCAGGATTGCAAATCTGCCTCCACTCCAATGGAGACTGGTCTGAAATTGTCCGCACAATCTGTTTCTCCTCCTGTAGATGAAACACTCTTCAGGCAGCTAGTAGGTAGTCTCATCTACCTTACTACTACTAGACCTAATCTCAGTTTTGCAGTCAGCTACATCTCACGGTTCATGACAAACCCCAAGACTGATCATTGGATTGCAGCGAAACGTGTGTTACGCTATGTACATGGTACTTTAGATTATGGTCTTCTTTACACAAGGAGTACTACTCCTCAGCTCAGTGGATTCACTGATTCCGATTGGGCCGGCTCAGTTGATGATAGGAAATCTACTTCTAGCTATGTGTTTAGTATCGGATCTGCAGCAGTTACTTGGATCAGTAAGAAGCAACAAGCACATGCACTCTCCTCTACAGAAGCAGAATATAGAGGAGCTGTCAAGGCAGCTTGTGAAGCAATTTGGCTCCGACAGATGCTTGCAGATATGCATATTCCTCAAGCAGGTTCGACTTTTTTGTATATATAGATCAGTTTGATTTCTGATTTATTCATTCAAGTATTCCGCCATTTACATTTGTAACATTTCCAAGCCTCATCTTTTTTACCCATTATGGAAAATGAAAGTTAAGGCTGCTGCAATAAGAAAATTCAATTAAAAACTTAGAGTATTGAACTAATAAAAGAACAACAAACACTACTTTGCAATTTAGTAAAAATAAAAAAAACATTCAAGATTCTGATTTACAAATGAAAACTAAAACTATTTAACAAAAAATGAAGAAAACACTAACATACAAGAAAAAATCAACTCTTACCTCTTGCAAATGAGTTGAGGAATGTTGCTATTGACTCATTAATGCTCCCAATGCAAACTTGTGGCCTCCCCAAATTGATTTGTGATCTCCTTGATGCTCTTCTCTCTTGCTGGTTGCAAACCTGTGGTTTTTCTTTTCTCTTCCTCTCTCTCTCTCACTTTTTCTCTATCTTTGTCATACTAAAGAAATAGGAGGCCCTTTAGGGTTATCAGAAAGGCAAATGTAAAAAAAAAAAAATCATTGTTATTTTTTATTTTTTTAAGTCACTAATCAAGCTTGCCGCACAACCAATTTCTCATGGCAATTTATGACGATTTATGCACGTATCGTGATTTAGGCAATTGACATGGAAAAAATTGCTGAGTTGATCACCCAACCTATTACACTAGCTTTAGTGCTGCTCCACTCTCTTGAAAGTTGTACTCCATCAAGTTTTAGTGCAAGCTAGTGAAGAGAGTTACTCTAGCTCTAGTGCTGCTCTACTCTCTTGAAAGTTGTACTTATACCCCAATAAGATTTGTAAAGGAAGTGGTAGGATAAAACAATTAAATACACCAATTTACATACATAACATCATTCCCACATCATCAAATACCCCCTATGAGATTATGTCTTGTACTCAAAATATGCTAGCTCTATCCACAAAAAAGATAAGAAATTGTGAAGTCAAATCCTGCAAAACTTCTTGCAAAGGTCAAATTGGTGATGGGTCCTTATGGTAATATGTTTGTAGATCCCTTTGAGCTACATAGGGGGTTGCCCCACTACTGAGTTGCTTGTTGTGGTGACCAGATTTATATTTTATTGGTCAGTAGAGTCGTCTCTCCTCCTACAATACTTGCTGGGATTTGAATAGAATTTGTTACTTTCATAGTGTCCTTCAATATGCCTATCAAATGCACCAATTGCAATTTGACCACTTCTCTCAATTGTTTGATTTGTGCTTGCATTCTTTGTTGCTGATATTATTTATGAAGGGTTGAAGCTGTACTTGAACTTTTGTAATGTCCCTTGCTGGCTGGGACCTAATTTTCCCTAGACTTCCCAACTAAGGTATGGATGTTGTTGCGAAAAGTAATTGTCAACTTAACTCCCTGATTTAGAGCCTGCAATCGGGTTACTTTCAAAAAATAAATAAACATACCATCCCACTGTTAGAAATAGATCATTTTGGGGGGGGGGGGGGTGTGAATCAGTATTCTACAAACTTTTGCCCACAACTGGCTATTGTTAATTACTTTATAACTTGCATATGAAAGTAAACCAACAATACTGAACAGTAGTGACGGAGTCTATAAAGAAGTTCTGGAGGTATGTTTTATATGCCCTCATTGATTATGTTCCCCTGGACCCTAGGTTTGATCGGGTCAGAACTCACCATTTTGTGATTTTAAATCATTTTCGCCATAAGAGTAGAATTTCCATTCCCTTTTACCTTCTCACTTCTATGAACAAGGCAATCTCTAGTTTCAAGAAGAAAGCCACTGTAAACCTTGCTTTGCATGAGGGATTATTGCTCCTCATCCATGAGCATTTCAAAGCTCAGTCTATATGCAATAACCCTCCTCAAGTTGAGGATGTTGACAAAGGCAGCTCCAACTTTTCTTCAGACTTTGATGACATTGAGAGCATTAGCTCGGAGGAGGAGAATGTTACCTCAGGTAAGAAGAAAAAAGGTCAAGACAGGAAACAGTCCATAGCTACAACTCCTAGCAGGAAAAACCCTAGGGATCACGACCAAGCTCAAGCAAAAGAGAGTTATGCTGAGGAGGAGGAGGAAATGGATACGGAAGATTCTGACAAAGAGTCGGAGGAGGAGTTGGAAGAGGAGAAACTTGGGAAAAAACGGAAGAGGGAGGTAGTGAGAGTTGAGGAGACTAGAAATCAGAGGACGGATGCTATTCCTCTTCCCCTCTCCCCTGTCCAGTCTCAGCCTCCTTCGGAGGAAAAAGTGAATGTCATCACTGGTGAGAACGAGGGGGAACTGCAGGTCAATAATAGAAGAAAGGCCTGGAAAAATTTCAATGTGAGGACTGCTACTATGGGGATTTTTAGGGAAGTTATGAACCCTCAGATCCTGGTGGACAACCTGGAGCAGCCTAGGCTCAATGAGCTCATAGACCCAGCTATCTTGGCCATTTCAGACAACGCAAGGGAGACTGGAATGAACCTTCTAAATAATGCCCGCAGTAGTATGATTGACAACTTCAGATCAATCAAATGGCTCTTCCATGAGTTGGAGGAAGTTAGAGAAAGGGTATCCCAGATGGAAAGTACTAAGAATAAGACAGGTATTGACACCAGGAGGACCAGGATAACAGAGAAAGCTTAAATGAAAGGAGATTTAGAAATCTTGAAAACTACAACCACAACCTGGCAAGTCAGATGATTTCTCTCCTGAGTTCGATGAATGACAACATCCAATCCCTTGCTGGTAAACTTAAGGATAGGGGCTTGCTGGTGGAGGAGGGAGGACAGAACAGGGATAAGGCCAGGCCGGATGATGACAAGGCCACAATCAGTACGTTCACCAGTATGGATCAGGGCATGGAGAAGGTCCAGGATCAAATGGCAAAGGAGCAACAAAAGATAGTCGAGGCAGCTCAGACTATGCAGGAAATGGAGAAGATAACTGAAGACTAGTTTTCTTGTCTTTTGTTTTTTCGTCTTTCTGGCTTTTGGCTTTTGGACAGGCTTTCTGTAGTCTGTTTTAGTTTGTTTGTTTTCTGGCCTTTCTGTGGGCCTTTGTTTTGGGCTGGGCCTTCGGGCTTTTTTCAGCTGTTGGACCTCTGTTTTGGCTGGGCTTCTTTTGCTTATTATCAGCCTTGTTTTTTGTAAAACTTATGGGTTTCAGGATCCCTTAAAACCTGTTTATCTTATCAAAAACAATACTGAACAGTAAATATAACCATACACAAAGAGAACTCATAATACCATTATTTGTTAACAAGGGAAACCTTGGCAAAGGGAAAACCCCGGTGGGGATGATACCCACAAGATGATCCACTAAACAAAAGAATCTTGTTAAGGATATTGACTTTGTTAGGAGTCTATGAATTACATATAGTGTTTCAAGTTCTTGTTAGAGGACTAAGCCCTGTTAGAAGCCTCAACCCTGTTAGGAGTTGGTAGAGAAATTACAATGAATGCAAGAAGAGCCCACTGATTCTTCACAAGAATAAATATACATACATACTGTCTCACTGCTGTACTTTGCACTTGCTAGCATCATACAAAGCTCACATATATATCCTTCACAATAGTTCGCATCACATACATATCACATTCGCTTGATAACTTCTCATCACATCACTTCACATCTTAGTTGTGCAAGATATGATCTTTACTTATACCTTGCAAATAATAAAAACTCTTGATTAGTCGACCTTGATGCTTTCACATGCTTGACTGATTATAAAATAACTTTGGGTAAACATCTAGAATGTCGGCCCAACATGATTAAGTAATTATTTTGTTACCAAAATAATTCCTTAAGCCGTACAGTTCCATTTACTAATGCGTTCTGTTTTGCTCTTTTAATTACTTGTATTGGTAATCCTTCTGTAATTTTTGCCGTACTGTTCGTACATATCTGTGCATTGACATATGTCATCATAACACTGTCATCTATCACTCCTTAATTGCACATGAGCTAACTCAAAATTTGTCCTCCGTACATACCATATCTGTCTCTGTACTGCTGTAAACTGCCTAACACTTAGACAATTTTCTAACTTTGATTACATCATGAAATAGCAAAATGAATATGTTGCCATAAATGACAATACTCATACATCTACCTAGCCATATTGCCAACAATCTCCCCTTTTGGCATTGATGGCAACATTTGGAAAAATTGGCTAAGTCCCAAAATGATGTCATACAGAATAATAACTACAAAAATTAACTAAACAAAAATTGCTTGCAAAACTTAAAAATTTTATTCATGTTTTGATGGATCGTTACATTCCTGATCACTCCTTTACAATGATATCTTAAATACATAGCTAAGCTCCCCCTTACATATACATATACAATTCTACATACTTCTCCCTTACATATACAAACATGTACATACAATTTTCCTTACATACTTCTCCCCCTTTGACATCAATGGCAAGGTGTCAAAAAATTTGTACACACAAAACTATGTTGACTTCCTCTGATCAACTTGACATTTTGGATATGCAATTTGTAAAATCAGCTTTCAGCTTACAAAATCCTTCTTCCAGTTTTCCTTGACAGTATTAGATATACTGATGAGTGCGCAAAGTGCATAGGATGCCACTTCCACTGCGTTGAAGTCAGTATAAGCATATTTGTCATAAGATGCCTTTGCTGCTATACACTCTTCTAATTGCCTCTGCAAAATGATAACTTCAGGAGATAAATATTCTTTAAGGATAGAGAATCTCTTTATTACCTTCTCCTTATCAGATTCATTGCCTTTGATATCATTGTGAATCCTCTCCATTTTTGCTCCAATAACTTCAATATTTGCCTCAGGTTGCTGCAATCTGATAGTGAGTGTTTGAAGCTCACTCATTTGGCCTTTGACCAGTTTATCAAAATCTGATAGATGATTGTACGACATTGCACATTGTCCATACAACTTCTTACTTTCATCTATGCTCTTCCTTAGCTCTTTAATGTACACATTCAATGCCTGCAAGTCATTCCTGACATTGTTGCATACTGTGTCAAACAATGATGCATCATGCTTTGTCTGTGCTTTTACTGAAGCAATTTCAGACAAGGTAGTGAACTCTGCATCAAAAGATCTGATCATTTCTTTAGCCTTCTTTTGAAAGTCTGGTTCTATAACTGTGGACTGTACTGTCTTCTGCATTTTGTCTAGAACTTCTGCCAATGTTCTCTCCAAAGTCTTCACAAACATATTCTTCTCAAGTGGCTTACTCAAGGAGCTCATCAAACCCTTCTGGTCATCGTCATCATTGAATATTGTTGCTGCTGTTGCTAGAATGAGTGAGACTGCTTTCAATTCAGTACTTTTCTTTTCATCCTCTTGTCTTTTCTTCTCCTTCTCTTCTCTCATTCTTTCTTCCTCAACTTTCTTTTTCTCTGCTTCTAATCATTCTCTCTCCTTTTTTGCGTCTTTCCTTTTCTCTTCTTCTTTTTCTTGTTCTGTTCATTTCTTTTCTTCCTTCTTATTCTTTTCTTCTCTCTTTCTCCCTTCTTCTTCTGCCTTTAACTTCTTCTTCTTTGCATTTTTCTTTGCTTCTTCATCAACCTCTTCATCTAAGTTGGAGTAGGCAGTAATATTGCCAACAATGTTGGTCCCATATCCAGTTGGTGTCCTTCCTTCTCCAACTGCCTGTTCCACTGGTTTTTCTTAAGTCTCTTCATCAGACTCCTCAGACTCACTGATTTGCAATGTCTTCCTTCTCTTTCTGGGTCCACTAGAGGTTTGCTTGACCCTTTTCTTGGGGGTTGGTGCTGGTTCTTGCTTAACCTTCACCAATCTCTCAGATTTCCTCTGCGTAGATGTTGTTGTCACCATCATTAGATTTCCTCTTTTGCTGACCAAGTTGTAGCCTGATTGGCTGTACTGGCACAATTGCTGTATAAGGTACAGTAGGTATTTGTGAAGTAGGCCCTGCTATTGTCACATCCACAGGTGGTGCTGCAATAGCAATAGGTCTGGCTGCGAACACCTCAGTTTTCCCTTTGGCCTTCATCTCCATTGCTATGCCTTTGATTTCATTGAATTCTTGCCTCCTTAAGAATATATTCTATCTTCTTTTCCACATTCTTTTTGATCTTTTTACTATGAAGTTCAGGATGAACTTCCCTCATCTTCTCTTCATAAGTACCCCATCTTGGACATTCAGTGTCTCTTTCAGACTGCAATATAATCTTTGGGTATCCTTCAATGAGTTCTTCACTCATTTCATATCCCATGGGTTCAATAAAGTTTACTCTAGTTTCCACTGCTTTCATACAAGTAGTACCAGTCTCTACCATAAAACATATGTCATCTTTATATTTCTCCACCATAGAGGTAGGGGTTCTATATCTTTGCTTTATTTATTCTATGAGAACAAAAGAGATAGAAATCAAGATAATAATTTTAATAGACATAATAATCAACGAGCATGGAACAATGGACAACATAATAGAGGAATTCAGCAAAATGGTGGGAATACTAGGCAACCTTATTGGCTGAATCAGAATAACAATAATCAAAACATCCAAGGACATGTGGCGCAAAATCAAGGCAATAGAAATCAAATGATGAGGCAACCTATGGCAATTGAATGCTATAGACAACTTGATTTCAATGGGATTCAAGGATATTCGAATCCTATTTCAAATGACTTAAGGAATGCCATCCCAAAATTTTCAGGAAATGGAACTGAATCAGCTGAAAGACATGTTATTAACCTAAAAAATGTGATTGAAGATTTTGAGGAGGATCATGAAGATGTATTTATGAAATTGTTTGTTCAATCGTTAACCGAGGATGCTGCGGAATGGTATAGAAGTTTGCTAGATAGATCCATATCTGGATGGTGTAATTTCGCAGATCAGTTTATCGAGCAATGTGGGGATCACACTGATACATCTTTTGCGTCACATGAATTAACAAGCATTAAAAAGAATTCAAATGAATTGGTGTCAGAATTCAACAAAAGGTTTAATAAGGTTCTCAACAGGATTCCAAGAGAAACTAGGCCGGTAGATTTATTCTTGATTGATTTTTACTTAAGTGCCTTTGATAGTAAAACTCACTATGAAATAAGATCTCAAAGACCTTTTTTGCTGCCTCAAGCTTTCAAAATTGCTATGACTATTGAAAATGATAGGAAGGCAGCAGGAAGAGTTAATAAGAGGGATGATCCAAAACTATATAAACCACAAAACCCTAAGAAGGACAAACTTAAAGAAATAATGGACATGTTGAAGGAGATAAAAGTCAAACAAAGCAGAAATGAGAGGCCATCCTTTAATAGAAATGACAGAGTAAGATTGCATGATATGCCTTACAACACGAATTGGAAAGATGGAAAACCAGAAAGACTGATTCATACTAAAGATACACCTGATTCTTTGAAGAAAGTAAATATCGTTGATGATGGCCCATGGTGTGATGCTTGCAGGCTGCCCCACGATCCTAATCATTGTATTGTTGCGCAAGCTATTTTTGAAGAAGAAAATCAGGAAAGTGAAGAAAAACCCATAGTCAACACAATATCATCCGAACCATTATGGGGGAGAAATGAAGACAACTCTACAAATGAAGACCAAAATGCTGATTGTTATTATAGGGGTTCTAACCAGCAGCGATGTGCTCAACAAGTGTTTTCAGATGAGGAGGATAATCCTACCTTTCACAGATTAACACTAGAAGAAAGAAGAGCTTATGCTATTGCAGTAGTTGAGCACGCTAAGCATACTTACCAAAGAAGGAATAAAGACAATAGTGCTGATCAAGGAAGTCCCGCTGGTATATTTGCGAGAAATCAGCAACAGACGGAAGCATCTAAAAGGCCTGGTAAACAAACCCAAGCCAAACAAAAGGAAGGTAGTCAATCTTATAGGATGACCAAGCAATGAGTCGTGCAAACTAATGGTAAGAAAATATCTGATTGTCATAGTTTTATGAGTCATGCTTTATCTCAGTTGAAAATTGCTGTGCCTCTAATGAAGATGATGAAATTTTCTGATTACAGGGATGAGACTATGAAGATATTATCTAGTGTGCAAGATATTAACAAGAAGGATGATGTTAAAAATAATGAAGAAACACCTATTGTATATTTAGGAACAACATTAAATAAAAGGTCAAATCAAGTAGACCCATTCTATTTAACACTGTTGATAAATAATAAATTGGTAAAGAATTGTATGATTGATTCTGGCGTAGCAGTCAATATCATGTCTGCTGATGTAATGAAAGAAATAGGTCTTAAAGTTGATACTCCTTTTGGAAAATGTTATGCCATGGATAACAGATCTGTACTTGTAGTTGGAATCATTAAAAGTGTTGAATTTCGTTTTCCATCATTTCCACATATATCATACAGAACTGACATTACAGTAGTTGAAATAGCAGCAAGTTATGATATGTTGTTATCTAGGCAATGGTCGAATTTGGTTGGAGGTCGTGTGCAGTTGGATCTATCTTACGCTACCATACCTGTGGGAGGCAAGGAAATTCGAATTAAAAGGGAACCCCAGTCATACTATTTGGTCGAGGATTATATTCCGGATCCTGAGGTTAACTTTTGTAATTCGAACATGGACAACTTTCAGGTAAGCATAACTAAACCTATTTCTAAGATTGTTGATCCAATTTCTATTTATGTAAAAGAAAATTGTAATGATATTTGGCAAATGTTTTTTGATGGCGCATGTAGTAAGGAAGGAAATGTGGTTGGCATTATTTTTGTTTCGCCATCAGGTAAAACTTTTAAATTTTCTTTCTTACTAAATTTTGAATGTACTAATAACATAGCTGAATATGAGGCGTTAATTATTGGTCTGGGTATTGCAAAAGTGTATGGGATTAAAATGGTTGCTGTCTTAGGGGACTCGGATTTAATTGTTTGACAAGTTAGGCATAAATTTTCAACTAGGAACCCAAGGTTAAAACAATACCGAAACTATGTGTGGAATTTGCTAGAATTTTTTGATGCCTTTTCAATTAAATGGGTTGATAGATCAATTAATTATCTAGCTGATATAATGGCTAACCTAGCTATTAGGCAAATAGATATCCCATTTGATGAAGTTATTTAGGTTGAAATAAAAAACCTTCGATACCAGACAATGTTCAAAACTGGCAAGTTTTTGAAGACGATAAGGATATCATTAAATTTTTGACTTGTTAGGAAGATTATGAAAGCCAATTCATTGATTGGAATGAGTGTGTAGAAGAAAAAGAAGGTAAGGAAACATTGTTTGGAAAGGAAATAATGCAATTAAAAACAAATAAAATACCAAAGGGTCTGGTTGCTTTAGAATAAATTTTTGATGAAAAGGAAAGTCCAAAAAACAACAAATCTACTAAGATCCAAAATGAAATTGAGGAAATAAATTTGGGAAGTGAAAGTTCTCCCAAATGGGTTTGCATAGGAAAGAAATTGTCATAAAAAATAAGGGCTGACCTTATTGCTTTATTAAGAAAATATAGGCATGTTTTCGCCTGGAGTTACGACGAGCTCAAAGCATATAGGGAAGATTTGTTTCAGCATGAAATTCCTTTAAAACCTGATGCCAAACCATTTAGACAAAGACAACGTCCTATAAATCCAACCTTAGCTCCAAAAATGAAAGACGAACTCATCAAATTAAGAGATGCTGGAATTATAAAACCTATAAGGCACTCTACGTGGGTTTCAAATTTAGTTCTAGTAAGGAAGAAGAACAGAGACATACGGTTATGTATAGGTTTCAAAAATTTGAATATATCTTCCCTTAAGGACAATTATGCGTTACCTAACATGGAAATTTTGTTGCAAAAGGTAACCGGTAATGAATTACTATCTATGATGGACGGATTCTCAGGTTATAATCAAGTTAAAGTTAAAGAATCCGAACAATATAAGACTGCTTTTACGACACCTTGGGGTACCTATGTCTATGCTAGGATGCCTTTTGGGCTAACAAATGTGGGAGCTACTTTTCAAAGGGCAATGGATGTTGCTTTCGATGGATTAATTGACTTAATCATGGTTGTTTACCAAGATGACCTTATCGCTTATTCAAAGAAAGTAGAAGACCATTATAAGCACTTAGAGAAGATTTTCGTAAGGGCCCTTGAATTTGGAATCTCTTTGAATCCTAAAAATGTCAATTCGGGGTAATTGAAGGAAAATTGGTAGGTCATATCGTCTCTAAGGAAGGGGTAAGAATTGATCCTGAAAGGGTAGCAACCATCGATAATATTCAGATACCCATAACAACTAAGGGAATCCAATCTTTCTTTGGGCAAATCAACTTTGCGAGAAGATTTGTTTCTAACTTTGCTGAAATCGTCAAACCTATTTCTAAGATGCTTAAGAAGAGGGCAAAAATTGTTTGGGATAGTGAGGCTATAGGGGCATTCGCTAAGATAAAGCAAGCTATAAAACAAGCCCCGGTTCTGAAATCTCCTGACTTTAAGAAGCCATTCCAATAATTTTCGTTTGCCTCTTACCATACCATAGCCGTAGTTATGCTACAAAAAAATGATGACGGGTATGAACAACCAATTGCATTCTTTAGCAAGAGTTTACAAGCCACTGAATTAAATCATGACATAAATGAAAAACAGGCTTATGCTCTTGTTAAAGCGGTGAAATCTTTTCGACCTTATTTAGTAGGAGCTGAGGTTATCGCCTATGTGCCGAATGCTGCCATCAAGGACATATTTAGACAATTTGAAACTACTGGAAGATGGTGTTGTTGGATAAATCAAATCCAAGAATTCAATATAGATATTCAGATTATAGAATTAGTTAGAGGGCAGGGATTGGCTAAGCTTATGGTAGAGTCAAATTTGGAAGTCGTACAAGTTAACTAAGTTTATGGTGATCAAAATGTTAGTATTGAGAGATGCCCTTGGTACACAGATATAGTATGTTAATTGCAGCATACTAAATGTAGAGATGAATTGAATGAAAATTAGAAAAGGACTATTAAGTTACAGGCTACGAAATATGTTTTAATTCAAGGAGATTTGTATTGGAAAAATCAAGATGGGATTCTATTAATTTGTTTAGATTTTGCACAATCAAAGGTTATTCTCAAGGAAATGCATGAAGGGGTTTGCGGTGGTCATTATTCAGCCAGGACTAAGACAAGGCAAATAGAGTCAGCAAGAAAAAAAGACTAGGAGCTGCTTGCAGAGGGGGCGGAGGGGAGTAGGGCAAGACCAACAAACCAAAACGGACAACAAACACCTAAACTACTAGCAAGCATGAGGCTTGCACATTATTCCAACTACCACTACGTACAACGAAAACTTATTTACAATATTTACAAAGGTAGGAAAAGAACCTACCAGAAGAACCCGAAGAAAGAAGAAGTTATGCAAATCCATTTACCGGTTGGGAGAAATAGGAGCCTTTCCGAATCAACAAAGCGTACCTCAATGGAACAGCTCCAAACCATAGTTTGATGATGACTCTTTCAGTGTCAAACTTCAAACTGACTGCGTACATATGCTGATCCAACACTCTTTTCCGAACAGCCATAACTCATCATAGTACTCATCTTCACTTAAGAATTGATCCTTCACATGGGCAGGATAAGACTCTACTTCAAGTTGAAAAACATGAAATGTAGAAACCTCACCTAAAGGCGACGGACAATACCCAGAAATACTGCCATGAAGATTCAAGTCTTGCACATGGTCATGGTCAACTTGCAGCCATAATGACGCCTCCTTCAACATAGAATCAACCCTCGGATATATGTCTTCTTCATTTCTTTCAAGGAACCAACTGTCATCAAACACGCCATAAATTCCATCCCTTTGTCTTTCCAAGATGTCATCACATGTTTCAGTATTTCTCCCACAATCCACATCAGCAAAACTATGCATAGAAAAATTATCAATAAATGTTTCATTCTGAATCTGATTTAAACAAATATTTGAGACATTATCCCGGTTTGAGTGATGACAAGAATGTGCTTATGATTTCCTCTTCTTCATTAAGAATTTCATTCTCCAGCACATCAGCTGAGTCACCCTTAGATTGAAAGTGAGCTTCATATTTCCTTGTTTCAAACAGAAATTCAGCAAAGGTGTCTTTATCCAGAGGCATCTTTGCCTCATCTCTATGAAGAGTTGAATCACCATCAAAAGGGCTGTTTGAGAGATATCTTCTTGCTGAAGATATAACAAAAATTTGCCAATGATTTCTTCTTGTTGATCAAGTGATGCTTCAGCTGGACAGTTTACAAACTGAGTACTAATTTCAGTATCTTCATAATGAGAAAGAAGATTTTCTTCATGCACTTTCACTTTGTCATAGTTACATATTTCATCATCGAACATAACAAGTCTTTGCATGGGCTGACCACTGGTTTGTAAGCACGAGGAATTATCTACATTCTTCATAAAAATAGGAAGTTCATTTTCAGGCTGCATGTTATTCTGAATCCTTTCATGAAGAAGATTTTTAAAAGAAAGATGATCAACATCAAATGTGAAAGATTGAAAATCCGGAGGCAAGTTGTCTACTTTCTCACCAATAGGGATTTCTGAAACAAGAAGACTATCAATAGTCTTGAAATTGAAACTTTCAAGACGTGGGGAAAAAGATTTGAATGCACCTCCATTAAAATCAGCATTATCTACAAGGTCTGCTGCTGCAATATCTTCAGAATGAAAAGATTCAAGAAAAGGATCTTTTCCTACATTCTCATTCAAAGAACCAATACCCTCGCAATCTTTTGTGACATTTAAAGATTCATTTTCAGACAAAGCACCCCGAGAAAGCATTTCAATAGAATCTTCAGGCAAAGAACAATCACCATGATGCTCTACTATAAAACTTTCTACATGAGACGAAGGAAGATCTTGAGATAAGATTTGACCATTATTGCTTACCATTTCTCCATTGTTGGCACATATGTTCTCATTCGTTGAAACTGGATCAACATGAGGCTGGAGTAACTCTGGTTGTACTTCTTGGTCATTCATGACAAGGAGATTGAGATACATGGGTGAGACTGAGATAATGGGAGGTTCGTCATCATCTACCTCCAAATGCTTCTTCAACCGGGCCACCTTCTCTTCAAGGTTTTGCAAATCTTTCAACTTATGAAATCTTCCGCAGAGGCCTTTCCACAGCAGCCAAGATCTTGCATCATCTTCAAAGCTTATGTTTTTTTGGATACCTTTGGAAATACTTTCTGTAAATTTGTCCACAAAGTCATGTAACACTTTATCTTCAATTTGACAGAGTTCAAGGAGAGAAGGATCTGGCCTTGGTTTTCTCATAACTTCTATATTCGGCATGGTCTTCATATAGAGTCGCCAATCTCCTACACACAGAGATAATCATAAAACTGAGGAAGCAAAGGTTAGGCACTTAAATGTTCCCTTCGAATCCCCAGCAAAGTTGCCAAAAATTTGTTAGTGAACAGATTGTCCTTCGAGAAAATGCGTGCAAATCTGACCCTGAGTATCCAAGTGAAAGGACAAATCAACATCAACAGTTGGATAGGTTATCATGAGATTGATAACCTTCCTCTGAATTTTATCGGGTACAACTCCTCGTGTGAGATATTCAATGAATTAATTGCGGATGCTTTTAACCAGAAAGCACAAAAGAATATCAATCATCTATCCGTAAATACAGCCTAGATGCGTAAACCTTAACAACTAAAAGGTAAAGAAAAGTAAAGAACAATAGATGACACAAGGTTCATTTGCTGAATGCTGCATTACATAATGAAAATAAAGAACATGTCTTCTGTCCTCTTGAGAGAATTCAAATCAGAGCTTTGAAAGATGTTTTGAAATGATAGTGTAACAAGGAAACAATGATATTAGAATGTAATTTCAGAGAAAACTGAAAATGACGTAACAATCATAATTAGTGGAAGGAAAAATACATTATAATCAAAGTTTAATGTGCTTAACCTCCAGCCTCCCTTCCTTGACTGTAAAAGACCATAAAAACTCTTTTACGCATTACAACCAAACCATTATTTAAAGAAAAACAAAAACTCCTTTCACAATATTACATCAATCACCAAAATCTTATCTCTGTCTTAGACACACAATTCAGAAGAAAAGAAAAATCTGCTCATGCTCTGTCTCTCACAGTCTCTCAAGAAAATGGAACAATTTGGAAAATCTCCTTCCCTCCTAGAGCACCTAGTCTACAGTCCGGAAGCAGAAAAAGAATGGAACCCCTTTACACTTTTGCTGAGACATATTTATCTTTTTCCTTGTTGTCGATGGCTGTTTAGTTTCATAACTGATTCTTGAAAAGCTCTAATGATTTCCCTTTTCTATTTTATATTCCTATAAACATCATCTCATATCCTTACAAATACGGGGCCTCTATAATACATGCATAGACAATTGGCATCTTCAAAGTTTGAAAAGGGAAGTGAATATTAAAAAGGATAAGTGCCTATGTTTCTTTGTGTAACATCGTTTGGCTCAAATAATAGCTTCCATATGCTTTTATTTGCCAATCACCACATCTCTCGGGTTACCATAGATATGTAGCATGTTCTTTATATACATATCAACTACTTGCTGTTGCACCATAGTCTGTTCGGGTTCAATATTTACAAGAGGATTTGTGAATAGCATTGCCATTCCCTCTTCACAAACCTTTGGTTGACTACTTGTAATGATCCCACCTTTTAGCAGTTGACCAAGTGTGTGTGCGTTAGCCTTGTTCTACATGGTCCCGAGGGCTAACGAAGGGTTTAATGGGATCTTGGAGTGTTTTGGCCTAGTCATTTCCAGTTTGGGCCAAAACGAAGTTGATTTACTCAGTTTCAGGCATACTTACTATTTTTAGTAAGTCGGCAGGACACAGTGCAAGTCAATTTTGGTGATTGGATTCAATACTCCTCGGTGAGAGCTTTCCGATGAGCTATCACTCGCATTATTCGGAGTCCGATTGCTAATACATTTTAATGCCTGAAGTTTTATTAAAGTAACGTCTAGTTAATTGTAAAATATTAAAGTGTTACTTTAATATTTATTTTATGGTAGTGTGTACCTAAGGGAGACATAAGGGGTATTTTAATATATGTTTTATATATTACACATCTTTTATCCCACATTGCCCATATGAGTTGAGCGGAGCCTTGGAAATAGAATAAAAGGAAGCATTTGTGGCTTCATTAGGCAGGTTGAATATGAGAAGAAATTGGTGTGTGAGTTGCAGCTTTGTTTTTGGCATTTGAGGACGTCTATCCTCTCTTCTAACATTCTAGACGTCATTCCCTTGGGGTTTGGCCTTTGGAATTCTTTGTTTTTGGCTTCATTATCAGGCAGTTTAGTTGCATTTCCGGCTACAGGCAGATTTGATATTTTGCTCATATCTTCTTCACTACTTGTTCGACGCTTATGCCGCTTGGAGGGAATGGTATTATGAAGGTAGTGGACTAATTGGAGGACAAAGTATTGTAGCAGCAAGTTCGTAAGCATGGGCTGGAGTATTATGACAATATTGCTGAAGTAATTAGTGAGTTGATAAATCTGCCATGTATTTGGTTTTATGAATTCTGAAAATAACATTTTATTAGCAGCAGTTCATTTCCACTTTGCATATTATTGTAGTTTCTTTCTTGTTTATGTTGTATGATACCAATTCCATGCACGAAACACAACAAACAAATAAACGTTTGATTTCTAGAGTTATAAGGGCTTTTAAGAAGTTCAATGCAAACTGTTTGACATAATTCCTTTCAGCAATTTGGTTTAGTTTTTTGGGACATTCAGGGGTGCCCATTACAGTGGTATCAGAGCTTCCTTGCAAAGTCTTTCATAAAGTTATAACCGGTGGGTGCCCATTACACTACTAGAAGCAACAACTTCTCATTGAACCCAAGTTCTTTCCTCCTCCATTAGATATTTTAATTGAGATTGCTCCCTTCGGCTAGCTAGTAAGAGACGACTTAGCATGCACATCCTCTTGTCATAGATACAGATATTGTGAATATCTTTGGCAAAGATGAACGTAGACATCCAGGATCCCTATAAATACTTGCCTCTTTAGCTGTGCCTTCAGTGTCATTTAACCCGACATCACCATCAACTTCTAAAATGTTTATATTTTCCGTCATAACATTTATACTTCTCAGTTCACCATAGGCTTCCGAATCTCCTTTGTCAAAATATTATATGCATTGTTCATGATATAAAAGCCATAGTCAATGGCCATCCATCCCTTTCGAAAAAGGAGAGATCCGAGCTCACAAATTGATTTATCAATGCCCAGACCAATGTTTATTTATAATCTGCATTAACATTCCCCAATGATGAGTTTATACTGTGGAGGAACCCGCGGCTTCTAATACCTCTGTTGCTCCTTATATTTGAATGCGCAGTCAGAGACCACGCTCTCATTCAAAACTCGTTTCACGTCTCCTTTAAATAGTTCTCATTCAACAAGATACGATTCATCCTCCAACCAAAGCGAGATTAGCAACGGCTAGAATTGCAGTTCTTGCATCTTAAAGAGGTTGTCATGCCCGCCCTTGCAATACTCACAAGTCTGCTGCTCCATATCTATCCCTGCCGAACTGTTATCATATCATGTAGAAAAAGGATATGACACGACAAATGCTATTATTGGTATCAGTTAGCTCGATCGATTGCAAGGCACCCCATGGGATGACAATTATACCCTCTTTCTTGAAAGCTTTCTTAAATCTCTATCGAGCAGATCGGTCTCCTTGAGCCGGTGATTGATTTATCAAAGAAATGAAGACCATTGTTTTTATTGTGTCCACATAAGATGGCTTATATTTGCACGCGGATCTCTAAATATCCCCTGTTGATTATTGCATCCTTGTATCAATATGCTGTCTTTATTCTTTTCCAAAGTGAAAGAGTAATATCACTCCAAGCTATACGGTCCAATCGTTTAGAACAATTTGATCGTATGTGCGAGATCTTAATGCACCATAGAAGTCAAGTGCTTGATTTGGAAAAATATCAACTATTCCAACAACTTCATCTTTCAATATGCCATCATTTTGGTACAATTCGATGAACCATATTTATGAGATCTTCACATGTTGGCTGCCAATTCGTTTCACATAGCTAACCCTCTAGGTGTGAGTGGTCTTATAGTAATGAGCCGATAATTTGGATCCTTTGACATTAACAATTCAATAATCATAGCATCTGTCGGTGGACCACTGAACTTAAGCCTTGGCTCTAGCAATCCGGGTCGAAGTTTTTTTTTTGGGCATCATACAAAACCTTTGTGAGTGGATGGCTTGCCCACTTATTGACAGCGGCGTTAGTTCTTTGGCTAAAATCCAAGCAGAGTCCCATTTCTTGATAGTGTTACCTCATAATAGAATTTGAAGCACAAAACTTGGGCTTCAAGTTGTTAGGCTTCTATAGCCGGATTGCCATAATTACAGAAACAAGTGCAATTCCATCCACCAATGATGTATATAGAGCTTTCTATAATGACAAGGTAATCTTACTCATAACAAGTCTGCGGGGTTTTAGAACAATTTTAGTCTGGAGCTGAGAGGATAAGTATTTGGATCTTCGTAATACATATCAAGCACATCATCTTAGCCTGCACTTCTGCATCTTCTAAAACCATTGAACTGACTAAAACTGGATTATGATCAGAGACTGGATTTTGGTATTAAGCTGAACACAAATTCTGAACCATTCTGAATTAACAAATCTGCATGTTGAACCGATTTGAACCATCGAACCACTTTGAACTACTTAGAACTTCAGTTCGAAGTGGTTCAAAAACTTTGCACTTGAAGTTTTAAAACCATGATCGTATTGGGTGCTAACATACGTGAAGTACATTTGACGAGATTTGAGAAAATGCTCCTAATGGATCATCAATGAGAGAAACAAATGGGCGCTTCTTGAATTTGTACCTAGGTTTCTCACTTATATCACAAATTGACTGACTTGCCATACTGCTAACTGTTGATACTGAAAATTCCAACTTAAAGCTTCGTAAAATATCTTTAATATTGCCTATTAGGGCTTCTACAAGTTCCCACTTCGAATGCTTCACTTCTCATTTGAATTCACTATCAAATCGCTCATAAATTGCCCCAAGCTCTTTGCACGATCAAATGGTATTGAATATCTTATTCGCAATCCTTAAATCATTTCAAATTTAACTCCGCATTAAATGCACATTTGCTTCATCTTCAAAAGTTGTTACTGATTACCAGTAATCTCATTTTCTTCCATATGACAATTGCGATCATCAAAATGCTTGCGTACTCGACTATGGCTTGCTCTCTATGTCATCTACCTTCTACTGATAGGGCAACTTCTAATTCACATACTATCATTATTTTTGATTAACTGACACTTTACCTCTACTAAAATGCTTAATTTAAATAAGACGAGTCACAAAAAATTGCTGATTTCAATCTTCCATTAGGTACATCGAAATACTGCTCTTCCAAAACTATATGAGAACTTTCTAGATTAATAGCTTTCACAAATGCTTCCTTTATGACTGTTGTTGCTCGCATTATCATTTCTTCTATCATTTCTGTTATTGTTCCTTTTGTAATTAGGATTCGTGTTAAAGTTCCTTCTGTCCTTTCTGCAAAATCTTGTTGTCTGTTCAAAATTATTGCATAATTGACATACAGGTGCATTCCTTCTCTGATTGGTTCTATTCTGACTTTCAGGTACTCTGCAATTCCTTGCTATATGTCCAAGATTGTTACATTTGTAACATACGACTTGTTTCCTTTCACCATTAGATTTCTCTTCATCATTAGATCTGCTTTGTGATCTCCCTCTCTCATTACCTGCAGGGTTAGTATTCCTAAACATTCTACTATTTGCATTACTATTATCAAACTTAGGTTTCTTACAATCTACTACTTTATGTCCATAACCATGACAATTATAACAATAGAAATTAGTAATAGGTTTAAAAGACTTGTGAAATCTCTCTTCATATGACCAAGTTCATTGTGTATGAAACATTTACCTGTGAATTCATGTCTAACTTCCTTCGATGATTCAACTTGCTTAGGTTCATCAACTTCCTTTGTTTTCTTTGGTTCATCATGTTTCGCAAACAAATCAACTAGTTCAACTTCTTTAGATACTTTTGTAGTTATGCTTGATTCAATCTTACTCAGATTAGATTCTTTAGGGGACTCAACAATTGGATCTGGTTTTTTTCTAATTTCAACTTTCTTGGCTGATTTTTCTCCAATAAGATATCCAAAGCTTGTCTTATCATAAGAGTGTCTCTGGCGAAATATTTGTTCATCAATTTTCTCACTGCTGGTATAAAGCTTCTCTAACAGTTGTTTAGCTTGTGTTAATTCTCCTTTCACAATAGTGTTGTACTTTTCTAATTCAACATGTTCTATCTTAATACAATCTAGTTCAGATGTTACTTGACTTAATTGGGATCTATGGTTTGCATTCTCAGATTTTAGATCTGGTTCAGTTTTGCTATCATTTTTCTTAAACTTAAGTTCAACAATTTTCAACTCACGCTTCAAAATCTCATTTTCTTTCTTGAGGTTTTCTATGTCATCAGTGTCATTGGTCTGGTCTTTCGATTCCTTTCTAGATCTCAGATCATCAATCTTGTCTTTTAGTTTCTCCAATGTAAACTTTTGCGTCTTCATACCTATCTTCCAGGTTATCTCTTTCTTCAGTAAGAAGATCAATTTGCTCAAGAGCTTCTCCAAAGTTTCTCTTCAATTGTACCATATTCGTAAGGATCTTACTCAAGTTGTTAAGCCTCTTCTGAGTAACTGTGCTCTAATACCAACTGTTAGAAATAGATAATATTGAGGGGGGGGGGGGGGAGGGCGAATCAGTATTCTACAAACTTTTGCCCACAACTGGATATTGTTAATTACTTTATAACTTGCATATGAAAGTAAACCAACAATATTGAATAGTAAATATAGCCATACACAGTGAGAACTCATAACACCATTATTTGTTAACTAGGGAAACCTTGGCCAAGGGAAAACTTCGGTGGGGATGATACCCACAAGATGATCCACTAAACAAAAGAATCTTGTTAAGGATATTGACCCTGTTAGGAGTCTATGAATTACATATAGTGTCTCGAGTCCTTGTTAGAGGACTAGGCCCTATTAGAAGCCTCAACCCTGTTAGGTGTTAGTAGAGCAATTACGATGAATGCAAGAAGAGCCCACTGCCCTAACATGCAATATACAAATAAGATTCTTCACAAGAATAGATATACATACAATATGTCTCACTGCTGTACTTCGCACTTGCTCACATCATACAAAGTTGGCATATATATCTTTCACAATAGTTCGCATCACATACATATCACATTCGCTTGATTACTTCTCATCACATCACTTCACATCTTAGCTGTGCAAGATATGACCTTTACTTATACCTTGCAAATAATTAAAATTCTTAATCAGTCGGCCTTGATGGTTTCACACGCTTGACTGATTATAAAATAACTTTGGGTAAATATCTAGGATGTTGGCCCAACATGATTAAGTAATTATTTTATTACCAAAATAATTCCTTAAGCATACACTTCCATTTACTGACATGCTTTGTTTTGCTCTGTTAATTTCCTCTACTGGTAATCCTTTTGAAACTTATGCTGTACTGTCTGTATAGATCTGCGCATTGACGTACCTCATCATGATACTATCATCTATCACTCCTCAATTGCGCATGAGCTAACTCGAAGTCTGTCATCCGTACATACCATATCTGTCTTTGTACTGCTGCAAGCTATCTAACACTTAGAGAATTTTCTAACTCTGATTACATCATGAAATAGCAAAATGAATATGTTGCCATAAATGACAACACTCATACATCTACCCAGCCATATTGCCAACACCAACAATACTACAAATAGAATTCTAATTCATCATTATATAATATTAAGAGTGTACATAAGGAGCTCATTTGAAGTTCTACCCAAACAACCCATTGTCATTATGGAGCACCAGCTGGGAGATCATACGAAATGCTTCAAGCTGTTCTACCCAGCCTAGGAGTACGGAAAGACAACCATCGTTTGGCGTCCCAGCCCCACTTGGGATGTCAACTGTAATTGTTTCCTAACTACTTGCATTTCCTCATATGAATCATCTCCTCTTCAAAATGGGATGGCCAATTGGATGAGAATATTGAAGGGATCATTATTTTTAGTCTATTATGCATAGGCACAATCATAGCAAGAATAACAATAAATAGAAGAGTGCGTGTGTCTATATATATTGTAATATTTTATTTCCTAACAAATGAAAGACCAATAACAGTCAGACGATTCATTATGCATTATACTTCATACCAATATATTGGATAGACATATGAGCTGCTGATTGATATTTTATAAATAATGAGTTCAGCACTTTGCTTAGACTGAATGCTCAATGATTCTCCTTCACCAATGCTCTGACTCTGTTAATGTTTGAATTATTAATATAGATTGATTGAATTGATGGAAGAATTGGTTGTTGGTTTGTTTTGTTTGATTTTCAATGATGTTTGATGGATGATTGAATAAATGGGAATTAATAGAGCGACGAGTAATGATTGAGCAAGTGCTGACATATAAGTCCCTTGATTGCTTGGAATGATTTCTCCTTTATATTTTAATGGTGATAGGATCAATACCTTTCATGAGAATTGAGTCACCACTTTCCATTTTTTCCTTTCGAGAATGATATTTCCCCCCCAAATTGATCCCTTTTGGATCCTCCTTAAAAGAAACCTTCTCCCCTTTATATCTTCCAATGTGAGGGAGAAGTGACATCTCTTAATCATGTTTGTCCCTTGGCAAGAGTCATGAACCAGCCTATGAAAGAGGCCTGACCCTTCATCATTCCTAGTCTTTGAGAGTCACAACCTTTTATGATTACAGCTCTTTAAAAGAGTCTTAAACCATCATCATTGCTGACCTTCAAAGAGCTACAACATTTCATAATTACAACCTTTTGAGGGATTCACAACCCTTTTCATCATTTTACCCCTTGGGAGAGTGACGACCTTCATAATTACGAACAAAGAAGCAATAATCTGCAAAAATACAAGTTCCCTGATCTATCGCAAACTATGGAGCTTGCCAATTTTTTCCCCAAAAAATCACGATCCATGAAAAAATAGTTGACCAATCATTGACCTAATTTTTGGTGGTTTTTTACATTCAAATTACATTTAAATCATGTTAGAACTCCTAAAAACAAGAAAAAAATGTGATAACATCATTGCAAAAACCTATGGAACCCTAGGAAAACTCACAAAATTACCAAATCTCAAAGTTAGGGCTGAAACTGGAGAGAATCAAAATCAATGCAAAATTTGTATGTAACCAACTTGTCATTTTGCCCTTAGTCTTCTTTCTAACCTTTGGAAAACCATAAACATAGGAACAATGATGGTCATCGATTAAATTTGAAAGGGCCTCAATCATCCTAAATGGCGAGGGCTTGTAAGATAGTATTGAAATAATTGATGCATTTCTTTAAATCATGAATTCAATATGACCCAAGCTCCTTGCATGCCTTGCCCCATAGATTCTAATGTGTACACGTATATAGTTTTTTTTAATTGGTAATAAATAAGCTTTTATTAATTCATAAGTTTAAGTACAATCAAAATGCCACTATGTGGCGATAACTCAAACACCCAAAACACTGAGCCACTATCTTGGTTGATTGGCAATCTACACCACACCCATCGCACAAACAAAACAAAAGCCAAGGAATAGAGATGTAGCACACATAGCCTATACTACAGAAAATTGGGCACACAAACTGACCTTATACAAACCACCTCACAACCTCCTCTCTTGAGAAGTTCGAAGTAGAGGGACCAACATGAGCCACAACGTCCCGATCACAACGTTCATTAGATTCAACACCCTCCATTGCGTCATCAACTCTAGAGGCTCCAAGAGCCTCACCTTGCACACTGCCAACAGAGACAATACCATGCATGACACCTGCCTTCTTTCTAGCCTGCAACTGATGGTGAGGGAGAGGATAACCATCCTCATCTCTTGGGTTAGAGGACCTTATTGGAGTCACCTTCCTCACTTTCTTTCTGCCCTTGCAACTTTGTTTGCCTCTAACTTATCCAAAAAAGAGACCAAATCCCTCCACCCGTGCTTGACCTTCACCATTTGAGTCTCTTGCCGACAAATAGATGTCCAAATCATGAGTGGTTGCAACTCTTTGTCATTGCCACCGATCAGTGTCCATGTGCCACGATACATGTGCAGACCAACGCCAATCTCCACATGGGCAACAATCCCAGCCTACCCACCAACCCATTTGGGTTCAATACAAGCGTGGGGCATGTGCAACACCTCCTCCTATGAAGAGCTTGCCATTAGAGCCAAACCCAAAAAGAGGGAAGAAGATATCTAGGTTTGACCTTGGTTGAAGTTCAATGTCAAGAAACTCCTCCCCAAAAATCTGCACGATTGCCTCCCAAAATTAATGTCATCCATTTTGAATATGTGGCACATTCTCACAATGAAAATTGGCCCTTTGAAGGACAAGATTTGACTCATGGTTTGTAGGGAGAAGATGGCCTCCTTTACTCAACTCAAACACCACCCAAAACATAGATAAACACCATTAATAGAAAGAGCTATATGTGGCCAACATGCCAACCCCTTTACTTCTTAAAGGCCAACTTGTACTGAAAAGTTGTTTTGAAGTGTGTGAACTTACCTTTGCACCTTACCATCTTAAATCATAATGCCACAAATCTTGAGAAGACCCCACCCATATTGTCACATGCAACCTCAATTAGACACATCCCCAATACTATTGCTTTTGGAAACCAAGCTGTACTTTTTGCGCCTCCATTCCCTTAAATTCACACCTCACACCAATCCTTTGGGTGATGGGGATAATCATTCAAGGGGAGGGGAGTTCGAAAGGCAAGAAGAATCTAGGTACAGAAGGTGCCGTAGATCTTCATAAAGTTCAAAATTGTCCTCAATAGATCCATTAGCTCCTATGATCAAAATTTTGTCAGCTAAAATGAGTTCACCTCCTGAAACACGTGTCACTTTAAAATCTTCAAAATCCAACAAGAGAGCCCGAATCCACCTAATGTGCTTATTTAGATACCAGGTGTCCAATTAACATTTTGCGATTCCGTTTACGATGAGTTGGGAATCTCTTTTTAGGTGGAGTTTTGTACTCCCTAGTTTTTTGACGAGGACCGCACCCACAACCACCAAACATTCGGCCTTATTATTGGTTCCCTTAGGAAGGTGCTTAGCACCAATTGCCCAAATGCTTCCAGACTCATCCCTAGCCACATTCCTTGCTTCTGATTGTCCCGGGTTACCCCTTGAAGCTCTGTCAAAATTCACCTTGATCCACCCTTTGTCAGGTGGTTTCCAATGCATCTTTTTCGCATCCTCTGGCAGATTATTAACCCTCTGAGGCCTAGTGCTACAAGTACATAATTATTATTATACACTAATTGTAAAATTATAAGTATTACACACTATTATAGATGGCACTTTGATGGGGAAGGAGATTATAAATATAGTTTATAATTAATATTATGAAGTTAGAATTTTTAAATTATTATCAATTAATATATAGTAATAGTTATATAATGAATCATAAAATAAAAATAAGGTTAATATTAATTTTTAAATATATAATTGATATATTCAGTTTTATTTATGTATGTGTATATTTGACTTTTAATTTTTCATTAATATTTTTAATTTTGTTATTAACATTTATCTTCACCTACAAATAGTAGTTGCAAGCTAGGTATTGCCAAAATTAGTTGTTTGCTTATCTTTTACTTCAACTAAGGAAATGCCTTTTGTTGAATTCTCCTCCATATAAAGGACTTACCAATTGCCATTATGGAATTTAAATCATTCCAATTGTAGAATATGATTTCAAAAGCTTTCTCAAATATTCCACTAGCCCTACAAAACTCCTTGACTCAATTGTAATGGAAGTCTTGGATCATTTCAAAGTTGCTTTTAGTTTTACTAAATTCCTAACAATAGCTGGATTGCTGTCTAATGAATTTTGATCTCATTTACATCATAGGCTTGGCTAATATTTGATCTTAGTCTTAGACAATTATTTGGTGACTGCCCTCTTAAAAAGTTTTTGAATATTTGCTTATGTAATCAGCAATATGAATATAAATGACAAAGATCTATTTTCTTCAATTCACAGGTTAAATTTTATTTTATTTGCTTTTTGTATCTTTATACTATGGAAATGTCCTTAAGCTTTTTATTTTTTTGTCTCTTTCTACAAGTTTATTACCTTTTTTGAATATGTGATTTTTTTCTGCTTCTTCTTTTTAAAAAAAAAATCTTATACTACAGGGTACCCTCCAAAAGTGACAAAAACCACTAAAAATAACATTTTTTCCCCTCTTCTTAAAAGAAACCCTGAAATGGTTCATATGAAAAAGTTCTTTATCTTTTTGTCTTCGCTCAACTCTTTTTTTCTCCATTTTGGCATTTTGAAGGACATTTGTGTTTTTTGAAAGGGATCAATTGTAGAGTGTTAGGTAGCTTGCACAAAGGAGATTTAAGTGTCTAAGGTAAGCATTTAACCCTATTCTTTAGTCTTTTAACATTTTTGGTCAAGACTTGATCAATTTTTTGAGATGATTATATTCATGTTTTTACTGTAAACCTTGGGGTTGCTTCAATTGATCACACATTCATTACAATATTTAGCATTTGAAGTTTTTTTGTTCAAGAGAGGATATAATTCTTAGTATTTTATTTTACATGTTGTAGTGGTCACAAAACCTTCATCAACAATATCGAGCCATATGATGGCATTGAGGAAGTGGGGTCATCACATGTCCAAGTATATACAAATGCTGCTACTGTTTGTAAAGCAATAGGCATGCCGGTGCAAAAACAGTATAGGCATATATTTTATATACCATGTGTAAATTTGTTGAATATTGCACTCAAAGATATGTTCTAGTGGAATTCAGTTCTCATTGAAAAGGGCAGAACAATACAGATTTTTTATATATAACCATCGCTGACACAAACCATTTTTATCAAAATTTGCAAAGGCGGAACTTCTCAAATCTGTTGATACATTGTTTGCTCCTTGTTTTATTTTTTTTGAGCATCTTTGTGAAGTCAAAGGAGCTTTATCGTCCATAGTAGTTAGTGATGCATGGGCAGCTTAGAGACAATCTACATCAGATGCTGTAGTTGAGATGAGAGGTATGGTTTTGATGAATATAGTTGGTTGAAATTTTTTCATGGACTTCTATTAAGCCCATATGTGAGGGGATCAAATTTGTAGCATCAGACATGTCGTGTTTAGGAGAAATTTAAGAAGAAATATATTCCATGTGTGAAAGAGTTAAGAAATCAGTAGATACAATAGTTATTTCTCTATATTCTTTGATAGAAGAAAAGAAACATGGAAGATGGAACAAGTTTTCATGAGGACTCAATGAAATAAATTTTCATGTGTTCATGGTGATTTTTTTCCATGGAAGCTTTATATGGTATGCATGGAAAGGAAGACCCTATAAAGTGATGGTATCACCATGGGGGTGAAATCTCTACATTGCAATAATTTGTAATAAGACTACTCTCACAAGTAGCCAGCCCTTTATCCTTTGACAGAAATCAGAGTACTTATGGCTTTACTCATTTGTTAAAGATGAACCCCTTAGGGTTAAACAAAGTGGAGAACCTGGTGTACTTTCAAAGTATACTTAACCTTCTCTCTTGTGTAGAGATTGGGTACAAGGAGGGTTCTTTAGCAAAATGGGACAAAACTTCACTTGGTGGAGAAGTTACAGCCTCGGTGGATGAAGTGGCCAAAACATATGGCCCTAGTGGTTCACCCTCAATTCTATTACCAATATAGGAACTTGAACTTAAGAGTGACGAGTATTTGGAGAGCATCATAGCCAAGGACACATAAATGGATGAGACAAAAGTGTAGACGACAGATTTCTGATTTCTGATTGTTGTTTTCTATTCATGTCACTGTATGAATCTATTAACCTTTCTAAATAATAATTTGTATTATCAAATATGTAGTATGATCTCTTTGACATTTGTGAGTTAAAACTCAAAAAATAACTTTAAACTTTATTAGTGTTCTTGTTTTTAAAGGTTAATGTCATGATATTTTCAGTTTTAATGTAGAAAATTTATAAACTATTGAATTACATTTAGGAAAAATGGCATGCTCAAGTACACAGTCTCCTACTTTCAAAAATAGACATACCAGTACTAGTATTAATTGCCTGGCACCCATGGTTGCTAATAGTTATCCTTAGTACATTTAGTAAAAGAGGCTCTACAAGATAAGGTCAAACTCTACTCCAAAAAGAGATGGAAATAATGCTAAAAAGAACTAGTGAAGGACTAAAGAAGCCTCCAAACTAGGGAATGTCTTAGAAGATAGGAACAAAAGATGATCATGAAGAACATCACTGAAGCATGAAGCTGCAAACATTGCCAAACTATTGATCTGAAGAACCTCCACTATATAGAACATGACCAGGTAGAGAAGACTAAGTTTGAAGGGCTGATTAATCAAAGATGGAAGGTATCTTCATGGCCTCCGAAAATAGGAAAGAAAGAATGTCTATATGGTAAATGATCCATCTCACTGAAATGCATAGGCATCCAACCACTGCAATCACTTAGTATATAGGATTAAATACTGAATACATAGCTCACTCCATCGAACCAAGAAAGCAATAGAACCAACATAACCCCCCTATAATGCCGAGAGGTAAGACATGAACACTGAAATTGAATGCAATATTTCTTGCAGAAAGAAGAATCAGGAAAATCGAGAGTGCAAAAGAAGTATAAACACTTATAATGACACGTGTCATCGACACATCATGAGGCTAAGGTCGTGGAAGGAACACTCACTTGACACAGGAAGATGGTGAATATGGCCAACATGAAACCCCCCAAGGCACTTTATAATGTAGTGCGAGTACAACAAAACACAAAGATGTGCAAGATCTTGAAATGTAATAGAGTGGTACTTTATCTTAGTGCGTTTACAAAAATACTACAAAATGATGTCAATCAAAGATCAAAAGAGACATAAGACTGATACAAGAGATAGTACAACCCATGACAAATCATCTGAAGCAACAAAATTGATCCTCGGACCTGAAACAACCAAGATATCCACTAGAATGTAGAAAACAAAAAATTGAATGGGATGTGCCTAGAACAAATTTGGAAAACCAACCAGCATCAATGGAAAGAGTGCAGAAAGATCTTTCCAACGATATAAAGAATTCCCAAATCGGAGATCGGATGCTTAAAACATTATCTTTTGGAGTGCAAAATAGAACTTTTGGCTTTGATTGCATAAAATGGCAACCAAACAACATCAAAAGTCCACACAAATTGCACCATCACAATAGGCTCAAAACTAGCTTTCCGACGATATCTCGTTTGCGAAAAATAGAGTCTGGATGAGCAAGTTACGATAAAAAAACCACAGGTAGGTCAAAAAAGAGCCGGAAGGGCAAAATAAGAATCAAGTGTGCCTGCTAGCACCAGAAATCACCTTGGAAGGCGTGTTAGCTCATACCAAAAATTGTCTCGAGAAGTGTGCAAGTTATGTACCAAAATTGCCTCCGGATGTGTGATGGTCCGAACCAAAATTGCCTCAAAAAGTGCATAAGTTGTGTCAGAAATGCTCGATTTTTGAGGAAAAAATCTTGATTTTCGTGTCAAAAAATCTTGATTTTCATTTCAAAAAATATTAAAATTGCCGCCTTAGAAAACTTGCCCCAAGGAGCAATATTTTTTTGCCGTAAGGTTCCAACTTTGTCCAAATTGGACAAATTTTATATGAAAATAGGGTTTTTGGGCGCTCTGAGCTGAACGGTGAAGTCCGTTTGGGCTCAAAGTGCACTGAAAAAGGTGAGCCCCAGATCCAATACAAAAAAAATTTGAAAAATGAAATCCTCTGAAAGAAAAAACATAGATATGAAAGCCAAGCCAAACCCCTCATAAATAGAATAGGGGCATGGCTTTGATACCATGTTGAAGTTAATGAAAGATCAACCCCACAGCTCCAAAGAATCACCTGCATGCAAACACCTTTCACAGAAAGAGAGAAGCAAAAGCTATGGAGGCTGAAATTCTCAGATCCACAGAGGAGACATTTTTAAATTGTAAATGCATTTCCATAATCCATCATAGAAATTGTGCTTCTGGATTTTTGATTGTGTGAATTTTTTTTGAGCCAACGTTTTGGGTCACTCTATGAACCATCATCAGGGTAGTAGAGCAGTAAGGAGTTGAGAAGTATGACCCAAAATGTTGGCTCAAAAAAGATTCACACAATCAAAAATTCAAAAGCACAAAATTATTGAGACATTCTTGATGAGCAAAAAGAGAGATTGCTATTATCAAAAGTGAATAAATATATTACAAAGAGATCAATCTTTATAAAAGGAGATCAAAACCCAAACAGGTAACTAACCTAGGTTGCATGATAATAATTAATAAAACACTTAATTATTATATGCCCAATGTTTAAGTAAACTAGAGATAATAAGTGACTTAATAATTTGTTAGTGAACAAATTGTCCTCCAAGAAAATACATGCAAATATAACTCTAAATACCTGAGTAAGGAGAATAATCAGCACTAACAGTTGCGTCACTTCACTATTGAAAGAGTGTAAGCGCCCTCTAAATTTATCTGGGTACAGCTCCTTGTATATGATTTACAATGAATTTGAATATGGATGCTTTTAACCAGAAAGCACGAAAGGATTACAAACATCTTACCCGTATAGACAAAGTAGATGTGAAAACTAAGAAATTGAAAAGAAAAGAACAACAAAGAACAACAGATGACACAAAGTTCACTTGCCCAAATGCTGCATTACAAAGCAAATGAGATCAAAAAGTATTTTCCATCCTTTTGAGAAAACGAGGAATCAGAGCTTTAGGAGATATCTTGAAGTGATAGCATAATCCGAAAACAGTGACAATGAAATGTATTTGAAAGAAAACTGAAAACAACACAGATTGTGATTAGTGGAAGGAAAATGCATCATAATCAAAGTTTTGATACAATTATCCTCCTGTCTCCCTTCTCTGAATGTAAAAGACAACAAAGGTCCTCTTATACATTTACAATCAAAAATCACTATCTAAAAGGAAAATTGAAACTCTTTTCTTTAACATTACATTAACAAATCAAAATTTCTCCTATCTCTAACACAGTTCAGAAAATAAACTCTGCCCTCTCTCTCTCTCTCACAAGAAATGGAACAAATCTTGAAAATTTCCTCTCTCTGCTATAGCACACAGTCTGCAGTCTCTAGGAAAGAGTAGCAGTGGAACCCCTTTTCACATTTGCTGAGGCATATTTATCTTTCCCTGTTGTCGATTGCTGTTCAGTTTGGATAACTGCTTCTTGGAATAACTCCTTCGACGCCTTGGAATTATTTTCTTTTTGGATTCCAGATATACATCTTTATCACCTATCGGGTATATATTACATTAAAATATCAAAAGCATTGCTTATGATAGGTGAACATAAGCCCCCTGTAAAATGTAATGACAAGTGACCCATAATGTGGCAAACGGGAAATTCATCTTATAATGACCCAAAAATTGTTTATGACATAGGATTTATGGCCGATGGCTATCTATTCGTTTCAAAATGAAGAGGGGCCCGCCTTCACTGCCTAACCATGCTTTACTTTCTACTACAATGGCTTCAAACTTCTTGGGTTCGAGCTTTCATCTGTGAAAGTGGACACATTCATTCGGGCTTGAGCATCATTCCTTGAACAAAGATACCAGGACTCCTTTGACTGGCAAGAAGAGAACTCCCCACCATATGCAAATCAATTAATTTTATGACCTCGATATCTCTATGCCTCGTCATGTGTGATATGTCGTGGACTTTTCCCGAGCCTTCAAGAATCTTTGGCATTTCTGCAAACACTTTGTGTATATTGTCGGCACTACAGAAATGGGAATTGGGTATTACAATACAAAACTTAGTTGAACTTTGGCCATTCGGATATTGAGTGGTGCTTGGAAAGTTTGTGATCCCACAGGTGATGTATCTATTGCAAATCATTCAAATGTGTAGCGGGTGTCTCTCAAACTCACGCTTCAGCAAAATGATAGAGACGAATTCTTGTCTCCGACTGTTGTCATTTATATTTCTCGTATGCATCATATCTGTTGTGTACACACGTCTTTGGCTCGGTGGCAACGTTAGATAGCCTTCATGTATGGTCGAAATCAACAAATGAGGACTCATAAACTCGAGCTCTGTTACCATTATACCTGGTGCCCCGTGACTAAAAATTTGATTGAACCCCGATGCATACCATGCCTACGTTTTTGTTCTTCTGAGCTCGGTATCTCAATGAATGGATGATTTTCGAACATCCTTCATCAGGGAACTCGTGCCTATACTTGTCCCCGAAGGACTCGGCGCTTTGAAATCATTCTCTCTGCAATTGTTTATTTTTGTTAAAGAAGAGCCCGTGGGTTCTTCACGACCTCTCTCATCTTGCCATATGAGACTTTGCACAGGTCTCAAGAACCGTGTTCTGGAGAAGAATGACTGCCATCATCGTGAACAAATTTGGCTTGTGTCTTTCATTGAACTCGGGCATACTGTCAAAGAAATTTGCGTATACCACCGAATGTTTCGGGTTTGACTATCATAATGAACTTCTCGGTGCTCGGCACATGTTATTGGATGATTCAATGAGCAGTACAAAGTCACTTTTGACATTATCCACCACCATTGTATTCATTATATAAATTGGCCTCTAATGAGAGACACAATAAGGTTATGAAGTGTTGCTGAATTGCCACTTATACATCATGTCTTTGTAGCCATATCAAATACTTCAACCCAAGATTCTAATTTTAAAGAAATTATGCACAAACCACATTGATTCCATTGTATAATGAGGTGGAGATTGACTGATTGCTAATTGAAATTTATTCTGGAGTGATATACATACTTCCTAGAGATGGCTCCAACATTTCAGATTTCAAACTTTTCATTGAAACTTGCAATTCAATTGATGAGTTGAGTTCTGAACTGTATTAGACTTTCCAAACATTCTGAACTATGAATATCTGAGAATCTGAGCCATGTGGCTGCACTTTTGAATAATGAACATTGAATTGGTGTATCTTGAAAATATTGAGCTTGAACTTGATTTTGAATCTGTATGTCAAACCATTTCGAGCCTCTGAACCACTTCGAACTACTTTGAACTTGGTTCGAAAACATTTCAAACTACTGAACCACTTCGAACATCTTTGAACCTTAGTTCAAAATGGTTCGAAGTCGTAAATTAAAAGTTTTAAAACTTTGTCCATATTTGGTACCAACATAATTAAATTAATATGATTAAATTAATAAGAAAATATTTTAACAAGAGAATCATCAAATGTTTTTTTACAATTAATAAACCAGTCACAAAAATTCTAGAAAGGCGATGAACTTCCAATAAACGTGGATTCCCTATCAAACTATTGAACAATATCCTCCAAATAATGAGGATGATCATAGATATGAGATTCAGTGAAGAGGTTACCAATGATGTGTAGACAACAATTTGTAAAAGGTGGTTCTTTGATAAGGGAAAGATTGTATATATCACAATTTGCATCACAAGTTGACAAATTTGATGAAGTCATTGGCGAGTCCTCATGTTTTGCATTGTCATCAATAGAATCATTGCAAACAACAAAAAATACCAAATACGCATGAAAGGGTTAGGTTGTAAAAGGGGGCTTGGTGTCCTTAATGCAATCTTGAAATCCCAATGAAAGTAATAGTTAAAGATGAACATAAATAATGCCACAATTATTGCCCACTTAGCATGCTTGTTAGAATTGTTTGGTGGTATAACTTCTAAAATAAAGGGGTAAAGATCTTATTGACTAAGAATTACCGTATAGAGATGATTGCCACCCTCACAGTCTTGCTTCCCACCTCTTGCCCACACACAAAACTGGATCTTATAGAATAGAGTGATTATAAAAAATTCGCTCGTCCAAAAATGTTTATAATGTTGCTGCAACACATTTAACTAATGGAAAATAGAAACACATTCTATTTTCAGTACAATTCAAAGGTTTAATATGTCTATCCTAATTTGAGCTACACTAAGCTGTGAGGGCTTCTTTACTAGACTTGTAGTAGTACAAAACACTATAGTCTATTATGATTGACTTTGCACCATTTCCTTGATGGAGCTAGTATACTTTGATTATTTGTAATTTTTGGGAGACTTTATAATATTTAATGGGTGTTTGACTGTTAAAAAACTTGGTAAAGAGTGTTGATTATCTTTGTCCATTTGTGCTCAGAAAACATGCATCTCGTCTATATGCATTCATATTAATTTGGAATTCTAATTTTGAATTTTAAAAATCCAATTTTGTAAATTTAATTGTCACTTTTTGGTGTTGGGATTGTTTTCTTACCCAGGTACAAGAAAAACATTTGTGGAAGGCTCCATCTAGTCATGGTTTAGGCCCTTGTGTTCATTCAACAAATTCATACACAGGTTTCTCTTTTTTCATAATATATTTATTTTTTACATCATGCTTCTCATTCTATACCATTAAGTATCTTATCGTTTGTCTAGCTCTATATTATCAAAATTACGGTTATCCAGTTGAGTACTGTAGGAATATTTAGCATGAGCCTAATAAACAGGCAAGACCACATGCTAGAAGATTTGACTTGAAGAAAGTAATTTCTAGAGAAGTTATTTTTCAGTTTCATGAAATCATGGACCCTTTATGTCAGTTTTTCTTGTTATTGAAGCTAATTATATAATTGAAATTGTAAATTTTCCTTTTTGATCTACCCTACATTTATATCTATAACACAAAAGCTTCTTGAATTTTATTTTATACAAATTCTGAAACACCTGCTTTTGTTTGTCAGTTCCTCAAGATTGGGGTAGGTATTTACTGGTCCAAAGCAATGGAGGACTGAATCAAATGCGAGCTGGGGTAAATTGAAACTTATGTCTTTTGGCATATAGAGTCTAATAGAAAATATTTTTGATTTGTATGCAAGAAAAATCTACCATTCTATTCAATTAGTTGCACTTGTTGTGGAAGGAGAGTTAAAGATTTTGAATTTCAAGTCAAAACACAATATCACGTATCTTGATGGCACCAATTAGTCTTTTTAATTCTGGTGTTTTTGGTCTCCTTTATGACTCCTCTTCTAGAAGAAGGGTAGTTTTTTCTTAGTTAGGATTATCTCTGTGAATAATATGCAATTTAAGTGGTTATACATTTTCTATTATGATGCATTGCAGTTACAGACACATTCTTATAGTTTGAAATCATCCAATGAAAGCCTCACTAATATACCATTTTATCATTATATTGACTTGTTAAGGGAATAGATATTTAGGGCTCAGCAAATGATGGATCATTGGCAAAGGTTTAAATGAAGAAATTGCTCTTTTTATCATAACAGTTCTCTTATTGGAAGAATAGACAGTGCATTTTAATGAAATTGATGCCCCCAAGTAATCTCTAGATGTGTAATATATGTTTAACTTGGGTGTCAAATTGCTTTATACATCTAGTTGTATGATACACACGAAGGTAATGATAGAACCGGAAAGTTCTCATTTCAGTAAATGAGCGAACCTCAAAACTCATTGACTTTGAGTTTGAATGCAACATTAAAATTGTTTGGACTCCATTTTCAATTTCTTTACATGGAACTGAAATATGACTCAAAATGAAACAAGACTAACATTTTCTGAATCTGCATGACTGGAATAATAATACTCTCTACAAAAACTATCTTAGAACCCAACATTTACACTTGATTTCTGTCTAATTAACATACTGCAGAATATAGCACAAGTAATCTTCAACCTATTTACATGTGCTTGTCCATATTTTTAGTAATATGCACCTGCTTTCGATATTGAACAAGTAAACTCTAATACAAAGCGATTAAATATTTTTTTTCGTTAAAACTTCTTGATATCTTTTTATGAAAACTAGCTGCACTAGGTATCCTATCCTCTATTACATCTTGAGGAATAAAACAGTCATAAATCTAGTTTTAAGTACATAAGCACTCTGCAGATTAGAATAGGCCAATCTATACATTAGAGAGCATAGTTTGTTTTATCTACAATACGTTTCACTTTCAGTCTTTCTAAATTGTAATTACTAAATGTCATTCAATTATTTGAAGTTCGTAAGTGTTAAAGCTTTTAATGATGGTTTTGCACTAGGTGGATGGGAAGCATATCCCGACAGGGTACCTATATAAGGCCATAGATAAGGTCAAGGACATCTATAAGTTTAGGGAGAATAGAAGAAAATAAAACCCCTTTGGAACATTATTGAATGGAGGTGAAACAATCAACTATACTAATCCATTCATTCAACAAGCACTATCTCAAACCCAAGAATTTTTACACAAATATCTCTAGGGTTAATGGGAAGGTTATGCAAGTCCTAACTATTGGAATATTCTAATGTTTCTTTAATGGTCATCTTAGTTAGTCTTTAGCTTATTAGGTAGCTTCTATTTCTATTATTAGTTCACGATTGTTTCTTATAAAAACATCGTCTTTGTAAATCTATATAAGAAGCTTTCATCTCCTTTGTTTAATACAACTACAACAACATTGATTTATTATAACATGGTATCAGAGCAGGTCGATGAGATTTTATAAAATTTGGTGGATTTTTTAAGGAAAATTCGAGCCTCTTCTAATCTGAAATTTTTTCCAGAAATTTGTTTTTTCGATTTTTAGAAATAAAAATCATTAGAGGCATTTTATGAAACTTTTGTGGTTCATCTTAGAGGACTTTTGCTGGAAATCGCAAGCCTAGTTAAAGGTTTTGATCTCGTGATTTCTTGGTTGCAGCAAAAGTCTCTTCTTTTTGGGTTGCATGTACTTGCATGTTTGTTGCATGTACTTGTATGTGCTGGTTTACCATGAGAAGTCTCATGTTTTGCTGCCCTAAAATTTTTTTTGATGGCTTTTCATAAATTTTCCCCTTAAAAATTTATGATGGGTTTTCATAATTTTTTCCCTTCAAAATTTCTGATGGGTTTTCATAATTTTTTTCCTAAAAAATTTTTTTATGGGCTTCTATAATTTTTCCCTTAAAAATTTCTGATTCTATAATTCGCAAAGTCATGTGGGATTCCTTTGTGGGTTTATAATTTTTTCCTCAAAAATTATCTAGTGGGTTTTATTGTTTTTCCTAAAAAATGAAGCTTTGTATTGTTTGGTTTTGATTGATTTTTCACGTCAAAAATCATGCTAGGTTTTGATCAAATTTTCACCTCAGAAATCGTGTTTGATTTTTCTCCTAAAAAAATCACGCCTTTTTGCAATCTATTTTGTGTTAGAGTAATTATTTGTTATGCTTATTAATTAGATCGCCTTGATTTAGTTAATTAAGTTGTTTATTACTCTAGTTACTTAAGCTTTCTCTGAGGTGCATATAATTAATATTTTATATTAATTATAATGCGCAAACCTAGTGTTCTTTTCCCTTTAGGGTTTCGTTCACCTTTAAGGTTGAACTTTTGTATTTTTTGTTTTCATAACTTGGAATACAATTTTGCTCTCACACCGTTGAGATTTTCCAAGCTCTGCTTTTTCCTTTTCTAGTTTCTCTTCAGTACAGGTTATTTGCATGCAGGTGTTCTTGGCAATTTGTGAAGTTGGTTTTCACAACTTCTACATTTTGGAGCATCATGCTCATTTGCAAAGTTTGGAGGGTTTTCCGATTTTTCCTTAACATCGTGCTAGCTGATCTCATTGTTTGTCTCTGTCTCTAGAGAAGAACAACTTTGTTATCCAACATCAGGTTGGACGTTTTGTGATGATTTCTGATCAAATGTTTTGCTGATTCTGGGAGGTTTTGTGGTAGACTTATTTCAATGGCAGAGTTAGTGGTAGGCTCTTGTCTCATTTTGCATAGCATTCAAGAAGGGGCGCCCTTCTCTGACCTTTTATGGACGAATTTTGGTTTCTTGGTCATTAACATTTTGCAGACCCAGGGAGGGTCTTAGCAGCAGCAAAATGTTTTTTAGAATTTGTAACCAAAAGACAATCGTTAGACAATGGCCATTAAGGGAGGGTATTAGAATATTCTAATGTTCCTTTTATGGTCATCTTAGTTAGTTTTAGGTACTTTCTATTTCTGTCATTAGTTCACAATCATTTCTTTTAGAAACATCGTCTTTGTAAATCTATATAAGGAGCTTTCATCTCCTTTGTTTAATACAACTACAACAACATCAATTTATCATAACATTCACAACATGCATTGAGAGGATGATGCAAGAGAAAGAGGTCAAGACCTGATTATCATAGAGCTATAGTTATACAACCATGCATAAGAGGGAGGCTCCTTTTTTCACCCCTGGCTGTTTGAGGAACCACCCAGTGTCAACTCACAAAAAGTCTGTCTTTACTTTAATTTTTTAGTTCATGCAATTATTGCCCACTTAGAAGTTTATGATTGTCTTCTCTGTAATTTCTTGGTGGGATGATTAATACTTAAAAAGATGTATTGGATTTTGGTTTCAATCTTATAGCTCTTTTATGTGTGATTGCAATTGGAGCTTATTTGATGTCATTCACATGCAAAAGTGCAAAAAGCTGACAAAGTGCCTCAATGACCCTTTCTTCATACAATACAACTTTATCCTTTGCTCAAAGATGGTGGAGGGCTCCTAAGGTCATGAGGTGATTGACATGGATGATATTTGGTCCACACAGTGTCTAAACTGTCTAGGATGAGTATTCCTTGCGCGTAGAATATGAGAGGCGAGTAAAAGAAGGTGAAACAAAAGCAGAAGTAGGAGGCATTGGATTGGTTGATCACATCATGATTGAGGATAATGGTGATCTTGAGGAGTCATTACCTTCTACTTCAAAGATGGAGCCAGATATTATAGTTACATATTTCTCACAAACATATATGCACGGCGTGAAACATGGACAATATATGTGTATTGTTCTACTTTTACTAAATAGCAATTATGTCAAGATATTCACTGAAAGAGCCAAGATATATGTGCAAATGTGGAAACAGAGGCATTAGGCTGTGCACAGATGATTTAAAAGAAAGTGGAGAACCAAAGAAGAAAGGAGGACAGAGCTATGAAGATTGGCGTCAAACCATGTCATTTTGTAATATTAAAACAGCGGTATGCAGCATTCCACATGTCATCAGTATGGTTGATGCTGGAATCCTCAGCTTATTTAATCCAGTAACACAACTAGGATGGGTCTAGGAGTTGTATTGCTTGTACAATCTTGAATAACTATACTATACATACTTTGGCGTGTGGTTAAAGTGCATGGGTTGATTCTAGGAAAATGTTTTGATCAATATCATGAGCTAGGACAGAATGCTTTAGATTGAGCAGTTTGGTTTATGGATAGCTGTTGAATACCAATTGATAGTAGAAGTTAGAGTGGATGTACTGTACATGGTTAGAAGGGTAAATTATTGAAATGGTTTCACGACCTTGTTTGTACAGGCTGCAAGAACATCAGATTGTCTGACCTCATTGCAATTTTTACTTAATTTTACTTCATTCTGACACAACTGCCTGATTGTAATTCAATGATTTGAATCCATCTACCTGCAGAAGTGATGTACCTTAGCTATTCCAAGATGATTAACGAGCCTTTGGTCGTCGAGGGCGAGTGAAAGATGTTAATTATCATATAAAATCTCATCCATTGCTGATGTAGTTTTTAATATTCTGGGAGTTGTGATCTTGGTTTACGTCACCCACAATGCCGTCCTAGGGGTCAAAGCTGCTATACCTTCCAAACCTTCCAAACCATCAAATGTTCTTATGTGGTGAAGAGTAGTTACATACATAATCATTTCTCTTTCTTACCTTGTAGCAATGTTTGGTTACTGGGCCCGTAGAAACATTGTTCTGGACAATATTCTACAGTCTACTTGTACTTGGGAACCCAAATGGTTGCAACAACAAACATGATGGTGGTTATCCTTGTGATTGGATGCTATTTAGATCTATGCTGTCAATGTTTCATATGATGGGAATCTATGTTGGTCACCAAACTTCACTTCCCTCTTGGAATATGGCTATGTTTGAATTTCACTCACTCAATGCCATGATAACTTGCTCTGTTGGTATATGATCTCCATTCTTTTGGATCTGCTTAGATTTTTTGGAGGATCGTGTTTGCTCCAACGACCCACTTTCCATGCATCACATGTTTTGCAATGTACAAGGCAAGAAGGTTCAGTTTGTCATAAACAATGAACTGGGATATAGGTGTTCAATCTGTTGGCATATTTTTTGTTACTACAAAACCATATGTGCAGGATAACAGTGGAGGCATAGCTGTATTTAAAAAACTCAGGATGCAGTAAAGGATATTGTTTATTAGAGCTATGATGTTCATCTGCATGTCAATCTTTGGCAGAGATTTAAATATTTTTAGACTTGTGGTCATTTTATTGTATTTGATATGTACTATCTAAGTCACAAGGTACAAATTCAAATTTGAGTTCTTCGATCATAAAATTAGGATGAAATTCGACAAGGATAAAAATTCGGAAAAATAATTGACATTAAATTGAACTAACATATATTTATCTATTTTTAAATATAAGTAATATATCCAGAAAATTGTCAAAATAGTTTGACATTGCGGAATATAGAACAACTCTGTGCAATTAACAGGAATTTATATGTATTTATGAATAGTCTTTATGTCCATATTACTCCTGCGTCATCTCCGTGCTCATGATGGTTCCTTCTTCGTGTGCAGTGGTTCTTATTCATGAGTTGCCAATTTTTTAATGAACTTTTGATGTCTCAGCAGCCTCTTTTTCCTGGTTTTATGTTTATTATCATTTCCTTATTAGCATTGGCATTCCTTCTTTATGTGTGCGAATGTCTTCGTATTGGTTACTTTGTTTTAAGTGCATCTCTTCTCTTCTTGGCATTGTGGTCCCTAGGTGTGTTGCCTTCATCCACTTCTGATCATGCGGTGTCATTGGTTGAGGCTTGGTATTATCTGGATCTGTTAATGGCTTCGTAAATGTATTCCTGGCCTTCAGGTGACAGTTCCCTTGTGTGCAGTCAAAGTCTAGCAGTGTAGTTTATGCCACATGATGACAGTTTCTTGGTGAATCTTTAAGACTTGCAGTAGCTGTCTCCTTCTTGGTTTATGCAATCAGGGAATGTATTCTTATGTTCAAGCATTTTGCTAGCCAGGATCATCCTTTGTCCTTGGAGGTGCAATATATCTTTACGTCTCCTATTCTATGTTTCTCTCTCGGATCAATTACTGGCAGAAATATTATTGTAAGAATTTCTATCTGAAATAAGATATAGATTCTTTTGAGAACTTAGTGATATGAATGGTATTCTGTAGATTGGATGTTGCAGATATAATTATCATTCTGATTTTAAGATTAACTCTCTAATTGGTTCAGAAGTTAATATTATGCCCTGTGTATGAGCAATTCATATGATTGTGTTGAGATCATTTTGTGCATAAAAGGGCTTTGTATTATGAGTTAAAAGTTTTTCTTTTTGGTTTGATCATTGTAAGATCACCAAATAATTGTTGCCTTCAATAAGGGACAAAGATTCTAGCTGCAATGTTTTGGACATATTTTAGCAATCTACAAGAGGTAATAAGATTAGCATCTATAAATCAAATCATAGCGTAGATCTTCAAGGGTGTGATTAGGTCAAATCGTTTATTGTTGTGGCTGCATTTAGTTTAGCAAGTTCTTTGATCATCATATGAATGCTGATCCGTGTTTATAAAAGAAATCATTATCTATTGATCCATATTTATGTGCATGCTGACATTAGACTACAAAGAAAAAAGTATTTTATGATTATATCTTTGAATATTGATCATGAATTTCGTTATATCTGTAGGAACAGTGTATGCTTTTAGCATTGACCTCTATATTCCTCTTTATGATAGGTTGATTTTATGAGCTACTATTAATCCCTCTTGGTTGTAGGACAACAAGCAATGGGATGATAGAAGATTATATGTAGAATTATACAGATTTTAGAAATAAACATGGAGATGCTACTTGCAGTCATGGGGCTGAATTGATGATACATATCCTCATTAAAAGAGGAAGATGATATACAAGAAATCATATTTAGAGGGAGACTATTCAACTTTACAGGGAGATTGTGCGACAGAGGGATATGTCTAATTCTTTGCAAGCTTATGTGACAGTGTGACTTCTAAAGCTCCCTATTTAGTCAACTTGAAATCAACTCTCTTACTGTGTTAATCAAAGCAGCGAGAGTGCTGCTTCTGCAGAGAGCGAGTCTCTTTTGAGAGAGGATCTCAACCATTCTTACAAATCTTGTTAATGAGTTCTTCTTTGCGAGAGAATTTTGAGGTGAAATCCCTTGTTCCACCCTCAGTTAATAGGTATGATGGATCCACTCTATGCGAGTAGGCATGGTGGAAATGCATTCTTCTCTGGAAGAAGTCTATGGTGAAAGCCTTTGTTCCACCCTTTGCGAGTAGGCATGGGGGAAGTCATTTGTGTGACTCCATGATTTTAAAATTTTGCTTTTATGAAGTAACTATGTTGAATAATGTTATGCTGGGATAACAATGTTTTATTGAAAAAATCTATGATTGAAATTTTTGGTTGCAACTATGTGTACCTACTAGACTAAAGATCTCTCTTGCTAAGAGGGAGTGTTCAAAATTATAGCTGCGATAGAGATCTTTATCTCTAATATTGCGATATGTTGAAATTGAGAAAATTCTTTGTATTGTGTTAGTAGCTAAAGGAGAGATTTATTATGTGTAATAATCCCAGATGGATATTTTCCACAATTTCTCACTATAAATTTTCAAAATGAAAGCAAAGTGCTCATGCAATAAACTTTCAGATTTACACAACAAATGCTCATAAAAGAACCTCTAATTTTTTTGTTGTATTATGATTTTCAGCAATACAATATTATAACTAGTAAGTCCATATAACTTCTGTAGAAATATGTTATTGCAGTATACATCAGCAATACAATAACCAGCTATCAAAATTCCAATCTTAAACACAATATTATAGTTAGATTGGAAAACTAAGAAAGATTTTGTAAGCACACATAATAAACTTGTTGTGACGTCTCTATTGGCTCTTGATTTGACTAGATTTTAACCACCTTTTGAAGTTGCATAGAATACTTAGGAGTTAGCTGAAACCCATAACAAGTATTCTAAGGGCAAATCCAAAGGACCAACTATTAAGACTTTTAGTCTTCTTCCCTCTAAATTTTGCAGGATTCAGGTGGGTATACCTTGGAATTTATAAGTCTCCCACACATTTATCAATTCTTGGTTCAAATTCCAGTATAAAGGATAGATGCCTGTAATTCTTCTAATTTAAGGTCCGAAGAAGGCATGCAAGATAGCTAATTCCTTAAACCGTAAAGTTCCTTAAATCAAGTGCAGGCTACACTTGAAATTTACAACAATAAAGATTTTAAAGTTTGATTGATTAATTTTGCACTATAAAGTTCATCCAAAGCTTACCAATTCTTAAACATGAGCAATGCTTTATCCATTTGGGCTTTTACTTACAAAACTTGACACATAATATCAGATCTATCCTATCACTTTGTGAAAAGGAAAACAATACTCAATCTAAAATCTCATTCTCATCATAATCTTCTTTTGACAACTCTCAATTCTCCCAATTCACATCAAACATTTACATAATCCATTAGATTATCAACAAAATATGAACTAAGATGTAATCCGAAATGAATTATAATTGGGATTTAATAGACTTTATCATCAGATTTCAAAAAATTAAAAGCAACAGAAGAAGAGACAAGATCCGGATTGAGTAACCAACCAGTTAGTGCTTTGTATTATCTTCTTTGAAAAATATACCATTCAGTATCAATATTCTATGAGGAAGCTCAAACAAACTTAGCAATTTAGCTTTGTATTTCCATTAATGACACTTCTTGAACAACATGACTTTATGGTAATGGATCGACTCAAAGCATCAGAATATACATTCATTCAAAATGAAAACTATGACCCTTTCTATAGCCTTGAGAACCAACTTATATGTGGTGAGTTGCAACAAGCTTCAGGCTTAGAGAGAAAAGAGGACAACTGTCCTTTAACAAAACAAAGTTACACTTGAGACAAAAAGTCATTATAAGTAAACTCACGAGAACCTCACGAGACAGTTGATCTTGAATATATGTGGCATATTCTGTATGATTTGAAAGTAGTTTTATGATTTGTTACATAAGTATAATCATAGTGGATGCACCACAAAAGTAAGGTATCCTATTGTAATAACTGCTTTCTTCTCCTCTAATAATCATTTTTTGATATGCATCCTCGCTGTTTGTGTTTTCTGGTGGGGTAGGGGCTTCTTCAATTTTTTCTTGTTCGGGCTGACTAACAACCTCCGATGCCTTTTCTTGTTCTGTCTCTTCTACAAGTTGTGGGGCCACCTTTTCTTGTTCTTGACTCTGTTTCTGCTCTTTTGCTTCCATCCATGATTCTTTGGTTGATGGACCCATATTTTATCAACCATTCATCATAAACCGTATCAATGGGCCACTCAAACTCAATAATTTCTTTTTCCTTGATCACGATGTTCTTCCATATTCTCTTTAACTCTTTTATCTTAGGCTTGAAAGAATCAAAGAATATTTGAACATTCACAATCTCCTCAACTGTCTTTGCAAACAAGATGTTGTCTTCTTTATTTATTATATCATTCATCGTGGGCCCAGAGCTTCCTTCAGTTCATTTCCCCAAGCTTCTTTAGGCTTGATATTAGTTGGGCTATTTATGACATGAGGGAAAAGATCAAAACTTCTATTGGCATATCTGGAGAAACATCCTTTTATTTTTCTCTCCTTATATCAAAATCTAGTAAATCAATCGTTTGATCATATGTTTTCTCAATTAGTGTGCTAGTATTTGTTTGGTCAATCACATTAGCACATAAGCTGACCATATCGTTTTCTCTACCAATCCATTTATCCAAAATTTTCCTTAGCACACCTTCATTCTTATTTATATCAATCCACATGTTCACTAACTTAGACATTTTATAATAAATCAATCTCCAATTAACATGGTTAGCCAAAAACATAAGTATATCACTGATTTTATCTTCATATCTTTGTAGCACTTCTAATTGTGCTACCTTGAGTTTGGCCTTTTTTCTTCCAACTCCTCTTTAGTGTTATACCATAGATGCAGAGGGGTATCTGGTATCTCAACAATTGGTCAAGTAGGAGGAGGTGCAACAGGGGATGCTGCAATCATTGCTTGAGATGGTTCTTCTACAATCTTTCGTTTTCCTTGCCGCTTCTCAAATTTAGCAATGATTTTTTCCGTTTCACTAATTTTCCTACCCTTCTCATTATAAACTTCTAAGACCTTTTCAAACCTGGTGTTTAAATCAATGAACTTTTGCTTATCTTTCCTGGCCACATCTATGTTAAAATCAGCAACTTCTTTATTCATAAGGGCTGACTGCTCACTATCAGTTTTTGATACCCTGTAAACCATCAGGCTTCTTGTGTGTTGTGATGGAGCTCAAAATTCTTTTGCCTCCATTTGACAAAAAATGAACAACAATGTTAACATCAAATGTACAAAGAGAGCGAGCATGGTAAAGGCAATTTAAACAGAACTATTCGTACTAGAACGTATTCACTGTGAAAAAATTCATTCAAGTTTACTAGTGTTTGACACTGTGTCCCAGGTTAGTAACCCAGTATGAACAACTCCATACACTAAAGAAACAGTAGGAACATTTATTCCTGAATGTTTTAAGCAAATTTGGACTGTTGATATATATGAAGATTCTACTAGTAACAAAATATTCAGTGATATATAATACAACAAAAACTACATATTGATTCTTCATTCAAGGAGTTTGAAATAGGATTCCCAAATGCCGGAAATGATTTTCTTGAAGAGCTTAGTATTTTGGCGTGATCTTTGATTCATCTCTCATCCACGATAATGGAGATTCTAGTGCCCATAATACAAATTCACGTGAGTGGTGACGACAATCAAAGAGAATGAGTCTTGTAATTCAGAATGAGGACGGAGGGCATGAAAACGATACAGAATATAGATTCCAGTCAACCTCCATATTCATGAGAAGTATCGTGGGACTAATGAAAATGCAAGACGGACGTTGGTCTATATGCCTTGCATATATGGATGAAGTACAAATTGTTTGAACATGAGATTGGAAGCCACAGGTCAGAAATATAAAGAGTTTAAAGGCAAAAGGATTAATGTGAGGTCAGATGGTGATATATCTAGATTTTTGCATTTAACTTTCATCATTTATAGACGTTGCCACGTTAGAATGTATGGAGCAAACATGGAAGATGTGCCGCCCCAGTTTGGATAATTTTATGCATTCAGACACTTCCACAACAGTGGCGTCAAAAAGATGGAAACGAGTGACACGGAAAGCTTGAATTAAGTCACGACATCTGTTAGAGACAAGGAACAATGACAAACTTCAGATTATGGTTACAATAAATAAAAAATCTTCAAATTATTGTGGATTCAAAAAAGGTGAAAGTATAATCTGAGCATAAGAATGGCCTCCGTGAGCAGCCCGATAATCAGAGGAAGTCAAAAGTGAGTAACTATAAAAAAAAACTATGATCATATACCAATGGCGGTTCTAGATATTCATCAAACATATTATTACCATATACACTTTGGTTAATAATATAATCTGATTAAGCATAGATTAAAAACTTGACTTGATGCGATTAGAAGAGGAGGTGTGTTTAAATAAATAATAAATAACAGGGTGAGTTATGTTTTAAGAAAAGATATGACCTTTTATTCTAAAAGGCATGACTTTAGGAAGGAAGAGATATAAATAATAATAAGAACATTGAACCAAAAAAAAAATATCGGAACATTCATATCCATATTCTCTTAGGAGAAAGTATTTTATATTTATTTGTACGGAGGAATAAGGAGCAATAATATGACTTTGTAATATGAAGTCAATTATTTTATTATTATTCAATTATTTTATTTTAATAATAAAATAAAAAGTCTTGTTTATTATTAAAGGCATGGAGATTTAAATTGCAGGCGAATCGTCCTTTGCAATTATTTTTTAGAATTCTGTATACAATTTAAATATTAAATAAGTGAACATGGTCATTTAGCATTTTAAATTTGATCATCACAAATATTGTGAAACATTAAATCATTTCCATATCTATGTCTAGTTTGTCTCCCAGAGGAGTTAAAATTCAATTTGGACTAATTTAAGATTCCATAATAATTGATCTGTCACATTTTGATTATTTAATCGTTGGTAGTAAAGTGTGTAAAATATTATGAAGTTGTACATGAAAATTCACTGAAGTTGACTCTATTGCCTGGATGAGCAGAGACACTAGTATTTTTATAATTGAAGTAAAAAAATCTATAACTTCCTTCCTACAAGCATTAAATTAATTATTATTCAATTATATAAAACATTCAACGATTATCTAGCATCCAGTTTCAGTTTGATTGAGTTCAAGGACCTTGCCAGCTGGAGAACTCCAAAGTTTAAATTTGCTATAGAAAAACTTTGAACTAGAGAGTCAGCGTTGGAGGTGAAAGTTTACTCGCCTGGGTGTAGCGGAGCCTGAAGTGCAGGGGAATCGAGAAGTATTCCCGTTCGTTGGCCAGAATTGATTGTAGAATCCTATCGGAGAAGTAGCAAGCTCTTGGATTTCCAATCTGCGGTTTTGGGAACCAACATGTTGCATCAAAAATTTCTTGAAGCCTAGATTCATTTCTAGTCTGTAATGACCACATCACTAATGCTTGGTGGTCTCCACCATACTTCACCCCTTTATGAGCCTCTTTGGCGTCTTCCTCTATCCTAAATTTCGTTTCCTTTTCCCTTCTGATAGCATCAAATACCATAGCATTTGCAATATCCCATTTAGGGAGTATCAGGACACCAACATCTTTCAGCAATTGCCTTCCTGCTTCAAGAGTTATACTATCACAATTTTGCATTAGCTCTTCTTTTACTTCCCCTTCTATCACACAGTCCTCTTTACCAGGTTACTTTGCCTTCAATTTGTTACACTTTGCCTCAAAATTTGAAATGTTTTCTTTCCACAAGAATTGAATGAATGCTCTTGATTTGACAAAATCATCATCAAAAATGAATTTCTTGGAAGCTTGTTCAATAACAGGATCCATTTCTCTTCCCTTACAATCCTCAATTGTGAGGTCCAAAATTGACATTGGGGGCTCCTGTGGCATTCCTTCCTCCAATTTTGCTATTGTTATCAAAACATAACCATGGCTCCCCATTTGCCTAAATTGCTTCCTCATCGTGTGTTCACTATCAAAGTGCATGGGAGTCTGGGAGGGTGAATATTCCTCAACCCTTGAGGAAGTCCCCACTTCCAACTTTTGTCTCTTTGCAGATGGCTTTGAGGGAGGGTTTTCAGAATATTGCCTCTGGTATACTAGAATAGGGTGAACATCTATGTTCCGCAAAACAGTATTTCTTCTTTGGAGGGTGTATTGCCCTGGATTCATGGCAGAGGTGTTTGCAAGCTTCTTCATTACCTCTTTTGCCCTTTTTGGATATGTATTAGTTAGGGCTTCTTTCTTCTCATTCAAGACTTGCATGATTTCAGCAAAATGTGATGTTAACTTAGTTTGTCACCCCAAAACTTCATATCCTTTAGTGGATCATAATCTTTATCTAGAGCATCTATAAAGTCCATTATTTTCTTAAATACTCGCCATTTCTCTTTCTTTATCTCTTGCTCTTGCAAAGAGAACTCATTACTTGTGACATCCTTAGGATAGTAGAAATTATGCACATAACTCCTTGCCTTTGTCCTCTCCTTGAACATCTCATAAAAGCCTTCTGGATCTGGGAACTTGGGGTGAGATTGTGCCATTTGGTACTTATCCAAAAATTATCCCAAATGCTTCCATTCATCCTTTGTTATAACAAATTGGTGGGCTATAGTGAAACTAGGAAATATTGTTCCTCTTGATCTTCCAACCAATTCTTATTTCTCTAACCCTCCAACTTGCTACAACAATTCAGTTTCACCTACCTTGAGGGGAACTTGGTAGGGTAATACATGAGGCTTTTCGTGAAAACCATAGACTTTGAATGCAGTAGACACCAGGTATGGGATGATATCCCCCCAATTGTGACTTACTTTCAACCTAGTGGCATATTCCTTAGGTCCGATTAGTTCCAACAGAGGCTTGGGGATTCGAGGGTTGTCTTCTACTAACAATGCAAAATATCTACCAAATCTAACAAAACTGGCATCCGTTACTTCCTAGGACATATCAACACTCCTCAACTACATTTCCATTTTCTCACCTCCACATTCTTTCTCTAACTTCATCCCCTTCTAAAAAATAGAGGCTCCCTTAAACAAACACATGTACATGAGCATAGAATACCATCCAAAGGGTTTATCAACTTTCTCTTTACTTATCCCTATCATTCCATTATGTATCTCCTCTACTAAAAAGGATGCAAAATAAAAAATGGAGTTCATTCCATATTACAAGATTTGGACCATCATGTACATCAGGGAAATTGGAACATAATCTTGCTCGTCCATGCCAAAAATTTTACACAAAGAAACATACAATGCCTGAGTTCTGGGATTTAGTGGTTCTGGGGTAAATGACGTAACCAATGTCAGATTTCCTACTTTGGCAAAGTGCTCCTGCAGTGGTCTAGTCCTGAGATAGACCCTCTGAACATCATAATTCACTTGTAACTTACCAAAATCAATCTCCTCATGAAGGGCGATGTAAGGATTCAACATAAAAACCTCGCTGATTACTGCTCTTGTAATCTTGAAAAGGCCATCCCTAGAATGATTTCTCACCAATCATAACACAGGGTCATCTTTTGGCAAGCATGGTTAGCAAGTCTACATCCATAAAAACTCTTGGCACGATAAGCCTTGCAACATCAAATTCCCATACATTACTGTGAGGGGTGTCTTGTTTTCACTGGGAAAACCATTTCTTAAACAATTCCAAACCACCTGTAGATGTTTGTGCATCTCTAAGGAAATTCTCCTTGTCATACAAACCCTCATCAATCTTCAATCTAGGAGCTTTGGGAACCAATTCCTTGCTCTTGGCCAAATCATTTGTTGAGGCATTCAATTGTTCAAGGAAATCATCATCAACGTTCTTGTCTTTCCCGAAAAATCTCCTCTGGGAGGCATCTTTTAAGAAATATGAAAACTTCATGTACAAACAAATCTCTTTACTAAGATGAGAACAAAAACTTACTGATTTATTTCTCATTTCTCTTTTCTATAGCAATTCAAAACCTTCTAGCGCTAAATCTCTTATTCTTTTGCTCTGCTCTAGAAATTGATTGCCTTTGCAGAATAAGATGTGATGTATACGCATTATATTCTCAGATTATACTTACACGAGGAAAATTAATTCACCATTAATATGTTGCAGAGAATGGGTATGCATGTCTCATAGGCGATTTTGAAAATGAACTATTGATTAATAACACATTCGACAGTCGTAGTTGAAATTCATTGCTGAATCATCTTTATGCATGCCGATATGGTAGTCAAACCAATCACATCTCGCTAGCTAGAAACCACTGTCTTTACGAGCTCTCGCTGTACTCGCTAGAAACTTTGGGACGTGTGTCAACATGTCGTATTATCGCTATGAGTAAAAACCTTGCATGTCTATATTGTGACATAGTGACTGCCATCGATCTCCTTTGCACCGTGTGGCACAGATTAAAACTTGCCATTTTCATTGCTTTGCTAGATAGATGGCCCACCTATGACACGTAGCACCATGTCATATTGTCATAGTATTAAAAACTTCGCATCTTTATTTGGCAAAAATGAGATGACCATTGATGTAGATTTGATCCAACGGCTCAAAAATCCCTGACAATTGAAAAACCTTTGGACACGTGGCAGACGCTCGCATTTTCTAACAAGATAACAAGCATACAGTTTTAATAAGCGAGAAAGCGACATTCATTGATTTTGTTCAAAATAACAGCCTAGATTTTGGTAGAAATAATAACCTCTTTTTATTTTTTCTGACATCATCGTTACACATGTCGCCCGGTCACTATCTTGCTTTTGCTAAAAACCTTGAATATTTTTATATCAACACGACAATCGTTGATCTCCTTTTGATCCAACTATTTGTAACCGATCACCATCCGTAGTCTTTCAAGCAATGAGCTGATCCAAGATTGTGCTACATGGAAGCATTCGAACACAAACATAAATCATTAAACCTTGTACACACTTTGGCCCCACCAAGGATGTGTGGCACATTGTTGTGTTGTCGCATTCTTTAAAAATCTTGCTCCTTACTAGAGCGATAACACAACAACCATTGATCTTGATGAAGATCAACGGTGTCAAAACCGGCAACATAATTATTTGATCTCCTGTTATAATCATTCCTGATTCTAACACGTGTTCATCAATCCATGCAACATAAGCAAAACAAGTTTCATCAATGCCTAGGCTCCACCAGGTATACGTGTGCTTACGTCGCATTGTCGCAAAGAATAAAGACCTTTCATCTTGGTATAGCGACAAAATGACTACCCTTGATCTTGCTAGGATCCAATGGTCTAAAACACCCTTCATCTGATGCTTTTGATGGCCAATCAAACACATGTCAAATGGTCGTATTTTGTCAATAATTAAAACCTTTGCACGTCCCTATAGCGAAAAGGCGACAATGTTGATTCAATCATGATTTGTCGGCTATTAAACAAATCGATGACATGGGTCCACCAAAGGTGAGGAACTATCAAGAAAATGAATTAAAATAGAAGGATTTGACATGATCAATGCTTGCGAAAAGGGGATAAACAAAATAAAGTCATGAAGGACGTAGGATATAACAGCTTTTAAAATCCCCCCTAGCAAAACTAAAAACCTTAAAATAAAGATGTTCAAAATTAAAACAAAGGTAAACCCTCTCTTTGATTGCTTAGGGTTTAAGAAGATAAAAGCCAACTCCGGAAATTTTCAAAATGAGACCGTTGAAAAACAAGTTTCAAAATTTGGACTTATTGAAAAATCAACCTCTAAAAGGGGCTAAAAGTCTCCATGGACAATGGGGTTGCGTCCATTGTCTACCGGCACAAGGGTTTCTGTCCTTGGACTGGATGAAAGCCGAAGCTTTCCAGATAACTCTCCAAGAGAGAAAATGAAGTATGAATCATAAACCAAGCATATCCCAAATGAACTCCTCATTCTTCTTTTAAGGAACCAACATGTGACTTTTGAGCTTCCTTCCTCTCCCTTCATCCTTTTCCTTCTTTGTCATCTTTTACCCCCTTTATAATATTAAAATGAGCCATTTTAGAATTTGCTAAACTCTCATAGGCCAAATTTAATATTTTATGAATTTAACTTATGGATTTCTTGACATTTCATGGTATTTCCAAGTGAGCACGACATGGCATCCAAGGTGTGCATGTGTCTCACTCTAAATATTTGACATTTAATAATACGAAGAGACATGTGACGTGTGAAGAGACATGCATGCATTTTGGAAATATGAAGAGACATGTATTTGGTAAATGAAGAGACCGTTAGTTATGATATGAAGAGTCTCTCTATTCAATATAAACATATGGTTGCTTTGTGATGATCATTTATTCAGCTGAAAACTTTGTACTTGGATATTTATTATTTTAATAAAATAGATTTTCTTGGTATGGCTGGGTTTTCCCCTCAAGTTGGAGGGTTTTCCCAAGACAAATTGTTGTATCTTTATGTGCCTTTTTTTGTTCTTCTTTTTGTTTATTGTTGTTTATCTTTATTTATGGGCTAAACATTAACAAAATACGCTTAATATTTTATGTCCAACCCACTATAACATGACCCCAACCAACTTCAATATTAACATTTCCACTTAAAAATCACAACTTGGCCACTTGAATTCTATACGACCCTTCAATCTTTTAAAGTGTCAAACTGCCAAACTTAACGCCAAAAACTAACCGACCTAACAACTACGAGCGAAAAGAGGTGGTCCACATTTGCGATGGTGCGAAAATCTCACAACATAATGCAACTCCATTTTTTTGGTTGTACAGGCATTCCTCAACCCATAACGTAGTCTTTAAGACTTTAACCATTAATCAATCTTTTCTTGTATTTTCTAAAACTTCACATTTCCTTGGGGAGGCCATCTGCTAGGTTTTGTACAAATGCTTTTACCAGAAATTGTCAGTTAACACGAGCAAATTTGACAGCATTGTAGTAAATGTAATAAACATTGGTAACATCAAAAAGGCTCTTGTACAATGTTAGAAAACTAGGAGGGAGAATTATTTTATTCAGAGAACAATAATTCAACAATTGCTGTATGAAATATAAATCAACTATAAATGATATGATATTTGGTACCCCCTTTGAAGAGCACATATCCTTTGCCATGATTTCTTGTATCCTTGAAGTGTTGAATGTTTCTTGTTTTTAAAAACAGCCAGCAGTTGACATCACATTATTATATCCTCTATTAACGTCTATTTTGAGTTGAGAGAATTATTTGTACTTTTGAAAGTTCTAAGGGGTTTCTTTCTCTTCCCCACTTTCAGTGCTAAAATTTCCATGTTTACCTATAGCCTTCTCAAGCTTAGAGATTACTTTCTCAACTCTTGGTGAGATGTACTACCCAATTTTCTGCATCGGCAGATTAGTGTTGGAGGGAATTATAAAGAGAATTCCTCCTCTTCACATGCACTATTCCATAATTGTTCAGTCCTCAATAAATTACAAGTTTCATGAAATATGCCTTGGATAACTTTGTCTTGGACTGATCAAATGTTCTATAGCAATCTTTTGATGGATCAATTATAATTAGTTATCATATCTTCAAGTGTATGTTGGATGAGTGCCGCTTTTTAATACCAGTGAAATCCCTTGCTAATTCTGACCTCAAATTGCTGATTAGAGGTTCACAGAATATCATCAAACACTCTCTATACAATCTTTATGCTTGTTGGATTTGCATTTCAGTTTGTATAAGCTTACTTGGAATGATGTGAAATGAGATTGCAAATGATGTTTTTGAATGCTTTCAATAATCGATGATGGGCTGACAAAAGAATAGATACGATATACAAACTGTTTTTGACATTTCTCATACATGCGAGTGGCCGAAATCAACTTGTACAGTGAGTTGACATATTGTCAAATACTTTCCATGCATCCTAGGAAAATCAATATTCATCTACAGCGAAGGGACATTTTTTTGAACACTTGGCATGCATATTCAAGACTAATTTTCATCAACGGTAATGGATAACTTGTCAAACAGTTAAAATGCAACCTTTAATCTATTGATTATCTCTTTAAAGCCTCGACAATACCAAAGCATACTCAGAATCTAGAAGATAACAGGATTACCAGTATTCTGGAAATGAAACAGTAGAGTAGATGACTGATAAATCGTTCAATCTGCTATACTTATTAATGTCTCCACATGAATACTATAGCACAAGAAAGACTCCCACATGCCAATGTAGAAGCAAGCACAAACCACCATTTTGATTAAATGAATTCAATAAATATTTATCTACAAACTTCTGATCTGCGAGAACTAAACTTCAAAACCCTTTGTGAAACAATTGATATTTCTATGAAGCCACCAGCACAATCAAAGAGAGGCTACATTTTCCAAGATTGAATTAAAAATGAAACCCTAGGTTTCTTCTTCAAAGCCAAAGCTTCTCCAGAAAAGACAAGTGTTGAATGCTCAAGAATAATCCAATCCCTCTTCAGAGCCTTCTTATAATATCTAATTTGCATTTGGCTTCATCTAATTAAATTTCACTGTTATTTCATTTACCTTTCCCTTTTTTTGGTGCACAACAAAATAGTATAAATTATCTCTTAATAATCACTAATATCTCCCTTTAAATTGGCTCTTTAAATAATTCCTCATATGCACTTTATAATTTGACTTTATGATCATTTAATAATCCCTTTCGATAATAAGTCAAATATCCTTTAATGATATGCACTTTTTAATTAATTTGTTTTGGATTGGTAACACAATAATTTATATTAATATGAGAAAAAAGGTTACATATATGATAGGCCACCCAGTGGCATCGAAGCAAAATACTTCATCATCACCTAAGAACACTACCTAACCAGAAAGATTGATCCACTGATTACAACAAAAAAAAACCCAAAACCCCACCATCTCTAAAAAACTATCGAACTGTACCCAGGAATTACTTGAACCAGCTGAAGGCCTCCTCCCTGGTGAAATGGGGAATACCAGCAGACCCATCAGTAGCTCCAACCCTAGCCTGGGCATCACCACTATCAGTTGCATCCCCAGCAGCGCCACTGCGATCATTCGAAAGGGAAATATCCACCCGTCACAACACTGTCAGTATGACTTGCATTTTCTGCCACCTTCTGCTGCTTTATTGGAATCTGCCTGCTAATTAATGGGCAGCCTTCTTCACTCATTGGCGTCAAAGATTTTTCCGGTGTCACCTTTTGTTTCCTTAGGCGATCACCCAGCCTCAGAGCCTCAACTTGTTCGTGTGTGTGCAGGTACAGAATCAACTTGCACCAGCGCATTTGTGCCACTGGTAAATGCACCTCCCTAGGCTCTGCTGATGATCAAATCAGCAAAGGTTGCAATTCGATTAAACCGCGACCGATGAGCCTCCATGGACGATTACCCATATGCAGCCCGACCCCCAAAACTACACGGTTCACAAACTCCTCACCACACTCAAGACTTCTGGTTTTGATTCTGCCACCATTAGCACCAGGGCCAGGAACAATGATGAGATGTCCAGAATTGAGTGTGGCCTCCAATCCTTCTCCAAATACTCCTGCCCAAATACTAGCCTCACCGCTTCCCAGAACACCTTGTCATCATATTTGAAAACATTCTGCAGTCATTTTACTGTAATTGGTCCTTCAAGGGATGGGATTTTCCCTATCGTCTTCAATGAAAAGTTTGCCTCCATTTATTACCATAGACTACTTTGCACTCACCACAAGCTTGGAGCTCTTCAATGTGTGGCCAACAAGCTTTGGGCCGTTTAAAAACAAGTTTTAAAGTCTCCAGAATGGGCTACAATCAGAGTTCACACCATCATTAATCAGACTCTCTCTCCTATGCACACATGTCAACTGTCCATTTCAGCACGCTTCAGCATAGTACTCTGCCTCCACTTGATTATGAATCACGGCCTCCACAACTTTCATGATTTGATGGCTCAAAATCTGATGGAGTGATATCCCTATAATCTTTGAAAAGTTGAAATTTATCATTTAGTGAACCTTTAACTCCTACGTTTGACCAATGATTGGCTAGTTTGTTAGCCTTCCTGGACACGTGCGATATTCTGAACTCCTCTACACATTCCAACAAGTTTTGGATCTGTCTGATGTGCTTGTCCAAATACCATGTGTTCATCGCCCCTTTAGCTATCCCGTTCACTACCAATTGCAAATCACCCTTGAGATGGATCTTGTGGGCGCCCAACTTGATTCCAAGCAAAGTTGCCTTGACAACAGCCAAATATTGCGCCTGGTTGTTGGTTCTGTCTGCAATTTGTTTTGCTACTAGTGCTATGACACTGCCATCTTCTCTTTTTGCAGTGACTCTTCGATGCCCTGTCGAAATTAATCTTTAGCCAACCAGGATCCAATGGATGCCAATTTAACTTTTCTGCCATGAGGAAGAGGATGATCCCTCAAAAGCCTATTAACAGGCCACTTTTAATTAATTATTAATAAAGTATTACTTGTTTGTCATAACTCCAAAAATACTCATTATTTCTCGATTCTATCAAAACCAAGAGGTCCCGCCATTGTTTTCACTATGCATCTGATTCTATCAAAACCAAGAGGTCCCACCATTGTTTTCACTATGCATCCAACTGCCTTGCTAAAATTGGTAAGGGTCCCTCTCAAACAAGCACTTTCTTACTATAAATATTGAGTACCTTAAAACATAGCCAGAAACCTCTACATAATTTAGCCTCAAAACATAAGAAAGATCTAGTGATGTAACGGTTAACTGCCACTTGAAAAACTCTGTGATAACCAAATTGGACCCTCTGAACAGCTCCATTAGCCTATTGAGGGGTCAAGGAATAGGCCAATCCTCTAGAAGTTGATGCTCACAAAAATGGGGATATTAAACCAGACCTGAAAAATTGAAACCTTTTTATAGTCACGGTATCCATCTCCCAACATGCATCTATATTGTTGTTATAGTTCTGTATGGGTAAAATTCATTTGAATTATGAATGTCTTTATCTGCATTGATTATGTATTGGCAGCAAACTACTTTTCAATTCAAGAAACAGAATAGACATTATATTGTAAGGATGAAACACAAAATGAGCTGCACACCGTGTTAATTTAATTGCTGGTTTGATTTCAAAATTTTATTTCTCACTTCCAATACTCTGGCTTAGATCTGTGACATGGTGGCAGTGGCACGGATCATGAATGCCACACTTGTTATCCCAAAGCTAGATAAGCGATCTTACTGGCATGATTCAAGGTGCGATGCCACTGAAGCTTCTTTTGCACTGATTTTTTAAAGACAATTTTAATAGTTTCTTTTTAAGTAGTGTCTTCAGAACTTTACTTGTTTGTTTCTTCCACATCTATTTAATGTTTGCTTCTCACTCAATTTTTGTTTAATGTTTGCATCCAGCATTTTCTCTGACATTTTTGATCAAGAATATTTTATCAAGACTCTTGAAGGAGATGTGAAAATCATAAAAGAGCTCCCCAAAGAGCTGGAATCTACTCCAAAAGCTCGGAAACACTTCACAACCTGGTCAGGCCTGACTTATTATCAAGAGATGGCCCATCTATATCAGGAGTATAGGGTGAGTAACACATTCTTATATTTCTCTGGCAAGAATGTTATTAAATGTATTACAGGGTCTATCCAGAAATTTTACTCGTGTCTGGTTCATGAATTGTTAAGCCATAGACACAAAATTTAATCAGCTAACAGATTTACAGGTTATTAATGTTGCCAAATCAGATTCACGTCTCTCAAATAACAACTTGCCAATAGATCTTCAGAGACTGCGATGTCGGGCATTTTATTATGCCTTGCGCTTTGCTCCCCCTATTGATTTGTTAGGAAAGGTATGCTTTCTCACCTAGAAGGGGTATGCTCTAAATTTATAATGTTATGTGAGCAGTTATCACCATAAAAGTAAAATTATTATTAATGCAGTCGGCATTATTTGAGTTTGTATTTTGAATAAATCTGCACGGCACATCCTTGCCAAGTTAGGCTCTGAGCATAGGTAATAGTGACACAACAGAAGCTGGTGGAAAGGATGAGAAGACATGGACCTTATATTGCTCTTCATTTACGTTACGAGAAAGATATGTTAGCTTTTACTGGCTGTACATATGGTCTGACAACTTCTGAGGCCGAGGAGCTGACAACAATAAGGCGAGATCACTTCTTTACCTTCTGTGATATTATAAAGTAATATACGATGTCTGCTTTTTTCAAAAGCTGTATGATATGAAGGTCAAATTAAAATGTATTTGCACTTGGCAGGCAGAATACTAATCACTGGAAAACTAAAAAGATTAATTCCACTGACCAAAGAATTGGGGGATACTGTCCACTTACACCGAAAGAAGTTGGGATCTTTCTCCAGGCTCTTGGATATCCTCGAGACACCAGGATTTACATAGCAGCTGGAGAGATATATGGTGGTAGCAAACATCTTGGAGAACTTCAATATCATTTTCCAAATTTAATTTTCAAGGTTTATCGGATATGGTCAAATGTTGTTGGAATCTAACAATTTTGTCTCATGAGCCTGTTCATTTATTTTTTAAATTCCGTTTTGTCCTGGTAAACCTTTCAAAGTAATGTGCCCCTGCGGATTGATTTCTTATTTTTGTATCAGGAGACACTTGCAACGCGAAATGAACTTAAACCATTTTATAATCACGCCTCTCAAACAGCAGCCTTAGATTATATCATTTCAGTAGAAAGTAATGCTTTTGTTCCTTCCTATTCGGGAAACATGGCAAGAGCTGTGGAAGGACACCGCAGGTTTCTTGGTCATCGCAAGACAATCAACCCAGACAGGTATTGTTAGAGAGCTAGGGCATTATTATCTTCCCCGAGAGATTTAATAACATTTCATATGACATCTAAAAACCTTGCACGTTACAGGAAAGGGCTAGTTGCCTTGTTTCAGAAACTTGATAAGGGAGAGTTGCTGGAAGGTCCGGAGTTCTCACGATCAGTAATGGAGATGCACAGGCTGAGGTAACCTATACCTCTGGTCTATCAAACATGTTGATCTGCTTATTATTTCTTTCCTTGAATACGTGGTTGAAGTTTCCTATTATTGGTTTAGATTAATTTCTAAAACGAATTGAGACTGGAAACTACAGGCAAGGAGCTCCACGGAAAAGACAAGGCCCACTACCAGGAGTTAAAGGTCGGGGTCGTTTTCGGACAGAAGAGAGTTTTTATGAAAACCCATTTCCTGAATGCATTTGCAGAACGCATCGTTCAAGATAGAAGGGATTTTTGGATTCTTCAGAACCCAATTCATTCTTTTATATGTTTTTAAGTATCCGTTTTGATACGAGTGTCTCTATAGTCCTTCCGTAATGAATCTTCAAGTAGTTTCAAAAAGTTCTGGCTTCTGGACCTTTGAGACCTAGAACCAGTGGGGATTCATCCTTTTGTATTGGATGACACACCTCAGTTAACCGAGAAAAGTAACATCTGGAATGCCAATCATGGTCTGAAGTATTTCAGAGGAAATTGTTGTCATAAACTGGGAGATTTTCTTGATGCATAATGAAACCTACGTTTAGATGATTGCTGGTAAAGTAATGCAAGTGGATAAATCAGGGAATGTGAAAGCTACGTGACAATGTCAGGAAAACTGAGATAAAAGAGGAGCCATTTTTTTACTTCTGGCTATGACTCTGGCCGATCCGAAGACTTCTCTCGAACATATATAGTGTTATATTCTGAGCTGACGTATGGTCACGGTTTTAATTTAAAGGGAGGAATATAGCGTATATAGAGGAGTCAAGTGAATCATTTTGATGTGAAGTCATTAAAATGATTACCCATATATAGATAGACTAGCACTTTGCACGATAGGGTGTGCAAGGAACAGCTCATAGACAATTTTGGATGTGATGATTTTGATAATTGTTAATTTATTAAAAGTTCTAATTTTATCGAGAACATTTTAATGATTGAATTAATTAATGTTAATAATAAATATAAATTATTTGTCGTGTGTGATCAATATGTAATCATTGATCTATTGGTCTAAGTATATGTTGGGGTATATTTTATCTTTGATTAGAATTAATGTTGTCTTATGTTGTACAACTTTGAAGAAAACTTATTATTATATAATTGAAATGTGATTTTTTTTGCAATTATAATATTTCTGTATTCGTTTCTGGGTGTGATTGTGTATGTTTTTTAACATCAACGTTTCGGATCATACTCTATGATCCATCATTAGGATGATAACGAGAGCTAAGAAACAGAATGATATGTTGCAGACCAAGCTAAGCAATAAGAGGAGAGGGAGGGGTAGGGAAGAGTCATGCGCAAATCAAGAACAACTACCAACTAAAGAAAGAAATAAAACCAAAATAATTAGTTTATTACTACAAGTAAAGAAATAAAATGATAATATTTAGAAAAAAATTGGAAAAGTAAGTTTCATTTGGATTTGTGATATTTGATTTATTTAGATATTCAATTAGTAGACATTAATTTAATACTAGAAGTCGCATGCTTTTGTGCATGCAACGAATACACTGATAGGAGATGAGATTTAAGAGAAAAATGTAGAATGAACAAATGTAAATATAATTTAAAAAAATAAAAAAAATACAAAAATAAAAAATTTAAAAATTAAAACATAAATATAAAATTTACAATATTTAAGAAATTTGAATATTGCTTAAGAAATGTGTTCAATGATTTCAGAATTTTACAATTAAATTCAATTTATCAAATATGAAAAAATAATCATTTAAAAAAATCATCAAAAAATTTATTACGAAAAATTAATAAGAGAAATACAAAAAAATAATATGAAAAATAGTGACATCTCTAACAAATATTCTATTGACTAAATAAATTATAGAAATTGAAAAAAACAATATTTAAAGAAAAAACTAAACTAATAATAAAAAAAAAATTTAAAGTAATTTTAAAACTAAAACCTATATCAATTTAAAGAATCAAAAGTTTAGTAAATAGAGATCACAACATAATCTAATGTGGAGATCATAAGTAATTATTTTTTAAATAAATAAGAAAAGAAAAAAAAGTTAAGAGTGGATATTTAAAATATAATTTTATGTGAACAAATTAGATTATTAATAATTTTTAATTTAAATAACATAATATTTACTAAAATCTTTCAAATAGATTAATAAATATTATTTATTTAAATTAAATTTCTCAAACATGAACAAAAATAATCATTTAAAAAAAACTCATTAAAAAGTCTATTATGAAAAATTAATAAGAGATCCAAAAAAAAAAAAAAACGTCTAACAAATATTCTATTGACTAAATAAATTATAGAAACCAAAAAATTTTTTAAAGAAAAAATTAAACTAATAAAAATAAAAATAAATAAAAATAATTTTAAAACTAAAATCTAAATCAATTCTAAAAATCAAAAGTTAAATAAAAAGATCAAAACATGAGCTAATGTGGAGATCACAACTAATAAATAGAAAAAGAAAAACAATAGTTAAAAGTGAAGATAACAACTAATAAATATCTAAACATATTTTATCTTTGATTAGAATTAATGTTATCTTATGTTGTACAACTTTGAAGAAAACATTATTATATAATTGAAATGCGATCTTTTTTGCAATTATAATATTTAGAAAAATATTGGAAAAGAAAGTTTCATTTGGATTTGTGATATTTGATTTATTTAGATATTCAATTAGTAGACATTTATTTAATATCAATTCACTTGTCATAGTAATTGGAGTGCTATCTTAAAATTATAATAATTTTAATATTTGGACATGACATTGTATGTTATCATTAAATATAAATCCAAATATATTTACATTTAGCTACTAGATTATGTAAAATCAGTAAAGCTTAAAGTAGTAGTTTGTATATATTTTAATTAAATATAGATAATATTTTTCATCATGCAATAAGAAGTTTGTGAACAATTGTATTATAATGGGTTGTTGTACCCAATTTTTGTAGAATGTATCAATGAAGATTACCTTTTTAAGATTCACATAGTCTTTTTTTTCTTACATATTTGTGCATCCCCAAGGCTTGGATGTAGAAATATGAGGTGTAAAAGGGCATGGAAAGCAACAGAAGAAAGAAACACCTACAATGATAGAAAATCAAGACAATTTAAGACTTGTGGTGTGGAATAAAAATACTAAATGGTTGTACAAATGAGGGGAAGAGTGTGGTGGTAAGTACAATGCATAATATCTAACAAACCTAGTGTATAAAATTAGTAGTGACATTGTCAAGCTACAAATTTATAGATCAAGAGATAGATTGCAATGTCATTCTATCAGAGGAGTTGAATTGAACATGTGTTCTAATGTGTGCATGTGAATTAAGCATTCCCCTTTAGAGAGAGCATAGTCTAAAATCCATTGTCATAGTGAGCTACATAGTTTGGTCATTCCTAATATCAAATCAAATAGAGCCTTATTGCCAAAAAAACATCTATAGACCCAACGATGTTATTGTCTCAATTTTCACATGACATTTCTCTACTACCAGTCATGCATTCGTAGCCCTGGTAGAGTTACCTACATTGCCTAATTTTTCAACCTTTCTTTTTTTAATTAGTCATCTTGTAGAAATGCAGACATTCAAGTCATTTTCAGTTTGGAAACCATTATTTTGTCAAGAAATGACCTTTTGACTTTTCACATAGTATGATTTTGTAGATCAACAACACACTAACTCATGTAAGGATTTACTGTGTATTTCTCTAAAGATGTAATCACAATAATACCCAAGAAAGCAGAAAATAAAAAGAAGAAGAAAAGGATGGAAGAGATTAACTATAAAAATAAAAATAAAAATAAAAATTGAAAAGGTTAAGAAAAGAGAAAATTTAAATAAGGGAACTAAATCAAAGAAGCTAAATAAAAATAGAAATGAGATATAATACTCAAAATATATATGTGTATAACTTGAATATACATATGTAGTGCTAAAAGATAGAATAAGAAAAATAAGAAAATTAAAAATAAAGAAAATAATCAATACAAAAACATAAGGTTAAAATAAGATTATATATATATATATATACGAGAAAAGAAAAAACAACACAATAAGTAAATAAGATATAATAAAAAAATAGGACCTATACATACATAGAACAAGACAACAAACTAAACAAAAAATCTAAACACAAGACAAAAGCCTATAAACAATAGAAGCTAAATATATAATGCTAAACAAATTAGTAAAGTTAAAAAAATTAACCATAGAACAAATATAAACAAAAATCATATAAATAGGGCTAACGGATTAGAAAAGCAATAAAAACAACAAAATAGACACAATTAGGAGCATATATGTGTGTGTGTGTGTGTGTGTGTGTGTGTAAACTTTGCAAAATGAGATCAAGTAGCAATTGGTGAAACTGTAAGAAACTCTTGCTAGAATCTGTCGAGTCCTTAATTGGAATGACTTGGCTAAAAGGATAGTGAGTTTTAAATCTTCATCATTTGAAGAGTTTACATGTAGATGGTGCATGGGCATTCTGGATTATTAACAATTAGTGCATTCCTATATGGTTCTCTCAAAGAAAAACTCATCTATTTTTAGAATGTGTGAATGATGCCCATCAAATTTGATGTAACACATAATAAGTCAACTCAATTAATGTAAGAGTTTGCATGCTAACAATTTATCCCAAAATCCTATGTCATAAACAATCTAAGAAATGATACTTCTTTGGTGTGCATAGCTTGGAGGAATGATTAATTGCGCAAATTGTAAAGATAACCCAATGCCCAATTTGGGTACGAAGGAAGATATTTATGTCCTTAGATTTATTTCCCTGGTGAATGAGGGTTACTTCATCAATTGATTTGCAATAAGAAAAGAATTTGTGCATCTTAGATGACTTGGTGAGTTATAATTGTAAAAAATATTGTAGCAGTCAATGTTTATATTTGCAGCTATATTTGTGAGTAACTTTGATGGTTTGTTTGTGATGAGTCAACTTTTCCAACTCATATCCTTTTATTCCACCAATGAGAAGGAATATTTTTTTATTATGTTTGGTGATGTCTTCTTTTTTCTAGTCTTGTTCAAATAATTATGTTTTTTTGACAAAGAATGTAAGATATTAGAAATTAATGTATATGTAAATATTAAATAGACATTAAAGTGGTTGCAAAATATACCAATTTTTGTTCAAGAAGAAAACTATATCTTATATACCTTTCATTTTGGAAGATTTTTGAGGTTTTACAACCATGCCAATTGATGTTGGAATTGTGAGAGAACTAACTTCTTTCAATTTGTGTTGTTTCCTTTTTTTGTAAGTTGTGTTGAACTATACCTACATTGAAAACATATAAATGTCCTTATCTATCTGTGTGTGTGTGTGTGTAGGATATAGACCTCTCTTTATGAAGATACAAAGTAGATCTCCAGAATATTTTTGATTTTTAGGTCATTCAAATTAGTAGTTGCTTAGCAATAGTAACTATTAGGTAACAAAGAAGCCAAAATATATAAGCTTGTCAATAACTATTTTTCCATACTTGGAAAACCGTTTTTATGCTACCTTTGTCTCCCTTGATGTGTTGTATTTGGAACAAGTAGACTATTGTAAACATGAGATCATTTTGTTTGGTATCCTGTCATTCTCAATCACACCTTTTAGTATTGTTGGTTATTGCCTTAAGTACTTTTGCCTTACTTCTTTCAATTTGTGTTGTTTCCTTTTTTTGTAAGCTGTGTTGAACTATACCTACATTGAAAACATATAAATGTCCTTATCTCTGTGTGTGTGTGTGTGTGAAGGATATAGACATCTCTTTATGAAGATACAAAGTAGATCTCCACTATATTTTTTGATTTGTAGGTGGTTCAAATTAGTGGTTACTTAGCAATAGTAACTATTAGGTAACAAAGAAGCCAAAATATACAAGCTTGTCAATAACTAATTTTCCATACTTAGAAAACTTTTTGATGCTACCTTTGTCTCCCTTGATGTGTTGTATTTGGAACAAGTAGACTTTTGTAAACATGAGATCATTTTGTTTGGTATCTTGTCATTCTCTTCCTTTTTTAAGTCTTGTTCAAATAATTATGTTTTTTGACAATAAATGTGAAATATTAGAACTTAATGTATATGTAAATATTAATTAGATATTAAAGTGGTTGCAAAATATACCAATTTTTGTTCAAGAAGCAAACTATACCTTATATACTTTTCATTTTGGAAGATTTTTGAGGTTTTACGACCATGCCAATTGATGTCGAATTGTAAGAGAGCTAACTTCTTTCAATTTGTGTTGTTTCCTTTTTTTGTAAGCTATGTTGAACTATACCTACATTGAAAACATATAAATGTCCTTATCTATCTGTGTGTGTGTGTGTGTGTGTGTGTGTGTGTGTAAAGGATATAGACCTCTCTTTATGAAGATACAAAGTAGATCTCCAGTATATTTTTTGATTTTTTAGGTCATTCAAATTAGTAGTTGCTTAGCAATAGTAACTATTAGGTAACAAAGAAGCCAAAATATACAAGCTTGTCAATATCTATTTTTCCATACCCGATAAACCTCTTTTATGCTACCTTTGTCTCCCTTGATGTATTGTATTTGGAACAAGTAGACTATTGTAAACATGGGATCATTTTGTTTAGTACCCTATCATTCTCAATTACACCTTTTAGTATTGTTGGTTATTGCCTTGCTTTTGTCAATCGCCTTGAAAATATTTATTTTGAAAAACATTCGATTTTGAAATAAAATTATTTGAAAATTTTGAGGAGGTATTAATGTGGTGTGGTAATATACCTTTTGTTTGAGATGCCTAGTAAACCTTGTATTCTTGTCTTTCTTGTTCCCTATAGTGGTAAAATGAGTAATTTCGCTAAATTAGAGTGTGTAGTGACCTAATCTAGAAGAGCTTGTACTTAGTATTTTATTTACAATAGTCACTATTAGGTAATAAAGAATAATACAATATAATCTTGTTGGTATGAATATTGTTGAACTAATTTTGCATAAATGGATTGCCTTTTTCTGTAGGAATATTGTATGTGAGATTTTTTCCATGTAGATGTGTTCTTTTGGCCATTTACCAGTTTGAATTCTTGTTGAGAATAGTGTGATGGTTCTATCCAAAGTCTTTATATGATTCTTCTTAGATAGATGACATAGTGGTTCCTTGTCACTTGAATTTACCCATATTGGTTATGAGCCAATCACCTTTAGAATGTGTTAGAGATGTTATAGTGGCCACTCTAGAAGACATACAATGGTGAGAAATCAAGGTTCTTCAACTTTATCGTATTTACTAATATTGACATTTCAGTCAATTTTGGGACATCCTTGTCAGTATCATCACTTAAAATGTCTATAATTGGCTAAGGTAGTTTATTAATTTCCATAACCTGGAAGTAAAAGATAGTGGATAAAGTAGATAAATGGACACTATACCTTGGAAATAGGGATTGCCTAGTCTAAGTGTACCAATTAATGAATGAAAAATACTTTTTTTACACCAACAAAAACATTGAAGGACTTAATTCAAAATAGTACAATATCAAAAGGAATACACAAAATAAGAGTTGAACAAAGAGAAGTTGGAGAACACTGTATAACAAACACATAAATATTCTCTTACACATAAGAAATCACTAAAATAATAGAACGATGAAATAAATATTTTCTCTAAAGATTGAATGACAAATACATTCCTCTTTCTGTTTGTACCTCCTCTACTTTGAAAGAATAAATGCAAGCCATTGCTATAGAAAAGTCAAGAAAGAACAACAATAAGTATATTAAATGAATAATTGGCACTTAACACTATACAAAATAGTCAACTACCAAAACATTGACACTTGAAAATATAATTTGAACCTTATTCATATAAATATGTCAAATACCTTTTATTGTGTGAGTCTTCTCAATTTTGTGGTTCTTTGAAATACTGAGACTGTATATTTATAGGCATAAGCTCAACACATGAGAAGATTTTTGCATTATTTTTTAGGCAAATTTAAAATACTTAGAAAAGTAGATAATTTATTTATTTATCATTTTAGAGATTTAGGAATCTTATTATTATTTATTCTAATTTTGTTTTTGATATAAAAGCAACCAAACAAGGGGGTTGGCCCTTTATAACAATGGCAACACTACCAACAAACAACCAAATGGACCCCTTAACAATTTACATAAAACATGTAACACAATAATAGTTAATAAAAGTACTAAGGTTCATGTACTTAACACTAACAGAGTTTACAAATTTACAAAAGGCATATGGGTGGTCAGTGCATTGTACCACCCACAACCCATACCCAAGTTCAACAGAAAAAGAAAAACCATTACAACTGGCAAAAAGAAACAACCAACAAAGAACCCACAAAATAACCCTAGGAACAGGAACAAAGGACCACTAACTAGCAACCCTCTTTCTTTTCCAGGCCAAAAGAACTTTGGCCTAGTCCTCCGCAAGGAAGTTATAAAGTAGCTTTGAATCTTCATTCCCAAGGCTCTCTTCCTCCTCCTCTTGAGCCAAAAGTTGGAGGGTGGTCGTAGTTGTATGGGCCACCTTCAGAGTGAACTTTGAGAAGAAGGTGAAGCTTTCCTCCAGCACATTACACCGATCCTTCAATTCTTGGAAGTCTTTATGAGTAACAACCATCTCCTCCACATTACTTAAATTTATTGCCTTGCTGCAATTCACTGGTGACTTCCTCTTATCCTGCACATCCATAATGTTAGTGGGATCCCTTAAGATTTCCGTACCATCATTCCTCAAAGGGGAAGAAATAGTGTTGGGAGAAGCTTTATTAGATTTGGGGTCTTCTTGGTTAGCAATGGATAATAGGGTGAAAGTGGTAGAAATGTGAGTGGGGTCTTGGGACAAGTCGTTGGTAGGGTTCTTCGCCTCAAAATCCCAGGTGCCATCAATAGTGTCATCCCACTTCTCTTCTTTATTATCAGTATCATCCTTCAATTTCCTCCTTACCATCCCCTGAAATCTTAACACTCTCCTCTAAATTAGTATCTTCCTCCTAATCCTCCTATGAGTGTTGAGCCATTTGTTTGAACCTACCCTTGGTCTTGGCCAATGTAATTGATCTTCTTTTGTTCCCACAGATCTCTTTTCGAGTCCCCATTCACCACCTCCACCCTCATTTAAGTTTTGATTTTTTTATTGGCAACCAACTCTGGAACCTGGGGTTTTTTCTTCTTGCTCTTGACTGGGGTTTGGCTGGGTGAGGGTTATGGAGTAGGGGCATAACTACCACCTGTAAACTCTAGACAAAGGGGGTTAATAGAGGGGAGGAAATTATCAATGACAATCACTCTGAGAGGGCATAGGGCTATGTGAAACTAAGAGCCCTTGGTACAAAATAGTAAAATGTAATGTCCCGTTTCAAGACATACAACTTGTAATGTCCCATTTCAGGACATCTTCAGGTTTTTCTCTTATCTGAATCCATTCTATATTATTTTCTATATTCTCCTCTTTAATTTTGGTATTCTTATATATATCCAACATATAATAGGAATGTGTCTTTTCATTAAATTTAATAAGGTAGTTATATTATATATTATTATATTGATCATATATGATTATATATTATATATTAATGATATATATTAATATTAATTATATATGATTATATGAATCATTAAATATTATTTTAATATATAACAAGATTAATATCATATAATATTGCCATACATATATGTATTAATTATCTATGACATATTCATATATCTAATTATATATAAATATATGACATATTCAAATATCTAATTATATATAAATATATAACAATATATATGTGTGTGTGTGTGTGTATAATTAATATTTATAATTATATAATATATAACAAATTATATTTGTATCTTAGTATAATAATATTTTACATAAATGATTGATTATTAATATTATACTATGTATAATACTTATATGCCAAAATGGGGATATCACAGTCCTCCCCTCTCAAATTTGCTTGTCCTGAAGCAAAATCATTCATACACAAACTTCTTCATAGATACAAACATATTTGCATAGAAAAGTCCTAATTTTTTAATAATGGAATATACATCTTAATGAATAAAAATACGAAGCAAATATGGTGTAGACAGATGAAGACACGAAGCAAACAAGATGCAAATAGATGAAGACACGAAGCAAACACGATGTAGACAGATGAAGACACATGTTATGCAATTCCTTGATTGTGAACCTACAACAACAAAATCATTAGTACACATTATATATAAATCAATCTCCTGACAAGGTGTTTATAGTCTCAATCTATTTATTAACTCATCATTTTCTAAATATGGGAGGAGGAACCATAATAGGGTGCCCTATTACCCAACCAGTGGGCCTCACCATTCGCCCTCATTATCGTTACCTCTCTCCAATCATTATTTTCAAGAAGGTGCCCTTGTATGATGTACCCTGGGATATCCCGTCACCGTAAGCCTTACCCGATATCCGTAGGCTTTATTCAGTACCCCGAGTGATGTCACCCAGCCCATTCCATTGTAGGCCTTATCTCAACTTGGAGAATCATGATCTTAAGGTGATTCTATCAACTATTTTTTAATAAGAAGTCCTTTTAAAGCATAATCTTTGAAATATCAGATACTTAATCCTATCATTCAATTATAGGAGGGGAAACCATAATGGGGTGCCCTATTACCCAAATTAGTAGGTCTCACCATTCTCCCTCATTATCGTTACCTCTCTCCAACCATCATCTCCAAGATAGTGCCTTTGTATGATGTACCTTGGGATATTCACTCCATCGTAGGCCTTACCCGATACTCATAGGCTTTATCCACTACCTCCAAGTGGTGTGACCCAGCCCATTCCACCGTAGGCCTTACCTTATCTTGGAAGATGATGACCTTAGATAATCCTATTTTAACAACATTCTTTGATTAAATTATCAACTTAAAAATCAATGCCATTTCCTTGTAATTATTTGATTAGAATCATTGATAGTAAGCATTTAAACTATTCAATATTCATCAAAAGAACAAAATGTGTCAATAATAACAAAGACACTAACAATTATTTCATATTAAAATATATGAAGATAATAAAGAACTTACCTTGTTACCTTTATAGTGACATGCAAACATCCATATAGAGATGAGTGTGGTTCCTACACTGGTACTATAGAAGTTGATCCATTATTTCTTTGAGATTACTAAATGAATGTCCTTCAATAGAATACTTGACACATGGAGACCATTCATCTTTGATCAATGGTCTAATTTTTCAACGTAACTTTTCACCTCTCATACCATTTGATGTGATTACTAAATCATTGCTTTTGCAATGATTCCCATTTCCAAGTTAAAGAATGGTATTTCATGTCACATCAATTTGATTGCACATCCCATTCCATGTCATACAAATCAATGGGATCCACTCCACCTATATATATGTCGATTTGATTTCATGCTATTCGAATAATTTTGTTTTATTTATTTATTCTTCTATTCCTCTTTTAACCTGCAATTTCTTTACATCTTTCCTTAATATATTTTCATTCATTCTATTCGATTACCTATGTCTTTCATCCTTACAACAGTCTGCCCCTTCCAATAAAAGATGGATGTTCCAAGGAAGTTCATTAAAATATTATTTTACAACCCCTAATTCATCTTCGAATTATCTTGATCGATCATTATTTATTGGTCAAAGGCACCTTTATACACGTAAATTTGAGTGTATTTAGTTTAGAGTTTGACTACTTCAGATGACATCTATGGTATAGAATCATCGTGATCGATTCATTAATTATGATCTACAACGATATATTGTTCAAACTCCATACTTTGCATTGGCATCCGATATCATGAATACTACCCTCTGATGGTTAATAACTCTCGATGGTATATCATCCTATATCATCTAGCCTTTAATTGTTGTGTATAATACTTCTCATTGTTGTAGAAGAATTCAAACTTTCAAAATTTATCGTTGCGCTTGCATTATTGTTGTTGCTTGATTCATTCTTGAGTCGTCTTATGGAATCATTGGCAATTTCTCTTTAAAGTTCATATAACTTTCACTCGGGTGGTCTTCATTAAATATATGGAATAGCTTTCATGGTTCAATTAACATCCATGTCACCGAGTGCTGCTACAAAACTCGACGTGGATGCTTATAAGAGTCTTCATACCGATCCTATCACACATGCGGTCATACCTTGTTTTACTGGTGTGGAACCCAATTAAGACCACCCTGCACGTCATTGTGATCCACATTTTGCTTAAATGCAATTTTAATGTGATTCGTTGTATATCCTTCCTTCCACACTTTTTTTTTCATCTCCCTATAATAGAATCCTTGCTGTTGCGAGGCGTATTGCAGTCGATACCTCCACATGGAACTTGATGGGAATCAACGTATGCATTCAGGTGTACTTTGGCACAGAAACTGGTGAATATCCTATCTGTTCCTTCGATGCAGATCTTATTCAAATCTTAATGTCCAAAACCAATGATGTTTGGTGTGAATCTTCATGCAAAACCCGATGGAGAACAGTGCATCTGTCTAATACTTCGTCCCACGTTTTTTAATCCAAATCTCATGATTTGTTGGTTCCTTTTGACATATGGGAAATTTCCTTGTTTTTGATGTATAGCTATATCCTTCTATTTCGATCTTTGTAGCTATTGATTTCCTTCAAATACACTACTAGATGGCTTCTTATCATCTGATGATAATTTGATATTCTGAGTTGTTGTCAGTTTGGGGATATGACCTGATCCACTTTTTGTTGAATCTCTTCTACGATGTGTACCGAATATATTCTATCATTAATCAATCTAGATATTATTCCAATTATCTGCATTCACAGTTGATTTCAATAGAATCAAATGCTTTAGGAATCCTTTGATCCAATTTTAACTAGTCCCTATTCATCCATGATTACTTCTAAATTTATAGTGTCAATACTTGCAGACCCCTCTCAATGAGATATGCTATTTCAATCTTTGAAACACAAGAAGAAAGTATTCTCTGAATATATGATCACATTCCCGTCATCCTACATCGGATATGTTGGTAATTACTATGTTCTCTACGCATTTATACTCCTCAAGGATGAACTTTTGACCAAAATTTATCATTATTAAGTCAGATGGTCAAATCGCTACGGTTTACACCCTTCTTTTACATGGTTCCTGCACTTCAATTTTCCTTAAATACTTAATTCACTGTGAGAACCACAGGTCCGCTATCAATATAATCTTCTTCATAAGAGCATCAACCTTGTGTTTTATTTCTCCTTGGAGCGTTGGAGATGCTACGTTTTCCCTTTATCACATCAAGACGCTAACAAAGTGAGATTCTTCATATGTCATATGATGATATTTTTAATAACTAAACTCTTTAGTTGGTATGTTTTGAAGGTTAAGTGGATGAGAAATCTGTTAGTTCTTCATATATTGTCACAAACTCTTGTAGTCCTCACAGGTTGGTAGAATCGAGTGCTCTAATACCACTTGTAATGTCCCGTTTCTAGACATACCACTTGTAATGTCCGATTTCAGGACATCTTCAGGTTTTTCTCTTATCTGAATCCATTCTATAATATTTTCCATATTCTCCTCTTTAATTTTGGTATTCTTATATATATCCAGCATTTCATAGGAACGTGTCTTTTCATTAAATTTAATAAGGTAGTTATATTATATATTATTATATTGATTATATATGATTATATATTATATATTAATGATATATATTAATATTAATTATATATGATTATATGAATCATTAAATATCATTTTAATATATAACAAGATTAATATCATATACTATTGCCATACATATATGTATTAATTATCTATGACATATTCATATATCTAATTATATATAAATATATGACATATTCAAACATCTAATTATATAATATATAACAAACTATATTTGTGTCTTAGTATAATAATATTTTACATAAATTATCGATTATTAATATTATACTATGTATAATACTTATATGCCGAAATGGGGATATCACATAAAATTAGCCCCTTTCTTTCTTTTTTTCTTGACATCCATAACCACCTCTTCTAGGGCATTCATCAGAAAAAAAGAAATGTAGAATAAATCCCTATTACGAAAGTGATTAAGGAAAGGAAAATGGTAGAAATAGTACACACCATAGCTACCTTATAGGGTGAGGTACTTCATTATGACCAGACACACGTTGTCCCAAGGCTCTGATAACTTATCCCTCTGAATTTCGCCATAATACCGGTCTGGGGCTTCATTTCCTCTGAAAAAATAGACAAGCTAGCTTCATCCGTCACCTTCGTGATCTTTTGCCACTTCTTGCTAGTTATTTCAAGGCCCATCACCATAGCCATGGACTCCTTGTTCACCTAAAAAGTGATACCATTGATAGTGACCCTCCTGTCTTTCTAGCTATGGATGAATTGTTGAGAATAGTTCTTGTCGTAACCAACTATGGCTTGCATGTAAGGGACAAACCCACCTTCCTTTAGGATTATCTAGATTGCATGTCTTTTGGAGAAATACTCCATCTTCATGGGTAACAGTCCATTAAGGTCCCCATCCGTGGAATACTGCTCCTCAACATTATCACTTTCAACAAGCTTGGTAATTTTCATTTGCAAGAAGAACACCACCAAATTTTTTGCATACCTAGAGGTAAATAATGTGTTTGAAGATTAAAGTAACTTCTTCCTTACACTTCATGGGGATGCAATATCTAGAATGTTCAAGCAGTCTTAAAACATCATTACGGGTAGTGAAAAGGATCCGAGTGAAATCCCTTAATGATCTGACAATAATAATAATGATAACTTTTTCTGTAATTAGCCAATACCACAAAAAATAATGGCTCTTTTTCTAAATCCGAAGTTATCAACGCCTTTCCTTTTTTTGTGCCCTTGCATGATGAAATCCACATAATTGAACCTCGCGAACTATCTTGTCAAATTTAAGGCAGTCTTAACCATCCTAGTAATAAAACTAGGAAGACTGCCAAAATTGCCAGTTCTCCAAATTTGGATATTCATCAATCATAGTTTGGAGGGGTCTTTTCCCTGCTAATGAGGGAATTAATATAGTTCGGTAGCATTTTAGTGCTCGTCTTGTTTTTTAGGCTACCTGAATCAAATCCCAAGCTTGACATAACAGCCACCACCACATTGCCTTCCTTGTAAGTATGCTGTAACTCATAGTGATCAAGGGCCATCAAGAATTGCCAAATATCACCCAAGATTCTATGTATAGCCCAGCCTGGTTGGGCCCACCCTTGGATAGAGTCAATGATGAGTTTAGAATCACCTTCTATGCTTAACTTCTTAAACCTTATCTCCAAAAAAATTTTTAGACCTCAAAGTAAGGCAGTGGCCTTAGCCACATCATTAGTTCCCTATCCAAAATTCTCAGAGTAGACTAACAAAACTTCTCCCCTAGTGTTTTGCAACACACCACTAGCTATCGCCAAACCATCTCTCGCCACACCATCAAAGTTGAGCTTGATAGTAGACATGGTGGGAGGGATCCAATTGGTTCTTTTTCTTACTAAAATTTTTGAGTTGTTAAAGTGCTGGAAGTTGGGGAGAATGTTCCAATTTCTAGCAATCTCCCCATCCTTCATGCTTGGGGGTTCCTGTGGTGGTCTAAACTTAGCTACTATAACATTCTCCGTAAAAAGCTTCCTCAATATCTCCCCTGCAACCTCCACCCCCATTTCTTCCTCCTTGAAGATCCTATATATTATTCCTGTCCTTCTAGTCACCCCAAAAAACATGTGGGGGGAGGATATTCCAAAGAATTTTGAGCCGGGGTTGTCGAAGGGAAAATTCCAGTTCTCCACAAATTGTTCCATTCCTCTGTTCATGACCTAAATGAATGAGAATTTGTTCCAAATGTAGGACCATACCTTTTAATTATAGGGGCATTCAAGAAAGAGGTGCACAATGCTTTCCTCCTTGTAGAGATAACATCTATTAGTAATCACTATGCCTCTCCTCCTTAGATTTTCAATAATTAAGATCTTGTCATGCATGACTGTCCACTAGAAAAAAATAACTTTTAGCAGCAATTGACTATTCCAGATCTTTCTCCAGCTGATAGGGGTTTGATCCTTATTATAAGGAGGTAGGTAGACTTAACTGAGAATTGACCATTAGTCCTCTTATCCCAAACCACCTTATCATGCTGAGCATGAAAGGGAATTTTGTGGTAACTGATCATTTCCTCCAACTCTTTAACCAAAGGGTCATCCCTATTGTGAATATTAATAGTAAATAAGCGCTCCCATTTCCTTTGGACATCAATATAGTCTGCCATCTTCTCCCCCACCATTCTTTTTAAAGGTTCCTGAAGACCATTAAGCTTGCTATAGATCAGTGGTTTCATTCCAACTAGTTATCGTCCCAAAATCTTATTTTTTTACCATTTCCTACCAACCACCTCACCCCTTTCCTTAGAAGGGACCTAGTATTAAGGATGCTATTCCAAACCTTAGAACCACTTAGGAGGTTATTATTGAGGAGATTATACTTGAATTGGGTTTTGGCAAGGTATTTAGCCCTCATGATTCTTCCCTACCCGGTCTTGTTTTCCAACAATCTCCAACCCATTTTAGTGAGAAGGGCTTTATTCAAGTCAATAATTCTTCTTATTCCTAACCCCCCCTTATCTTTGGGTTTACAAACAGTTTCCCAATTGACAAGGTTCAATTTGTTTCTCTCCTTCGTGCCTGACCATAGGAAGTTCCTTTGCAATTTTTAAAGTTTTTCAGCCATAGTTTGATTAATCTTGAAGATGGAAAGAAAGTATAGAGGTATTCCATACAGATCCACCATCGATAGTTGGAGTTTCCCTGTATTGCTAAGGATTTTATCTTTCCACCTAACAAGTTTCTTTTGCATCCTTTCTAGAACAGTGTTCCAGAAGGTGGTGGAGACATCCTTTATCATCAGGGGAGACCAAGGTAGGTGTCCAGGAGGTTCGCTAAGTGACATCCCAATATATATTTTAACTTTAACTTGCAAGACCTCAGGAGTGTTAAAAAAATATATCTTACTTTTGACTAGGTTTATTTGCTGACTTGAACAATCCTCATAGTTGGTGAGTAGATTCCTCCAAGCTTTAGCCTCCTAGATAGAGGACTTTCCAAAAAGGAAAGTTCCATCCACAAATTGTTGTATTACCTCAGTAGATAGTGTGGTAGTAGGTTGGATGCCTTTTAAATCTCCCGATGCAACCAACTTGGAAAATGACCTACCCAACACTTCTGCCACCATAATTAATAGGTAAAGGGATAAAGGGTCACCTTGTCTTAGACCTCTACCAACTTCAAAACTTCCCCAGGGTGTCCCATTGAGAAACACCTCGTATTGAGCAGTTTCCACGTATTTTTTATGACATTCAAAATGTCTTCTATGAATTCCACTTATTCCAACACATCGTATAGGAAGGTCCAATTAACTATGTCATAGGCCTTTGAAATATCTTATTTAAGGGTCATACCCAATCTTCTACTTTTTTCCATGGAGTCAATGATTTCATGGGTGGTAATCACAACATCTAGGATTTTTTGACCCCAGACAAACCCCTTTTATGGGTCCCCAATAACCTTTTCTAGAAAAAGGTTTTATCCTATTGACCATCACCTTGGAGAAGGCTTTATATATTATATTACATAGGCTAATTGGTCTAAAATCCTTAATGGTTTTGGGTGTTTGGATCTTAGGCATGAGAACAATAAAGGTTTTATTGATCCTTAGCATTTTCCTAGTTCTGATAATGTCTCTAGTGTCCCAAACTAGTTCATTTTTAATCACTTCCTAGAAGTGCTGTTCATTTTTAATCACTTCCCAGAAGTGTTGAAAGAAGACTAGAGGGAAGCCATTAGGGCCCGGTGCCTTGAAAGCCTTCATAGAAAACACAAATTTCTTCACCTCCTCTTTAGAGACTTTCTCCCTTAGTTCATCATTTTCCTCATTCCCCAACACAGTTGGGATGATATTGAGCATACTTCACCTAATCATATTGTTTTTCCTCTTGTCCTCCCTTTTGTAGGCATTCACAAAGGACTCAACCATATTTTTCCCCTTATCCTCCTATTCCTTCCAGTTCCTCCCTCCTTCCTCTTCAAGGGAGGTAACGGTGTTCCATTTTTTGTGTTTTGAAGAAGATCTATGGAAGAAGGAGGTATTTCTATCACCTTCAGAAAACCATGCAATTTAGGATTTTTTCTTCCAGAAGACCTCATTTTTAATAGTTTCCTTCCACTTCCCCCTGTAGTGCTCCTCCTCTTAGGTGGTAGCCTTTGTGTTGTCCCCAGCTACCATGGCTACTTGTAACCTTTTAAGTTCCTCTTTAACTTCCCTTTTAATTTTAAACAGATCCCCAAAAGATCTCTTTGCCCATTCCTTTACATTCCTCCTAACATAATCCAGTTTCTAGGTAAGCCTGAACATTGCAGTCCCATCCACTCTGATGTTCTACCATTCTTCCACCTTATTTCTAAAGTCTGGATGAGATTGCCACATAATTTCACACTTAAAAGGTTTAGGCCTTCTCACCAGACCATTCACCTAATTGAACAAAATCAGGGAATGGTCAAAAATAGTTCGTGAAAGGTTAACTAGGGACAAGGAGATGAGGTGTGGCTAGTCCCATGAGACTAGGAGTTTATCTAATCTAAATTGGATCAAATCATTTCCTTCCTATTATTGGTCCAAGTAAAAGGGTTACCCTATAGTTCAACATCCACGAGGTCATATGTATTAATAAAATCTAAGAGATCTTGCATACTTTATGAGAAGTCATTGTTCGCCCCCAAATTTTTTGAGGGATATTGGGGGGTGTTAAAGTCCCCCATGCACATAATATTTTTATCCTTCATATTTCCCAATACTCCTCCTACCCTCCCCCAAGCTTCACATCTTCTAGCCCTAGAATTCAAAGCATAAATGTTCACTAGGTTCCACAACATTTTTCCATTGCTGAGCTCCATAATCATAAAATTATTTTCCTTATGGACCTCCCTTCGAGTCAATCCATTGGGATTCCACATAGTTGCTATACCCCCTCGAGGCCCCTTCCAGTTCCAAATGGAAGAAGAAAACCCTAGGCCATAACTTATCAACAAGCTTAATGAAATTTTGATTAGTCATCTTAGTTTCCTATATGAGAATACAATCTACCTTTTCAACTAGAATACATGCTTAAAAGCATAATGTTTTTAGGAGTTATTCAACCCCCTAATATTCCAAGAAAGAAATTTCATTTCTTACCTTTCTTGATTGTCTCTAGTGTAAGATATCTTCCACTAGCCACCTCCCTTGTTTCTTGCTTTGTTCATTTTGTTATGCTATTAGGACATCCCAAAATATTTGTCACCTCCACATTCGATTTCTTCTCACCCCTAGTTTTCTTCTTAGGGAACTCCCAATCTCCTGTAACACTCATTTGGGGGAGGAAGGAACTGAGTGAGCCATCATATCCTCAACCACCTCAATACTTCTCATGACTTTGGCAACAACTTCCCCTGGAGTCACTAGTTTGAGCATTTTCAAGGTTACGTTCCCCCGATGGGGGCTGTTAACAATATTTTGTAGTTCTCTTTTGTTGAAAACTCCTCCTACCTCCTTTAGAGGTAAGGAGTTCTTGACATAAGTCACCAACATTGTGGTCTATTTCTAGGCCAAAATGATTTGGGTAACCAAAGGAGTCCTGGCTGAGTTCACTTGGCACTCAACAACATAATTGCATGTAACTTCTTCTTCCATTGGGTCTCCTCGGGGGGTCCCAATCTCACCTTCTTCCAAAATTTGGTGTGTGGTATCCCCTCCCATAACTAGGGAGTTTAGGAGGTCATCAATCTCCTTCCTAAAGGGTATTCCTCCACATTTGTCCCATTTTTTGTCACAACACTTGACAACATAATTAGGGGGTCAGCTACCACTTCTCTATCTTTCTTAAATCTACCCTTTGTGGTTAGACCTTCTAGGTTATCTTCCTTCCTCTCAACCTCTACCCCCACAAGAGTAGTCAAAGATTCCCCTAGCACCATGGTAGACCTAACTATACTTGATGAGCCCTCCTTTTTCTTATCCTTCTACGCTAGGACATTACAATTTGTCATTACATGGCCAAAATGACCACATTTTTGGTAGTAGAGGCCAACGTTCTCATATTTTATAGTCTAGACTTTTTTACCCTACTTAGTACCATGTTCGGGAGTGCCTTGTTGATGGTAATTCACACAAAATCTAGCAAAAACTAATCTAGATTTTTGTAGAGTTACCTGGTCTGCAACGATAAAATGTCTAAAAGTGTTTCCTATCCATCTCAAAATACTTTCATCCCAAAATTCCAGCGGTAAGCCTAACAAGTGAACCAACACCGAGGACAAGCTTTGGAGTTTTTGGCTAGCATCAAAAGTAGGGTTCCATTTGGCCAGGGCTAAACAATGTTTCCCATAGTACCACATCCCAAAAAGTATGGTTGCTAGATCCTCAATAGTCATGAACCAGAAGTAGAAAAGGCCACTAGGAATGTCCAAGATGCTTACACTATCCTTCATAGGACACTTCTATACCACCCACTTCCTAGTCATCTCAATCATGGGTTGGAAGGAAATAAATCTACCAATTACACAATATTTCAGGGTGGTAGTAATGCTTTCCATAACACTATTTAAGTAGGTGATTTTTGGTTTGGTAGCACCATGGATAACCTTGGGATTCACTAGCTTGGATTCCCATCCTTTCCAGCAATGAGTGCATTTCTCCAACCTCTATTGGGGATGGGGGAAGAACCAATGTTCCCATCCTCCTCTCGAGTAGAGTCAACTCCAGGTTATGAGGAAATTGGCATAGGTATGTTGACTAGACTAGAAGCATTACCTGACAAAGCATGAGAATCTTCTCTCTAAAGAACCAACACCATGTGTAGGTCCATGCACACCAGAATCTCCTACAGGTTTGGGCCCTCTGGGGCCATGTCGATTCAAAATGCAAACCATCTGTGAGCGAGACATTGTATCGTAAATGTTTGTATGTTAGTTTGGAAGTTGTATTATAAATGTTTGTATTTTGTTATTTTTATTTAATAAAATAGATAATTCATACTAATTATTTTAATTATAAAAAATAGTCAATGTTTTTAATTTTATAGTCAAAATTAAAATTTTTTTTTTCTCAATTTATACAAATCTAGTTTATTTAAAAAAAATCTATTTTATTTATTATTCTAGAGAATTAGATATCTTATTATTATTTATTTTAATTTTGATATATTTATTTAATTAAAAAGATAATTTATATTGATTATTTTAATTATTAACAATTAGATAAAAAATTATTTTGTGTTAATTAATTTGCAATAAGAAAAGAATTTGTGCATGTTCGATCACTTGGTGAGTTGTAGAAAATGTTGCAGTCAATGTTTAGATTTGCAGCCATATTTGTGAATAGCTTTGATGGTTTTTTCATGATAGAGTCAAGTTTTCCAACTCATATCCTTTTATTCCACCAATGAGAAGCAATATTTTTTATTATGTTTGGTAATGTCTTCCTTTTTCTAGTCTTGTTCAAATAATCCTATTTTTGAAAATGAATGTGAAATATTAGAAATTATGTATATGTAAATATTAAATAGACATTAATGTCGTTGCAAAATATACCAATTTTTGGTCAAGAAGCAAACTATATCTTGTATACCTTTCAATTTAGAAGATTTTTGAGGTTTTACAACCATGTCAATTGATTTCAAATTGTGAGAGAGCTAACTTCTTTCAATTTGTGTTGTTTCCTTTTTTTGTAAGTTGTCTTGGACTACACCTACATTGAAAACATATAAATGTCATTACATATATTATAAATTTGTAGTAGATATTTAAGTATAAAGGATATATACCTCTCTTTTTGAAGGTACAAAGTAGCTTTCCAACTTTTTTTTTTTTGATTTGTAGGATATTCAAGTTAGTAGTTGCTTAGCAGTAGTAACTATTAGGTAACAAAGAAGCCAAAATATGCAAGTTTTTTAGTAACTATATTTCTCCATACTTGGGTGATGATATGAAGAAATAGATGTCTTTTTTATCCTTTTTATGAACATTTGTTTATAACATGCTGAACTTTGTCATCCTTTAAGTATAATATTTTGTACTTTTTGAGGTAAGTTATGAACATATGGCATAAAAGTGATAATCAGAATTATGTCTCAAAAGGTTCATTTTTTTGATAAAAATCTTTCTTCATGAATGTTTGGCATGGGTAGATCTTCCTACAGCCGAAGAGACTGCAAAGACTATTAATTGAATACTAATGCTTTCTCTTTATAAATTAATAAATATAAATAAATGTTTGTAAGAAGTCTTGTGTGCATTGAATAATGACCATAGGTATCCAAGCTGAGTCAGAATTAGTTAAAATAGCTCAAGCGAAGGTCTAGCGTTGTGGAATCGCAAGTGTTAAAGGAGGTGCATTATGGCACCATTACAACCAGAAACTTAGCAGCAATAATTAGGGACCTTTTCAACACAATAATAAAGGACCTAATGAGGTAGCTGTATGAGAAAGCAATTTAACATGGCAATCAATTAGTCAACATACATTCTTAATGAGAAACTATTGCATGATACTTGAATTCCTGGAATCATTTATGTCATGTAGAAGAGTAGATCTAATGTCCACTACACTCTATATTTATAGGAAATTAAGGAGGTACCTGATGTTTCTTATCATGTTTCATGTTTACATGAATCTTGAGCTATAATGAATTATCCTTTATGAGGAAGTCATAATTGTAGGAATTTGTTACTTCCTTTCTTTTAAATAAGACCTTGATTGTAGCTAAAAGGTCAAGTAGTGAATGAACAAACAAAGTTAGATGAGAGTTATCAGTTATATTCTGTTGTTTTTAAAGCAAGTGTAATGTTGTTTATTGAATGAACACATGAGTTTACTAAGTTTCTACACTTCAGTCTGAGTTAATCTTTTCTTTACTCTTTCGTTGGGGCCAACATAGGAGCTGGATTTTACTTTAGCAATTAGGAGTTAGACTCAATTTTTTAAGTTAAGTTTAGAATTGCTATTCTTACAGCGACTGGAAATAGAACTAGTTACTATTCTTGTAGGAGTAGGTGCATAGGTGTATGGTTAAGTAATTATCTGAGTTTCCTTCCAGTCATAATATAGTTATCTTTCTTTTTGATAAAATTGATTTTTTTAATGGTTATTTTATTCAAGGTAGTATATACTTTGCAGACATCATCTCAAGTTCATGCTTCCTGATTGATGTTTAATGAAGACCAACATAGTACTTTAGTAGTAAAGGATGTCAAATCATTCAACTAAAAAGGTGTTATATTAGCTTGACATTTTTGGTGCCATTTTTGGGGATGGTGTCAGTCTAGTGTTCACTATCAAGTCACTTAGTTAATTTCATTCTTTAGTATTTTTCATGCATAGGAGAAGAGACCACCTTGGAAGATTTCTTTCCAACTTCAATCAAGAAGATCCCTTTCATCCTGATCCTAAAGCATAAGAAAGAGAAGAAGAAGAACTATTTGAGAACGTGTTTGCAAAAGCACCTGATCAAGTACAATCACCAGCCACATCTGAAGAATCTTTTCATTTAAATGATCTTTTTGCTGAGCCAAAATATCAAGATAATCTATTAGCTTTACTTATTTACCAACCACTCCCACCAGGAAATCCACAAATGGCAGCTGCTCAGCCTACCTTTCCCTTTCCAATTCCCACTTGTCAGGGTAATCAAAATTTGAAAAAATACCCTCAACCACCCTTCCAAAGTATTATGGCCTCATTATTGAAGACCCAGAAACCTTTCTCTTTGAGTTTGACATTCTTTGCCGAAGTTATGATTACACCACAGATGCTCATAAATTGAAGTTGTTTCCATTAATTCTAAAAGAAGCTGCTTTGAGATGGTTTATGAGTCTAGGTGCTAATGTTATGGCAGATTGGCTAACTATGAGTAACTTGTTCCTTACTAAATATAAGGAATATTGTAGGGGCCATGACTTAAAAGTGGATGACATTTTCAAAATGTCACAAAAAGAGGATGAAACTTTGGAGGACTATGTTGCACAATTCATGTTCAACTTACAACATAATACACAACATCAATTGAACGAGGAGTCCCAAAAGCATTTCTTTTTAAAAGGAGTGCACGAAACGAGTATGGAAGCCTTAGACCTAATGGCTGGAGGTGACATTACATAGAAGATGTGGGCTGAAATCCAAAATATTTTCTTGAATTATTCCAGAGCAACAATAAAAAAAGGATGAGGCTTGAGGGACTTACTCCAAAAATCTCCTGGTGCCAAAGTATCCAAGAGAGAGCTGTCAAACCTCTAATTAGATTTCAAGCAAGACATCATTAATGATGTCACTACACAACTAGACACCATGCAAGCATGGAAGAAAAAGGAGGATGCTGAAATTATGTTAGCAAAATATTGCCCTCATTGTAGAGAAAATAAATGTAACTACCGGTGCAAGCCTATTGCTAATCTAGAGTCACAGTACGTGCCTACTAAATTCAAGGTAATTGATGAAGATGGAGAAGTCATCTATGTTGCTCAACAAAGGCCTTGGGCTCCAAGATCAGGTATTCCCCAAGATCAAATTCATAATTATAGTGGTAATAGTCAATGACAACAATAGAAACATGGTGGTTATAATAATTGGCAACAACCTAACCAGGGTTGGCAACAACCTCAGCAGGGTTGGTAGTAGCCTAGCCAAGATTGGTAGCAACCTCAACAAGGTTGGCAACTTCCTAGCTAGGGTTTGCAATAGCCTAGCTAGGGTTGGCAGCAACCTTACCAGGGTTGGAAACAACCTCAACAGGGTTGGCAACAACCCCAAAACTAGCAGTAGTAGCACCAACAAGCCTTGATGCAACCTCTTCAACAATAAGCCTTAATGCCTCCAGTAGCCAATACAACCCCTCCAAAATAGCCACAGTTGGCTGCACAACCTATGCCTAATCCCAATAATGCAAAGCCTTCAACTAAGCAATAAAGCTATTCCATCACCTTAAATAACATTCATTTATGGTTTGGGATGACACGCATCACCTTAGTAGCCCATTATAACAGAAGTTGATGATACGTTTGCTGAGTTAGTTCAAGAGCCTGCAACCACTATCTCTCCTACAACAAAGAAACCACCATTTCTTGGTAGGTTAATAGAGCAAGCTCCACTAGTTGAAAATCAAGTTGCAATGGATTTTCTTGAACAACTCAAACAAATGACAGTAAAAATTTTGTTGCTAGATGCAATAAAGGAAGTATCTATGTATACAAAAGCTATCAAAGAAGCCTGTACTAAAAATCCAAGTAGGAAAAAGAAGGACCCAAAGACTATCCATGTCCTTGGCCAGTTTTCTGATCTTATTCTTGATAACCTTAAGATACCCAAGTATGCAAACCTTGGAAGTCCAGCAGTAACACTTGCCATTCAAGGAATACAAGTGCAAAATGTCCTAATAGACTTAGGAGCATCCATTAATGTAATGACCAATGAAGTCATGTCCAAATTAAATATAATTTGTCTTAGAGAAACACCAATAATTTTACAATTAGTAGATAGTTCAACCATCATTCCTGATGGTATGTTAGAAGGTGTCAATGTTACACTACATTCATGGGATTACCCAATTGATTTTGTGGTAATCTCTCCAAAAATAAGTACTAGAGGGTATCCTATAAGTCTAGGGTGACCATGGTTAGCCATAGAAAATGATTATATTGCATGCCAATAAGGGAAAATGACCATTTTAGATGGTATGAACACTAAAAAAACTTAACCTTGTATTCTCTTGCTCAGCCTTTGCTACAAGATGATCAAGTTGTCTGGCCAAATTTAGGTGATTTTGATATGGACATAGATTCTATTAAACAATTGATGATGATCTCAAGGGACTCATTTGTAAGCACTAAAGAGGATGATGATGTCATTTCTTCTATCATATTGAATGAGTATGAAATGCAACCTGAAACATTTTCCAAAGAGGATTGTGTTTTAGAAAATATTCTGCCATTGCCATGTGAACTTCACTATTCTGACTCTACACAGCTTCTACACTCACTCCTACCACATGAAATAGACTCACCACCAATTTCTCAGATTTCAATGGTTGAAAAAGTAGTTAAAGTAGCGATTGCCCTAGGGAGAGAACTAAACTTAAGCAAATCCTTATCTTAGGCACAACATCACGATATCCTGCAACTATTACAAAAAAACCAAGATGCTTTTGCTTGGGATTATATAGATATGAAAGGTTTGGACCCATCACTCTGTACTCATAGGATCTATATAAGTCCTAATTGCAACCTTGTAAGACAACCTCAACATAGGATAAATCCAGCATTACGAGATATTGTCAAAAATGAACTCCAAGAGTTGCTCAATGCTGGCTTTATCTATCCTATTTCAGACAGTCAATGGGTTTCACCATTGGTTATCATTCCAAAAAATGGAGGAAAATGGTGAGTCTGTATAGATTAAAGAGAACTCGATTCAGCTACCAAGAAGGACCATTTCCTATTGCCATTTGTAGATTAGGTTCTCGATAATCTTGCAGGAAAGAAGTACTTTTCCTTCTTGAATGGGTTCAGTGGCTACAATCAAATACAAATAGCACCAGAGGATCAAGACAAGACCACATTCACATGTTCATGGGGAACATTTTCTTATTCAGTCCTACCATTTGGTCTATGCAATGCACTTGCAACTTTCCAAAGAGTTGTTCTAAGTATTTTATTTGACATATCTATAGATTGTTTGGAGATATATATTGACAACTTTACCACATATGGGAAAACCTTTGAAGAAGCTCAAAAAAACCTAGAAAAGGTTTTGCAAAGATGTAAAGACTACAACCTGTCCTTAAACAATGAAAAGTGTTTCATGATGATGTAGGAAGGTGCAGTGTTGGGACACTTTATTTCCCCCAAAGGAATTGAAGTGGATCCAACAAAGATAGAGGTTATACACACATTGTCTGTACCAGCTAAATTGAAAGATGTTAGGAGTTTTTTTAGGACATGTAAGGTACTATCAACGTTTTATCAAAGATTTTAGTCAAATTGCAGCTCCTCTATATAATTTGCTTTGAAAAAATGCAGAGTTTGTATGGAATTTTGATTGTACAAAAACCTTCTTGTAGCTTAAGGAAGTCCTCTCAACAACACTAGTTCTCCGAGGACCAAATTGGGAGCTACCTTTTTACATACATACTAATGCCTTAGATCATGCCATTGGAGCAATGCTTGGCCAAAAAATAGATTCAGTGGAACATGCAATTTACTATATCAATAAAAATCTTCAAAAAGTGGAGTATAATTACACTGTAACTAAGAAAGAATTGCTTGTTGTAATTTATGCTCTGAATAAATTCAGTTATTATGTTACAAGCTACTAGATATTTGTACATACAGATCACTCCACTATCAAATATCTAATGAATAAATTGGCAATCTCCGAACGTTTGGCTTGATGGTTACTGTTAATGCAAGAATTTGACATTACCATTATCGAAAAACCAGGTAAGGAAAATGTTGTAGCTGATTTCTTATCTCATCTTCAAACACCTAATGATCCTGCAGCCATAGAAGACACAACAATTTTCCCCATGAGCATCTCTTTCTTTTGTTAGCACAAAACTAGTGGTATGCTGACATTACCAACTACCTAACAACTGGTAAGGCACCTTCACATTTCTCTACAAAGGAAAGACGGTTGTTGGTAGATAAGAGTTTCAAATTTTCATGGATCTTTGGGTTCATGTTTTATACTGGACCAAATTAGGTGACACAAAGATGTCTTAGAGAGGATGATTCTAATGATGTTCTTTGCGCTTGTCATGATGAACCCTGTGGTGGCCACTTTTCTTCCAAGAGAACCACATTAAATATTTTAAATACAGGATACTATTGGCCCACACTTCACAAGGATGCAGCTCAATATACCAAAAGATGTGACAAATGCTAGAGAATGGGTCAACCAACGAAAATAGATGAAATGCCCATGCAACCACAGATAGTGGTAGCACCATTTGATAAATGGGGGATCGATTTTGTTGGCCCTTTTGAGCCACCTTCAAAAGGGAAGAGTTACATTTTGGTATGCATTGATTATGTCACCAAATGGGCAGAAGTGAAACCAATGAAGCACCCCCATGATAATAATGTTGCAAAGTTCTTGTATGAATGTATCTTTACAAGGTTTGGTGTTCCAAGAGAATTACAATCAAATCAAGGCCCTCAATTTACATCTAATTTGATAGCTGCTCTCATAGAGGAATACAAAATTCAACAAGGAAAATCGTCCTCGTATCATCCATAGGCCAATGGATAGGTTGAAGTGAAAATAGAGAGCTAGAAAACACACTCACTAAAATAATGTCCTTGCATAGGAAAGATTGGGCAGCTCAACTTCCTAAGGCCTTATGGGTATACAAAACAACATGGAAATCTACTATAGGGTTTACGCCTTTTGAACTCCGATATGGGAAGACTGTATCATGCCCATTGAATTTGAGCATAAGACTCTATAGACAACTTTGGAACTTGATATTACTCTTCCTTCAACACAATAGGATCGCATTTTGCATCTCAATGAGTTGGATGAATGGTGGAAGTAAACTGTTCACAACGCATAACTAATTTAGAGTCAGTGGAAGCAGTGGCATGACAAATTTATCAAAGATAGAGAATTCTTTGTTGGTGATTGGGCGCTCCTATATGACTCTAGATATCAGTATCACCAAGGGAAATTTCAGACCAGATGGCTTGGTCCATATGAAATCATAGCAATTTTTAACAATGGAGCAGTTCAACCGTCAACAATTGATTTGGTCAAGTTCAAACTCCTATTTAATGGGCATCGCTTGAAGCTATATCACAAACCAACAAACTAGGAAGAATTTCTTCAACTGTTCAACACAAATTAAACATTACTTCCTATAGCCACTTTGCCCGAGTCTTCCACTTAGACACCTGTAGCACCTTGAATTTATTTCAAGGCATTCATAATAATTTTTTTTGCATTTTATGTGAAATCCATTTCCTTTTCTACTTCACCCCATTTCATCTTCTTGTCTTTTCATTCCCAATCCACTTCATTAATTTCTCCACTATAATACTAGTTGGAGCACCCTTCCTATTGCATATCAGGTTGGTTACACTTGACCCTTCTACATTTATTTAATTTATTATTTATTTAGAAAATTGTGTTATTTTGATTTTTAGAATTTGTAATGTTTAAGATCTAGTGGGACCTAGCCTCTGATTAGTTGGGGGGAGGGAAAATCAAAATCATAAGTTGATCTTAATTTGGCATGTATGATGTATAGGGGAAAGGTCATCTCAGTGATGAGTTGGCAGTCCTTTGTACTTCCATGGTGTGTGAGAAATAATTAAAAAACAACCATTAAATTATAATTTAACTCAAAGTACATAACCCCTCATTAATATGGCATATGTATTGAGCACAATCTTCATCTTCATTATGCTTTGGTGCTTAAAATTCCATCATATAGTACTGAAGGATATGATGTTTAGAAGTGCTTAAAATTGTTTTTCTTTCCCAATATGCCATTGTTTAAATTGAAACCCTTGCAGTTGTTTTTGCTCAAAATTTTCAATCAACCATAGATGAACTCATCAGCTATAGCACTCTTCAAAGGATAACATGGGTAGAGAACCTCAACGACATGAACCAACGAATCACAGAGTCTTTCTTGCAAACCCAACAACATGCAATTTGTTTCAATGGTGGGGTTGGTTAGCTTATTGCCTCAACCTCAAGCAATTTGATGAAGAAATTGTGTTGCAATTTCATAATACGCTACAGGATGGGTATGCCAATGTCAAGGGTATCATGATAGAATTTACATAATAGGTGGTGGTAGAGGTTACTGGTCTACCTACAGACAGGGAACGATGGACAAAAGACATGGATGTACAAGCCGCAAAGGCACAATTCACAGTGTATGGAGACCCTCTGCTGGAGGAAAACAAGAAGCAAGGTACATTATAATTATCTCTTGCCCTTCAATTCATTCAACCTGTTGAGTTTATCATAAGGTATTTTACCTGTGAAGGGAAGTATACCTATTTGCATGCTATTCATTTGAATATTTTGAGTAGTCCGCGGCATGATAACTGTCCTATAAATCTCCCTAGTTTCCTTTATAGTATTGTTAAAAGGAAAGTTGCTTATGTGCAACAAGGTAAGACCCAATCGATGTCCCACCACTGCTAAAATGAACCATAATTGAAAGGGAATTGACTAGGCAACATCTAGGGACATGGGATGATTTTGTAAAACTCAAAATAGTGGGACCCCAAAGGGGTGGACCTAGAGGGCAAGGAATGGGGATGAGAGAGAAAATTGTCGTATGAGTCAAAAAGGTAGTATATAAAATAGTTCAAGAAGCTTCAGCTTCTGTGTCTACACCCAAGACTATGAAAAAGAGAACTCCACCTCTAAGGGCTTCAAACTCTAAGAGGAGAAAATCACAAACAAATACCACAAGGAAAGATTTAGAGGAAGCACCTCCAGTGCCACAAGAAACTATATCTAACCTTTAGAGAGGAAAATCTGTTGATAATACGGGTAAACAAACAATCTCTGCCCCCACAATTGTTGATTTAGAATCTCCAATGCATACACCTACATAATCTCCAGGGCATGTAATTCATACTCTTGAACATGAAAATGTTCCTGAAAAAGCTTCTCTAAAGCCAAATAGCCATAATATTAGCTTTGCTAATATTGATAGTGACGCAGACTCTTTAGAGAAAATGATGTCTGGTTTTGAACAACAAGCACAAGAGGCCAAAGATTTTCCACCAGAAGAGTACCCATCATTTGCATAGGAAAAAGTTCAAGAAATTTTTGAGACATTTCAGACCAATAAGGCTATGGTGCCATATATTGCAGCCGTCGTGCCTTCAAAAAAAGATGACAACCCTGTTGCTCATCACGACTCTAAAGATGATAGCCCTATTTCTCATCACCACTCTAAAGATGAAAACCCTATTTCTCGTCACCACACCAAACATTTCTACTCCATTCACATCTAGTCTTAGTTTGTACCAATAGTTGCAATGGGAAAAGTCAAATTGGGACTTGGAGAGGAAATAATTTCTCAAAACTATAAAAGAATAGGCACAACAAATTGAAGAAAAAGATAGTGAAATCATGGTCCTACAAAAGCATGTCACAAAGGTGAAAAAGCTCATTCCAGAGCTTATAAACTATAGATCACCATCCCCAGTTTACATACTGTTCTTAAAGGAACAAATGATTAATTTTCAATTGTCCCAAATTGTTCAAGGGTTAAATCCTTCTTTGTACACTCCCCATGATTTTTATGTAGCATTCAAATCCGTCCCAATCGCTCCACAGAGTCTCCTCTGTGAACTATATGTCCATAACCTTGCTATTCCATATAATAGAGATTGAAATTCACTATTTTATGTGGGGGATGTACAGTTTAGAGCAATCATGCCATGGAAGCAGAATGAGATCAGTCGAGAGGATTAGGCTGCCCCTTATAGAGAAAATTTTTTTTTGGAACCACTATACATTCTAATTGAGGCACAAAATACTTGCAAGATGTTCTTTGATTGGCTCTTTGTTACTAATAATGCAAGTGGTGTTGCTAAGATTTACCCTATCTGAGAATAGGCATTTCTAGATTGGGAACAACATTGTTCCAAAATTCCTTCTGACACCATAATGGCTTCTACTCAAAGATGGGTTTGATATTAACAAGATCTGAAAACAAGGGAATTATACTCTCCTCAAAATTTGGAGATGGCTATTATCAGGATGCCTAGGTATATGATGCTAGGCAGAAGTCAAAAGAATTATTGGGTTCCTCTATGTTTCCAACCCCCAATACTCCTACATCCTATGCTTGGAAAGCATGATTCTTTTGCTGATTATAATATGGCCATTGAAGATCAGAAATGGGAAAGGTTAAAGCAGAATTATGGATACTTTAACTACAAGACTAATGAATTAGGTGAAAAGATCATCAATGATATTAGACTGTGGATGAGAATCAGAAATTTATAAATGCTGAAGGGACCAGCATCAGGTTGGTTGGGGGGAAAAATGATGACATGAAGAAATAGATGTCTTTTTGATCCTTTTTATGAACATTTGTTTATAACATGTTGAACTTTGTCATCCTTTAAGTATAATATCTTGTACATTTTGATGTATAAGTTATGAACGTATGGCATAAAAGTAATAATCAAAATTATGTCTCAAAAGGTTCATTTTGTTGATAAAAATATTTCTTCATGAATGTTTAGCATGGGTAGATCTTCCTGTAGCCGAAGAGATTGCAAAGACTATTAATTGAATACTAATGCTTTTTCTTTATAAATTAATAAATATAAATAAATATAAATAAATGTTTGTAGGAAGTCTTGTATGCATTGAATAATGACCGTATGTATCCAAGTTGAGTCAGAATCAGTTAAAACAACTCAAATGAAGGTCTAGCATTGTGGAATCACAAGTGTTAAAGGAGGTGCGTTATGACACCATTACAACCAAAAACTTAGTAGCAATAATTAGGGACCTGTTCCGCGCAATAATAAGGGACATGATGAGGCGATTGTATGAGAGATAAAGTCAAAATGGTGATCAATTAGTCAACATGCATTCTTAATGAGAAACTATTGCATGGTACTTGAATTCCTAGAATCATTTAAGTCATGTACCAGAGCAGATCTAACATCCACTACACTCTATATCTACGGGAACTTAAGGAGTTAACCAATGTTTCTTATCATGTTTCATGTTTGCATGAATCTTGAGTTGTAATGAACTATCCTTTATGAGGAAGTTATAATTGTAGGAATCTATTGCTTCCTTTCTTTTAAATAAGATATTGTCTATAGCTAAAAGGTCAAGTAGTGAATGAACGAATAGAGTTAGACGAGAGTTATTACTTATATTCTATTATTTTTCAAGCAAGTGTAATATTGTCTATTGAATGAATACATGATTTTACTGAGTTTCTACACTTCAGTCTAAGTTAATCTTTTCTTCACTCATCCATGGGGGCCCACATAGAAGGTGGAGTTTAGTTTAGCAATGAGGAGTTAGACTCAGTTTTCTAAGTTAAGTTTAGAACTATTGTTCCTGCAGCCACTAGAAATAGAACCAATTACTATTCCTGCAACAATAGGTGCATAGGTGTATGGTTAAGTAATTATTCGAGTTTCCTTCCAGTCATAAGATAGTTGTCTTTCTTTTTGATAAAATATATTTCTTTAATGGTTATTTTATTCAAGGTAGTAATGACTTTTAGTAGAGACTAGAGCATATACTTTACAGACATCATCTCAAGTTCACACTCCCGAATTGATATTTAATGAAGACCAACATAGTACTTTGGTAGTAAAGGATGTCCAATTCTTCAACTAAAAAGGTGTTATATTGGCTCGACACTAGGAAACCTTTTTTATGCCACATTTGAATCCCTTGATGTGTTGCATCTAGAACAAGTAGACTATTGGAAACATGGGATCATTTTGTTTGATATCCAATCATTCTCAAGAACACCTTCTTTTACTATTGGTTATTGCCTTTTGTCAGTTGCCTCAAAAATATTTATTTTGAAAATCATTTAAACAAATTTTGAAATAAATGTATTTGTAAATTTTGAGGAGGCATTAACATGGTGTGGTAATATACCTTTTTTTTGAGATGCCTAGTAAATCTTGTATTCCTCCTTTTCTTGCTTTTTTTAGTAGCAAAATGAGTAATTTCACTAAATGAGAGTGTGCAGTGACCTAATCTAGAAGAGCTTCTATTTAGTATTTTATTTGCAATAGTCACTATTAGGCAATAAAGAATTATACAATACAATCTTGTCAATATGAATATTGTTGAACTAATTTTGCATAAATGGATTACCTTTTTCTATAGTATAATTGTAGATGAGATTTTATTCTTGTAGATATGTTATTCTGGCCATTTACTAGTTTGAATTCTTGTTAAGAAATAGAGTGATGGATCTATCTGAAGTTGTTATACGATTCTTCTTAGATAGATGACACAATGGTTCCTTGTCATTTGCATTTACCCATACTGGTTATGGGCCAATCACCTTTAGAATGTGTTAGAGATGTTTTAGTGGTTATTCTAGAAGATATACAATGGTGAGTAATCAAGGTTCTTCAACTTTGTTGTATTCACATATATTGATATTTCAGTCAATGTTGGGACATCCTTGTAAGAGTCATCACTTGAAGTGTCTATAATTGGCTAAGGTAGTTTATTGTTTTCCATGATCTAGAAGTAAAAGATAGTGGATAAAGTAAATAAAGGGACACTATATGTTGGAAATAGGGCTTGCTTAGTCTAAGTGTACCAATTAAGGAATGCCAAATACTCTTTTTACACCAACAAAAACATTGAAGGACTTAATTCAAAATAGTACAATATCAAAAGGAATACACAAAATAAGGGTTGCACAAAGAAAAATTGGAGAACATTGTATAACAAACACGTAAATATTCTCTAACACATATAGGACATCACTGAAATAATAGAATGATGAAATAAATATTTTCTCTAAAGATTGAATGACAAATACATTCCTCTTTGTGTATGTTTATACCTCCTCTACTTTGAAAAAATAAATACAAACCCTTGCCATAGAAAAGCCAAGAAAGACAACAATAAGTATATATTAAATGAACAATTGACACTTACACTATACAAAACAATCAACTACCAAAACATTCACACTTGAAAATATAATTTGAATCTTATTCATATGAATATGTCAAATAACTTTCAGTGCGCAAGTCTTCTCAAATTTGTGGTTCTTTGAAATATTCAGACCCTATATTTGTAGGCATAATCCTGTTGCAAATGATTGAATAAGAATGATGGAACTGGCAAAGAATGTTTTCAATCATTGTTTTGTCATTGATGTCAAACTTGCTACTTACAGGAATGACAATTGTTTTAGTGATCCAAATACTATCAATTGGTTGATTGACAAGGAGGCGACAATCAATAAGATGTAACTAGAGTACCTAGAGAAAGGTTGAAGTTATGATATTGTAATGAAGTACAAGGATTAGCTAAGCCATTGATGAAATAGTGTATTGTTGACATATTCTAAGACACATATAATAGACACATTAAAACATATCAAAGATGTAAGGGTTTAGCTATGTTATTTGTGACAACCTAACTAAGTTCATAAGAGAATGCTGAGCAAGCTAGTTAGTGCCAAAAAGATTCTTAGTTGAAGCCGAGAAAGTTCACTTTTAGAGTGTGCTGAATAAATATCAAGTGCCGAGTAGAAAACAAGTGCTAAGTAAATATCAAGTGCCGAGTAAACATCAAGTGTCGAGCAAAAAACAGGTGCCGAGTAAAGATATAGATACCGAGCAGGATACAAGTGCCGAGTAACACAAAACAAGCCGAGTATCAGTAAACCAATAATGCCAAGTTGCTGCATTATTTTGAAATTGAAGATTCGCCAGATCTGAGCCGACAAGGTTGTTACCTAGAAGTTTGTAAACCAGATAGAAGATAAGAGTGATGAGCTGGTGGCACAAAACATCATGTAAAAAGGTTTTTAGCGAATACAAATGGATGCTAGACAAGGTTTCTAGATAAAGAAGAAATATGAGGTAGATATATTGTATCCTACATAATCCATTGAAACCCTAAAATTGGAGAGGGAGAACTGAGCAAGAAAGATATTTCAGATTTCTATTTAAGAAGTCATAAGGTCACGAAGCAGGAGTGTGGTGGTGAGAAAGTATGAAAGCATGAGCTGCTGAAGAAAAGTGCTAAGGAGAAAGAGAGCAAAGAATACTCTGTTTCATTGGATGACCACAGATATGATTGCATTGGTATGATGAGTAAAGAAGACTCAAGGAAAAAAAGCTTGAGAGGAAGACAAGCTAATAGAACTGAAGTGATTAAAAGCCAAGCAAAGGATTGAATTGAAGTGTGATCTGTAATCTGCAAGTTATGTTGTAAGTTGTATCAGATCAAAGCCATTGTTGTTACTTTCTAGCAATTGTAACAGTTAAGATAAATCCTATGGACTTAGGTTGGTTTAATAGCCATGTTGTAAATCCTTTAATAGGGTGACATTCCAAGTGAATGTTCCAAAGTCCTTTAACCAGGCCCATTCCTAACAGTTTGGTGAAATCCTCTAACAAGGTCACATTTAACAATGTGTTGTAGCCTTTAACAGGGCAGGCTTTTCACAGGGCAGACCATCAGAAGTGGTTAAAATCAATTGCAGTACAGTTATTTTGTGGGTATCATCCCCACCCCAGTTTTACCTTCGTATTCCTGGAGGGTTTTTGGGTTATCAAATTCTTAGTGTTATGTTGTGATGCATGTTTACTTTTCTTAGTTGCTTCAATATTCAAATTGCATGCATGATAAGTTTAGTTATGCACCATTAAGGATTTGTAGAGAAAAGAGAAAAAGTTTTATTATGGCATTTGGACCTTGAATAACTGATTCACCTCACACCCCCCCCTCCCCCCCCCCGCCCGCCCCCCCCTCAGTTATTCTAAAGAATTATAACAAATCTTAACACATGAGAATATTTATGCATTATTTTTCAGGCAAATTTAAAAAACTTAAAAACTAGACAGTTTATTTATTATTTTAGAGATTTAGGAATATTATTATTTATTCTAATTTTATTGTTTTTATTTAATAAAATAGACAGTTTATATTAATTATTAAAAAATAGCCAATTTTTAAAATTTTATTGTCAATTAAAATTAATTTTTTCTCAATTACTACAAATCTAGTTTATTTAAAACAAATCTATTTATTATTATTATTCTAGAAAATTGGATATGTTTTATTATTAATTTTAATTTTGGTAAATTTATTTAATACAAAATAAATTATATTTATTATTTTAATTATTAACAAATATATAATTTTTAAAAATTTTACTTCAATATTTAAAATAAAAATATATTTTTTCAATTAATAAAAACCTACAAATCTATTTTATTTATATTCTAAATAATTAGAAATCTTTTCATGATTTCTTTCAATTTTTCTTATTTTCAATTAAATTATTATTTTTTAACTAATTATTTCAATTATTAAAAAATAGATAAAAAGATTTTTCATAATTTTATTATCATATTTTTTTTAATCAATACAAATATATTTTATTTATTATTACAGAGATTTATAAATATTTGTTTGTTAATTTTAACATAGATTTTTTTAAAACTAATTAAATACATGATTTTTTAAATATTAAAATAAAAATATTAGAACTATATTTATTAAATTTTTAATATAAAAATAATCTTAATTTTAGTAAATTAAGTTTTTTAAAAAATTAACTAAATAGATTTTTTTTATAGAAATAAAAATATTGAAAATGTATTCATTTAATTTTTAATAGAAAAATTATCATATTTTGAAGATATTATTATATATATTTTTTAAATGTGAAGATATTATATATTTTTCTATTTTATTGCCTCAAGGATATTATTTATTTAATTAATAAAAAGAAAATTTGTATTGATTATTTTAATTAATTAACAAGTAGACAAAATATTTTTTGTGTTTATTGCTAAAATAATAATTAAATTAAAGAAGGAATACACTTGTTATATTATTTTTTATCAAGAAAACATACAAATAATTTTTTTTTTATCATTTTTTTATGTTTTTAATACTTTCTTTGATTACTAAATTTTTTTACCTAAAAACATAATTTTTAGGTTTTATACACTTAATTTTATTCATTCTACTATTATTTTATACAATATTATTATTTATTTTAATTTACAAATTGATTAATTAAAAGGATAACCAGTAATGATTATTTTACTAAATAAAAAAGAATAAGAAGAGTTTTTTCAAATAAAATTAGAAATATATATTGTTGAACATCATTTTCTTAATGTGAATAGATTTTTTGACTATCTCAAAATGGGTTTATGATTGTCTAAAGGTTATTTTGTGACTTCTAAAGTAGTATCATGACGTGCAACAAATTTTGCAGTCAAAAAGTACAAGGGCAATCCCACATAAAAGGCTTATTGGCTAATTACATTTACAAATTGCAAATGTGTTTTACATCAATAATTTACTTGAAAAATATGTACAATTTTTTAATTTATGGTTCACACTATGATCAATTAGGGTGATGACACTATTATCAATCAATTATATTGGTTAAACTATAAGTAGATTGTAGCTCTTAAGTAATCAAATCATGGATGGAAGAAAATGACATGCAAAATAAGGAACACAATGACAGAAGAAATTAGAGATATATAGATGAAAAGGAAAAATACAAAACAAGAGTAGTAATGAAGAGAGTTGAAAAGGTTAGAAATATACATAATATGTAAATATATATGGAGGGGAAGACTAGAAGGAGAGAAATAAAGATAAAGATAAAGATAAAGAGAATAAGTGATTTTATAAAATGATAGTGAGAGGTAGAGAGAATAAAATAATAAAATTATAAAGCTTTAAAAAAGTATAAATATTCGACTTCCAGCCAGGTGTTTTTCGAGTTAACAAGGAAGAGACTCATGCTGAGCTATTTGTTCATAGTTTTTACCGAGTGCTTATGGGTATACTAACTGAGCTATTTGATCTTACTGAGTGATTCGGGTCCACATGGTGGTATGGTGTCCAAGTTTGTGAAGGTCTCAAAGAGGAATTTTAGTGGCACGGAGTTGCTTTGATGTTCAAGGAGGTTCACATGTGCGAGATTATGGTGAAGTCATACTAAATCTTTTCGCACTGCTCAGTATCATTTTTTGCTGTCGTCACTTGAGTACCTTCTGTGGTTTTACATTTGGCAAGATCAAATCTGCATTTAAGTCAAAAGCATGTCTCAAGTTGATCAAGGATGACATTAATAGATGGTAATAAGGTTTTTTCCATTCTAGTACATACAGATGTAGAATATTTGTTCTTTATTCAATTTTTGGGTTTTCAGTCTTGTTCTTCGCTCTATATAGTTACAATTGGGCTTTGATGTAATGACAGCTTATTTATTACTCATATGGGAGCAGGTGTTTCATACCTTTTGAGTGTTTGGCGAGGATTTTGTAAGTGATCAATGGATTTCTTTTTTTGATTCCTTCTTCCCTGCTCCCTTTGCTTGCCTTCTCAATTTTCAAAATGTCTTTCTCATTGGATGCTTGTGTGAAATGTGAGTCTTGTCATTAGTATCATAGAAGCATCCTACCCAAAAATTATAGAATTTTTCTTCAACCAACAGTAGATGAAGATGCACTCTCTCATCCCTTGGATGATGATATTTTGGATATTATGTACATTCTGCTTTCTTCTTCCACCTGTCGTGCAATTTGGAATGTCATTGGGGAGGACTTCTTCTCTGCAATGTTAGAATTCTTTTAAAATAATTGAGAGGGGGGGTGAATTAGTTATTCAAGGTCCAATAATGTCCAATACAATTTTTTTAATAAAACGGGAGTGAATCAGAAGTACTAGCCTTTTTACTTTCTTATCATGCATGCAATTAAACATTAAACAATCATGAAAAGTAAACATGCATCACCACATAACACTTGAGATTTTGGTGACCTAGAAACCCTCCAGGAATAAGAAGGTAAAACTGGGGTGGGGATGACACCCACAAAATTATTGTGCAATAGATTTCAACCACTTCTGATGGTTTTCCCTGTTAAAGGCCTACCCTGTTAAAGGCTTTACACACTGTCAAATGTGACCCTGTTAAAGGATTTCTACACCCTGTTAGGAGTGTGCCCTGTTAGAGGACTTAAGAACATTCAACTTAGAATGCCACCCTGTTAAAGGATTTACATAGAGCTATTAGGCCCACCCAAGTCCATGGGATTTATAGTCACCTTCTCAAAAGAATCTTTTATCCCTCTCTAAGGATCTCCTATCCTTCTCCTGAGGATCTCTTATCCTTCTCCTGGGGATCTTCTATTCTTTTCCTAAGGCTTATCCACCTAGCTGTTAAGTTAACCTGGCAATGTAGGATTTCAATGTTTAATACAATGGTAAGAAAGTATTAGAAATGTTTTGACTTGATAAAGATTACAACTCTAACCTTGCAGATTTCAGATCACTCTTCAGTTCTTTTCTTTGCTTGGCTTTTCTTCCTTGCAGTGCTGACAGCTTGTCCACCCTTCAAGATCTGTCTCCTTGAGTTCTTTCAATCATTATGTCAATGCACTCTATGGTCACTTGATCAAATCAGAGTCTTGATGCTTTGTGCTTACTCCTCACTGTGTCCTCCTTTTGACACTTCACACTACCCTTCTCTTGGCATCTTCGCATGACCACACTTATGACGAACTCCCTTTCTCTTGATCTCTGACCTGTAACTCCTTATAAATAAGTTTTGTTCTTCATTTCCTACTCAAATCTTCCCACTCATAAATTTGATTTGATTTGAGAGAATGATATTGTTTTCCCTCCAAATTGTTTCTTCCAAAAACTTCATGATAAGTCCATCAGTATTCACTCAAAACTGGTTTACATGAAATTTTGTGACATCTACTCATCATCCTTATCATCCAACTAATTCACAAAATTCAATGTAACAAAATTATTGTTACTAATCTGGCGAATCTTTTTGTTTTAACAATAATGCAGCAACTCGACATCATTGGCTTACTGATGCTTGACACCTTCTATGTTACTCGGCTTCTACTACATCTGCTGATGCTCAACACCTTCTGTGTTACTCAGCTTCTACTACATCTACTGATGCTTGGCACCTTCTGTGTTACTCTTCTTCTACCACATTTACTGATGCTCAGCATCTTCTGTGTTACTCAACACTTGAAGGATTGCTCGACACACACTGAAGTTGAACTTGCTTGGCTTTAACTAGCTTGCTCAACACTCACAAATGAACTTGGTCAGGTTCTACAAATGACTTAGTTAAACCTTACATCTTTAGATGTGTCTTAGTGTGTCCATTCCTTGTGTCTTAGTGTGTCCATTCCTTGTGTCTTAGAGTATGTCATCAATACACTATTTCATCAATGGCTTAGCTGATCCTTATACTTCATTACAACATCATAACTTCAACCTTTCTCTAGGTGCTCTAGTTACATCTTATTGATTGCCTCCTCCTTGTCAATCAACCAATTGATAGTATTTGGATCACTTAAGCAATTGCCATTCCTGCAAGTAGCAAGTTTGACATCAATGACAAAACAATGATTGAAGGCATTCTTTACCAGTTCCATCATTCTTCATTCATGATCTTTTCAATCATTTCCAACATGAAAATTCTAGACAAGTGTTATATCCCTCAAATTTGTTCTCCATTTTTCTATCTAATGCTATGGATCTTCTTTAGTCAACATCAAGACTGGAAATCATTGCTTACAAGGTGGTTAGACCAGAGTTTTGGGCTTAAAATTAACTTAAGCAGGTTATGTAGAATTATGATTTGTGGTCTAGAGATGCCTTGGTGGGAGGACTATTTTCAAGGACCATACTCATGTAAAAACATGAAGTTTTGGTGACTTTCAAGGCACTATAGAAGGCATTTGAAAACCACAACTCATAGTTTTTGACTAAGACCTTGCAAATCATAACAAAAGCTCTGGGTTTTTAGATGTCTGAAGATATGAAGAAAATTGGTTATACACTGCTTGACATTTTGGGTCTTCCAATTTTTGATGCACATGCTGTATTTGTTCATAAGAAGATACCTCTGGTTCCTTCAATTCAGTTGGTTCATGAAACTAGTGACTAGTCGGTTCATGCTCTAAGTGTTGTTGGCTCAGGACACCTTGTCCAAAAATTCCATTTGGATCATCTCATACCAACAGCTTGTGGGGGTATTTCTCATGTTGCTATTGAAGGCTTGAGCTTGGGATGGGAGGTGGCTCCACAACCATGCTCTGATTTTGGCTAGAGTCACTCGGTACAAACTGTTGCAGAGGGTGCCGAGGACATCGAAGAAAATAATTTATTGGCAATCTTTTATTTTTTTGGACTTTTCTTCTAAACTTCAGGCATGCTTTGTAAAATGTTTGAAAATTTTGGTTGTATTGAGTCCCTTATGCTTGTTGTTTTGATATGCTAAAAATTGAAAAATTTGATAAAGGTTGAATTTTGGCAAAATTATGTTTTTTTTCCATCGATAAACTATGATTGTCAATATCAATGCTTGTAATTTGTACATACTATGATGATGTTGAGTTTTCTGTACTGGTTCTTTCCCAATTGAGATCTTGAACTAGTTTTAAATTTTATATATATATATATATATATATATATATATATATATATATATCAGTGGCTTGTCCACTTGGCCAAAAAAAAAAGTATAAATATTTATGTTAGTTTAAGAAATATTTAAGTAATAAATATAATTTTGAATTGTCACAGTGAACTAATATATAATTATAATAATATAAATTATTTTTATAACAAATAATTAGAAACTATCAAATTTGGAAATTCAATAATTATATTATTTTTAAAGATATTGATTTATTATTATTATTTTTTGATTTGTAAGAGGCCAAAGCCAAGATTCAAACCCAAGACCTCTTCAATAAGAGGCTCGCAATTTACCATTGTGTTGTAGGCTCTTGCCTAAGATATTGATTTATTATTAATATGTATAAATTATCATAATAAAAAGTGAGGTGTGAGCATGTCTCTTGATTTAATGACATAATCTATGTTGTTAGCACTGGTATGTTGACAAGTTCAAATCTTCAATCAAAATAACCATCTAAACACAATTTTAAAGTAATATCAAACTATCTTAAAATTAAATCAATATCCATTCTTAGAGTTTCTTTAATCTAATTATTAAATTTTTTTTAATAGAATTTAAAATTAAAACTTTATCAAGTGTAAAAAATAATATGAAAACTCCTTAATTCTCAATTAAATTAAGATTTTAATGTCTCATAATCCCTAAATTTCAAAACTTTTACCTTTATATTCATGAATTTACAATTGTGTGTTGATGTAGAAACTTAATTAAGAAATACATGATGATTTATATTTTTTTATGCAATTGTGTTGTAGAGTTGAATCATGTTAATTAAGACATATTTTAATTAATTAGAAGTAAAAAAAAATATTTTATATAAATGAAATTATAAGAAAAAACCAAACTCAAAAGTATTTAAAACAAAATGAAATCTAATTTTTTTTAATAACTAATATTAAGTTGCATTTAACAATTTTGCATTTGAAGGAAAAAATTAAGTTGTGTGTGTGTGTGTGTGTGTTAATAAAATAATATATTTATTCTTTAAATTTATAAGTGATAAATAAATTAATACAATAAAATTGATGGATGAGTAGATAATATGATGTAATAAACAAAAAGATATATACAATTAATTATTTTTAATATATATTATATAAATAATTTAATACTAAATTTTTAAAAAGTTGACTAAAGCATGGTTGTTTTCAAGTTTATATTAATTTATGGAAAATATCCCCTTCCATATTCCTATAGGAATTATAGAAAGAAAGGAATAGAAGAATTTTTTGTAATGAAAAGATAGATCAAACATACTTTTCTAATAAACTGGAGGCTTGTATTATTGAGGTAGCTAAAAATAATCTTAGTAACTCATACAAGGAGGAAGATGTAACATACCCTACTAATTCTACCTTGAATTTTTTAGTTTTGATTCAACAACATTTTGTCAAACAGTTGGTGTGCAAAGTCTGATTTGTAATTTCTGAGTTCTTGTTCAGATGTTATAATACTTCTCTGCCAAACAATGACCATATGATCTGAAGAATAGAAAGGACAAATATCTTGGCACTTGAACACTACTACAAATATGCAATGTAAAGAGTTCTTATGGACTGATCGTAAATGTTCCATACACTTATCCTCTATTCAAGATATACAAACTTCATATAGCTGTGTACAAAGTGACTGAGTTTGTAGTGCAAAGACTGTTACACAGTGACTGAATATGCAAAACTCTTTATAATTATGACACCTATACATTCATTGAACTATTATAATCGGGTGTAGAAGAACCTGGAAATAATATGATCGCTGTTGATCGAAATTTGAGGATGGATGTCCAGTTTAGTAACCCATCTAATAGCTGCTCGGTTAGGGTATGAAATATGATCTCCAAGTACACAGAATGAGCACTGTTCATGCGCACTATTCACACGCACTGTTCACGCGCACTATCCACACGCACTGTTCACGCACACTGTTCACGCGCACTGTTCACGCGCACTGTAGTAGCAGTGTTTACCCACAAACTTGCTCCAAATCTCACCTCCAAATCTGCTGTCCATGCTGTTCAATGTCTGCAATGATAATCCTTTGGAAATGGAACAATTTCAATCTTACCTATAGCTGAAAAATTGAAGCTGAATGCACACAGTATGAAGCTAATAGATCTTAAATCCCTTGACTCTGTCTTCCAAGAGTGAAAGGATTGTCACCAATGGAGGATTTCGTCTCCAAAAGCCAGCAATCAAACCAACCAAACTAAGCTTGAATTCATCAATCTCTTCATATCTCCACACCCCACTCATGGCTGTATATAAAGTCCTCTTAGAGGGTCGACCCCCACTCCACAAGCAATGTGGGATTAAATCTCATATTTGCATTTTAATATATTGTTTCCATTTATCACTTTAAAGTCCCAAGGAGATCATTTGGTGTCCCACTCTTGGGCACACATATAAATACAAAATATAATAAAGTAACCTTATAATATTAATTTAATTGAAGTTACTTTATTAAATAACTTCCGGCATTAAAATTCCATAGCAAATGATCTCGAAACACCACAAATGATAGCTCGTTAGAAAGAGCTAAGAAAAACACATCCAACCCCATCATCAAAATTATCATCCGACTAGCCTGGCTGACTTACTAAAAATAGTAAGTCACATTGTAAATGCCTCCAAACGAACTTAGTTGGCCCCAGAACAAAATCGACTAGGCCAAGACACCACAAGATCTCGTCCATGTCCTTGTTAGCCCCCGGGACCACATAGAAGTAGGCTAACAACAACATATATCCAAACTGGCTAAACAGGGGACATTACAGATACCAAAGTTAGTAACCGTTGCACCAAAAGCCCGGACTGTTAGTAAACGGAACCTCCCCGCGTTAAGGGGGCAACCCCAGGATAGCCTCGCTAGCGAGGACCCCGGACACGTGGTAGCGACAAACCGCACAGACAGACCTACGTCACCTTCCATTAGGGGCCCACTCTGGGGACATCACAGCCCACCACGCTCCGCGGGTCTCGACCTCGAGACCTCCAGCTCTGATACCAAGTTAGTAACCGTTGCACCAAAAGCCCGGACTGTTAGTAAACGGCACCTCCCCGCGTTAAGGGGGCAACCCCAGGATAGCCTCGCTAGCGAGGACCCCAGACACGTGGTAGCGACAAATCGCATGGACAGACCTACGTCACCTTCCGTTAGGGGCCCACTCTGGGGACATCACAGAAGACTCCTAATTTGACTGGGATGTAAAGATGCATAAAAAATGGTTTAAACTAATTAATCCAACAGTAATATACTCAAAATCCAACAAGATCACTAGGCAATAATGTAAGTGAGAACCTTCTCTTGCATGGTGGTCAAAGTTAAATTTTGATGGAGCCTCTAGAGGTAATCTAGAACCAACATGATTAGGATTTATTATTTGTTTAGATCATGGTTCATGCCTTACTAAACTCCCCAAACCTTTAGGAGTAATGTCTAATAACTTAATTGAATTAGAGGCCCTAATAGAAGGTTATTCTAAGTAGAGAGATAGGTATTAATAAACTAGTTATTGAAAGAGACTCACAAATTAGCGTAAATGCATTAAGAAAAAGAGAGACCCCAAACTGGATCTTTAATTCTAAACTTGAATATGCTCTAGCCATCATTGGTTATTTACAAGAAACAATCATAAAACATATTTATAGGGAAGATAATAGATAAGCAAATAATCTCACTGACATAGGAGTAGATGGGGAAGAGATTCCAACAAGACAAGCTAATATAATAAAATAAGTTAGACCCTTGTTCTTGACGCGAAATTGGATTAGAACTTTTACTATCAAAATAAACATGTTAACTTTAGCTGATATTATAGAAGTTTAATGTTAATAAGAAACATATTTTTGGTTATTCAAAACTTTTCCTTATATACTTTTTAATTTTAAAATTAAAGTTAATAGGAGTTAAGTTTCATTTTTTATTATTATGAAGCATACTTCTTTTCATTCTAACAACTTGATTGTAGCCAAGTTTAGTTTTCAAGTTATATTCACAAGGAAGTATTAAGAGAAAAGTTATAAATTTGGAAATTAAATATAGGCTCTAAAATTGGTTAAATTACTTGGAGATATTTATGTAAGGGCTACACCAGGGATACTTATCCATCTCTAATCTTTGGTGCCCAATTAAGATGTTTGAAAAAATAAAATCTAAACACAATCTTGAGCCTCATGGCATTTTACTTATCATATATGTATATATATATATTTAAAATTTGTAATTAATTTAAAATAATATCACAATTTAATAGATGATTGATAAACTTGTTAAGGTAGCAAGTGGTCATAATTGTCTAAAAGAGATTTGAATCTAGGTAGGGAAAATAACTAGGCTAGCAAATATACTAAATAATAAATATTAGTAAAAACATAATATAATATTTAAATTGTAATTATGATCAATTACACAAACATTACCTTTGAATTATAAATTTTTTCTTAAATTATTTTTATAACATGTGAATAAAAAAAATGCTATAAAAATTATATGTAAATGCATAACAAAATAAACATTAACCATCATAGTCCTTGTGCCTTTTCTTCCTAAGACATTTGTACAGTTATGCTATTAATGTTGTTAGATTATTTAATTTTTATTGGACAAAAAATAAATTTTCTCATTACTTTTTGTATTAGCCAATAGTAAGATGGATAAAGGATAATTATTATAATTCTTAAAATAGAAAAATAAATGAAACTATAGAGATTTTGTTCAAAGTTTTAATTCTACATTATGATTGGTCAAATTAATTGAAAATTTGAATTGAATGATGATAATAGTATCCAAGATAAATAAAATAAGAGGACACTAGAAATAATAATACAAATGTTATCATCTAAAATGGTATTAATAGAATTCTAAATATAAAATGTTTTGAGAGTACAATCATAATTGATGTCAACATAATTATTAATACAAGGAAATAAAAAAGTTTATCAAACAACCTATAATTAATAATATGATAAAGTGTGGAAGTGGGTCTAATGTAAGTTATGACAAAGTTGATTATAAATAGAAATTAAAAACAATCAATGAGATATCATATAAAAAATTGAAGAAAAAGAGGTAAAAATTGGAGATGTGAAGTGAGCATGAGATTAGGGAAAGCGAAGGGATTACCAATAATATTTAGAAAAAATTGAGAGAGATATGAGGTAAAATGATTAGAGAATAGAGAAAGAGAGGAAAAATATTAAGTAAGCGAAAAACAACTTGGGTGTGGTGTTGTGCGATCAAAAGATTTAAGATTGAGGGTTGAAGTGTCAAAAGAGGGGTGAAGGGGAAAACAAACGAGAGTAAGATTAAAAAGGCTTAGGAGGAGAGAGGTATGAGGATGGAGGACGTGACTTTGAGGGCATTCAATAGAGGATAACGAGTATAATATAAGCTCTATTGTTCTTCGTGATTGAGATTAGAGGGATAGTTTCTGATATGAATAACTTCTTAAGATTCCTTTAAATTTTTTTTGCCTTCTTTGGCTAACAAAAACTTATTTAGACTCTTGGAAAATGTGGTGTTTGGTATGTGAGGAGTTTTTTGCAAGGGAAGACAAAGATCTTGTCATGTTTAGGATGAGATTTATGTTCCTTTATTTTAGTGTTGGAGTCACCAATCTCACTAATTTATGTGCCCTATAGGATCAATTAACTTATAGGTCCAAACTCAAGCACAACTCTCTTGAGCTTGTGGTTAATGGGGTGAGGTTATTAATAGTATTATGGGTTCCAAAGGCACAACATAAGCTTTTTATTTTGTGAAGAGTGTTGATATTGTGGCGATTGATCATGTAGTGGGTAATTGATATTGTAAAACCCTAAAATGGTCGACTTTAGAGGTTGCCCTAAAATGCTATTATAAGTAGTTGAGATGCATAATGTATTGTAATGTCAGTGTACATTTTTTTGGATAATAGTAAGGTTGAAGGCTATGTAGGTGGATGTAGCGCAAGTTTTGGGGTGAACCATGTTAAATCTATGTGTTATTTGTGTTCATTTTGTAATCTTTTTCTATTTCTACATATAACTATTTATTCTTATATTGTTATGGATCTGTCAAACCCTAACATTTGGTATCAGAGAAAGGTTTATTGTTGTAGATTGACAGGATTTTCAGATTTGAGTGGGAGCAATGGAGGATTCCAGATTCAAGATTGAAAAACCCAATGGCCAAAATTTCTAGTTATAAAAAATGGAGATTGAAGATTATTTGTATCAAAAGGATCTATGGAAGCCATTAGAAGGAAAAGCCAAGAAATAGGGAACTATCATAGATGAAGATTGGGAGATCTTGGATAGGAAGGCACTGGGATCTATTCGGCTGTGCCTTGAACCATCTGTAACTTTCAACAAATCAAAGGAAAAAATGACAATAGAGCTGATGGAGACATTGGCTACATTATAAGACAAACCCTTAGCTTTGAATAAGGTACTTCTTATGAAGCATTTGTTTAATATGAAAATGGGTGAGGGAGGATCTATTACGAATCATTTAAATGAATTTAACATAGTCACTAGTCAATTGTCATCCATATAAATTTCATTCGATCAAGAGGTTAGGGGTCTCTTAATCTTATGTTCTTTGCCAAAAATTTAGAATAACTTGGTTATGGATGTAATTAACTCTGTCTCTAGTTCAAATATTTTAAAATTTGATGAAGTTGTTGGTGTTACCCTAAGTGAGGTAATGCGACAAAAAAGAAAAGGCGAAACTTTGACCTCATTAGGTTCTGCTTTAAATGTGGAGAAAAAAGGAAGAACAAGGAAAAAAGGAAAAATGGCCTTTGCATGACAAGTCATGAGGGAAGTCAAAGAAAGGATCTTCTCATTCTAAAGGAAAGAAAGATTGCTAGTAATGTGGAAATCTTGGTCACTTGAAGAAAGACTTTTTGTCTCAAAAAAACAAACAAGGAGACAAAAATGAAGATGACAGTAAGGAAGCTAATATTGCAAGTAATACTTTACAAGATTCTTTAATCTTATGTTTGGATAATGTTAATGATTCCTAGTTAATGGATTCTGGGGCTTCATTCCATGCTACACCCCATAGAAAATATTTTCAAGATTATTTTCAAGCTGATTTTGGATAGGCATATTTGGGTGATGATGAGCCCTATCCTATTTTTGGGAAAGGAAAAATAAAGATCAAGTTGCCAAACAAAAATGACTGGATACCATAGGAGGTAAGTCATGTCCCTTTTTTAAGAAAAAATTAATTTCTAGAGGACAATTGGGTAGTGAAGGCTGCATAGTCATGTTTTCAAACAATATTTAGAAGGTCACTAAAGGTTCATTAGTAGTAGCTAAAGGTGAAAATGTAGGCACATTATATCTATGTACTGGTGACACTTATTCTACCTTAGCTACTACTGATAATGTTAATGTAGGGAAAGCTACTATACATGTTGCAAGAACATATCAAAAAATGTGGTACCACAGGCTTGGGTATATGAGTGAGAAAGGGATGAAAATCTTTCACTCTAGAAATCTATTGCCAGGACTGAAAAATATCGATTTGGAGTTATGTGAAAATTGTGTTTATGGAAAACAAAAAATAGTTAGATTTCTAGTGAGAAGTTAGTGCTAGTGCATTCTAATGTATGGGGATAAGCTTAGTTATCATCTCTTGGTGGCTCTCATTATTATGTTATTTTTATAGATGATTCAACCAAGAAAACATGAGTATATTTCTTGAAACAAAAATATGATTTTTTTGAAACATTGAAGAAATGGAAAGCTTTGGTTGAGAAAGAGACATGAAAGAAGTTGAAGTGTCTCAAATCTAATAATGGAGGTGAGTATTGCAACACAACATTTGAAGATTATTATTCTATTAATGGAATTTGAAGGCAAAGGATAGTTCCAGGAACCCCACAAGAAAATGGGGTGTCAAAAAGAATGAATAGGACAATCATGGAACATGCAAGGAGCATGAGATTGTATGCTAGTCCACCCCTTCATTTCTGGGCAGATGTTGTAAACACTGCTGTCTGTTTGATAAAAAGAGGACCTTCAACCGCTTTGGATGGTGGTATTCCATAAGAAGCATGGACTAAAAAATGGTAAATTATTCATTTCTAAAAAAATTTGGTTGTGAAGCTTTTTGTCCATGTCGATAAAGAAAATAGAACCAAGCTTATGCTAAATCTCTAAAATGTACCTTCATTGGATATGGAGTAGATGAATATGGTTATTGATTATGGGATTTTGAAAATCTTAAAATAAATAGAAGTAGAGATGTTATATTCAATGAGAAGGTCATGTATAAAGAACAACTACAAGAAAAGAAGCATGAACAACTCAAATAAGAATATATGGTGTTGGATGCGACTCCTAAAAGTAAAAATCTATTGATACCTGATGCTTAACAAGAACAGGTTATCCCAAAAACTCCTATAAATGTTAGATGTTCTGCAAGGTCAAGTAGACCTCTAGAAATGGTTTCTCCTTCTTTGTATTCCATTTTATTGAGTGATTATGGTGAACCAGAAGAATATGAAGAAGCAATGTAGCTGGATGCAAAACAACAGTGGAAGCTGGGCATGAAAGAGGAGATGGACTCCTTGTTGAAAAATAAGACTTGGGACTTAGTCCCTTTACTTGAAGGAAAAAGAGACTTTCCTAAAAAATGTTTTTATAGGCTGAAGGAGGAAGATGGAAGAAAGAAAAGGTATAAGGCTAGACTTGTGGTAAAGGGTTTTGCATAGAAAAGGGGTATAGATTTTGATTAAATATTCTCTCCTATTGTAAAAATGACTTCAATTAGAACTCTACTAAGTCTTGTGGCTATAAATGACTTGCATCTTGAAAAACTAGATGTTAAGACAAGTTCTCTCCATGAAGATTTGGAGGAAGAAATTTACATGCAACAACTATAGGGATATGAAGTCAAGGGTAAGGAGAATTTGATGTGTAGGTTAAGGAAGAGTCTGTATGGAATAAAGTGGGCACCTTGACAATGATATTTGAAATTTGATAGTTTAATGACTGAACAAGGTTGCCATAGATGTCATTCTAATCACTGTGTATATTTTAAGAGATTGGATGATGGGAGTTACATTATCTTGTTACTCTATGTTGAGGACATGCTTATTGATGGGTCTAATTTGAAACAAATAAATGAACTTAAATAGAAATTAGCAAGGTCATTTACTATGAAGGATTTGGGTGCTGCTAAGAAAATCCTTGGTATGAGGATTACACAAGAGAAGAAAAACAAAACCTTAATTTTGTCCCAAAGTGAGTATATAAAGAAGGCATTGAAAATATTTAATATGTAAGATGCAAAAGCAATTAGTACACCTTTGGCTAGTAGTTTCAAATTGACTAAGGAAATGTACCCAAATGCATAGGAAGAGGTAGATAAAATGTCTAACATCCTGTATTCATCAACAGTTGGTAGTCTAATCTATGTAATGGTATGCACACAACTAGATATTGCTCATGTAGTGGGAGTTATTAGTAGGTATATGAGCAATCTGGGTATGGAACATTGGAATGCTTTCAAATGGATTCTTTGATATTTGAAAGGTACTACTGCAAAGGAATTATGTTTCACAAGATCCAATTATACTCTAAGTGGATTTTTTGAATTTGATCTAGCAGGAGATATTGACACAAGGAGGAGTACTACAAGGTATGTTTTCATTGTAGGGGCATTGTAGTTAGTTTGATTTATAGACTGTAGAAGGTTATTGCACTTTCCACCATTGAAGCTGAGTATGTAGCTACTACAAAAGCTAGCAAGGAGATGATTTGGTTACAATGTTTTTGGAGGAATTGGGTCAGAAGCATGAAGATTTCCCATTGTACAATGATAGCCATAGTGCTATTCATCTTGCAAAGAATTCTTCTTTTCATTCAAGGACAAAGAACATATAGCTCAGGTACCATTTTATAAGGCCTTTTTTGGAGGATGGCCAATTGTGGCTTGAAAAGATTCACACAAATGAAAATCCTATAGACATGTTCACAAAAACAATCCTTAAGAAGAAGTTGGCTTCTTTCTCTACTTCTATTGGGCTTCTTGACTAATGGTCATGGAGGTAATACACAACAAAGTCTTTTATCTAGTGGGAGTTGTACATACTACATTATCATCTAGTTTCAATCTCCAAGTGGGAGATTGTTTGAGGTGGAGGTTGGTTAGTCTCCAAGTGGAATATTGTTGATATTGTGGCGACTGATCATGTAGTGGGTAATAGACATTGTAAAACCATAAAATGGTCAATTTCAGAGGTTTCTCTAAAACACTATTACAAGCGGCTGAGATGCATAATGCATTGTAATGTTGGTGTATGCTTTTTCTAGGTAATAGAAAGGTTGAAGGATGTGTAGGTGGATATAGCCTAGGTTTTGGGGCAGACCATGCTAAATCTATGTGCTATTTGTGTTCATTCTATATTCTTCTTCTGTTTCTGCATATAACTATTTATTCTTATATTGTTCTGGATCTGTCAAACCCTAACAAAGAGTACTAAACATCTAATTAGTGATGCTTTCAATGAATCAAAGGGCAACTAACTAGACAATCCTAGAAACATATTTTGGTTTAGAGTCCTGATATGTTCTGGCTTAAATCTACTTGGTTCCAAAATCCATATCAATGTTATGTATATCTTTTGGATTTGATTGTGTACCATCAACTTTCTAGATTAAAAAGATTAAAAAAGGGAAGATGATAGCCACTTTCAAGCTCTTATGGGGTTTTAATAGAATCAACAACTTTATTTGTTTGTAGAGGTTTTTAAATCAATCAAGGTCATGAGGCTAACAAATCTTAGTGTCCTTAACATAGAACTTCTACCATTCAAGTGTAAGAGGAAAGGAATTACAAAATGATATTTAAATTTCTCCACATAAGAGGTTTACCATGATCATAGATGAAAATAAGAATAACCTTGATCTTCTTCTAAGGCTCCAAATTCACTATAATATCTTGAGGGAGAACTTTTGATATTACTAAAGCTACTTTCTTCTAAATTAGATCTCAAACCTCTTTGGCAAGGAAAATTTATTAAGTTCTAGAACTATGACATCCTAGGAGGTGCACATTGTTCCTCTAGTCATACTAGTATCTCTAGGAGAAGGTTTCCCAAAAGGGTCTACTACTATCTATTGTGAAGTCTGGTTTCAGGTTGTAGAGTTATGGTTGTACTTGAAGGTTCAATTTTAATTTAGGGATTCTTGGAAGACCTTAAACAACTCTAATTTGATTGATGGAAAAGCTCAACAACTTAGAACTCTTGGAAGCATTCAATTTCAATGAATCAACAACTAGACTCAAGACCCAACTAGTATTTTTTGGTCAAAAATAACACAAAATGTAATATCCCTTTGTAATAAAGAAAATTTAAATTAAGTTATAATATAATAATCAAGATTAATAAATATCAATTATAAATTAGCAATATTTTTAATTGATCCATGAAATACTATTAATATTAAACAATATCTAGTCTATCAACCATCATAATCAATATATAATATTAACCCATAATACCTATCAATATAACTCTAATACATAGTAGAAATTTATATAATATTATTAACATACATAATGTCCACAAATTGGTGGTTCATGAGTACACACCTATCTAAAGAAATGTGGAGAGATGAACTTAATGGGTTGCGATTCAAAGGTGGTGATTAATAGATTGAGCGGTATATATGTGACATAAATTGCTAAGAACAAGACACATAGAGATAAGAAGAAAGTATGATATAGAGAAATGAAACATAAGGATTGAAAGCCTTTTATATGAATGGATCATACTTACCTATTATCTATTGTCGACATCATACACACCTATTGGTTAGCAGGGATAACCACTACAAAATTGATTTTTCAAAACTAAAACATAGAAAAATTGTGGGAGGAAATAAAATACATGTCATCCCAGCAAAAAGAGAGAATTTAACAAGAGCTCTGGAAGAGCTTGAGTCCCTGCCTTATGGAAGAGTTAAAGATAATTTATTAATCATTGTATTTTGTTTGAAATATAATAATATTATGAAAAAAATTGAAATTAAAGCTTAGTCAAGAAAAATATTGAATTTGTTCTTCAATATTGAAATTAAAACTTAGTCCTGAAGAAATTTTTTTTATAATCTAATATTATAAGGAAGGAATTTGTCATATTTGTGTTCCAAAGGTTACTATTATAAAAAAGGTTTTTTCTTTCACTTTCACATTGTTTATCACTTTTTAAATGAGGGATTAATAGGTTGGAAATGTAAGAATTGAAGTTTGTGGAAGTCAACGACATCAATTCTTTGCCTATATACAAGTGGAGCATATGAGAACAATGTCATTGAGACTTAAAGACAATTTGTGCCTTATATATATTTAGGTTTCTCTATAGCATGATATGTCAAATTTGACTTTGAATTACAACTTCTATAATTTGATTAGTAAAGAAACATTTTTCATAGTTTATAATGTGAAATCAAATCCTTATTAATGATTTTATTTATTTGGTCCATGACAATAGTAATCTTATATAACCAAAAAAAAATCTAAATTGTGTTTGCAAAATAGTAAAATAATAAGAAAATTTTAAATATTCTAAAAAGAATGTAAAATAAAAGTATTAAAGAAAAGGCAAAAAAAATGTGTTGTCCATATTTCAAATAGCCTTTTTTTATTGTTTATATTTTTTTTGAACAAGAAATGGTAAAAAATTTTAATAATGAAAGTCAACCAAAAAAAATCATATTAATTACAATTATTAAGTTTAAATAAAATAAATTCTAACATTGACTTCTTTTGATATTAATCTAACTCTAGTTTAAGCTTGATCTTACGAGATATAAAATCTAATCATAAGCTAATCTTGATCTTAAACTTAACTAAAATTAGAAGATGGTACATTTTATTAACTAGCTTATATATACCTATATATATATATATATTACGTCGAGAGTAATCATTCTCGAGGTGCCTATTTTTATTTAATCCCAAGGTTATTTTATAATTGGGATTTATGAAAAAAAATAGGCGCCTCGAGAACGATTACTCTCAGCGTAATATATATATATAGGTATATATAAGCTAGTAGCAATCGCGACGCAACAAATAAATTATTTTTTAATTTTTCTTTTTTTTGATATGGTTAGTATTGATTTATTTTTTTCTTTTTAAATTTAGTTGTATAAACTTACTATAAAATTGTAGTCATATAAACTTAGTATAAAATCATTCTTCAACATTTTTTTTAAAAATTCTATATATATTGTTTATTTGCATCACTTTGATTCAATCTTATTTTAAGGATATTATTAGGTAAATTGTTATATTTAAGAGTAGAGTTATGGTTATGGTTAGGGTTAGAAATAGGGTTAGGGTTAGCATTAAGATTTAAATTAGGGTTAGGGTTACAATTAGATCTAGAGCTAGGGTCAGGATTAGAGTTACAATTAGAGTTAGAGTTATGGTTAGGGCTAGGGCAAGGGCTATTTTAGGATTATGACTATTTTTAGGGTTAGAGTTAGGGTTAGGTTTAGAATTAGAGTTTTGAATCAGGGTTAAGGTTAGAGTTAGGGTTAAAGTCCAATTATGTAAAACTTAGTTAAAGTCCAATTATGGTAGAGTTAGATTTAGGACCACAATTAGAGGTAGAGGTAGGCTTATAGTTAGGGTTAGGGTTAGGGTTGGAGTTACAAAGACATTTAATATTATGATTAGGGTTAAAATAATTGCTAGGGTTAGAGTTAAAGTCCAATTATGGTAGAGTTAGATTTAGGGCTACAATTAGAGGTAGGGGGAGGGTTACAGTCAGGGTTAGGGTTAGGGTTAGAGTTTCAAAAAGATTAAATATTATTATTAGGGTTAATGTTAGAGTTAGGGTTAACATTAGAGTTTTGAGTCAACTTTAAGGATAGATTTAGGGTTAGGGCTAGGGCTAATATTAAAGTACAATTATGGTAGAGTTAGATTCGCGGTTAGAGTTTGGGGTACAGTAGGGTTTCGGTTATGGTTATGATTATGGTTGGAGTTAGAGAAAGGGGTAGAGAAAGGATTAGATTTAGGGTTATGGTTAGTGTTAGTTTTACATGTTGAGTTAGGGATATGTATAGAGTTACATCAGGGTTAAGGTTAAGGTACGAGTTTGAGTCAAGGTTAAGTTTAGAGTTAAGGTTAGGGTTAGGGTTAGGGTTTCAGTCAACATTAAAGTTAGGGTTAGGGTTAGGGTTATATTATAATTATGGTAGAGTTATATTTAGAGTTAGAGTTAGGGGTAGGGGTAGGGTTAGTGTTAGTGTTAGGATTAGAGTTAGGGTTAAGGTTAGGGTTAGGATTGGGGTTAGGGTTAGGGTTAGGGTTAGAGATAGGGTCAAGGTTAAGTTTAGCATTAAAATTAGGGTTAGAGATAAGGGTACATAAAAGGTTAGCGTAGGGGTTAGGGTTAGGATTAGGTTTATGGTTAGAATATGAGTTAGGGTTATAGTTTGAGTTAGGGGTAGACAAAGCATTAGAATTATGGTTAGGATTAGAGTTAGGGGAGAAGTAGGACCACGGTCAAAGTTACGGTTATTGTTATGTTTAGAATTACATTTAGGAGGGTAGCTCGTTCTCCTTACACATGCCTATTAGCATAATAGAACAATATAAGGATTAAAATGTTCCTTATGTAGTTTTATAACTTTATTAGTTACATTTATAAATATACAATTAATTAATGTTAATTATGCTTAGCATGAATAGTGTACAATGAAGGAGTACTAAACATTATTGAGGTAATGATTACACTTAAAATGAGTATAAAATGAATATTATGCTTTAGAGTGGGTTAATAGTTAGAAATAACACATCAATTTTATACATAATTTAATGATCAACATATTAATGATATATCTCATGTAAAAGCTTTAATAATACAAAAACAAAGGTCAACAAAAAGCATTTCAAATATTTGGAAGTATAGTTGAGAAGAATTTGAGATAAAAAGTTAAATCGTTTATTTATTATTTCGATACATAGATGGAAGGAGAACAATATCTCCTAGTACAATTATCTGGATAAAGTAATAAGTGAAGATTTGAAAAATGTGAAATCATCATATGGACCATGTGTATAGCTCTCCATAATGATGTAAGTACATCACATATTCTTCAGATATTAAAATTGTATTACGACCTTTGTTTGTAATATGATCATCATAGACCTCTTTCATCATGGATGGAAACACATCTACTTTTACAGATGTGTTGCGTACATATTTGGCAACATCTTCCATCTCCATTATCTTTATCTCTTGTACATGATCAATAGATAAAGCTGCATTCTGAAGTGCTTCTACCATAGTTGTACAACACTATTTAATTATGTGTGCACACTTCTGAAACTCTATCTCAAAAAAATGATTTGACTATACAAAAGAAGTTGGGCTAATGTCGACAATGCTTGATTGTCTATTAGAGGCTTCCATGCCTAAAAAAATGATGGAAAACAATTTAGATAGCATCATCACGAATAAAAAAAGAAGAACAAATGTATACTTAATGAGAGGTATATAAATTTTAAATGAATAATGGTTTTGAAAAAATAGAACAGGTCACTTAGTACAATCAATTATGGAGAAAATGAATATAAAAACCAAATTGTACTAAAATTTGTAATGAAACTTTGAGTATTGAAACATGGTAATATTATGACCATTCATGGATACTGAAGAATAGACAAACATAGATTTGAAATATCGAGTAGCAATGTATTGGTTGAAAGTCATGAAGCAAAAACATTATGATTTATTTCAATTGGACAATGTCTTTATGATTAGAATTAATATTATAACCTTAATTTGAGGACCCAAGTGATGATCATAGTTAAATTTACAAATTAGAGAATTAGTAAAATGAAATATCAGCCTAATGGAACTTGCAACCATTAAAATGTACAAATAATAAGGTTTTCATGTCAGATTGAGCATATCCAATTATAGTTTTCATTAACTGTGGAATATGGAGTATCAATGTGCATAATAAGAATAACAGCATAATAGTTGACGATGATGATCACATAATGTAGTAGAAAAAATAAATATTTATTATTAAATAATATGTCTAAAAGCATCAATGATTTTCAAGATTTCTCAGTCTACATTCGTCTGCTTTTCTCTTTGAAAGTTGTTTCCCACTTTTCATTTTCTCATAGCGGTCATATGTAAAAGGTGGCATTATCCTCAAACCTTCGAGTGACTTAACACGAGATATGGCCACAAATGTCAATCCTACTCTTTCTCTTGGACCTATGTCAATTGTGGCTTTTGAAAGAGTGAGCCCTTGAGATTTGTGAATAGTCAATGCCCATGCCAACCTTAGTGGTAGTTGGAAGGTCCTACCCCTTTGCAGTGGTGCTATTGGTATTATGTTTGGATGGTGATCATCAAATGGTACTCCAGAGTAATTATCAAATTGAACTGTAACATATGCTGGTGGCTCAGGTGGAGTAGTTCCTGGTTTGTAGACAATATTTCTGATATATCCCAATGATCCATTCACAAGACCAGCTTCTATCCATAGATTTGTAGTCAACATTACTCTTGCATTGTTACTAATCAATAACTCAATATCAAGTTCTTCACTTGATAATTCTTCATTTCGATTACCATTGCTTGACTTGGTTGCAAGGCTACGTGCAACTGGATGTCTTAAAGAATACAACATCCTCATGTTATGGTTATGAACATTGTCATTTGTAGAGAATAAATGCACTGCCTTATCAAAATCATCATTGCTTACAACATCTAACCTTATAGGTGTTCATGTCATAAGCAAGTTCCAGTCATCTATTTGTGGATTTGCATCTCTGACATTTGTGAGAAGCTGACGAAATCTTTGTTGTTGCATATTTTCTCCATCTTGCCTAAATACTTTATCTAGTGTAACCACTATCTTGAATTCCTGCCATAATAACTTTGCCCACCTATTGCTATCATATGCTGGTCTATCATTAATAGGAGGTAATTGCCCCAAATCACCAACTAAAATAATAGATACACCTGAAAGATAGTTGCAAAATTTTTAGTTATGCACATAAAGTGAAATCAAAAGGTATACATTCTATATGGCTAATCTTAATAAGAATCAGAAGACATTAATAACACCATGTGATGTATGGAAAGGGATACCTCCAAAGCTTATGTGTGCTTTATGCGGGAAGGCTTCTCTAAGTCGACTATCTATATTTTCCAGCATGTTTTGGCCAATGAAGCTCATTTCATCAATCAATATATATTTGATATTTTCCATCTCTTGTTGAAAGCTTGTAAGTCTTGTCCCTTGTAGTTGGGAAAAATCTATAATTGGAATCCACAACTTTGAATGAATCGTAGATGCTCCTATATTGAAAGCTGCAACTCCAGTTGGTGCAAGCAATAGAAGAGGAGAAGGATTTGCCATCGATGCCATTTGAAAAGATTGATTGATGGCGCCAATTAGATGAGACTTTCCTGTTCCTGCTGTTCCTTGAATTATCATAAATAAAGGATTTCCCACTTGATTGCTATGGTAGTGTTTCAGAATAATGTCAACTGCCTTTTGTTGCTTGTCACTAAGAGTTGTAAAATTGATACACTGTGGAATATCATCATACATAAGAAATCCATGCTTTTTCATTTCAGGTATGAAATTTATTGCTCGGATTGTCTCCTCTTCACTTTGATATGCACTACACCAATTTGTATTTCTGTCAATATCTCTTCTTCCCAACATGTCAATTTCAGAAACTGGCATATGTTGACCACGATGTAACCCAGATATTATTTCCCACTCATGTTCTGTAGTATTTTCTTGAATGGCTCCATTATCTTCTGTCTCTGAATCAGTTGAAGGTTCATTATTTTGTGCACGTTCTTGCCTTTGGACATGCCAAGGATTATAATTGAGTGAGGACCAATTTGCTACTATAGTATCATTATCATGACCAATGTCTCTCTCGACATTACTAAAAGGTTTGTATAGTAACAACTCAGACAAACAAAAGTCTACCCACTTATCAGAATCTCGTGGAGGAATAGAAAAATACCTAGGAAAAACTCTAACAATAGCTGCTTTGTTTCTTGGCCCCCATTTATTATCTCCTCTTCTTTTAGGATTATATAACCAAGACCTTGCTGCATCAATCAAACTAATACCTTCCATACAAAGTGGTCTTGTTTTATAACCATCAACAAAAGATTTTGTGAGTTCTTCCTCATTTCTATCATTATTGATTACCACCGGTTTGAAAACTTCACATGAGACATTTAGATTGACAAAATTTCTACTAAACTCCACCAATGGAAGTTCTAATAACATATGGCATGTTTCTTGAGCTCCAATATCTCTTTCTATAACTGTCTCTGTTAGAAGCTTTCTATATGCCCATGATGCTAAATCATCAGGATTTTCAAGATTTGAAATTCACATCAACATTTGTTGATATGTTTCAGAGCTTCTCTCTGATTTTGATGCATACTTTGCAATATATTTGATAACTGCATGTCTTGAAAGGACAGGTTGCCAATCAACATTCGCCCTCCACAATTGTAGTATGTACCGATTGTGTGTATTAACTCTATCATCATTTCTTGCTGGTTCAAATTTTTTCTCATCTGAATCTGCATCGGTATATAACTTTGATCCCTCCAAATTCAATTGCCAAGGAGCATTATACCTAAAACATTGGTGAATACATATCTTGTCAATCCAACTTGTTGAAAAAGGTGAAATAAATAATTTAGATATAATTTTAAAAAAAAATTGATTAACCTGCAAACCATGTGTCCTCTTTTTTTATGAAGGCATGCTCCCTCCTTACAGACCGTGTGTCTTTCAACACAATTGAGTATCTGTTCATAATCTTGATCTATATCCATCTCAGCAAGTTGTGTTGTATTCTTGAGGCATGGATGCTGACCAAAATTTTGGAAGACCTAAAAATGAAAATTTATATATTATTCTATTGGATTGAGGTGAGAAACATATATTAATATTTAACTGATTTATAATATGAAACTTAATTGTATATTTCTTTGATGTGGATCATGTCTAGGATTCCATGCATGAATAATGGAGTCAAAATATCTCTTTGTAGTTTTTCGTTCATCCTCATTTGACCAATTAATAGTGTCCATATTTGGTGCCCCTTCGAGCCATAAGAAGCCATGAACATGAGGTGAACCACGATGTTGCCACTCATATCTACACCAAAAGTCCTTTACTTTCATACCTTTTTGAAGTATTTCTTTCCTGAACATTGTATTCCTTAAGTGCATGTAATAAGTGACTATATGTGGATAGTCGATGATATTCTGCCTTCTCCATTTTTGAGCCTCTCGTGGATCAGTAGGTGGTGTACCAGGCATTAGTGCATGCAAATCAGGCCATTGCATATCAGCTGCACTTAATGTGAAGAAAATTGTAGGTGTCCCAATCTGGTCAAGCAAGTTAGTTAATTCTGCTTTATTTTTTGCCCAATATGACCTTGTTCCTCTTAGAGTTGTTCCGAACCGCATTAGCCTATTTGTAAGATTATTACATGGAATATTCTCCATATGTTCACGTAATTCATTAATAGTTATTGGCATTTCATGAAAGCTCCTTTTTGCAAAAATAGATGCTGAACTTTGTGCACAATGTCTCATTACCATGTTTTGCACAAAATACCTAAACCGTGGATGTTTTCCAAAGCGGTGATCCTTGTATTTGATCAAATGCTTTACAAATTCATGCAAGTATACTCATCTCATTCTAGGCTCTAACCAATCACAACTTCCATCTAGAAATAATGTTGGGAAAGCCATATCCAACAACCCAGCTGTGACATACTCATTGATAGGTGATGCACCTATAGATGGCCACTCAATTAAAGTAGACAAAACTGCATCAGGATTATTAACCCAAGCATGAATTAATTCCATTTCCCTTTGAGCATTAGGTGGCCTTGAAGCCATAGAGTTTGTGTGCTCAATTATATTACCTTCGTCTATCTCCATGAGAGGACCTAGGAATACAACTTCATTTGCATCAGAATCAAACTCCATGTGCACTGTCTTTAATCTATGAAAAATATTCTCATCTATATTTGTAGGAAGGTCATTAAGAGTGCTTTCATCTATCCTAACATCTGCATAGAATTTATCATTTTCAACTTTGTATTTTAATGCTCTATACACACGATCCCTATTCACAGTAAAGTTATATCGTGTACCACGTTGATCCCTTCTTCAAACAATAATGATTGGTAAATGATCAATTGTGTGTGGCAAGACTTTTGATAACTGTTCAATGTGCTGGGGAAAACTAATGGTATGTCCTTTATACTTATACTGACTGCCAGTTGCATGTGTAACTTGCAATATAGGATTTACACGTGCAATCAACATCTCTTCAACCTAAGTTAAATTTGCAAGCTCTAGTGGTTGACATCCCGGATCCATATTATTTGAAGATGAAAACCTATGAATTCCTATCTCTTGATGACACCTATTACATATCGGACCCTCACTGGTGTGATATACTTTCATTCCTGCATACGACTCCTAACAAACATAACACATTTTTGGTGTTTTCAAACTATCTATCTGATATCTAAATTGCATTTGGAATCTTCTAAATTCAGATTGAAGCATACCATTTGGGTTGGGCATGTTTTCTCTCTCACCTTCTAATTCATGATTCACATGGATTTGACTTCCATGTTGTGGTGTTTCTGGGACACGTTCTACAGATGGAGACCCCTCATACTCAACATTTAGTTGATTGTTTTCTTCTGTACGACGTTCATGTATGTCACTTGGTTGCACTTCAACATGTTGTACTTCAGATGTTTGTACATCTCGAAGGACCCTCTCAAAAGTACGCTGACGATTGTTTCTTTGTACATTTATGTGCTCTCTTTCATCATTCTCTAGTTGTGCAACTGACACTTTAGACCTTCTTCTACCATAACTTTGCTCGTTTCTTTGATTTAATGTTATTCTTTGTTGTTCTCTTTCATTTTCTGTTTGTTGTTGTTGTTGTTGTTGACGTCTACGATATTCTCTGCGATATTCTCTTTGATATTGCCTTTGGTATTCTCTTCTTGCCTCCTCTGATTCAAAATTTAACCTAGGTCTCACCATAGCTAGTATAAAAATAATATCAGTGATTAACATTCTATTGTGTCAGTATAAAGATTAATGCCTAAAATTTAATATTTATTCTTTTAAAATTGCATATAAAAAAGAAACATAAATTAAAATAAATATATGGTTATGCAACAAAATTAAAAGTATAAGTCTCATTTTTCTTATTTAAAAATAAATAAATTGGTATTTTAATAAAATATTTGGAAAATGGCGGCATTGCCATCCACTTTTCAAATGTTAATATGTAAAGATTAATTTTAATCTAAATGTAAATTACAAAACTGTTATAATTGAAATAGTAATCTAATTCAGAATGATACTCTAAATCAATATACTACTCTTAATGAAAACATTAGAAATATTTTGAGATATAGTTAACATTATAATAAATTGCTTACTATTATAATATTTAAAAAATGGCGGCATTGCCTTCCATTCTTTAAAGATTGATGCCTAAAAGTTAATATTTATTATTTAAAAATTGCATGAAAAAAAAGCATAAATTAAAATAAAATATATGGCTACTCTAATTTTCAAGTAACAAAATTAAAATTATAAAATTAAATTTTTATATTTTAAAAAAAATAAACTGGCATTTTAATAAAATATTTGAAAAATGGCGGCATTGCCATCCACTTTTCAAATATTAATATGTTATGATTAATTATAATCTAAATGTAAAGTAAAAAACTATTTTAAGAAAAATAGTAATCTAATTCAGAATATTAATATACTAATCTTAATAAAAAACTATTATAAATCAAACTACTTTTGTAAATGAAAATAGTAATCATTAAATTTATAAATCACTTTTTTTAAAAATAAAATACATTGATATGGTGGCATTGCCATCCATATGAAATATTATGGAAAATAAATACAAGATTAATCTAAAAAATACATTGAAAAATATGAAAAACAATAATGCATGAAACATGCAAATGTAATTTTGTATAGAACAATGTAAAAATTAAGAAATGTCATATAAAAAATAAATTACAACTAAATGTAAATAGTGTAACTACTATTCTAAATGGAGATAATAATCAAAATGCAAAATAAAACTTAATAGGGAAATTTTTTTTAACAAAAAGCTTACTTTGCTTTTTGGATCTCCTTGTTGATCTTCAAATGTAAAATGCTTTTCTAAATGATGTATCTCCCTTTCTTCTTCCCAAAAAAGTTTTCTCTACCTCTCAAGAGCAATGAAAGCTTTACTCAAACCCTGTCTTTTGCAAATATGTTCTTCTACGAATGAAGAGCAAAAATGAGAGGATATGAGTGTTTTATAATCAGAGAAAAAACTCTTCATCTCCCACGAAAAAACTATTCAATTTCCACTAAAGGAACTCTTCAAATTCCACATCTCCACTCCTCCACTCCTCTACAAAATTCAAATTAATTACTAAAAAATGCCAATAAGACAATATTGCACAACGAAATTTAAAAAAAATAGTGTGTCTACATGTCGTTATCTGTTTTTTTCAAAAAAAAAATATTTAAAAAAAAATACATTAACCCGCCATGTTATGTGTTTCGTTGAAAAAAAATATTAAAAAATAAAATAAAATGGGGTGACAGGCCATCACCCCCGCCACCCCATGGGGCGTTGTTTTATGTGGTAGCAAGACTGCCTGTCAGCGATAGTTACTGCCACCCCTGACATGCATGTCAAGGGCGGCAGTAACTGCCGCTGACAGGCGGTCTTACTGCCTTACTCCGCAGCCCACAACCGGCATTTTCTTTTTTATTGACATTGTAACTGCCGTGCTGTGGCTGTAGAGAACGCCTCTCGGCGTAATTATGACAAATATTGAAAAATACTTATGTATGATAATCTAAACGTTATAATAATAAATTTTTTTAAAATAATTTTTTCAAATGATATAATTATTAACTAATTTACAATTTTATCAAATTTTAATAAATTATAAATAAACATTAAAATTTTCTTGAAAAGTTAACAATGAACTTATTAATATAGTAAACATAATTTTAGATTCACAAATTTATTTAATTAGTTAAATCATTAGGTCAAACTAAAAGAAAGAAGTATATATTTGAATATTTTAAATAATAAGATAGTGCAAATTTACAAATACAATGATTTAATAAAATAAATTACATTTGGATCTAGAAATTTCTAAATTGACATTGCCCAAATGGCCCTCCTTCAATCACGCCAACTGCTCAATGTTAATTTGCACTCTTTCAAACATCTTAGCATCAAACAATCTATTGGCAACTTTTGATGAGTTTGATATCTGAAAATGGTATGACAATGCCTTTGCCTATCCCTTCGTAATTACTAGGGTTTCTGTGAGGCATTTGACATGATAGGTGTAGGTTTTGGTAATGGAATTAGGCTTCAACATCTGAATCATTGTGAATTGTTTTAGGTAGATGAACAATTGCAGTGTCCATGAGCACCTGATTTTAGATCTACAAATTAGTTTCGTTGGACTCTTGCTAGCAATTTGCTAAAATAGTTGTGCACAAGTCATTGGTACACTGAAAAACTGAAGTAGTGAAATAAAATCATCCCTGCAGAAAATATAAAGATTTTTTTTCTTTGGGAGTGCAGTACAACTTTCAATGTTTGGGATTGTGGCCAAAGTAGATGGCCGTACGTGCTGCTCAAATGCAAAAAGGGTTTTGACTAATAAAGTGATAGAAGTACCAGTAAACAATATAGCTTCGTTCACTTTGCTCCAACTTCTTCGTTCGGCTCTCCCAAAAAATGCAATATAAGCAGTGAAATCCCAACAAATGCAATACTCTGGGTTGGTAATAATTTCAATTTATGCATATATTTTCTTTTTTCTTTGAAGCTTGGATAAGGATGGGGCAATTGCGTGTAAGGAAGGTAGGTTTTTGGGCAGGATCTTCTTCTAAGCACGCTGTTATTATTTTCATTTTTTGATCGCTGATTGCTTTTGGAGTTTTCTGAGCAATAGTACTAGAGATTGGCATGGCAGGCAGGTAGAGCTGTTGATATCATATAATTCTATTTTGTTTGATGAAAGTGACTCTCAAATCTATAACTATGCTTCCTGATCCTATTTGTAAGAATGCTGAAGTAAAGAAAGAAGATTCTAGAATTATGGGTAAAAGAAACTGAAAGAAGTTTCCAAAAATTATTTTCCTAATTTTTGGTCACAAAAAATCATTTTTACCCCTAGTATAAATGTCTCTAGCCAATCAAAAAATAGAAATTTTTGATTTAAAATTATTATAAAAATAAAGTACTTTTCAACTTTAAAAATTGTTTAACTTTGATTATAATAAAAATTAATTGTATGGCCACCACTGAATACATTAGTACCCTACCTTATGCAAGGCAAGGACTAATAAAAGGGAAAGGGGCTCCCTAATAAATTCTCAAGGGTGAACATAGTACTGCCAGCGAGGGAAATATATTGTCGAATGACACATATCACTATTGCTAATTGATGGGAAATACTTGAAAGAAATTATAAAATATGTTTAAAGGACGATGACTCTTTATAAGCTCAAACTAATATTCAATAGAGATCCTCATCTTTCAACACTGAAATAAAATGGGGATGCAACTATCCTCCATCCAAACTCTACAGTTGACCAATTTTCAAAAAATTGAAAACATCATGGATTTTTCTGCAAATTTTAGCATTTGATCTTCATCATCTGCATAGTTTGTAGTCGTAAACAACAAAAAATTTGGAAAATAATCACACTACATTTTCATGAATGTGAAAAAAGAAGTTTGACTTTGTTTTGTCTTTAGTACATTTTGGATGGAGATTAGCCTATCCCATAAAATAGAGGTAAGAAATAATACATATTACCTAACTCATGATTACATTGGTAGGCATGAAAAACTAAGTCAAAATACATATAAAGTTGTGATCCCCTAAACTACACAAAGCAACTTTCGTTACTTTCAATTATTCACCAATTGCACTAAACTTGGAGTAGAGTATTGATCAAAGCCACATTGATTGGATTATTGAGACCGTAGAAGACTGAGCCCCACAAATTAAATTAATTCAAGAAAAAATTGAGGTAAGCATGACTATTGGCTTTTAAGGAATCTGCAAACATTTATTTGTGAATAGCTTATTAAGGCAAGGATATTATATTTAAGGTAAGCTGTTTTATAATGAAGCATGAATATTTATTTTTTACTTATATGTATATGTATATGTATATGTATATGTATATGTCTATGTCTATGTCTATGTCTATGTATATGTATGTATGTATGTATGTATGTATGTATATATATATGTATGTATATATATATATGTATGTATATATATATATATATATGTATGTATATATATATATATGTATATATATATATATATATATATGTATATATATATATACACACACACATATACACACACATATATATATGTATACATAAATATATATATATATATATATATATGTATATGTATATGTATATGTATATGTATATGTATATGTGTGTGTGTGTGTGTGTGTGTGTGTGTATTGCCCTACCAAGGAACCCAAAAGAAATTAACTTAAAGTTTCACTAAGTTTATCAAACATTTTTTTTATAAAGATAATAATTTAACAAAAATCGATATAATATAGTAGAAGCATTAACTCACATACATAACAACCATTGTAAACAGATTACATTTTCTAAGGGTCCGATGATGTTGAATCACATTTAAGTTTAATTATAACTAGAACCAATATATATAACACAACCACATTAAAGGATAACTATAAGTACAAATCTATTTAAATAATATACAATTATCTCGAATGTCATTTGACAATAATGAAAATGTACAATCATCTACTGTACAAGTCACATGGTATGAAAGGCCGAAAGAATATACATCATAAAATGAATACATCTCATAAGATCTCTTATAATAAAGTATAGTAAAATAGAGAATAATCATCCATCAAAAATTATGCAACCAGAAAGAAAGGTAAATCTACACAAACACATCCAATAATGACACCCAATGGTCGGATCTCAATGGTATAAGAAAATGCAATACCAACCTAACCTTGTGGAACCTAAATGGCCTACTCCTACCACACTGAGGAGATAGTCTCAAGTCCCAAATAGGATAACAAACTCAAAAGTCAAAACCAATAGCTAGCTTCGAGGAATCACCTAAAAGAAAACTATCTAAAAGGGTACCAAGACACAACTATCAACTAATCCCAGAGGTAACATAAAGATGTAGGAAATCTACTATGCAAGTGGGTAAGTGTCCTTGCATGAGCCAACACTAAGGTTACCCTAGTAGCCACTATGGACTTTAGACACTCTAGTGTCTCTATGTGGCATCAATATCCTTTCATACAGACAAGGCATACTATCATGTCAACTCTAAGGTTACCCTGGTAGTCTTTTAATACTCCAGACCCCCTAGTGACTTTCTATGGTACCAATATCTTACTAACTCATTATAAACTCATTTAATGAAATGTTATCACTTATTAAAATAACCTACAATGGGTTACCTGCCAGCCTCTTTAGGGCCTCGACCTCTATTGCAAGCCACTTCCCAATATGACATATAGATAACCTACACCCTAAGCTCAATAAAAGAAAAAGATCTCAAATGACTATAAACCACACATCAATTCTTAAACAAGCAACTAGAAAATACTGAAATATTACTAATCATAATCACAAATTCCACCAATATGATCATCCTAATAGGACTGATACCAAATCAAGTACACATAAATCAAATCCATGTCATAACATGACATCACCAAAAATAAATTATTTAATCACCTTAGTCCTATATAAGCAACAGGGAAGCAATCAAGGATAACTAATTGAAGACTCAAAGGTTATATCAAGAAAGTCACACCATTCACCTCAGTTCTCACACAAGAAACTGGAAAGCATATCAAAACATCTGATCAAACTCATCATAGCACACACATGACACATTACCATGGTTAGGAACAAAGGATTGTATAAAAAATATCATCATTACATCATAAAATAAAACTCCCAAGCCTCTGATAAATATCCTGACTAGTCAAAGAACTAAGTCAACCCCAAAAACCAAATATCAATAATTCACACATTGCATATGGTACATATAATGTAACTTTCTCAATACATTAGGATTTGAAAACACCAAGGTTTAATTTTCATTATGGTTTTAAAATTTCATTTTAATTTCCAAATATTATAGTTCATAATATTTTCGATCTCAATCAGGGTTTCAGTTTCTATTTCTCTTGTTGCTAGATTTACTAACTAGAATCTTGGACAATTCAACAATTCATATAACATTGTTTACACATGGTTTCATAGTTCAATATGCTATTAAAACACAAGATTCAATAAACATACACAATAATTTTTGTCTTTCAAAGTATAATATTTACCAAGGTTTTTGAATAATAACATTTCCCTAGTATAGTAAATCATTTTCATATAAAATTGTATCATCAAGCAAAACTTGATTATACCAGCTTACCCATTTTTACAAAACAATAATTATTTAATTAAATCAACTTTAGACTTAAAATAAATAATTAAAAAATAATCATATAGGTTTAACAAAGAAAACCATTCCCAAAACTTGTCCTATAAACTAACATTTAATTTAAATTCATCTAAACCAAATTAAATAATTAATATTAACTATTAAAATAATAATAATGAACTATTAATAAACAATCTCAATTAATTAATAATTATCATTAATAAAATGATAAAATAATATTAAGTAATTTAATATTATAATACTTTTTAATTTAATTAATTAAAGTTCAATTAATTTAATAACAATTAAAAAATATAACTATATTTAAGTATTTATTAAATTATAAAATTTAATAATTTTAAATTACTTAAAACAAAACTAATAAAAAAACTATATAATGGGAAAGGGGCATGTATTAGAGACTGTAATGGGAAAATGTCAGTATTAACAACTACTTCTACACCAGATTGTACTAACAATTTAGTAGAAGCTCAAGCCTTGTTTGCTGGTTTAGTACTTGCTAAGAAAGGTAAATTGGGGGTAGGGGCATGTATTCAAGATTGTAATGGGAAAGTGTTAGCATTAACAACTGCTTTTATACTAGATGGTACTAACAATTCAATAGAAGCTCAAGCCTTTTTTGTTGGTTTGGTACTTGCCAAGAAAGGTAATTTTCAATGTCTACAGATTGAAGGTGACTCTCAAGTAATCATTAATGCCTGCATAAAAAGAGAAACATTCTCCTAGCAACTTAAGTATATCCTCATTCGGATTTGGAATTTGTTGGATCAGTATCAAGTATATGCATTTTGCACACTCTACAAGAGGGAAACAAAGTTGTAAATTACCTTTCAAATCTAGGGTGTGATGGTATATTGATTTCCAATCTCTAGCCTACCTCATTCATTGATCAATACGAGGAGTCATAATCATTGATCAATTTAGACATTGATAAATGATGGTATTTATTATCTTTATTTGGGCCCGTATGCCATGCTGGATTTGTTTATCACTTATTCAAATTTATTAGTTATAGCCGCCAAGATCTTTTCCAAATAGGTGTCACCATTGGACTTCATGTGCTTTGGTTGAACACGCAGTTTACTTCATTGGCCTTGAGGTTATTTCACACTCTGATTAAGGTTCATTTCACATGGCTATTTGTCCTTCATATCCTTTGTACAGGTGGGCATTTGTTGGAAATCTATTCACTCTGGATTTGCAGTTTACCCTTTTTTAACCCACCTTATTTATTCTTACCAAGCCTCTGCTTTCAGTGCATTTCATTGTTGGTGACTTGGAGTTGTCATCTCTCATGTAGGCTTGCATCAAATGCAATTATTGCACTCAGTTCCATAGAACAATTTTGCCCAAAAACTATCAGATTTAGCTTCAACCAAAAATGGATGAAAATGTTCTTCCTCTACACATTGTTGATTCTAATTTGGATGCCATATTTTATGTTCATTCTCCTTCTATTAGGTGGGAAATCAGACATGTAATTGGGGATGATATTCTTTTCTCCTCCTCTAGGAACTTCCTCTTTGCATTTAACATGGTATTGATATTTTTGTCAAACACAATGGACCTTTTACAATCTATCTGCCTTTTGGAGATCCTTGCTACTAAGGTTGTTCATCACAAATTTTGGGAAGATCATAAACTAAAAATTGCAATGTAGCATTACGACCTATGGGCAGGTCATGCTTTGGTGGGTGGTTTGTTCTCGCAATCCCAACTCATGTAGAACCATGATTTCTTGACAACTTATGAGGCACTTTAAAAATTGTTTGAGAAACAAAATCCCAATTTATAAAGAACACTCTACAAGTCATGGCATAGGTGTTGGGCTTCCAACTGGAAGAGCATGTTAAGTGAAATGGGCATGCTATTTTGGACCCGCTGGAGCTCCCAGATAAATTTGTTTCATCGTTGTTCAATCCCTAGATTTCATCTCGGCCAACCCCTGATTCTCAACATTGGTTTGGTGAGTCTTAGGATGTGAATTCTTCTGGCTTGTAGGGTCAACAATTGGTCTTAGGTGTGGTGGGGGTTGTTCCTCCAATGACCTCCTCTTATGTTTAAATGTGTTGTCGACTACTCATGATGCTTTAGATTTTGGGAAAACTATGGAAAACATTGTTGTCTCTCCTTTCACCTGGGGTGCACCTCATGAGTCAAGTTGGGAAGTTTCTCCCCAGCCCTTACCCGAATCTAGCTAGGGGTATGATGTGCGTGATGCAGATACCTTAGCCTCATGTGCTAAGCCTAAATATGTAGCAATGGAGGAGTGAGACTTTTCTCTGTATAGTTGTTCAGTTTTTTGAAATTTTGATACATTCATGATCCTTTCTTGATTTTGGTGGAGGAAGTAACTGCTCCAATTTGTAAAATGGAAATCCTTATTCCATCAATATGATGATTTTGTATATATCGATGCTTTAATCATTTTTATTCAGCAAAGATTCCAAGTTTTCTTATTGATTCTTTCTCGATTGAGTTCTTGAATAAGCTTTTATAAATAAATATATTCAATGGCTTGCTCACTTTTGCCAAAAAAAACTAAAAAAACTTATATAATTAAAAAAATAAATGTTAAAAAAAAATTTAACAAATTTTTTTATATCCCAAAGGGCTTTTCATGTCATGCGTGAATGCTGCAACGATAGTGCTCAAAACTACCATGGTAGTGTGAGCTATTGCTGAGCAACAACTGCTAAGGTAGCGTGAACCGCTACTGAGCAACACTCAATGCTGCTAAGGTAGCATGAGCCACTACTATAGCAAGTCGCATGTCTGTAGGGGAAAGATAGGTGAGGTGGGGGCTAGTGGTATCTCCCAAAAACATTAATATGTATTTTTTAAATTTAAGAACAACAACCCCTCTGCACAGTCCATATGGTAAATTTCATTTTCATTTTTATATATTTATATAAAGTTATCATAGTAAATTATTTATTGTGATAATTTTATATTATATATATATATATCAATTTAACTATTAGATTTGATATAGAATTCCAGGATAAACAATCGAAATCCATAAATCAAAATTCATTTTCTTTACAAAACCCACAACCCAATTTAACAATTCAAAACAACCCTTCAAGTCCATCGAACAAGGCTTTCAAAACTAAATTCATTCACCAATATTATCAAGAAATGAAGAGTGATAATTTTAATACGAGGGTTTTCAAAAATTTAAAGCATATATAGATATTTCTCAATCAAAGAACAATAAATTCACATACAAGGGTTTCAATTCAAATAACATTCTGAAACTAGAATATGCAACACACACAAAGAAGACATAAGTTTGAAGAACAAAAACTATTGTACAAATAAACTATGAGATCCTACCTAGATATGATGCTAAAATGACAGTCATACAAAGCACACAAATAACCCCCTTTTTCTAAAAACCTTCCTCTCCGAAATTGCTCCTCCAAAATTCGGTTATTGAAAAATGAACTCTAAATCTATGGTAAAGAGTTCTCCCCTAAATTTAGGGCTTTGATTGTGTAATCACACGTGAAGACTCATTGATTTGTATCTTTTATTATATTTTAATTTTCATGCACAACCTTTATACAATTTAATTAAGATAAACTATATTAAATTATTGCTTACTCTCTCTTACTAATCATGAGATGCAAACTTTAAAATAATATATTTATTAATTCAACTAATAATATTATTTAGAGTTTATTATTTAAAATAAAACTCCTAAATAATAATTATTAAATTAAATAAATATAAACACACACCAAAATTAGAACTTTAATAAAATCTTTAAATTCAATTATTTAATTTAATTAATTTCTCAATTAATTAAATATAATTAAATATTGAATTTTTATATTAAATTTCTATTAAATTAAATCATTAAATATCTTTTAATTTGATTTATTATAATAGAAAATCATCACATACCCATAAGATGAAATATGAAAACCCATCATAAAATACAAAATACCAAAACAAAACAAACTCTAGGGTCAAAATCCTAAATTCACGCAACTTGAAAAATTCAAAAAGGTGAGATTAACTCAAATATTTGTCCTACTTTCTAGGAGAAATTGCTTAGGTTAGGATTTGGACTCAAGAATTATCTCTCCACTTATATCATCGAAATACCGTGATAGGGTATGCTCATCCTAGCAATTCAAGGAAGTCAATACTTGGTACTTGCAATCTGCATAAAACCCACACATGTACAAACACATATTCTAAACTAAACAGGTAATGGAGGGAAGTGGTGCATCGTGTAGATCCTAACTAGTAGGTGACTACGACTCCCTTCCTCAACTACATAAAAAATCTCATACATAAAGTAAAACAGATAGGTACACCATATACATGCAAGTATGAGGTAAGTAACCATAGAACTACATATAAATCATTCATCTAACTAACATCATGAAATAACTGAATAACTAAATAACTCATCACATTAATCAACTGGGTGTGAAATAACATCTAAACAATCTAGTAACCAAGTACCAATAATCATAAAACACAATAAGAAAATGGCCTAAAAGAATAGAAAAAATGATTTTTTGTTAAGATCAAGAGAGTCTCATTAGAAGAGATTGATCTTAATAAGGTTATAAGGCTAGAATATTCCATAGATGTTAACATATGCATATGTGACAAGGGCCATGGATAGAGAATGTCTCTTATAGGAAAGACCTTAAAGGGAGCACTTCATACAAGACAACAAAGTAATCAAGAACCTAAGAGTCCTCAAGAGGGTTATTGATCCCATTGTGGAGATTTCTTTTAGGTTGGGATTAGGATAAAGGGTAGAATAGTATAGTTAGTAATATTATTGTTTAAATTCTAACATTTATTTTGTAGGTATTCCTTGTCCCAAACTAACCCTAGTAGTGGGAACATTATACACAATCCTTTTAAGGATGGAAACATGATTCATAAGGTGATTTCTACCTCTTTGAACTCCAAATCAATCATCATCACTCTTGGTACAAACCCAACTCAAAAACTACTCCCATTTATTTACTTAAGGCATTACACTAAAGCCCTTGATTCAAAAGGGTTACAAGACAAAAAAATCACAATGGTTATGGAGGAATCAAATAGAAAATTAGATAATATTTAGACACTGAATATAATCTAGGGAACTCATGTAAACATACCCAACATCTTGTTTTGGTCAATTTTTTTTTACAATCCCTAATTAGGCCTTGTAGCTCTTCCCACTAGGTATTTGGGCAATAAATTTTCACTCCGTGGTCATGAACACAAAAATACCCTTTTCAAATACCATTTTGGGGAATACAAAACATGTCTCAAAACTACTATAGGGCCCTTTGAAATGACATAATTAACCTTAACTGATCACAATGACCTAATAGGGTAATTGGGCCTCTCTCTCAAATAGAGTGCTCTTCAAACTCTTCGTCCCACCAATGACCACTTGGGACATTTCAATTTTGCTTCCAAACCACATAATCTACCATTAGATAGTGCTTAAGACTCTTAAATTTATCATTGCTACTTAATTGGAATTCAACCCTTACAACTTAGTCTACCACATATAGATGTCCAACCCTTAAAATGCATTTTTTACTCTAGCCACCATGTTAGATCACTCTAAAACCTCCAAAATCCTAAAGATAACCCTAAAATTTTACCAAGAATTATATTTTTTTATTGCTAAAATATTGAGTTAAAAGGCATATTTGTGATAAAACTATAATCAATAAGGTTTTCAAACCAACTCACAAAAAATAATTATAATTTTCTCATATATTAATGAATCTACACAAAACCAAAGCTAAATGAAGCATAGTTCATTAATCTATCTTACCATGTAGGATTCAAACCATTCTCAATCCATCCAAATCCATATAAGTTGATTGTTTATAGGAACCATGAATTAAAAAGAAAAATCAAAGTAATTCTTATTGATAGCATTGAATCTTTTTCAAAAAATGTGTATTCCTTAACCCAAAGAAGCATAAATAGGAAAATTATGGCTTCACCCAATTGGTCCCAACCAAATTCTGAACTAAGTAATTATTGGTGGAAAGTTGCACAATCTTGCAACTATTACAGTTTTTTTCAATTTGATTACAAAAAATAATTCAAACTCCCTACAAACATCACCAACTTGTTAAGCAAACCCACTCCTTCTATACACATTTGGAGGTTTTTTTGAGGTTTTCATAATGTTTGATCAACTTGGTCATGATTGGTTATATAAGTGCGATTGGCATAAAGTCCTTACAACATGAATCTAAACATTTCAAAAATTTTCTTAGGATCTTATAATAACCAAAGAAAGAAATTAAATATTCCCACACCTAAAAAATACTTAGTAGGTCACTTAGACCCATAGGTGCTCCTGCACAGTGCTTCTACGGATGAATAGATCTCAAGTCCCTCTTGAGATAAGGTCTTAAATAGAGGCTCTATTCATTCATCCACATAGCATCTTTTTTAGGGAGAACTTTCCATTTTGACTAGGTGTTCCTTGTATGCCTTCTTCCTAGTTTTCTTTACCACTTTTGTATCTAGAATTCACCCAATCCTCAAATGTTGGATAGGAGAAAATTCCTTGACCCAATCATCATCCTTCTCTATTACTATACCTACATCAAAACCTACAACTAGAGAACCTTTATACATATATAGGTTAGATACATTAAATATAAGAGATAAGGAAACCCTAGGAGGTAGTTAAATTTCATAGAAAATTTTCCCTAACTTGTGAACTACTTTGCAAGGTCCTATATTCTTCATCATTAGTTTGGTGTGTTTGTCTCTTGATACTCTCTCTCTCTCTCAATGACCCAACACTAGATAACTGATATCAAATTGCACATCTCTTTTCTTTACATCCTCCTTCTACTTATACATTTCCATAGTTGTTTAAAGAATTTATCTAACTTGTTGATGGATATCCCTCATGGTTATTGTAATGTCCCCTTTTTTTTGGGACATTAAAAATTGATAGGCCAATCCCATATGTGACCTTTGAGGACTTAATACAAAATAATTAAGTCAATTTTAATTAAAGGAGAGTGGATAAGAGATGAATTGGCTTGAGGGTTAGGGACAAGAATACAAAAGTTGAAGAGTCATAGGTTGGGTCTTTTAAAGGAGGAGGAGAAGCTCCTTTGGATATACTTGGTTTATGATTCATATTTCAATTTCTCTCTTGTGAGAGTTATTCAAAAAGCTTCATCCTTCATCCAACATGAGGATGTAAACCCTTGTGCTAGTAGATAGTGGACACAAACCCATTGTCCATGGAGACATCACATTAGGTGTCTCATGTGTTCTTACATGTTCTTTCTTAGTATTCCAATCTGATTGTAGGAATGTGTTTAAGGTTGGACTTTTGAATGCTAGTTATTGTATTGTTGATGTATGAGGCAATGACATATTTTAAGGTATTTTATGAGATTCTAGTGGTTTATATTGTTGGTTTATAACACACCTTCATATGTTTATGTTCTGAGTATTATCTTGAGATAAAATTAGGTAAATACCCATTTGGGATATTTTAGTGGTATCAAAGCTAGTTTTCTTGCCAGCCTATGAAGCTTATACAAAGAATTCTCAAAAAGTTTTATTAGAGTTGCCAATTTGCGAAGTTTTTAATTAGGAAAATTTCATGGAAAGTTCTATAACCAGAGTTATCTGCATATTTTAAAATTTAAATTTGGTGTTGAGTAATAAATCTTAATGTTTATTTTTGCACGAGTCTCATAGTTGGCATGGATGACATTATTTTCTGTGACTAGAACAAGGAGCCAAGAAATTAAAAGAAACGAACTGAATCTTGAACAACCATGTCAATCATTCAAGAGAATCACTGATGAATTTGTAGAATTTAATGTTGTGAAACCAATTTATTTTATGTGAGTTATGGGAAAATAATGGGCATTATAGAGTCTACATTGTTGAGATAATAGAAAACAAACTATTAGAGATTAATTTGTGGGTCACTTGAATTAATCAAATATTCAATCTGAGCTTTGCATCAAATGGAAGCAATAATTGGCTATGAAGGAAATTGTTGGTGGAAATAAAACTATTTCCAAGCAAGGAATTTTGCAAATGACTTCTCTAGGTAGGTGTTTAATTAGTTTGTAGGAGATTTCACACATAGGCAAGCCGGGCCACTAGAAGTTGAAAGATGAAATAATTGTTGGGTCTTATAACATGAGGTGGAGACATTAGTATTAAAGACTTGGGTGGATAATTAAATATATGTTTGTCATTTGGGGAAAGATTAAATATTTCCTTCCCTATTTGATTCATGTTTTAGATGTGTCAAAAATTTACATAAGGTTGGGAGTTATTTCTAAGGGTGGTGAAATAGTTTGGAGCATTCTCAAAAATAATTTTTGGTGATTGCAATCTATCTCGTAAGCAATATTTTGAAATATTTGAGGAGCAATATTCTCTTAGGTTCATACTTTCACCGTGAGTTTTGTAATCTATTAGAGATTATAAGATTATGAGTAGTTTTGTTGAAGAGTATGATTCCAATATTGTCGTGCATGAATATTGGGCGAGTTGGTAATTATGGCTTGATGCCTTGAGTTAGACATCTAGAGATCTTGATAGATATTTTCAAATTTGCTCCATTGTATTGCCAAGATAAATGAGCATCCAAAGCAGGATGAAGTTGCAGGTGCATATGAATTAAGATATTTCGTAGAAGATGTGTGCAATAAGAGAAGTGAATCCACTAGAAGACTTATGAAATGAAATTTGTTTGAAGAAATTATTGGCTTCATTCAATTCTTGGAAAGAATAGTTAAATATCTATAAGTAATGGTTAGGAATTACTCATAATCAAGGTTGTCGAGAGCTTCTGAGGATTAGAACCGACACCTTCAAGACATCTCACACATGTTACTCCATCAAGACTATGAAGCATTACCTTTCATCTACCATATTTCTATCATTGTTCAAGCCATTATAAAATTGACAGTCAAGAAAATTGAGCATATTTGTTCATTGCATGGCCTCCACAAATTTTGAAGTGGCAACTAATGTCCTCTTGCATCTTGAGCAGTTATGTGTAAGCCATAAAATGATTCAATTGTTGATGATGCATTGATGACACTAACTATAGTTACAATTTTAGTGTCATTAAAAAGACTATGGTCATAGTCAAGCAAGGTGAACTATGCACACAAGAAATTTATCATACCAATAAAATATCACACAATATTAGAAGTATTAGTTTTGGGGTATCATAGAAATGGTAATAGAGTGCTCGTAGTGCCACTGTCCCCAACAAAGATAGTTTGTGGAAGTTGAGAAGGAGGCTTGGCATGTGGGAGAGCACTGTCGTAAATACTGGTGTGATCAAATATTATATTACTCCATTAGTACTTAGTTTTTGAAATTTATCTATAACTCATTTCTTTTGAGCTGGCCACATTTTTGTATGGAAGAATCATGTAGGGATATCCCAATGGTATCATGAGATAACATGGAAGAGTCTTCTTTACATCTGTACAACTATAGACATTTTGTGAATTGAGGACTAAATAATGAAAGTTTGGGTGAGGAGCATAACTTCATTTTTTGGAACCTTTAATATTTCCTAACACAATTAACCAGTGCAGGTATTAGAAGAAATGTGGTGAAACTTAAGGTAGGTACATTGCAGGCTTCACAGTCAAAGTCATATTAGCAAAATCACCGTTTGACATTTACACCATAAGCACATCAACTGTAGAGCAACCATCTTTAGTAAGCTAAAGAAAGAAAATACACCAAGCATCCTACTATTGTGCAACTTAGATAGTCGCCATCCCTTGACATTTTTTCTTTGTTGTTCTAATTTGATGCCACACTACTTAAAATAAGAACACAACTATTTATCTCTATCTAAAATTGAAAGCTTAGAAGTTTAGGGATTGAATTTCAAGGGACAAACTATTGACATTTTGAATAGGCTTTACATAAGCTCGAGTAATGGTCGAAGGTTTCATGTGAACCTCCCATATTTTGATTTATATCATTTAGTATCAACTACTTATCTACAAGTCTAAGAAACATAGAGGTGTTGAAATACAATAGGGAAGTAAACTCTGAGAGGGGGGAGGGGGTGTGAATCAGCACTTAAAACTTTCAACCTCAAAATCATTCACCACACATCCATCTCACAATCTATGCATATAAACTAAAATACAAAATTAAGAATATACATCCATAACATGAAATTAAAACATTCAACACATATATGATACAAGATATTTGATTACCAAGAAACCTTCCAAGGAGAAGGTAAAACTGGGGTGGGGATGAAACCCACAAATCTTCACTACTATATTAATAAAGTGTATCCAATGAAGGTTACAATGTTTTGATTATGAAACATGATCTACCCTATGAAAGCTCTACCTTGTTAAAGGCTTACAAGATTGTTAGATCTTACCCTATTAAAGGATTTTAACACCTTGTTAGAAGTGTGCCTTATAAAAGGACTTTAACTTACAATAAATTAATCACCATGTTAAAGGATTTACAACCTATCAAGACTACTCTGTTAAGAGATTTAACTGATTAACCTATTAGAATGTTTCAGCAATGATCCTTTAGTTAACACTCTATTGCTTGATGTCTAATCACCTCTATCCTGATGTGTATTTGATCCTTTCTAATCAAATGTATCTCTATTTTCTTCTACTTCTTTTCCTCTATTCTTCTCTAACTAATTCTGAGATTTAACTCAAATTATAACTCCTTAGTCACCATGAATGCTCTGTTTGTGCATAAAAGCTTCTCTCCTTAAGAAGACCTAGCTGACTCAAGATTAGGTATGAATCAATGATTGTGATTCACCCATATTGCTGCTTAATCCTTCTCTTTTTCTAATTGGATGCATGTAATGCAAAGGGTTCACAATTAAGATTTGTCCTTATCATCTAAGATCATAAAACAATCCTTAAGTCAGCCCAAAAATGGTTTAGATACAAGTTTGTCCCATTAAAACAACTATGTCAAAATTGTATAACTCGACACTTGAAGTCCCTGATGCTCGACATCAACTACAACTTCAATGTTGTAAGTTGGCCTCTAAATGACTCAACATCCATTGACTATTTGGCATCTAAATAGCTTGACACATACGATCTGCTCAGCACTTGAGTTACTCGACACTTACTAGTTACTCGACACATACTAAATATTTGTTTCTCAACATATACTATCTGACAACTTATGCTCAACATGTATTACTTGTTTGGAATGAACTAGGTAAATGACTTAAGTATATTTTCACTCATATGTCAAAACCAATATGAGATTAACAATCTCCCCCTTTGACATGAGTGAAAAAATACATGGTCATGCATGAATAACCTTTAGCCTTTCAAGCATAAATTAGATAATATCCACTTACATACGAAACTTCAAAATTTCAAAATTTTGCAAAAAATTATGACTCATTAGTCCTACCTCAAAATTTAATAAATCCCCTTAAGTTGATTGTGCTTCTATATTTGAACCAAAATCATTCCTCCTTTTGAGTAGATTTGTGAAAGCTAATCTGCATACTCTATTTCTGTTATTGACTCCCCCTTTTTCAAAAATAGTAGCTCCCTCAAAAATATTATCTCCTCCAATATCTCCCCCACACTATACTTATTTCTCCCCCATTTTGACACTTATGTCAAAGGGTTATACACTTAGAGTGTATTTTTCCAAAAAAAATTTGTGAACCTCAAGTTATTTTCAAAGCAACATCCCAATTGTCACAAGCTACATCCAATGATTTGATTTGGATGGCTAGCTTGACAAAAAGGTGTACTAAGCCTTCATGAGTAGAAAGATGCAGATCTTTCTTCATGAGTGTTTCAGCAAAGGCTAGTTCCTTATGCAATATCTCCATATGTGGAGCTAGAATAGACTGGATGTTGATTAGTTTATCCCTTATGTTTGTTTCATCTATATGCAACACTGCTAACTGACTCTTGGAGTGTAGGAGATTCCTAAAATATTTCACTCTGGGTTGGAGATTTTGGCAGAGTTATGTTAGATGACTGCATATGACTCTCCAAACTTAGTATCTGGCTCTTGATTTCTTGTGTGAAGAGTATTCGATTACACAATTTGGTGTACAAAGAGAAAATTTTCTCTAGTACCTTCTTCATGTGTTCAATTTTGGTTGCTAACTCAACCTGTGATAGTGCAATAGAACTTGATATCTTTTCATCAACCTTATTTTAAAACTTTCTTTCAAACCATTCAAGTAATTTCACATTTGAATCTAAGTCTATGTCATTAACCTTCTCTACTAAGCTAGTTAATTTCTCTATGATAGGCTTGGTTGCTTTTGGTGTTGGTAGGCTAAATCCATCAAGAAAAATGTCCTTGATATCTAGCAAGGCTTGCTTTTTCCTATGCTCATGTTTGAGCAGTTCTTTGTTTTTCTTCTTTGTAAAAGCATCCTGGAGTATGCTCATTTGTTCAATAGTGATGGTTGCAAAATCAAACTTGGGCAACTCAATCAATTCATCCAAGTTCACATCAACAAATGATGTAACTTCATCTACCTTGGATGTGCTTGGATTTGGCCTTGATGATTGTAGGGGTATAGCTTCTATACTCAACCTATGAAGAGCTTGACTTGGAGGAGTAGCAGAAGCAAGAAAAGTCACCAATATTTGTATTGCTAGTTTCTCCTAAGGTTTTGTAGTCAAATCTATCTCTTCGGTCTTATCCTTTGCTTTCTCTACATTCTCAATTGCACCTTGATCTTGTGTTGTAGGTGTAGGAGTATCTACTTGACCTGTTTGTGCTTGAATTCCTTCATGCTCTTCTATTTCATCTTTATGCTCTCCACTTGTCTCATCCTTGTCAGTTTCCTTTTCTTTTACATTGATTGAGAATGGAGTACTTTGTACCAATGTACTGATAGTAGAAGTTGTTGTCTCCTTCCTTTAATATACCACAATAGGTAATGGAGTTTGTACTATGGTGAATTGAGGATGGGTTGTAGGTGTCACTTATTTTTATACTTCCTCCCTTGTAGATACCTTATCTACCTTCTCAATCTCATCAAAACTCACCAGTATAGGATCTTCACAAAGTTTAGCCTGGGTAGTGGATTCTACTAGTATCTTCTTCAAGTCTTCCTCTATAAAGGGATTGATGTTATGAGTGACAATATCAGAAACATCCTTAATCTTTATAGTATCAATATCTATATTCAACTCATGTTGAGGACTAACACTCATCACTAGTGTATCTAATATACTCTATTCTATTTGTTGCTCATCCTTAGCTAGTGCCTATATATCTTCATATGTTTTAGTGCCTTCCTCATTTGCAACTGTCTCAGTGTCAACTGTGGTAACCTCAGTTACTTGTTGTTGTTCATCTTTGTCCTTACCTACCTTAATAAGTGTTTGCATTATTGGCTTGGGTCCTATCAAACCATATAGTGACTTACACAACTGGGTGGTCTTCTATACAAAATCCTCAATATTATTCTATAATGTGTTGCATGCCCTGTATTTAGGTGCAAATTTTCTAATATGCTTATTTCTTGCCTTAGCCATTGTTTCCCTCTCCAGTTCTGGCATCACTTGTGCAAGTGTAGTCTCTTTGAATTGTCTTTCTATATTGAGAGTATATTGCCACTTTTTCTCAACTCTATTAGTTAATTCCTTTAGTAGAGAGTTGGCAATCTCAATTGGAGTTTGTTTGAATGCTTCCATCATGGCATACATTGACTCCTCTACTTGATTCATCTCAACTTTTACAAGTTTATCAAACTCAATATGTGTGAGACTAGATAAATTAACATTATTCTTTATGTTCTCACATATATTGTCTAAATCTAAGGAATGATAGTGACTTACCACTTTGAATTAGCTATTTTCATTAGATTATGTCTTCTCTTCATCAGATTTAGCTAGAGCTATATACTTTTTTTTTGGGTCTCTTCTGAGGCTCCTCTTCATTGCTAGCTGATCTAGACCTCTTCTCTTTTGGATTATCTACCTTTTGAGCCTTTTTGATAGTAGCTCTTGTGCTCTCTCTAGTAGTGTGAATTGTAGGCTTAGATTTTGCAACCTTCCTTGGTTTGCTAACCATTGGTGCTTTAGTTTTTCTTTTCTTTTTCTTAGGTGCTTCACTAGCTTCTTCTTCCTTGACACCTTCTTCAATTTGTACCTCTTCTGCTTGATCTAGTCCTCGACCTTGAGTTAAGGCTAGTGGTGCTTGAGTAGGTATGTCTTTTTTTTCATCATTAGCTTCTTCTTCACCATCATCATTTGCTCCTTCACCAAATTTCTCCTTAAGCTTCTTGAAAATCTTGTTTTTATTTCTGATGATTGAGGCAATCTTTAAGTCCATTGCTATCTTAGATTTAGCCACATCATAATTCCCAAAGGAAGTAGCCTTAGCATCTTGATGCAGGGAGGGGAGAAGAACTAGAGCCAAAGACACACCTAGCTATTCAAACTACTTGCTTAGAGTCAACACATTAGAAATAACAATAAAACATAGGAGATAGAGGAAGAAAATTCCTTTATTCACATATACATTCAATCATTAGTTACATGCCTAGCTATAAGGCCTTTTGGGTTATGATCAGATATCAATTCAATTACAATCTTTGATGATTCAACTTCACATTCTACTCTCTCTCTCTCTCTCTCTCTCTCTCTCTCTCTCTCTCTCTCTCTCTCTCTCTCTCTCTCTCTCTCTCTCCTTAAGGATTCTAACCAAGGTCTCTTAAATACATGCACAACCACAAGTCGACCTATTGCAAAATATAACTAGATAAACTCTCATATTAAATGCTAGGCTAAGCCACAAGTTGGCTTGCAATAGATATCTAATATTAAGTTAAATGCAAAGGTTAGAATTAATAGGAAACCGCCTACAAATGAAGCCTACACAAAAATACTAACACTTGACATCAAAACAAACACTTAGAAACCACACGAAGTTGACAACCAAAGATCGCTTGACAACCACATGAACTTGGCAACCAAAGGATTATCTGACAACCAAAGATCACTCTATAACCACATAAACTTAGCAACCAAAGGATGACTTGGCAACCAAAGAACACTTGGAAGCAACTAAGAACTCAGTACCAACTAGGAAGCTTGGCATCCACTAAACCCTCAACACCCACTGAGAACTTCGTAATGCAAGAAATTACAACTCTACAGAATCTAGGATAACTAAAAACATGCAAGATGACAATACAACTCAGGATGCTCCTGCATCAAACAACCAAGGTAGCAAGAAATAATTCTCCTAAATCATGCAAATGTCACAACTTGAGCTAAACCAGCTTAGATTGAGAAATCCATGTAGCATCTTCATCTATTCTATTCTTCCTCTTCACCAAATACTTATAGGAATATTTTTTCTCTTGTGCTCTTACCAACTCTTTGATCCAATACCTTTTCAACTTTTTCAATCTATTTCTTAGGCTAATCATCTAGTACAACAACTTCATTATTTGACTCATGGTATTTATACAAAGCAACAATATTGAATATAGGAGATACATCCATGTCATCAAGTAACTCAAGTTCATATGCATTACTATTGTCAAAATTCTTTAGGATCTTATAAGGTCCACACTTCTTCATCTTCAGCTTACTATATATTCCAACAAAGAATCCTCCTTTCTTTAAATGAACCATCACCTCATCACTAATGTTAAAAATATGATGTCTTCTAGACTTGTCAACATTCTCCTTATACTTCTGATTACTTTTTTCCATTCTCAATTTTACTTCCTTATGTAAAGACTCCATAAAGTCAACAAATTCTTCTCTAGCAAAAATTCTCTTCTCTTCACCAGCAACATCCCTCAAATTTGATATTCCTCTAGGCTACATTCCTATAACAATCTCAAAAGGTGTCTTTCCTATACTCCTATTCAAAGAATTATTATATGCAAACTCAGCTTGTGCTAACACTACTTCCCAATTACTTGTATTATCTCTAACTAAACATCTCAATGAATTATCCAAGCTTCTATTCACAACCTCTATCTATCCATCTTTGTATGGATGGAATATAGAAATAAACTTTAACTCAATACCCATTTTCTTCCACAAAGTCTTCCAAAAATAACCAACAAACCTACTATCTCTATTAGAAATAATACTTCCTGGTAATCCATGTAATATCACAATCTCTTTAAAAAAAATTTCAGCAACATGCTCAACATCTAATGTCTTCTTACATGGTATGAAATGAGCCATCTTAGAAAATCTATTCACAACAAAAAATATAGAATCATACCCCTTCACTATCTTAGGAAATCCAAGAACGAAATCCATACCAATGTCACTCCAAGGTTTCTTAGGAATAGTAATAGGTGTATACAAATGAGTATTCTGACTTACTACTTTTTACAACTTGACAAACTCCACAACTCCTTACAAATTTCTGAACATCCTTATACATATGTGGCCAGTAATACTTATCCTTCAACAAACTCAATGTCTTATCACTTCCAAAGTGTCTAGCCAATCCACCACTATGCTTTTCCTTAATCAAATTAACTCTCATAGAAATTATAGGAATACACAACTGAATTCTTTTGAACAAGATACCTTCTTGAATGAAATATTCATCATACTTACTTATGTGATTTGTTACATTTGGTGCTTTGCACTCTCTCCATGCCTCATAAAAAGTAGGTTCAATATCATACAACTCTATCATTTCTTCAAAACCAAGAACATCAACCTTCATCTCAATTAATTAAGAATGTCTTCTACTCAATGCATCGACAACTCTATTAGTAACTCCATTCTTATGCTTAATAAAAAATGTGAAACTTTGCAAGTACTCAATCCACTTCATGTCTCTGGTTCAATTTATGTTGACTTCCCAAGTACTATAAAGCTTTATGATTAGTATTCAACACAAACTCCTTAGGGATCAATTAATGTCTTCACTTCTTTAATGCTTGAACAATAGCATAAAACTCTTGATCATACACAAAATAATTCCTTTTAGCATCATTCAACTTTTCACTAAAGAAAGAAATAGGTTTACCTTCGTGTCTTAATACAACTCCTATTGCACTACCACATGCTGTTGAAATATCTTGATGGAAAGAATGCTTCTAAGAGGGGGGGGGGGCAGGGGGGTGAATCAGAAGTACTAGCTTTTAACTTATATTTCACAAATCCTTAAAATCATAATATTGAAATGTACATGCATGCATATCAACATTAAGCAATTATGAAAAACACATGTGCATCACCACACAACACTTGAAATTTTGGTAACCCAGAAACCCTCCAGGAATAAGAAGGTAAAACTGGGGTGGGGATGATACCCACAAAATCACTGTAGCAATAATGTTTGACCACTTCTGATGATCTATCCTGTTAAAGGCCTGCCCTATTAAAGGCTACAACACATTTTTAAATGTGACCTTGTTAGAGGATTTACAAAAAACTTTACATGAAGTGTTACCCTATTAAAGGATTTAATCACCTATTTAAAGGATCTACAAAATAACTATTAAGCTAACCTATCATCATAGGGTTTCCTTTCTAATATAGTTGCTAGAGAGTATTAGATATGATAAACCTAATAGTTTACAATCCTTTGATTGCTGAATACAGGCACTTGATCTACTTTCTTTGATCTTGATCCTCTGAGATCTGATACTCTTTACTCTAAAAAAGTTTCTGTTACACACCTTCATCCATTCACTCTTGTATTCAATGAGACTTAGTCTTCCTTATAAAGACATTCAAAGACTTAGGGTTAGATGTGGATCTACGATCCATATTGAATCTCAATTTCCAGCTCATTCCTTGCACTCTTATTATTGGTTGCATGCCTTCTCCATTTTTCTTATTGGCTGCATGTGGATTGCATAGGAAATACAAAAGATTTGATCTTATCATTTTAATCCTTCAAGATTCATCATATGTCAGCCATGAAAAATGGTTTACATCTGAATTAGTAAAGTTACAAACTCATATGTACATTCTGTGTTACTCGACACTTACTAATTCCAAATGCTCGACACATGTAACAAACTGGCTTACTCGACTCCTGTTACATTTTTTTATTGCTCGACATCATCTGTGACTCGGCACTCAAATATCACTCGGCACTTGTTCTTCACTCGGCACCTAAAGTCACTTGGCACTTGTTCTTCACTTGGCACTTGATCTTCACTCAACACCTAAAGACTGCTCGACACCTGAAGATTGCTCGGCACCTGAAGATTGCCTGACTCGGCTCATGTTGTGGCTCAACATACATAGTGTGCTCGGCTCCAATGTAGAAAATGGTTAAGTGTGTTGGAAATCTCAAATGTCAAAAATATTTTGAGACTAACAAATGCATCACATTCAACTTGAAATACCTTATTGAAATTAGGCAAAGCCAATACAAGTAACTCAACAAAATTTTGTTTCAAAGTCTTAAAACTCTTATCGGCTCCATGTGTCCACTTGGATTCCTTTTTATCTCCTCTCATTGTATCAATCATAACATTACAAACATAACTGAAATTTCTTATGAACTTCCTATAGAAACTAGCCAAAGCATGAAATGATCTTACCTCACCCACATTCTTAGGTGTGGGTCGTTCCAAGTTATTTTTACCTTCTTAGGATCCATCTTCAAACCATTAGCTGAAATCACAAATCCAAAATACACAATCTCTTCTTATATAAAAGAACACTTTTTTAGATTAATCATCAACTTGTCCTCTTTCAATCTCTACAATACTTGTCTAACATGCTCAAGATGTCCTTCCTTAGTCTTATTGAATATTAAAATGTCATCCAAATAAGCAATCACAAAATTACCCAAGAATCTTTTCAAAACTTCATTTATTAACCTCATGAAAATACTAGGTGCATTAGTCAAACCAAAAGGCACAACCAACCATTCATACAAACCATCTTTTGTCTTAAAATAAATCTTCCACTCATCACCTTCTTTGATTCTAATATGATAATAGCCACTCTTTAAATCAATCTTGGTAAAATACTTTGCTCCACTTAAACAATCCATTATGTCATCCATCCTCAACATAGGAAACCTATATTTCATTGTGATCTTGTTAATAGCTCTAGAATCAATACACATTCTCTATTCTCCATTCTTCTTAGGTGCTAATATGATAGGTACAACAGATGGAATCAAACTTTCTCTAATCAAACCTTTCTCCAAAAAATCATGCACTTGTTAGTTAAGTTCTTCATTCTCTGTAGGTGTCATTCTATATGGTGCTTTGTTTAGTAAACTAGCTCTAGGGATCAAATCCATACAATGACTTTTACTTCTCATTGGAGGTAAACCATCAAGCATATCTTTCACAACAATATACTTGTATTCATTTAGTAAATTTTCAATTTCTTCTAGTACTTAGTCAATACCACCAGCTGTCACTTGGTCACCACTAACTAGCACTCAGTTGCTATTGGCACAACTCGATTTCCTCAAAATTATAGCAAAAAAAACTTGATTCTTCTTCATCTCCTTTCCAAATTGTCTTCCATTAACCATGCAAATTCTCATAGTAGTACAATTAACCTCATCTAGAATTTCAATTAGAGGTAGCAATATTTGCTTCTTCCCATTCACCTAAAGAGTATATTGATTCAATATTCCATCATATATAGAATATCTATCTTATTGCCAAGGTCTACCCAAAAAAATATGAAACAAATCCATAGGCATAATATCACACAAAATTTCATCAAAATAATGTCCAATCTTGAACTTCACAAGACATTTCTCACTAACCAATATCTTATGCTCATCTTTAATTCATGAAATATGATAGGATTTAGCCTACTTCAACCTCTATAATTTAAACTTTGTAACTAGCTCTTCTGATGCCAAATTTGTAGAACTTCCACTATCAACAATCGCTTTGCAACATTTTCCAGCCATCTTACATTTGATCTTGAAAAGACTTCTCCTAAGAATAGGTTCCTCATCACTTCCCTTATTACATAAGGTTCTTCTGACCATCATATTTTCTCTAGCCTTAGGTCCACTTAGTGAACCCTCATCATCTCCTTGAATCACAATATTTCTATTACCTTGCCCACTTTTAAAGGATCTACATTCAAAAGATCTATGTCCCTATTTACCACATTTGAAACAATTACCATGAAAAACACCTCTAGAATATGAATTACCTCTTCCTTAGTAAGAATTAGTACCTCCTCAGTAAGAATTACCACATTTCAATTCAGTCTTTCCTTTGTCATCATTCTTTCATTCAGATTTGCCCTTATCTTGTATAGAATTATCAGATCCACTACCTTCACCATAAGATCTGCCTATGCTTCACTAGAATCTACCACCTCTACCCCTTTGTCTTTGTTCATGCCTCTTTTTCAAGATCTCCTCAACTTTCAAGGCATATTGATATGATTCTTCCACACTTTCCAATTTCACAAAACTTATTTCATCTTGAATTCTAGATCTCAATCCATTTATGTACCTTGTAATTTTCTCAACTTCATCATCCACATGTCCAAATTTTATGTCCAACCTATATAATTCCTCAATATAATCCTTCACACTGATGTCTCTTTGCCTCAAATTTTGCATTTTTCTCAACAAGCTAATTTATAATCAGTAGGAAGGAATTTTTTCTTCACTTTGTTCACCATCTTTCACCAAGTCTTGATCTTTTCCTTCCCTCTCCTTTGTCTATCAATTTGCAAATGCTCCCACCACAGTGAGGCATGACAATTTAACATTGTGACAATAATTTTCACCATCCTATTATTAGGAGTGTTTTCATGTACTCAAAGAACTTCTCCATATTAGGGATCCAATCCAACACAATATTGGTGTCCAATTTTCCATCATAAGGAGAAACTTCTATAGTAGGCACTGAATTTTTTTGAGACAACACTCTCAACAACCTTGGTTCATCTTGGTCTTCTTTAGGTTCTAGATTAGGGTTTGGTGCTACTACTTCATCATCACTTACATCATCAAGATGTGCTCCTCTCCTCTGGGCTATTTCCACAAAATCCAATCTAGGTGCAATTTGTCTCAATGTATCTAATATTACATTATCAATATTTCCTCTACCTTGAACCATCTTTACAAATTAGGTTCCTACAAGATCACAACCCTCTACAAGCTATAGGTCAAATCCCCAAATTTGAAACCCTACAACCCAACTCACTTAGGGTTCTACACAATCCAATCACCACAAGGATGAACCTCTACTCTAATACCACCTGATGCAAGGAGGGGAGAAGAACTAGGTCCAAAGGCACACCAAGCTACTCAAACTGCCTACTCAGAGTCAACACAGTGGAAATAACAATAAAACATAGGAGATAGAGGAAGAAAATGCCTATATTCACATATACATTCAATGATCAGTTACATGCCCAGCTATAAGGCCTTTTGGGTTATGACTAGATATCAATTCAATTACAATCTTCAATGATTCAACTTCACATTCTACTCCCACTCTTTCTCCTTGAGAATTCTAACCAAGGTCTCTCAAATACATGCACCACCACAAGTTGGCCTGTTGCAAAATACATCTAGATAAACTCTCATATTAAATGCTAGGATAAGCCACAAGTTGGCTCACAATAGATATCTAATATTAAATTAAATACAAAGGTCAGCCTTAATAGGAAACCTTTAGACAACTTGGAAAATAAAGCCTCCATGAAAATACTAACACTTGGTATCCAAACAAACATTCAACAACCACATGAACTCAACAACCAAAGATCACTTGACAACCACACAAACTCAGAAACCAAAGAATGACTTGGCAACTAGAGGTCACTTAGTAACCACACAAACTTGACAACCAAAGGATGACTTAGCAACCAAAGAACACTCAGCAACAACTATGAACTCGATACCAACCAGGAAGCTTGACATCCACTAAACGCTTGGCACCCACTTAGAACTCAACAATGCAAGACATTGAAACTTGGTAAAAACTAGGATAATTGAAAACATGTAGGATGGTAGTACAACCTAGGATGCTCCTGCATCACATCTACATCTTTTGTAAGTAATATTGTGATTGCTGTAGAGGCTTCATCTACATTGATTTCATATCCTAGTAGCCTTAGCCACCTTACCCTTGGAAAAATAGTTTGAACATATGTAAAATTAGTGTCAACTAGAAAGAAAATATCATTGAAATATTTCTCAACTAGTGAAACCAGTATCCTTAGTCTCTTCTTCATTGACTACTTGAAATCTTAAAAGTAGCTGGTCGTTACAGACTCAAAATTGTTTCCAAGTTACTCAATAAATTCACCTATTTGCATTTCAAAAGATCTATTTATTTTCCATGAAACTTTACCAAAAGTAGGAAATGTATTTTGTACATAAAAGAATATACATACAATAATTGAACCAAATTTACATTGTGCACTCTTGGTCTTCCTTATTGCTCCCAAATTTTATGACAACTGTTGCATTTACAACTAAACAAGGTCATATGTATGATCCTTCTTAACTATATTGTAACTCATGTCAACATCAATACAAGGTACACTATTGAGCCTACTAGAGTGATAGAATTTATGTGATAAAATCCTCATTGCAAAAGCAATTAGAGGATCTGAGAGATAGTGTTAATTGTCATTCCTCGTTTGTTCCACACTACCCCTATATTCTTCTCAATAACTTTCTTGGATTCACTCCTCATGGTTTTAGGTTGGTCAAGTGTTAGATACCTTGTTACTCTGTGTAAAATTTACTTTGTGATTTTCATTAGTCCATTATCTAACCATATAGAGTTATCATGAATTCTACTCAGAACTATCTTTATCCATTCAGTTTTGAAAACATTGGGGAAATCTAGGGCATGGGTTAACCCTTTTCTCTCTAAAATTATTAATTGATCTTTCAATGCTTCATTTTCACATAATTTCTCACAAGTTTCTCTTATTTCCATGTCACCTATGCTACCCACCTTGCATGTGTATCAACATCTCACATCTTGAATCATTAAAACTTAAGGTGGTATCACCAATAATACAACAGATGGATCTTACTTATAAGCAATATCAGGAATGACTCTTAAGTTTGGTTATCTAATCTCATTTATTATCAATTGTACATTCAAGAATTCTTTACCCTCTTTAACTTTAGGAGCTAAAGAACTAGATGCCATTATGAAAAACTAGGGTTTGCAAAAATTCAAATAGTGTAGCTCAGCACATGATAAATACCTTTTTGGATCTATTGAGATGGTGTCAAGAAACTATTGAAACCTATTTGCAAATGCTTAGAATGATCTCTTCAAATTTCCTTTCTCTCTTTGTGCTCCACTTCAAATTTGAATGATTTCAAATGAGTAGAAATTGATCATATAGACTTTAAAACCTTACATTTAATGCTTAGTAACTACATAGCTGTAAGCTCAACTTCAATAGAGATTTCAACTCACTCGACTTCCATGAAGTTTACTTTACACTTAGTAACCACTATGAGCTTAGTCAACACTATCACCTTTAATAGATTGGCATCAACTAACATTTCACTCAACAACCATAGTGAAACTTTTCATGCTTGACAATAATATGAAAATTTACAAAACTTAAAGATTTCTTCGAGGTTATAATCAATACCTTGTATCATTTCCATGCATATATATGTTGGAAATATTCAAGATATGACAAGTTACTGAGAGGGGAGGGGTGAATCAATAAATTTTAAAATTTCAAACAATAAAACTGCATACTGATATATTCACCATTCATCCAAGTAACCTACTGTAAGCATGAAACAAAATCATTTGCAACACTTGAACACACAGATTTGGTGACCCAGAAACCTTCCAAATAGAAAGTAAAACTGGGGTGGGGATGAAACCCACAAAGCTTCGTTACTGTAGTATGAAGTTGGCCGGTTAAGGCTTACAATGACCACTTCTGGTGATCTGCCCTGTTAGGAGCACAAAGGATTGCTAGATCCACCTTGTTAGAGGATTTACAAACATACAATAAAGTATGCACTCTGTTAGGAGATTTACAAAATACTGTTAAGTCTACCTTGTTAAAGGATTTACAAAAACTGATTCACCTGTTAGAATGAAACAGTGGATCTGATTACAACTGATTGCTGATAAGATCCGCTATGCTCTGATTCACATTGATGTGATAGATAAAACTTTTCTGCTCCAAAACTTGACCTTGCTGAATACCTTCACAACTCAGCACACATACTTTCGCACGCATGTATTTCTTTCACACTTTCACATTTTCATTCATTACCATTACATTTGAATGATACAATACATTGCATATATATACCATCCAAATAAATAATACATGCAAGGTCGGCCAAAACAACAAGTGCAAATCTCTATACAAAGTCGGCCCAAGGTAAAAACTCGGGTTCACTGAACTGACTCGGTGTCCTTCTGATACTCGGCATCCACTGCGTTACTCGGCATCGTCATGCACTCGATAGAAGTGAAGGCATGGTCCATACTAAACACTTCGAGTAGTTCTGAACTCGGTAACCACTGGAGACTCGGTAGAAGAGATGTCACTCGGTGAACACTAGCTGCTTTGTTCACCTCGATCACTCGGTAAACACTGACTTCTTTGTTCACCTCGATCACTCGGTAAAAACTGAGAACTAGGTAAAGCTTGGCTTACAAAGGAATGTCCAGTGAGAGCTCGGTAAGCATTTAGAATCCAATAAGTGTTGTAACTAATGATAAAAATGTATCATAATGCCAACAATCTCCCCCTTTGGCATTAGTGACAAAAACACTTATGAGACAAAATTTATCTGACATGCTGATGACTGATTCTGAATATACATAGCTTCGTTATATACAACTCCCCCATAGAATGTACATACAGTATTTACATGAGCTGTATATCTCTTCCTTTGTACAATTTCTCCGAAAACACTTATTCACCCATAGTATACATATCCAACAATAATCTCCCCCTTTTTGACAATAATGCCAAAGAATAAAAGAATATATATACTTATATAGAAACACCAAAATGAGAGATGAACTCTGAATGTACCTGAAGAATAAGCTGGAGAGTCTTATCCCAATTCTCTTGCAAAATTTTGTAGGTGGAAAGAGCTACTTGAACTTCAGCCGAAAGTTCAATCACATGGTCTGCAATGGAGAAGTTATTATCATGGATTAATCTCTTTGAATGTGCAATGTGCTTCTGCATTGAATCTATGATGGGAAGGATCATGTTTTGGATATCTATCAATGTAGATCAGATCCTTGCCTCTTCTCTCAACAGCTCTGCCTGCTTCTCTGACAAAAAATTGATCCTGAGGTGATGAGATGAGCTTGAACTAGGGTCAAGCTTCAAGTTCTGTGTGCTCACCTTCAGATCCTCATCAATTTTATTTAGTTTCTCTCTTATTCCCTTAGTGTACTCGGTAACATCACAAAGCTTAGCAAAAAGAGATGTTACATTATTAAAAGAATTTTCCATATCTGCCAAAACTGAGGTTAATGCAACCTAATTTACTGCAATGTTCTGGCCAATGTGCCCCAACACCCCAACACCTTATTATCAAATTTCTTTGCTGCACGCTCAACCAGCTTTTCTTGTCCGGAGGCATCTTCATTGAATTTATTAACTGCCTCTTCCAATTGAATCAAAATGTGCTGAGAAGTATCAACATCAACACCTATAGCCTCAGTAATTATGTTTCGGGCATCCTCAATTATCCTGTATTCCTTATCCCTTTCCGATCTTAACTGCATCTGAGTAGCCTTTTTCTCAATAAGTTGACTAGCATACCTCATTTCTTCAATGGTAGCATTATCAAAGTCAATCTTTGGAATTACTATCTCTGTGTCCAAGTCAATGTCTTCAGGAATTTCCTTTCCAGTGATCATAAGTCTTAATGGTTGCTTTTGTTTGACTTCTGAGATGACTGGTTTGACCTTTGGAATAGACACAACAGTAGAGACAGAAGGACTAGCAGTAAAAACTGGGATGCTTGAGGGTTGAGTGCCAATAGGAGTATGTACAGGGTCAAAAATTTGAGTACTGGCCAAAAATGGTGATACACTCAGTAATATAGTATCTAAGCTCACTGTGCCTGAAGTAGATGGCGACAAAATTGTAGAACAAATTGGAGTAGTCAAAATTGGAGAACTCACAGCAATACCAACTGATGATGATGGAGTCGAGGAGGCCAACTCGGTAGATGAAGAGGGGTGCAGCTCGGTAGACGAAGTGGTAGTCACTTCCACTGATGATACCTGGAGCTGAGATATGGCAGGTGTAGATGGTAAATCTGGTGTAGATGAACCTGCTGAAGCTGACTCCAACCTTGATGATGTCACAGATTTAGCTGGGGAGTGAGGAAGGGATGCAATAACTGTTGCTGCAATTTTTACCGGATCATCCTCCTTATCTTCCTCTTCAGCTTCTTCCTCTTTGTCTTCTTCCTCTTTCTCTTCCATCATTGCATGCAACTCTCCTGGTGTAACTATGATGGATGGAGCACTATCTGATTCATCACTGATGCTGCTGCTGTCATCATCCTTTATTTCTACTGGGTCTACACTGGGCTTATGTAGATGATAGATGTTTTTCCACATGTTTGTAGCATCATTTACAACATGCTCTATATCTTTGATCAAAATCAAACAAGTGTGAAATCTGATCATCATTTTACCTTCATAGGTTTTCAGTTCAGATTTTACCTCTGCTCCAGTGAGACTAGGCCGAAGATTCTTCAGGGATTGCTCATATATATCTTTTACCGTCTTGGTGGCTAACTCCCATCTTGACTGTACTCTCTCCAGTAGTTCTTTAGAGATATGAGGAGCAATCTGGTCCGGGGAGTATTTCCATTTTCCCATTTTGTTAAGTACCAGTTCCTCAATCTGCATTTTCTCTGCATCAGTCCTTGTCTCAAATTTCAATACCTTGAAATTTGTGATGCCAGCTCCTTCTTCCAATGATTTGAGCCTTTTCTTGAATGTAGGTGCAGGCTTGACCAATACAGGTTCCTGAATACCTTTTCTTGTCCTCTGAGTAAATACTGTAGTAGGTTGCTTCTTGGGCTTGGTAATGATTACCTTGCCTTTCTTCTTTGCTGGTTGCTCTTCTTCTGATTCTTCTTCTCCTTCTTCTTCTTCTTCACTTTCTTTATCTTCACCTTTTCCCTCGATGAGCATAAGAGGACCCATTGCAGTTTTCAGTTTGGCCACTTTCCTCTTACCTTTGCTGATGGCCTATGGAATTTTGATTTCCAGTTCAATTCTGGCCTTTGCTTCATCATAAGTACCAAAAATCCATTGCCTTGGGTCTACTGGCTCATTTACTAGTGCTTCAATGATATCCCTTGTTTCATCAATATTTACCTCATATGGAAGAGGTTTCACCCATGCAACTCGGGGTCTAACTGCCTGTATGTACACCTTGTCACAGTTAACCATAAAATATACGTCATCTTTATATTCTTCAACAAGCCTAGGAGGAATTCTGAATCGGTTATTCATCCTCTCCTTAAAGTCTTCAAAATAGTTATCCATGATACTATCAAAATTTTCTCCCATCTCTGCTATAAACTCTTTAATCTGATACAAAATTGGGACATCTTTTCTCCATTCTATGGTTCCCTTTGATGGAAAGAATTTTTGTACATAAAATAGTAAACATATTAACAGAGATCCAAATTTACAGGGGTTATTCTTCGATGTCCTTATACTGTCCATGTTCTTGTTTAACTGCTTCAACATTACTTCTGACAGATCAAACTCAAGATTCTTCTTTACAATTTTCAGGGCCAAATCCACAGCTTCACACGGTACACTATTTAACCTGCTAGAACTATATAACTTATATGCAATAATATGTATGCCAAATCTTAGTTCCGAATCTGTTACAATGTTGACCTTCAAACCTCTACCATCCCACTCAGCTAGGGTTTGCCTCTGTAACTCATCCCGTCCTAGGGTTTTGGTGGTTTTGGCTTTGCTGAGCATCGGGAGACCCGTGATTTTGTGAATCATCTTCTTGGTTATCAAAACGGGTTGTTCCAACCACAACTGACCATTATGCACTCGACTCAAGATATACCTAATCCATTTGGTTTGGAAGTTTCTAGGCATATGCGCGATGTGAGTCAAACCTTTAGTTTCCAAATGCTTGTGCTCGATTTTTAGAGAACCATTTACACATAACTCCGCTAGGGCATTATCCATGTCCAATGTCCCTATTTCTTGAATAGCACACTTAAAATGTCATTCACGAGGAGTACCTTGGGTGGAATCTGTGATTGAGCTCCATTGGGATCGAGCGATTCAGTGATGGCAGGAACGAGCTTGAACGTAGGTGCCTTCCATTCCGTTCCCTTCACAAGCATTTCGGAACCCTTCTTCGCCTTGCTACTGCTGGTGCTTGCGGATGCCATTGCTGCTCGATGAGTGAAAAGGTTTTGTAAGAATACTTCAATGGAAAATCTCTTCAAATCGCTTGAAAGGCTTTTTTTTTTTTTTTTGTGTAAATCTCGAATTCGCGGTGAAAAATGAGGTCGAAATCTGCCCTTTTGATGAAAAATTCACCATTAATGTTCAGTACGGAGGTAGCTGCGATCGACAGACTGTCATCCACTAGCTCGGCTTAAACTTCGCAACTCGGTGACCAAAAGAAAATAGGTTAAATCGACCTTAACTCGGTAAGAGAAGAACCAACCATGCTCGGTAAGTGCAACTTGGTGAAAGAAGCCTTATTGCACCCGACTGAGCTCGGTAAGGTCATGTACCGACCATGATCCTAATGTATCTGAAATACTAATTTGATCATATTTTCATTCTAGGACTGCTTAGGATATTGCTTTGTAGATACAGTCCTGGTCTTATCCTGATGAGTCTTAATTGGAAATGGTAGAGTCACTCACTTCTTGAGTGACCATTCCATCTCTTGAATTATCTGGCTCGGTAGACTTAGGAATCCATTGCTGCTTCATTTGCTTCCAAATATTGTCTACTTTGATTTTCTTCTCATCCTCGACTTTCTTTATGTTCATGCAGTTTTTATATATATGACCAAGTTCTGTACATGTATAACATCTTACAGTGGTATCCCTTTTTCTTAGGTGATGCCTTGCACAGTTTATGCCAGTATGACCATATTCTCCACAATAATGACATCTGCACCAAGTGTTGTAGTCCCAACCAAATATTGCTTTGACAAGTTGTTCAGCTGGATTAAATGATTTGGATTTGCATTGTGATGCCTTATGACCTTGCTTTTGGCATTTGTGACATTTACCTTCAAATTTCGGTTTCTCTTTGCATTCATTGGCTTTGTGTCCATGCTGATTGCAATTGTAGCACTTTCCATTAAATTTGCCTTTTCCATTGCTCCAACATTTGTTAGATGTATGACCTAACTTACCACAGTGGCTGCAAGTAGGTCTTTGATTCTTTTGAGTACCCTGTTTGGAGGATTCACCTTCTTCCTTATATCCAAGGCCTGCTTTACTATTTTGTTTATGAAAGTTTTCTTCATTTTGCAGATTCAATTGATCCATGTCCTTTTGAGATTTTACCATTCTCTCATTGACTTGTTTTTCAGAGATTAGATCACTTTGTAAGCTTGCATTGATTTGCCTTTCAGTAATTAAGTCATTTCTCAAATTCTCATTCTCAGATCTTAGATTCATAATTTCTTCATTTGCATTAGATAATTGAGTTACAAGATTTTCAAGCTGAGAGGATTGATTATTCCTTACCTCTAAGTCTTCAGCTGCCTTGTTCCTTTGCTCCAAGATTTCACATAGCCTGATGGACTGGATTTCTTGTTCCCTTTTGAGCTTTCTTACTTCTTCCTGCAGAGATCCATTCTTTTCTAAAAGTTCTTTGATTGCTTTGTCAGCTTCATCTGAACTACTTGATGGTGAGAGATCTTCAATCTTTTCTTCAACATACTGATGGTCATTCATTTGCCTTGCAAGTTCTTTTCTTCTTTTCAAGGATTGTTAAAGATGCTCTTTTGCTTCATTGAGTTGAGCCATGGCCATTTTCAGATCTAGCTTTTCATTCTCAATAGTTTTGTCAAGTCTGAATATCTCCATTGTCCTTGATCTTTGCTCAAGTTGTGAAACTTTTATCATGAGAACCTTATTGCTCTGATACCAATTGTTGGAAATATTCAAGATATGATAAGTTACTGAGAGGGGAGGGGTGAATCAGTAACTTTTAAAATTTCAAACAATAAAACTGCATACTGATATATTCACCATTCATCCAAGTAACCTACTGTAAGCATGAAACAAAATCATTTGCAACACTTGAACACACAGATTTGGTGACCTAGAAACCTTCCAAATAGAAAGTAAAACTGGAGTGGGGATGAAACCCACAAAGCTTCGTTACTGCAGTATGAAGTTGGTCGGTTAAGGCTTACAATGACCACTTCTGGTGATCTGCCCTGTTAGGAGCACAAAGGATTGCTAGATCCACCTTGTTAGAGGATTTACAAACATATAATAAAGTATGCACTCTGTTAGGAGATTTATAAAAGACTGTTAAGTCTACCTTGTTAAAGGATTTACAAAAACTGATTCACCTGTTAGAATGAAACAGTGGATCTGATTACAACTGATTGCTAATAAGATCCGCTATGCTCTGATTCACGTTGATGTGATAGATAAAACTTTTCTGCTCCAAAACTTGACCTTGCTGAATACCTTCACAACTCAGCACACATACTTTCGCATGCATGTATTTCTTTCACACTTTCACATTTTCATTCATTACCATTACATTTGAATGATACAATACATTGCATATATATACCATCCAAATAAACAATACATGCAAGTTTGGCCAAAACAACAAGTGCAAATCTCTATACAAAGTCGGCCCAAGGTAAAAACTCGGGTTCACTGAACTGACTCGGTGTCCTTCTGATACTCGGCATCCACTGCGTTACTCGGCATCGTCATGCACTCGATAGAAGTGAAGGCACGGTCCATACTAAACACTTCGAGTAGTTCTGAACTCGGTAACCACTGGAGACTCGGTAGAAGAGATGTCACTCGGTGAACACTGGCTGCTTTGTTCACCTCGATCACTCGGTAAACACTGACTTCTTTGTTCACCTCGATCACTCGGTAAAAACTGAGAACTAGGTAAAGCTTGGCTTACAAAGGAATGTCTGGTGAGAGCTCGGTAAGCATTCAGAATCCAATAAGTGTTGTAACTAATGACAAAAATGTATCATAATGCCAACAATATAATCTATTCAAAACTAAATCCTTGGAACTAATGTATAGCATGTATTTTAAATACTAGTCCCATATATACCTTTTGATTGGTTAATTAGAGGTGGTGTGATCACTTGACCCATTGGGTGAAGTGATTCCATCTACACTTGATGTGCCACAATCTTCCTTTCTCTTCCATGTCTTGTTCATCTCATCTTTGACATTTTCAACATCTGTCTTTCCTTTGCCTTTGTTGAACTCATTGCTTGGTGCCTTTGACCTTGTTGGACAATTTATGTTTATTTGACTAGTGTTCAAATAGATAAAACATGTAGTTTGACTCAACCATTTTTTGTAGTCACTTTTGAAATGTGTTCTTATGAAATTTTCAGCAACATGTTCATACTTCTCACAATAGTGACACATATACCTAGTATTAAATCCCAATTATAAGAGTTGCCATTGTGCTTTACCTTTTTCTACTTGTTTAATGACCATTTAGGCTTGGATCTACACTCATATGCTCTATGTCCATACTTCATAGAATTATAGAAGTATCCTTCAAATCTTTGTGTACTTATGGTCTTGGTTCTGCATTCATGTGTATGATGTCCTTGTTTGTTGAAATTTTGGCAATGACCCATGAAATTCTTCTTAGGATTATGATTTGTGGACTTGCTCCTGCAAACACTAGTAGTATGATCTATCTTACCACAATTATGACAAGTAGGTTTGGAGTTCTTCCCTTTGTTACTTATTTTTTCACCACTTTTGGATGATTCTCCTTCTTTAATGCTAGTGTAACCCAATCTAGAAGAGTCACTAAAGTACTTTTTTGGACAAAAAGTGTTGCATGATACTTCTCTAGAGACAGTGTGATAGTTTTCCAGTGAAATGTGAAGAAAGATAGTTTTGATGCAATTTTTTTGCATTTCGGTTTGATCATTAAGAAGTTTTCAAATTAGATAGTTTAGGACTTTAGTTCACGTCAAAGAACAACAAAGTTTGCAAATAGTAGGCACATTTACAATGTCTCAAATAATTGAACAAGGGTCAAAAAAACTTTGCCAATATGCATTTGTGATATCAGAACAACCTTCCTACCAATTTTACCAAGATGTTTGATTTGTGAGAACATTTACACAAGTCAACACATTCTAAAATACTTGCCAAGAAATCTACCTAAAAGTCACAGTTCATTACTCAAAAAATTGGTTCACACTAAGTGCTCCTTTGCCCTACACCAAGTGGTTTCCCACAAGAGATATTGGTTTTTTCATGGGAGTTCCATAAGCACAAGCAAGGGAACATAGATGGTGAGTATAAAATCTTTGGGTGATTCAAGTAATCCACTAGGATCGATCCTTGCAGTAAGAAGTTGAGTGAAAAAAAGGGTAGCTACTAACTTAGAGTGTTTAGAAAGGGCTTCCATTCATAATGTTCCTCTTACACCCAATTAAGGGATGCCCCACGTTGCAGTGGGTAACAAACCTCATGACCACAAGAGAACCTTAAACATTCTTGCTTAGCATTTTCCTCATAGTTCCAATACCACAAGTAACCACACTAAGCGAAGACAAATAATATGTCTACCAAGGTCTTGTATCCTTGATAGCCTTGAGTTTATAGTGGGTTGGAATAGCCAAGTTCACTTGTACCCACTTGGGTTGTTCCTCTTGGTTGCCCAAGACCAGGCCCTCTAAATGATTCTAACTAAAAACAAATTGGATCCACTTTCACGGTTCAAGATTTTTGATTCACTATGAGGATGAAGAGCATACTCTCCTATTTTGATCATTTCCCACAAATACACCAAGAAGCTTCAATTACCCCCTTTCTTTTGAAATCCAAAAGAAAGTCAAGATTTTTGATTCACCACAAGGGTGAAGAGCATACTATCCTATCACTAAAGAATACCAATCATAAGTTTAATGTGCCTATGAAATGAAAACAATTAGTAGAGTGTGGCACATCGAATAAAAAAAAAATAAGCAAGTTTGGTTTTTATGCTTTAAGCAGCCCTGCAAACAAGTGTTAGTAGCCCTTGTACATTTAAAGCTTTGGCATGCATCCTTTTCAAGGTAATTATGTAAGCATTTCAAGGCAAAAACCTACAAACACAACCGTTAGTCCCACAAGTTAGTCCGAAAATAGCATAAAATCTACAAATAAAATCTACAAGCTACAATCAAGAAACTAACCTAATTACCCAAAAAACAAGAAAATTTAAGTCAAGTGATAGTTTTTTTTGGAAGACTGTCATACGATACTTCACAGTATACTCGTGCGGCATTTTTACCCATGCGACATTTTTCCCTTATGTGATATTTTTGCTTAAGCTGGATGATAAAACTTACTATGCGGGGACAATAAAGTGTAGTAAGAGTGTGTAATAATTTTACTTGAAAAGTATCACATGATAGTACAAAAAAAAGTTGCATGATATGGAAGAGTATCACTTGAAATCTGTGGCTATAAAAAAAAAAGAAAATGCGGATAGAATGCAAAAAATGCAAGAAATGCAAAAAGATAAAGAGCAAAACTAGCACATTTTGCCCCACTATGGGTGCTAAAAATGTACACTCAAAAGGTGTCACACTCTAAAACCTTCTATCCAAGTGATTCGATGAGATCAGAATGCCTAGTGTCAGCTTAGAGCTCCCTATCCATGAAGTGCAAGAAAGTATATTTCAAGTATATAAGGGCTCTCAACTAAACCTTGGAGGTACTTTTCTTGCTAGTAAACCATGCAATGAGAGGTTTCTTTTAGACAAGATTGAAGAATGCAAGTGTCCACAAAGGGATTCCTCAAATATGCAATGCAAGCATGAATCTACACTAGTGTGAAGTGGACAAATGCAACTAAATTAAACAAATAAGATGTGTTAAAAAACCACCCTAGTTATGCTATGTGAACTAAATTATAGTAAAGGAAACTAAGCCATTATGCAATATGATTCTAAGCTAAAACGTTATGAATGTTAGAAAGTAGACAAGAAGTAGAGATTCTCCACAAAAGCTCTTAAGGATTTGAATGGTAAACCTACAACATAATAGTACTCAAGAGTATGGATCCTTTGAGAAGGGGAGAGCTCTTTCTTTTAAAGATGTAGGGATGGTGGAGATCAAGATCAAATGATGGATGATCAAGGGTGGAGTTTGAAAATGAGATTGATCCATGTGCACACATAAGTCAACCAATAAACAAAGAATTGACTTTGTATGAGAGACAAAAAGATTCTTTTCCTTTAATTTGCAAAATAGAAATAATGCTTTATGTGTGCACATTGAGTGGGTTAGAAGAATGAGGGCTTTTAATTAAAAGGGGACATGTTCTTTTAATCAAATAATGAACTTAGGATAGTATAGTCAAACTATAGGTTATAATCAAATTAATTGATTTTGAGCAATTTGGCCTAAGAAAATGATTAATTAATTTAGCCAAAATGCTACGGAGGGGGCTAATAGTATAGATGACCATTTTTAGGTGATTACACATATACATGTATATCTACAAGTAATAAACCATAACATCATACATATACCAACTAATCTCATCACAATACAAATAAACTAATCCACCTCATCATAATAAAATAATGACATCAAAAATACAAGTATAGTAATGGAGGAATAGAGAAGAGAGAGAGTTAAGAGAGGTTTCTACAAAAACAAGAAGATCTTCCTTGTCCTATGATCTCCAATAGTGGTATAGGTAGCAATGTATACCAATCATGTAGGCCAACTCCATTGTGTTGATGGATATAGAAACCTGACCATAGTCATGTAAAATACACATACAAGAGGATTCACACATGCCACAAAAGAATAACTCAAGCCAACATATATGATCATGAATGCAATGGAGTAAAAAATTTATAGGAGTTTCATCACTTGGCTCATACTAGCCCAAGTAGTACATGGGTGTGGTAACTTAAATCTGTCTGAAGGCCTCATACCATTCCCTCACACCAAATTCTATAAAATAATGGCTACCATTCATACATGCACAAAACTTGCATTGGCTCCCTTGGGACACACAACTACCATTCAAATAGATAGATCTCATATCTTACATTAAGTTTTATAAGAAATATTTGTTTATTGAGTTACTACTTATTAGAAACTCTCCATGATACCTTGTCAACCACTTCTTGTCAAGATACCCATGAGAAGCCACTTCACACATCTACCTTACATATCATTTCTTGTTATACAATGAGTGTCAAAAAGGTAATGTAAGTTCCCAACCCAACCCCCAAATGAATAATTACTCAACTAGCCTATAACTAGGAGTTTGGGTCTCACAAGATCTCACCATGAGCACAATCACATGAATGTGAGTGGACACAACAAACTCCATGTAAAATAATGAACAAAAAAATGAAAGGGGCTAGATTTAGGAAACATTACATCACAAGAAAAGTATAAGAACACTAAAAAAAAACTAAGGAGAACCAATAGGAAGCACAAAGTCACATAGTTCAATTATTTAGTTTTCTAAGAGTACAGATTCCCATGAAATCCATAATGCATATATCTATCATACAAGGATGACATTTAATGCCCAAACGGAACCAAAACTCATATTTGGCAAAGGCAAAAATCAACATTATAAACTTGGAAGAGATTTTTAGGTCAAGGTATAAAATTCCTTGAAATTTCCTATAACCGTTGCAACTCCAAGATCCTACTCTTTATATAAAAGGCTATTAACACATAATTCTACTCAAGCCAAACAAGGTGACAAGCAATTACTGGGTGGTGCACAAAACAAGGTAATGCCAAAAATACCCAAATTTAAACCTTCTCAAAATTCTATGAAAAAAAAAACCACTTCTAAAATCTATCCAAATTCCCAACACTTCGATAAAATTCAATTTTTGGGCATACATGTGAAATCCAACAAGGGTTCTAAAACCAACATTGTTACTTGAAAAGGCACTTTTGAGCCCAAAAATAAAAATACCAAAAATTTCCTATGTTCATTCCAATTTTTTCATGCTATTCATTGTAGCAAAGACCACTTATTAAAAAATCTAATTCCTTCCCAAAATGATGAATGACAAGTTTTGGACAACACACAAAATGATGCGATGAAAAAAAAGCCCAAAAATTAAATTTGGAATTTGGTTACAAAATTTAAAACCCATTGGTCCATACATGTGAAATCCAACAAGGGTTCTAAAATCAACATCGTTACTTGAAAAGGTACTTTTGAGCCCAAAAATAAAAATACCAAAAATTTCCTATGTCCATTCCAATTTTTCCATGCTATTTCTTGTAGCAAAGACCAATTATTAAAAAATCTAATTACTTCCCAAAATGATGAATGACAATTTTTGGACAACACACAAAATGATGCGGTGAAAAAAAAGCCCAAAAATTAAATTTGGGATTTGGTTACAAAATTTAAAATCCATCTATCAACACACTTTTCAAATAAAATTTTGGATCCAGGCACCTCAAAAAATCTGACAACATAACATTGTAAAAGGATTCAAACCTCACATGGGAAAACAAGAAATACTCACAGCCACCCAACTAGTGGAGAAAAATAGTGAAAATGTGAGAGAATACTAGTCAACTTGTTAGCTAATAGAAAATTACTTAAATTGAAAAGATTGAAGAAAATCAAAAGATATGAAGAGCCCTACCTCATAGAAATGGTAAAAAATAAGAAATAGAAGAAATAAATAAAACCTTCACCAAATCGATTGAAACCTTCAATGGAGCGAAGCAATTTTGGGATGAATTGAATGAGTATCTCCTTGCAAGAATCCAATAAAACACAATGAGAAAATTTATCATTTTCTCCAAGAGGGTTTTAGAGAAAATTTTCAATTTCTCATAACATGAAAATGAGAAGTGAAAATAAAACTCACTGCATAGTACATGCAGTTTTACAAAGGTGACATATATTATTAACCCATTTGTCATTTTTCTCAGTTAGAAAAAAATAATTATAGGAATATGGAGCCCAACTACAAGAAATTAGCCAAAAATTAAAACAAATTTAATTAAATCATTGAAAATCCTCCAATGTACAATTAAATCAACATTTTAACTTAATAACTTCCTCAATAATTGCATAACCCTAAATGCACAAACACACTCACTAGGTAAGTCACTTAATGTATTGATAATCTAAACTTACCAACATTTACCAAAGGGATTATAATAATACACTAACATGGATATGCCATCCATACAAGAATGTCATTGAGTCAATATGAAAGGTCAAAGTTACTATCTCGTGGTGGCCACTACTAGGGATATAGGTACACACCTCTTAAATTTAGAGAATGTACTTAATAATTATTCAATAAACAAAAAACATCAAGTGCACATGCTCAATATATAAATAGACACATACTCATGTGAAGGAGTAGAGACACCATGTATATCTCACAAGAAAGTGAATACAATTCCATTCCTACTTCGTAGTAGAACCAATATGTAGCAATGCATAAAAATGGTGCAATACACAATCACAATATATAATTACATGATATTTTATTTAAATTAATATATTTAAATAATCATTTATAGCAACATGGACCCATATCAATTTAAATCTTTCTAAAATAACCAACAAAATATAAGGCACATTGTCTAGGGATGAATGCCAATCTTCCTAATATATTAATCAAATCTTTTGAATGTAAATATCTTATGTATTTAATTAATGGAAAACCATCATGCATATGATATAAAAAGGATAAATAGGAACATCATATAACATTGTAGTATCCATCTATTGCAATGATAGGGTTGGAGAGGCATCTCTCTCTCTCTCTCTCTCTCTCTCTCTCTCTCTCTCTCTCTCTCTCTCTCTCTCTCTCTCTCTCTTTTATAAACCCTTTTCATTCTATCAATTTCAATGGAAAAATATCATCAGCTACACAATCAAGTCTAGAGATTAGAAGAAATATGTCAAACATATTTTTGACATTCAAAAGACAAAACTTGAGGCAAATACCAAGCCTACTAGGTTAATTAGATATCCAAAACTTTTGGATATATGATAATACATCGAACATCTGATTTAACCTGGGAAATTTAAATTTTCAAAATTTTAAATTTTTTTTTTTATCATTACTATTTTTAAATAGTATTATATTATTATTATTTATATTACTATTGTATAATAGTATAACATTAGTATTATATTATATTATAGTTCATATTAATATTAGTACAATTTTTAGTAATATTAGTATTATATTAATAAATTAGTACTATATATACTATTATTTATATTATGATAATAATACCTAGGAGACAACATCAAATTTCAAGTTCAATAAGTAAATATTACTTATTTATTAATTGAGTTACCTTTAAAGTCTTGATTAATAGGCTGACTAAAAAATAACTATAACTTTCGAATAGTTTAACCTTTTCGAAATTTGAAATGTGGGTCACATTCTATGCTTCCCCTACTATAAGCATGGATGGCTTAAACATCACACACTAAGGCTTGACTCCTAAGCTAAAAGTGTTAAATAGTCAAAGTTGACTTATTTTTCTAAGCTTAATTTCTTCCTTAGTGTGTGATGTTTAAGGGTGGCCCTATGCGCATGACTCTACTACTTATATCTAGAATCTTGTAAACAAATATCATCATTTGATTTTGATTAAGGTGGTTATACATACACATACTTCTTATCTTTTTTTCTTGAAATGTTTGTTCTATTGCTTTGAAATATAAAATTTTTAACCATTATATTATTATTATTTTCAAAAAATGGCTAGTAGTTTAGAGACTACATTTAATTTCCTACAAAGCCTCTTCTTAGTGTTTTTATACATAAAGTTGATAATGTTATGTTCAACATTTTACGTCAAGTTGAGTAATCTCAATTTTTTAATTTTTCATTGTCACTTAAGACCATAGCACTACGATCCTACATACCCATGTTTCTTATTATAATCCAACTTTGACGATATAACCAATTTTTTAAATAATTATAATTTACTATATAAATTAGCTCTAATTTTTAAAAAAATGACTTTTACTCTATGTCGCAACTATATATATATAAAATTGTAGATTTGTTAATGAATAATTTTTTTGTTAATATTTTTTAATAAATTTATAAAGAATTATATTAAAAATAGTGATTTAGTTTACATATAAAAAAACACTAATGAACTTTTTATCCTTATTTGAATTGGTTGCATTATATTTTTATTTATTTATTCTATTTTAACTATTTAAATATTTTAGAAAACAATTATAATTACCATTAAAAATACAAATACAAATAAAACAAGACAATACTAATGACATTTGTATAATAATTTTGCACATTTTCATTCTCATCTAATTATATATTTAATATATGAATAAATGTAAATATCATCTTATGATTTACCATTGATCCATCAATCAAATAAGCGCCATATAGTGGCTAAGTACTTACCTTACAAGAAATAGTAATAAAATTAAATATTTATTTATATATTATTATTAAAATTGAAAATAAATTATTTACAAATATAAGTAGAAATAAATAATTATATTAGAATATAACAAATTTTTCGATTGTCATAAAATACATGTTGGTAAATTTTTTCTTTATAGCAAATTGAATAATATTTTTATATAAGATTTAGTAATGTATGATATGACTTAAATGAATCAATAAATGAAAAAATCCCAGGCATATATTATATGATATTTGTATTTTATAATATTTCTCTATAATAAATTGAATAATATGATCAGGGGAGATTTAGATGAAGTTGGAGTGCACTACGAATGACTCTGTGGTGATGTGGAGGGGATCTTTCTCCTCCACATGATTTGTTCTTTCTCTCTCCTTGCTTTTTCATTTTTAGCACCATTTTTTCTTCATTTTGTCTTTGTTTAATGCTAAGCACTTTCTTCCCTATCCAACCTCTTAACTCTGCCCTCGACTCTCAAATGACTATTGAGCTGGTTGATCCTATTTTTAACAAACCTAACCCTAACTTGGCTAATGAACCAAAATGAAAATCCTTTGCCGAAACTATTGCCCCTACCTATAATGATATCTCCCTTGATGCGTGATTTATTTCAAATGCAATGACCTGTGTCTACTCCAAGAGGGTAAGAGCCCTATCACTACCTCGGTTGATTCCTTCATTTCTTTAAATGATGAAATGCTTAAGGAGATTGCATTGGAAAAATCTAGGTTAACCAATATTTCCATTTTCTTTGCTTGTATTGATGTGGAAAAATACCCTCCACGTAAGTTTTTGGACGATTGATTTCATAGCTTATGGAATCTTAAATTGGGTTTGAAGATTTCTTTCTGTAGGCAAATTTAGAAGGGGCTTTTTATTATTTTCTTCACTAACCTTGAATCTCAAGCTGAAGCTCTTAAGAGGCATTATTGGACTATTGGAAAAACCTCATTTCATTCCCTAGCTTGGTCTCAGGAGGCTGTGAATGAAGAGGTCCTTGCACTCTCTTGCCCTAGGTGGCTCATTTTAAAGGATGTATCACCATTTTTTTGGAAGTGTCTCCCTCAACTCCTTGAGAAGTTTGGAAAAATTATTTGAATCGATGAGACTTCCCACCTTATCCCTAACCTTGATGCTCAAGTTTTGATCTCTATTAAACTTGGGATTGATATCCCTCCAAGTCTTAACCTAAACATTTTTGGTGATCTTTTTGTTTGCCCTGTTGAAATTTTAGGTGGGTTAAATGCTTGTTTCCACTGTAAAAGAGAAGGACATTTGAGAAAGAGTTGTCCTATAATTCTTAACCATAGGAAACCTAGATCACCTGATTCACATGAGAACTCAAACCACACCATGACTTCTTTGCATAAGAGACAATACCCTATGGAAAATAACTCCATTGATACTCCTATTTCCTTAGTGAAATTATTAGTCTCAAATGAGAGCAATAAACGTCTTGTTGCTAGTCCTCTGGCTTCTTGATCCTTGTTGAGGAAGGAAAACTATTGTTTTAATGTCAATGTTAAAAGCATTGCCCTTCCAAAGGATGTTGTTGCATCAAACCTTCTCTCCTCAATGATTTCCAAGTCTTCACTAACAAAAATTGTCAATGAAAAAACTCTCAACAACTTGTGTTGGATAAAATCCACTCTCAATTCAATCAATTCACTATTCTTAATAGATCCCCTATGTTAATGATTGAGGATGCCCCTCATCAATCTCCTTGCATCTCCCCTGCCAATATTGATAGTAACATAGATGTTGATACCACCATGAAGGATAACCAGGATAATTTAATGACTACCTCTGAGGCTTGCATACATCCTAGCTCTATGTTTCCCATTGGAGATGTGCTGGAGGATACAATTTCCTTTCCATCCTCTTTGCTTCATGAAATTGAGGACATTTTGATTATCGAAGTTATTTATGCTAAAAAAAATCTTACATTTGTTGTTTCACACTTTGCTCCTTTTAATCCCTTACCTATTGACCACACCAACAAAAGCTTGCAAGAGGCTAAGCTTGACTTCACTAGTCTTAGTGGAGATGAGAAAATTCTAAAAACCTCTTCTGCCTCTAAGAAAAAAGTTATACCTCTTGGTTCCAAAAAGAAAAAGAAAACAAGAGATCTCTCAAGTCTCCCTAGTGGTTCCGTCCACCAAGTTTCCTCATGAAGTTCATCTCTTGGAATGTTAGGGGCCTTAAGTCTTCGGACCAGAAGTCTGTTGCTAAAGGTTTTCTAGATTTTCATCACAAAATTGACTTTCTAATGTTGCAAGAGATCAAAGCTATTGGTTTCTCCTTGGACGTTGTCCTTAATTGTATTTGGAAAAATGCTTTTTGAATTATTTCTAATCACACTAAAGGAAAAAGTGGGGTTACCCTTCTTCTTAACCCCAAATGGACTAATAATATTATTGACTCAGGCATCTCACCTTGTAATAGGGTGGCTTGGGCCACTTTGGCTATTAATGGATCTCCTTCTGGTGTTTTCTCTTAGTATGCCCCTAATGATTATAGGGAAAGAAATCTCCTTTGGGACTAGTTTTTTACCCTACCTAACATCCCTTGGATTATTGGTGGTGACTTTAATATGATTGAATGCACTAGTGATAAGATTGGGGAATCTCCTTTTGAATGGAAAAAAACTAAAAATCCCGTTGGGATAGATTTAACAAAACTTCTATTTGTTTGATCACCTTCAAGGCATTGTACCCACTTTGTCTACCCTCTAGTACACTTGATGTAATTTCCAACAAGGAACCAATCATATCTATTCTAGACTTGACATGTTTTATGCTAATAATGATTTCTTCTTCTTTCTTCCCAATTAGTCTAGTCTCTCAGTTACTCCCTTACCTACTACCCTCTTTGATCATTATCCTATCTTAGCCACTTTTAATCTTAGGAACTCCATCTTGAACACTTCTTGGGCCAGTAGGAAGTTTATTCTCAATACTTCCCTTTTAAAAGACCGAGATGTTACTATTGCCATTAAGATGATCAGACTTTTCAATTTGGAAAATAAAACCCTCTCTTGCACTAATAGGTGGAATCTGAATGTTTCTTCTTGGAAAAAGATCTTCTAGACCTTTGGGAAAAAAAAAGATAAAGACTATAGATGTTTGGAAGCCATTCTTACTGACCAACTATAGCTTCTTGACAATAGACTTCAATACCAACCTGGATCTCATCCTCTTGCTAAGAAAGTTTCTCTAGCTAGGGAATTGCTTAGAAAACACCAACAAACTAAAATCAAAGGTTCCTTTATTCAGACCCACAATCACTGGATCTAGTATGGTGATAAAGGATCTAAACTCTTCTTCAATCTTCTCAAACAAAAGTAATGCAAATAAAGAATCGATCATGTTGTTGTGGATGATTAGGAACTCCTTACTCTTCATGATATTACTAATGCCTTTGAGAACTTCTACAGAACCCTCTTTAGTTTTAAAGATTCTAAAACCTCTATTGATATCAGAAATAGATGTGTAGGCCTCATCCCCAATTTGATTTTTGAGAGTGACTCCCTCCTTCTCTAGGCTATGGTCTCTCCTCAAGAAACCTCTGATGTCATTTGTTGTCTCAAAGAAAATAAGGCCCCTAGTTTGGATGGTCTCCCCATTGAATTCTATAAGGACAATATTGACTAGATTACCCATGACCTCCATGATCTTTATTTTGAAGCCTTCTCTTTTGGTACCCTGGGGAAGTCTATTAATAAGGGCATATTCAAGCTTATCACTAAAATTGGTGACAAAGCTCTTATCAAGAATTGGCATCCTATTACTCTTCTTAACCTCTCCTACAAGATCCTTGCCAAAGTTCTTGCTTCTTTCCTTGAAAAAGTTCTTCCCAAATTCATTTGCTCTAACTAAATGAGATTTCTCAAAGGTAGATATGTTCTTGATAACCTGGTCACTACCTAGGAGGCTATGGAATGGTCCAAGTCCTCTAGTTAGGATGCTTCTATGCTTCTAGTTGATATTGAGAAAGCTTATGACAAGGTTGAATGAGATTTTATTCTAAAAATGCTTAGTGAATTTGGCTTTCCTAGTATGTTCTGCAAGTATGTCCAAATCCTACTTAAGGATGCCTCTAGGTTGATTGAGGTTAATGACACTTTTTCCCAGCCCATCCACCTTTCTTGATCCATTCATTAGGGTTTCCCTCTTGCTCCTGCCCTATTTGTTAATGCCTCTAATGGTTTATTCTATCTCCTCTATGATGATGTCATCTCCCCTAGAGTTAATGGGATTTCTGTGCCTAATAACTCTGAATTACTTAACATCCAGTTTGCTAATGACATTTTTTTGGTAAACAAATTTGTTTTTTCACATTCTAACTCTTAAATTCCCAACTTGGAACAATATCTGGTCACAAACAGTTGGAAAGACACTTGTGGATGAATTGGCTTCCCTCTAAATTGGTAGGTACAACTCCCTAAAATGGATTTGCAATGAACTATGTCTTCTTCCTAAATTACTTTGGGGCTATGTTCTTAACCTGAGAGTAGAAGAGTTATAACCAAGCTAGACCTAAATAGAATCTAACTCAAGAAAATAAAATTTTATCAATACCAAAATGGTTTTATGCACTCACACATCTTATGAATTCATAAAACTTATCTAAATAATAGTTAATACTAAACTATGTGAATTTGAATATGAACTGTGATTAATAAATTGAAAACACTTAAGGGATTTCTCTTTGAGTGAACAATAACAACAACTATTACATTCATTCATTGCCTCAAAATAGGGGAGATAAAACTCTATTTTTCCCTCATCTTGATTCAAACAAAAGAGTAAACATAAACTAAATATAACAGCAATTGGAACATGAAATGATTGACATAAAATACCATTCAATTGTCTCTACAACAAAAAGTACTTCACACCAAAATTTTTCCAACCTTTCATTAATCTTTCAATTTCATACATATAGAGTTTTGAGATAACCATCACAATGGAAGCTTAATCGGTTCATCTTCTAAAAATGACAAATGGCAAGGTGCCAATTTTTCGTATTAAAAAATTTAAAAAGAAAATGAAAAGGGGGCATAATATGAATCATTTAGACTTCTTCCACTTTTTTTTTTTTGCCCTATATGCATTAGCAGCAACTATTATTGGAATTAGCTATTCATGTCTAAGTACATGGAAATTGGTATACTTTAAGAGCCATTTAGAATGTTCTCTAGCCAATTCCTTCACAGTATTACACTGATTTGGCGGTTCCTCTTTGCCCATGTATATACATCCACTGAGTGCCTATAATTTAGTGATCCTACCTTGACTATGGAAGTTTATATCTGAAAACTATCCAAGAATTTGGTAAAGTTCTCGATCATGACATTGACTCCAATAAGTGCTTTTCCTTGGCCACTAGTTTGAGAGTTTGTATGTAATCCTCTCATAAGTTCAAATCCTCTATTTTGTGTCCTCTTCACATTTTCCTCTATTTATCTAAGCCATTTTTCTGCAAACTAGATCATCTCAATTTTAAATTGCATGCTTCGAAGCCACTCTAATAGAGGCTCATCTCCCTTTGGTAAGATTCTAAGATTCTAGCTTCCACTACTTCTTTAGCTTTCATTTGGATAATCATCTTGAAGAGGGGGATACAATCTTCACATTTCACCCTTTCTCCAACTAGAGTATTGCTACTATATATAATGTTATCTTTTTCTATTTCCAATCTTAAGATAACATTACCAATCTACTCCACAATTGTGACTCCTTTTGATTTGAGTTTCTCGATCCATTCTTTACCAATTTGGCCATAATGTCTATCTTCTTGGAGCTAGGAAATAAGGGCTTGCACTTCAGCTGTGATAAGAGTCTGGATCAAAAACACACCAGAGATAGTTTCTAGAGGAGTGACTAGTTGCCTGATAAATTTGTTCAATTCTTCTATCTCGGCTTTCATCTTGTTCTTTGGTAACTTAAGACTTTCTAATTGTCCTTCTATTACTTCATTACTTGATCTTCACAAGCCAACTTTTGTGTCATGTCTAGCCTCTCCAAGATCAATTGAATGTAGAGTGAAATCATCAGGCATCATGTCCTTGATTCTCCCTCCTTTTTTTGGCTTGGCTATTTCCATTGTCAAGTGCCCTATTTTTGGATCTTTCCCAAGTATTGACAAAGCCTTTTTCTTCTTTACTTTTGTCAATGTAGTCCTGGAATGAACTATGAGAGATATAGTATCTTTTGTAGAAAAACTTTCATCCTTTCTCTTTCTATTCCTTTCCAAAGTATCTTCCAACCAGGAATTTGACCCTATCACTTTGGAAGCCATTCCAAGTGATTCAATACTGAACATATTTTTCTTAACTCAAGTCATTGTTACAACAGTTGAAGAGAAAGGATTTTTTGAATCTTTAGAGATGAACTTGGAAGAAGTCTAACCCTTCTCCACTTCTGAAGTTTTCTTTGCCACTTCATCTAACTCAGTAGACTTATTTCTTCTACTCTTTCCATCTCCTAAGTCCACTATCTATATAGGGGAACCACTTGGCCTTAGGAGTGAAGCACCTACTGATGGAACAAGGCTATGATGAGATGGAGATGGGATTGGAGTAGTATGAGGAGAAGGAACTTGGGTAGTGTGAGGAGATGGAACTATAGTAGTATGAGGGGAAGGGACTAGAGTGGAGGCACTATCCTTTGGTTCTTTCATCTTCTTCTCTTCAGTTCCAATCTGGGTTCCTATGACTGGTAAGGAACCATCATGATAGGTCTTAGCTATAGGGACATTCTTGTCTAAAGGTTGATCACCTCCTCCTCAAGGTTGAGTTGGCCCTTGAGTGGATGCTATGCTCACGCCTATTGTAGCACTCTGAGATGTAGGCATTGCAACTACTAGAGAAGCTTGAGTGGATGCACCCTTGCTCTGACTCTTCTTGGTTGTCCACTCAACCCATTTTCCTATTCTCTTGATGATCCTAGCCATCATGATATCAATATTCTCTTCCACATCTACATATGGCTCAAAACTGATAGGAATTCCCCTCAACTTAGTCAAATAGGTATTGCTATACATATTTTGACTATCATCCTCCAATCCTTCAACATTAAGATCAATACCATATGTCCTTGTTCCATTGTGAGCCTAGCGAAAGCATGATCTCGACTCTCCAACTCATCCTTGCAATCAACCCAATAATCTTCTACAATGGTGACATGCCTAATCATGCTCCCAATTTGTAGCACCTTTCTTGCATATCCATTTGGATCGAACATGGGTCTCACAACCTCATATTCTTCTAACTTGTACTTAGTCTTGAATGCCTTGAGCATATTTTTGGAATTAGACTAAGACTCACAACTATAAGCTCCAACCTTTATAGGGAATTCATACCCTTTCTTCTTCAAATTGGTGCTCAACATGTTCACTTGGATCACTTGTCTTACAATCTCTATCAGCAGAATCAAATCACTTGGGTATCTGGGAAACTTCAAAGGAAATCCATTGAAAGCTGCAAGATGCAAATACAAAAAGGATGAGAACTAAATAAAGTACCTACCAAAATGAGTGATGGCCACCATTGATTTTGGGCTAAACCTCCTCTTTGGGCCTCCTTGGAGTTCCCTACAAATCCTCCTTGTAAATGAGTCATTAACTCTAAAATATTTTGCATAGCTATTCTGTAATTGCAAGCATGGATAAAATTCATAACTTTTCACATCATTAGGGAAGTTCTCTATTTTGGGAAGGCCTAGCCACAATTGTGGAGAAGCTAACATATAAATTAGGAAAGAAGACATGTAGAAAGTATTGTAAAACTTTGCAACATTAAGGGCTCTAGACAGATGCTCACTTACCTCATATGCCAATCAACATAATGTGTATCTGAACAGATGATTGGTACCAAAAAGAAATACTGTTCAACAAAATTGAGTGCTTCTACCTCACCTTTCAATTGATGTAAAAGAACTAGAATATCTATGATCTCAAGCTTGAGATTGGTGCCAAAAAGAGTCTTAGGAACCTTACTTTTGGTTCCTTGTGGCTTTTGCAACTAGGACCTCACAATTTCCTTTCACCACACCATTTTCTTCAAAGAGAACTCAAAAAATTCTTCTTTCTTTGGAACCCAAAGGCAATTTACTATAGTTTTCCTATCAATCAAGATTAAAACTACATGGTCAGGCAACAAAATTTTCCTATGTCTGGATTGTAGTGATTTATACATTTGACAATAAGCTCAAGAGCTTGAACTACCACTGGAAATCTAGCTACTTCCACTAGCCTACTTCCTCAGAGTTTCTCTATTATAGGGTGAATTGGCTCCATCCTCAACCTCCTTTGAAAATATTGCATGTTGAAGAAATAGAGTGAGTTGTCTGTAACATTCTGTAGTGTTGACTTAATTCTATTCAGCCCATCAAAACCAGTGAATCTATTTGCCATTTTATTTAAGATAGAGATGAATTGAAACCTTCAAATTGGAAGCAACACAAAGAGTAGAACTTTGCAAAAAGCTTTGAAAATGCGATTCAATTCAACAACATAATAGTTCAATAAAGAAAGTGGTAATTTGAAAATTTGTTATGTTCATCTCTATATAGAAATCCTAACTCACCTATTAATCTTCAAGATCTACACCACATGAATGAATTAAAGGATAAATCCATTAGATTAGTAAATGCGGGGATTTGTAATGGATATTTCTATGTCTTTTCACTATTTTTGTTGGCCCAATGGTAACTTTCTTTAATCACATACTTACTTTCCCATTTTTCACCAAGTTCTAGAGAATTAAGAATGGAGTACTCTGTAAGGAAAAATCTGCTTAGCTAGATTTTGCTTAAAATACCTTCCCAAATGTGATTAACTTATTTCCAGGTTGAAAACCCATCGAGGAGAAGGCAATGTTGGATTTTTTGCAAGCTTTATTTTCTTTATGTGCAAACTATGATAAGCCATGAATAGGTTCATCTTCGAAAATAACTTTGTGAAAATCATTATATGACCCAAGAATCTCCATTGAATTAGGTTCTAGACTACCCACAAACTCATGACAATAAGGAAAACCCACCCGGTTATGTAATGCAGGAGAAGAGAAAAGGCGAAAAACCCGATGGAGAAACTTTTCACTTGAGGGGAAAGAACTAGACTTGGACATAGCCAGACCAAACTAAGACACAAGATCATTTTCCACTTTGCAAAATGGGTATAGGATGAAAGGTGGGGTAATAGTTGGCTTTGACTGGGGACTTGGGTTGAGCATACCCAAGCAAGGAATTTAAAATCTCTAGTTTCGCAAAGAAGATAAAAGGTGGCAACACAACAAAAAAAAATGAGGTAAAGAATATGAAAACAAAAACAAGGGAAAAAGACTAAGTAAGAAACTAAACCTAGCTATAATAAAATATAAGGGTTACTTGTTCTCAATTAGTAATTTGATAAAGCTTCAGATCTTGACCATTATAGGTCAAGGGTAGTACTTTTCCATCTTCATACGCCAACTTGAAAGAATTATTTTTAAATGTCTAATGAATTCTGAGTGGGCCTTTCCATAAAGTGTCAAATTTTTTATGCATACCTTTCAGAGCACTTCACTTAACCTAGAGTAGCACACTGTCTCCTACCATAAATTTTTGTGGTCTTGCTTTCTTATCAAATAGATCCTTCACTCTCATCTGATGCTATGTAATGTGATCTACAATTTCCTCCCTTTCTTCTTCAAGTTTGCTTAGGTACAAGATCCTCTTCTCTAGACCATCTTTATAAACATCATCTTTGATCAATATTTTGAGTTTATTTGTGGCTAATTCAAGAGCTAAGCGGAGATTAGCTTCAGTCCTGTAAACCAATCCTTTAGCTTTCTTTTGCTTTATATAAGCATCATGTCTATTAAATAGTTTTTCCAAAGCCACAAAATACAGGGGAATAATATTACCTTTCAATTGAACTTTTCCATTGTGATTCTATTTCTTATTTACATTATAGATTTCATGATCACTTCCACTAGATTCATGTTCAAAAGTAGACTTATCATTTTCTAGGAACATCTGCAAACTCTTATCACCATTGAAGACTTGCCAGGATTCCACATTCCCTAGAACAACAGATCAATACACAATTTCAATCTAATACTTTTTGTCTTTGAAGTTTGGATGAGGAAGTAATCGGGAGGTGAAGACTATAAGGGAATCAACCTTAGTATTCATCTCCCTCGGAACTAGTTCAGTAGAGAAGGCATCTAGGCCTTCTATCTCATCCCAAACTCTATTTCTATAATCCTTTAGCTTGTGATTTTTCACATAATATTGTCCTTTTACTTTTTTCAAAATAAGCTCTGCATCACCTTGAGCTTTTAGAATCTTTATCCCTCTTTCTTTTATTGTTATTATCCCTAGTAATAAGGCCCCATATTCTGTAGTGTTATTTGTATTCCCAAATTCTAATTTGAAAGCCATGAGTTTAGGTTCTCCTTCCGAGGATTTCAACACCACACCTATTCCAGATCCTGAAGAGATATAGCTTCCATCAAATTCAAGCATCCATATGCCTGATGCATCTTTATTTTCATTAGAAACTTTATCACTTTGATTTTCATCTCTTTGTTCATCCAAAACCTCTTCAGTAAACAACATGTAGTTGTTGAATTTCAACTCTTGATATAGAATCTGAGCTTTAGGATCATCTGATTTCAAGACTGTAAATTTTTCCTTTTCTTTGGGTTCTAATTTGACTTTCTTATTCTTGATAGGTATCACTGCCTGAGACCAGTCTAGCTTTATTTCTCCTCCTAAGTCTTGAAAAAACTTCTAATTAAAAGAAGTTCATAGCTCACTGGAATATTAGCTACTAGAATGGTTAATAAGAGTTTCTTTTTTGGATGTGAAGCTAAGGCTACTTGAGCATCTTTAATCTATCCGAGCAAGGGAACTTGTTTAGCATCCATAGAATAACATCTCCCATGCACTTTAGTAAGGTTGAGACCCAAGGCCTTGGCTACAGAATAAGGAATAACATTATCTGATGCACTCGAATCTACTATACAATTACTGAATTTAAATCCATTGATATACAATGAGATATAAAAAGGATCAAGCTTTTTCCTTGGAGATGTTGCTAAGACTATATAATCTTCTTGATTAAATAGACCCGATGTCAAGGTTTCATCTTCTTTTTCTACAGTCACACTATGATTCAAATCTGATGTGTTTCCTTTACACTAGTCTACCAGTCTTTTTAGCTCAGTAGGGTGTGACTTCAAATAATCTATAAGGGAAATTTGAATTTTTTATTCTTCACAGAATTGAATGAAATCAAAGGGTGTTTTTTCCTTACCCATTTGTAAATTATATGCTCCTTGATCAGTATGTACATTACTAGTCAAAGGATTGGAGTCATTTTTATGAGCGTGACTTAGAAGATTAATTCTTCAATCTTTGGCCCTAAGTAAGAACTGTGTATGAAGTTCCATCAATGGTTGCATAACATTCACCTTTTGATTCAAAATTTGATTCATATTCTAAAAATAAATTTCTAGAGTTGCTATTTGAATATGAATCGAGCTCTAAACAAGGAGTTGTAGTGTTCAATTCATTAGTAGATAACAACTGCATCATACAGGTAGTCTTCGAACAACTCTCGCTATCATGATTTGTGGTCAAGTGAAAGATGCACATATTTCCCTTCTTCAGTGTTGCTTCAATTTGAAACCTAGGTTGTAGACCTCTGAGCTATGGGAATCCACCTTCGTTGTTCCTTCATGGTGAGTTTTGATAATTCTATTGATAAGAATTATTGAATCTGAGTACCTGCTTCTTTACTGCTACTAGCTCATTTGAATTTTTTTGAATCATCTCCTTAGATGATGTGGTATTACTAGAACTTCCTTTAGTCTGAAGTTCTCAATTCCATTTTTTTGTAGAAATCAAATCATCCTCACATTCAATCACTTTCTTTTGTGCATCAGCTAGATCCATGGGATGTGCTCTCCTTAAATCATAATTGACATCTAAAGGCATCACACTAATAAAGAAAGTTTTCAAAGTACTAGGTGTGGGTCTCTCGGTGGTTGGAATTCTATTGATAATCTTATTGAACTTGGCAAAAAAATCTCTCATACTCATAATGGGTTGCTTCTTAATTGAAGTCAACTATGTTAGTAGGGCATGCTCATCTTCCACAGTCTTGAATCTTGTCTCAAAGGCCGTTCTCAATGTATCCCAATCAGTTATTAAGCCATCAGCTAGATGATAAAACTAGTCTATTGCACTATCCATGAGGGTCTCTATGAACAACCTTATAACAGCATCTTCATGTCCAACCCCTAAGATATGAGTGGCTACAAAGAAAGCTTTAATGTGTTCATTTGTGGTAATTTTTCCATCACCTAAGAATTTAGGGAAATTCTTCCTAGAACCAGCTGGGAGTGGATGATAAGTGTTTAATGCTAATGGCCCTGTTGTTGTAGCCCATGGAGCAGCCATGATTGTCCTGGCAGTATATGGTAGGAAATTAACAACTAGAGGAGCAGTAACTCTGTGTAAAGCTAATACTTGATAGGTAGATTGTGAAGTGTTGGTGTCTTGATTCCTAACAGAGGAAGGCGGCTTGCTCCAACTTTTATTTTCACTTTTCTGCTTTGGAATGTCTAAGATAGGAAAACCAAGCTCTATAAGCTTATCAAAGATAGGGTCTTTCCCACCTTGTTCCTTGGTACTTCTGAGGAACCTAATTTGTTCTAGGATGCTGGGTTAGGTTTATCTCTAAGCTTCTTGTCTCAATTGTCTTTCTACTCTTTGGATGTTTCTCCTTTGAAAAACTCTCTCTAAGGCTTCAGCTCTTCTTTCTTCTTCCTCCAATACTTGGCTAGCATTCCTGTAATGTACAACGTTCCTCCTATGTCTCCAAACGAATGTGTTGAGGGATGAAATTATGTCTTCTTGGTCGTCTTGAAAACCAAGATTTGGTTGGAGCACTGAAATAATGTTTTCATGAGGCAGTATCATTTTCCCTCATGTTATAGGCTTTTTAGTCAAGTAACTGTTCGTTTCCCTAGTGGAGTTGCCAAAAATCTATTGGTAAACAGATTTGTTCTTTCAAATTCTAACTCTTAAATTCCCAACTTGAAACAATATATAGTCACAAATAGTTGGAAAGCCACTTGTGGATGAATTGACTTCCCTCTGAATTGGTAGGTACAACTCCCTAAAATGGATTTGCAATGAATTATGTCTTCTTCCTAAATTACTTTGGGGCTATGTTCTTAACCTAAGAACAACAAAGGTATAACCAAGCTAGACCTAAATAGAATCTAACTCAGGTGAATAAAATTTTCTCAATACCAAAATGGTTTTATGCACTCACACATCTTATGAATTCATAAAACTTATCTAAATAATAGTTAATACTAAACTAAGGGAATTTGAATATGAATTGTGATTAATAAATTGAAAACGTTTAAGGGATTTCTCTTTGAGTGAACAATAACAACACCTATTACATTCATTCGTTGCCTCAAAATAGGGGAGGTAAAACTCTGTTTTTCCCTCATCTCTATTCAAACAAAAGAGAAAACGTAAAATAAATATAACAACAAATGGAACATGAAATGATTGACATAAAATACCATTCAATTGTCTCTGTAACAAAAAGTACTTCACACCAAAAAAAATTTGACCTTTCATTAATCTTTCAATTTCATGCATATAGAGTTTTGAGATGGTAGTTACAATGGAAGCTTAATCGGTTCATCTTCTAAAAATAAAAAATGGCAAGGTGCCAGTTTGTCATATTACAAAATTACAAAAGAAAATGAAAAGGGGGCATAATATGAATCATTTAGACTTCTTGCCCTTTTTTGTTTTTGCCCTATATGCCTTAGCATCAACTATTATTGGAATTAGCTCTTCATGTCTAGGTACGTGGATATTGGTATACTTTGAGAGCCATTTAGAATGTTCTCTAGCCAATTCCTTCATAGCATTGGACTGATTTGACAATTCCTCTTTGGCCATGTATATACATCCACTGAGTGCCTATAATTCACTGATCCTGCCTTGACTATGGAAGTTTATGTCTAACAAACTATCTAGGAATCTAGGAAAGTTCTCCTTCATGACATTGACTCCAATAAGTGCTTTTCCTTGGCCACTAGTTTGAGAGTCTATATGTAATACTCTCATAAGTTCAAATCCTCTATCTTGTGTCCTCTTCACCTTTTCCTCTATTTCTCTGAGCCCTTTTTCTAGAAAATTGGATCATCTCAGTTTTAAATTGCATGCTTTGAAGCCACTCAAACATAGGCTCATATCCCTTTGGTAAGATTTTAGCTTCCATCACTTCTTTGGCTTTCATTTGGATGATCATCTTCAAGAGGGAGATACAATCTTTGCATTTCACCCTTTCACCAACTAGAGTATTGCTATTTGATATAATGTTATCTTTTTTTTGTTTCCAATCTTAAGATAACATTACCAATTTGTTCCATAATTGTGACTTCCTTCAATTTGAGTTTTTCAATCCATTCTTTACCAATCTAGCCATAATGCCTATCTTCGTGGAGCTAGGAAATGAGGGCTTTCACTTTAGCTGCGGTAGGAGTTTGGGTCACAGACACACCAGAGATAATTGCTAGAGGAGTGACTAGTTTCCCAATAAATTTGTTCAATTCTTATATCTTGGCTTTCATCTTGATCTTTGATAACTTAGACTTTCTAATTGTCCTTCTATTACTTCATTACTTGATCTCCACAAGCCAACTTTTGTGTCATGTCTGGCCTCTCCAAGATCGATTGAATGCAAAGTGAAATCATCAAGCTTCATGTACTCAATTCTCCCTCCTTTTTTTGGCTTGGCTATTTCCATTGTCCAGTGCCCTATTTCTAGATCTTGCCCAAGTATTGACAAATTCTTTTGCTTCTTTTCTTTTGTCAATGTAGTCCTAGAACAAATTGCGAGAGATACAATATCTTTTGTAGAAATACTTTCATCATTTCCCTTTCTCTTTCCTTCAAAATTATCTTCCAATGAGGAATTTATTCTTATCACTTTAGAAGCCATTCTGACTTATTCAATACTGAACATCTTTTTCTGAACTCGAGTCATTATTATAGTAGTTGAAGAGAAAGGATTTTTTGAATCTTTAGAGATAAACCTAGAAGAAGTCTAGCCCTTCTCCACTTTTGAAGTTTTCTTCACCACCTCATTTGACTCAGTAGACTTGCTACTGCTACTCTTTCCATCTCCTAAGTCCACTATCAGTATAGGGGAACCACTTGGCCTTAGAATTGAAGCACCTACTAATGGAACAGGGCTATGATGGGGAGATGGGATTGGATTAGTATGAGGAGAAGGAACTGGGTAAGTGTGAGGAGATGGAACTAGAGTAGTATGAGGGGAAGGGACCAAAGTGGAGGCATTGTCCTTTGGTTCTTTTGTCTTCTTCTCTTTAGTGCTAGTTTGGGTTCCTATGATTGGTAAGGAACCATCATGACAAGTCTTAGCTATAGGGACATTCTTGTCTACAGGTTGATCACCTCCTCTTGAAGGTTGAGCTGGCCCTTGAGTGGTTGCACCCTTGCTCTGACTCTTCCTAGTTGTCCACTCAACCCATTTCCATGTTCTCTTGATGATCCTAGCCATCATGATATAAAGATTATCTTCCACATCTACATATGGCTTGGAACTAATAGAAATCCCCCTCAACTTAGTTAAATAGGTATTGCTATACATATTTTGACCATCATCGTCCAATCCTTCAACATTAAGATCAATACCGTATGTCCTTACTTGTTCCACCATGCGCCTAGCGAAAGCATGATCTCAGCTCTCCAACTCATCCTTTCAATCAGCCCAATAATCTTCTATAGTGGTGACATGCTTGATCACACTCCCAATTTATAGCACCTCTCTTGCATATCCATTTGGATCGAACATGGGTCTCACAACCTCATATTCTTCTAACTTGTACTTAGTCTCGAATGCCTTGAGCATATTTTTGGCATCAAACCGAGACTCACAATTGTAAGCTCCAACCTTCATAGGGAATTCATAGCCTTTGTTCTTAAAACTAGTGCTCAACATGTTCACTTGGATCGCTTGTCAATATCTATCAGCACAATCAAATCACTTGGGTATCTAGGTAGCTTCAAAGTAAATCCATCGAAAGCTGCAAGACACAAATACAAAAAAGGATGAGAACTGAATAAAGTAGCTACCAAACCAACTGATGGCTAGTAGTGCTTATGGGCTGAACCTCCTCTCCAGGCATCCTTGAAGTTTCCTACAAATCCTCATTGTAAACAAGTCATTAACTTTGACATATTCTGCATAGCTATTCTATAATTGCAAGCATGGATAAAATTCATAACTTTTCACATCATGAAGGAAGTTCTCTATTCTGGGAAGGCTTGGCCACAATTATAGAGAAGCTAACATATAAATCAGGAAAGAAGACATGTAGAAGGTATTGTAAAACTTTGTCGCACTGAGGGCTCTAGACAGATGCTCACTTACCTCATATGCCCAATCAACATAATGTGTATCTGAACAGATGATTTGTACCAAAAAGAAATATTGTTCAACAAAATTGAGTGCTTCTACCTCACCTTTCAATTGATGTAAAAGAACCAAAATGTCTACAATTTCAGGCTTGAGATCAGTGCCAAAAAGAGTCTTAGGAACCTTACTTTTGGCTCCCTATGGCTTTTGGAACCAAGACCTCATAATTTCCTTTCGCCACACCATTTTCTTCAAAGAGAACTTGGACATGGCTCCTCCTACTGTCAACTCAAAAAATTCTTCTCGCTTTGGAAGCCAGAGGCAATTTACTATGATTTTCTTGTCAATCGAGAATAAAACTATATGGTTAGGCAACAAAATTTTCTTGGTGTCCAAATTGTAGTGATTTATACATTTGACAATAAGCTCGGGAGCTTGAACTGCCACTAGAAATCTAGCTACTTCCACTAGCCCACTTCCTCGAAGTTTCTCTATTATAGGGTGAATTGGCTCCGTCCTCAACCTCCTTTGAAAATATTGCATGTCGAAGAAATGGAGCGAGGTGTTTGTAACATTCTGCAGTGTTGACTTTGATTCCTTTCATCCCATCAAAACCAACGAATCTAGTTGCCATTTTATCTGAGATAGAGATGAATTGAAACCTTAAAATTGGAAGCAATGCAAATAGTAGAACTTTGCAAAAATTTTTGAAAACTCTATTCAATTCAACAGCATAATAGTTCAATAAAGAAAGTGGTAATTTGAAAATCTGTTATGTTCATCTCTATATAGAAATCCTAATTCACTTGTTAATCTTCAAGATCTGCGCCACACGAGTGAATTAAAGGATAAATTTGTTAGATTAGTAAATGTGGGGATTTGTAATGTATTTTCCATGTCTTTTTCACTATTTTCATTGTCCCAATGGTAACTTTCTTTAATTACATACTTTCCCATTTTTCACCAAGTTCTGGAGAATTAAGAACATAGTACTCCATATGGGAAAATCCACTTAGCCAAATTTTGCTTAAAATACCTTCCTAAATGTGGTTAACTAATTTCCATTGCCATTTTTAAGTATCTTGTGATCAATCTATGAGCCCAACATGCTTGCAGAAGTGATTTTTCAATAGATGCAAAAAATTGCCTTCCAAGGTTGGAAACCCATCGAGGAGAAAGCAACTTCTATTTTTTTGCTCTTGCCTTTATTTTCACTTTACCCTTTAAGTCAATGTGCCTCTAAGCTTCAAAAAATCTAAAAAGGGCTACAAAAGTGAAAAAGAAATCCACCTACTTGCTTTTCTCTCTCACAAATGCCTTTATCGAAAAATTGACTTCATGGGTCAAAAGCCTGCCGTGGAGAAGTTACTTTAGAGTTTTCTGCTAGATGTGATTCTAAGCACTATAATGAATCTTGAGTGAATCCCAAGGTGAAATACTATAATTTAGGGATGATCGATCCTTAAAAACAACTCATTTCATTCTTGCTTTAACTTGTAAACCTCATTTCTTGACCTCTGCGAAAAATCGCCCTCACAAGTCAAAAACCTGCCGAGGAGAAGGCAATTTTGGATTTTCTACAAGCTTCATTTTCTTTATGTGCAAACTATGATAAGCCATGAACAAGTTCATCTTCAGAAATAACTTTGTGAAAATCATTATATGACCCAAGAATCTCCATCGAATTAGGTTCTAGACTACCCACAAACTCACGACAAGGAAAACCCACCCAGTTATGTAATGTGGGAGAAGAGAAAAGGTGAAAAACGTGATGGAGAAACTTTTCACTTGAGGGGAAAGAACTAGACTTGGACATACCCAGACCAAACTAAGATACAAGATCATTTTCCACTTTGCAAAATGGGTACAAGATGAAAGATGGGGCAACACACTTCTCTCTTTTTGGAGCTCTCAAGCATTAACATTCAATCTCTTAATCATAAACTTGATTTGTTTGGTCATGCTTTGGGAGCTTTATCTCCACTACCAAGTTTTTTATGCTTGGATGGAAAGAGGAATCCCTGAATTGGCAACACGAATTTGGCTTTGCCTAGGGAGGACCTAACAAAATTATCAGATATTTGGGCATTCTATTCTCTGTTGCCCCCTCTCTTAAGGAGATGTGTATTTGGGTTAAAGATAAGATCTTTCATAAACTTAACAAATGGAATAATGGGGCTCTTTCCCTTGCGGGGAGAATTTAGGTTTGCTGAATTTTTTTATCTTCCTAGAACATCTACTGTTCCTCTGCTTGGATGTTTAGCAACTATTAGATCTTTAAAATCCAAAAGGCCATCTGTAGGTTCTTATGGTCCAATGGTAAAGGCAACAGAAAAACTCATATGGTCAAATGGGACTGGTGCTATATTGATAAGAAACTTGGTGGTCTTGGCTTAAAGGATCTTAGACTCTAGGGTGTCTTTGTCGCCTCCGAATGCATTTTCCAAGCCCTTGATGGGGATGAGCCTTGGAAAATTTTGATCAATTGAAATATCTAGAATGTTGCTCCTAAATATGCTAAATCTTGGAAAGGCCTCCCATTTTGTGACCTTGTGGTTGGTCATTTCCTTGTGACTATCCAAGGTAATTTGGCTTTAGATCCATTTGGAAGGCATGGGAGTATGTTTGTGGTTTCATAATTAATTCCAATTTTGATTATAATCACTCTCTACATGGGGAACAATCCATTTGGAGGAATCTTCAGAACTTAAATAAGCCCCTGGCCCTTACTAAAGGTTGCTTTGCTAAGCTTTGGTCTAGTAAGGGTATCAATTATATCATGGACATCTTGGAGCATAATAGTCTTGTTAGTTGGGAAATGCTCTCCCAAGAGTATGACCTTCCTGCTTCCCATAAAAGAACCTACAATTTGATCAAGGTTGCTTGTGTGCCCCTTAATCTCCCCTGGAATTCTAATATTGACTCATATTGCCACCTCAATTTTAGATGGAAAGATGACTCTATCCTTACCAAAGTTAAAGCTAAAGATATTTACAATTTCCTTAACCATGATACCTCTATGACTGATCATCTTAACATTAACTGGTATAGCAACATTCCCTTAGCTGATTGGCAAAAGGTGTTTGACAAAATGTTGAAATCTCCCATCCCTCTGAAGATTAAGTGCTTCAAGTGGCAACTCTTGCTCGATAGGTTGCCAATCAGAAATCACCTGTTTTCCCTTGACATTACTACCTAAGACCATGAGGTATATTTTCTTTGATTGCAATTTTGGTAGAGAATTTTGGCACATGTTTGTTTTTTCTGTTACTAAACATGTCTATACTCATGATATTGTTACTAGTTATATGCATGGCCTTCACAAAGATGCTAATCTTTTTTGGCATCTTCTTTCATCTTTCATCTTTTGGTTTATTTAGAAATTAAGGAATGAGTATAAATTCCAAGGCATTGATAGGACTCTTACTAGGTTTTTTAGACAACTCACCCATTTCAAAATTGCTTCCTAGGTTTGTTGCATGATGAATCTAGAGAGAGAGAGAGAGAGAGAGAGAGAGAGAGAGAGAGAGAAACTTTTTTGATTCCTTGGGCATGGGCATTCTTCGATGTTCATTTATGAGATGAAGGATGTCTATGAGTGGGCCAGTCTTGTGGACAACAAAACTACTTTTGGTGAGGTTCTCGAGAAGTTCCTATAGGATATCAATGACAATAAAGAGCCCAATTTTGATCGTCTTGACATTACTTCATAGACTCTAAAGTAGAAGAAGGTTGTTTGGATGGAGGGTAGTCTTGGCTAAACTACCTGGATCGACAACCATGATGATATTTTGCACTCCTAGCATCACTTGTAATTCCTTTTTTTTGAATTGTTCTTTGTACTACCTCTTATTATTTAAATTTGTAATCAATTGTAATATTTTATATCTTGTATTTTAACACTCTTGGATTGATGGGTTGAGGTTCAACCTCCCCTTTTTTGTTGAACTCTCGATATATAATATTAAATTTTTTTTTAAAAAAAATGAATAATATTTTTATATAAGATTTAGTAATGTATGATATGACTTAAATGAATATGAAAAATGCTAAATACTTTGACAGTAATAGAAAGTAGCTGCATATTGTTGGCATAAAGTTATTTGCTATTAGTGACAACACTCATCATACAGTTCTAACCGAGTAATACAATTCAAACCGAGTAATACAGTGCAGACTGAATGATGGAAACACAATTCAAACCAAGCATTGGAGACACAATTCAAACCGAGCACTGAAGACACAGTTCTAACCGAGCATCAAAGACACAGTTTTAACCAAGTGAAGTAGCACCTAGTGTCAACCGAGTAAAGTTGCACTTAGTGTCAACCGAGTAAAGTGGCACTTAGTGTCAACTGAGTAAAGTTGCACTTAGTGTTAACCGAGTGAGGAAGCACTCAGTGTTGACCAAGTGAGGAAACACTCAGTGATAATCGAGCTCATAAGGTTATCGAAGAAGTTAGTTTCTACCGAGTGACACTATATCTACCGAGTCACCAATGGTTACTGAGTTCCAGGCAATGTTGTATGACTAGTATGAACTGAGCCCTTACCTCTACTGAGTGCATGACGATGTCGAGTAACGTAGTGGATGCCATGTATCAGAAAGTCATCAAGTCTGTTTGAAGAACTCGAGTTTATTTTACCATTTGGCTGACTCAGTTATATTTTGTTTACTTGTGTTTGGCCAACCTTGCATGAATAATTATTGGAATGGTATATATATGTAATGTATTATAGACATTCAAGTGACATAGATATTCAAGAAGACATACAAGATATCTAGAATAATGATAGTACGAATTCATCAGCAGAAAAGAATACTCAGCAAGGTCTACCAGGAGTAGAAATGATTTCATCAATCATAGAAGGTGATCTACAATAAAGAACTTAGTAAAATTGTAAGTTGATCTATTGGTTCATCCTAACAGGTGAATCATTTTTTTGTAAATCCTTTAACAGGGTAGACTTAACCATCTTTATTCAAATCTCCTAACAGAGTGCATACTTATAAAGTATGTTTGTAAATCCTCTAACAAGGTAGATCTAGCAATCCTTTGTGCTCCTAACATGGTAGATCACCAGAAGTGATCATTGTAAGCCTTAACCGGCCAACTTCATACTGCAGTAACGAAGCTTTGTGGGTATCATCCCCACCCTAGTTTAACTTTCTATTTTTGGAAGGTTTCTGGGTCACCAAATCTCTGTGCATATATGGTTTTAATATTTAACAGTTTTTATGCAGCAAGATAAATAAGTAAATGTTGTGTATGGTTGACTTAAAAAGTTTTGTTGTTACTGATTCACCCCTCCCCTCTTAGTAACCTATTATATCTTGAATATTTCCAACAATTGGTATCAGAGCTTTTTGGTTCTTAGGACAAAGTTTGACAGCTTGAGCAAAGATCTAAGTTATGGAGATATTCAGATTGGAGAAAGTGATTGAAAATGAAAAACTAGATCTAGAAATGGCCATGGTTCAACTCAAAGAAGCAAAGGAGCATCTTTCTCAATCCCTAAAAAGAAGAAAGGAACTTGCAAGACAAATGAATGACCATCACTATGTTGAAGAAAAGATTGAAGATTTGTTACCATCAAGTAGTTCTGAAGAAGCTGACAAGGCAATCAAAGAACTTCTAAAAAAGAATGGATCTCTACAAGAAGAGGTAAGAAAGCTCAAAAGAGAACAAGAAGTCCAATCCATCAGGTTATGTGAAGTTTTGGAACAAAGAAACAAAGAAAATGAAGACTTAGAGGTAAGGAATAATCTATCCCTTCAGCATGAAGATCTTATAGGAAAAATATCTAATGCAAATGAAGAAATCATGATTCGAAGATCTGAGAATGAAAGTTTGAGAAATGATTTAATCACTGAGAGACAAATCAATGTAAGTTTGCATAGTGATCTGAGAACTGAGAGACAAATCAATGAAAGCTTGGAAAATGACCTAATCTCTGAAAGGCAAGTCGATGAAAGAATGATGAAATCCCAAGCAGATATGAATCAATTGAATTTGCAAAATGAGCAGAATCTTCATAGACAAAAAGGTAAAGCTGGTCTTGGATACAATGAAGAAGGTGAATCTTAAAAAAAAAGTACCCAAAAGAATAAAAAACCCACTTGTAATCACTGTGGAAAGTTAGGTCATACATCAAACAAATGCTGGAGCAATGGCAAAGCAAAATTCAATGGTAAATGTTTCAATTGCAATCAGCATGGTCACAAAGCAAATGAGTGCAAAGAAAAACCAAAATTTGAAGGCAACTGTCACAAATGCAATAAAAATTGTCACAAGGCATTCCAATACAGATCCAAATCATTCAATCCAGCTGAACAACTTGTCAAAGCCATATTTGGATGGGACTACAACACCTGGTGCAGATGTCACTATTGTGGAGAATATGGACATACTGGCATAAATTGTGCAAGACATCACCTGAGGAAGAAGGAGACTACTGTAAGGTGCTATACATGTACAAAACTTGGTCATATAGCTAGAAATTGTATGAATATAGAAAGAATTGAAGATGAAAAGAAAATCAAAGCACACAACATCCAAAAGCAAATGAAGCAACAATGGATTCCTAAATCTACTGAACAAGATAAGTCAAGCAATGGTAATGTCACTCAAGAAATGAGTGACTCCATCATTTCCAATTAATATTCATAAAAGAAAGTATGGAACTGCATCCTCCAAGAATCATCCTAAGTAGTTCCAAAGGAAGAAAAATGATCTGATTAGTATGCAGATATACTTTGATCGCAAATCGGTTCAAGACTCAATCGAGTTCGGTCAGGTGCAACAAAGTTTCACTCACCGAGTTGTATCTACCGAGCGAGGTCAGTTCATGACCTTACCGAGTTAGGTTGGTACATCAATACTTTGTTTTGATCGCCAAGTTGATAGTATCTACCGAGCAAGTGGATGACAACCTATCATTTCATCTACCGTCGTACCAAGCATTTATGACGAATGTTTTGTCAAAAAGGGCAAAATTTGATCTCATTCTTCACTACAAACTTTGAGCTAAGTTATCTTCTGCGATTCCAGAGCAAGCTTAAAGTAATTTCGAGCGAATTTTTTTTAAAAAAGAGCGAAGAATCTATTCAGAATTTCTCTTCACCTACTGAGCAGCAATGGCATCCGAAAGTAGTAGCTCCAAGACAAAAAGAGGCTCAAAAATGCTGGTTAAAGGTGTGGAATGGAAGGCGCCAAACTTCAAATTGGCACCAGCAATTACAGAATCACTTGACCCTAACGGTGCTCAGTCTCGAATTCCTCCAAAGGTACTCCTTATAAATGACATTCGCTCTCATTTCAAATGTTCCATTCAAGAGCTTGGAAACCTAGAAATTGATAATGCCCTAGGTGAAATGAGCATAGATGGGAATTTGAAACTCGAGCATAAGCATCTTGAAACAAAAGGGTTAACCCACATTTCACATTTGCCAAGAAATTTTCAAATTAAATCGGTTAGGTATGTACTCAGTCAGGTTCACAACGGGCAATTGTGGTTAGAGCAACCAGTGCTTATCACAAAGAAAATGATTAACAAAATTAGTGGCCTTCCCATATTGAGCAAAGCTAAGACTACCAAAACCCTAGGTCGGGAAGAATTGCAAAGGCTAACCCAAGCAGAATGGGATGGTAGAGGACTTAAGCTCAATACAGTAACTGACGTTGAATTAAGATTTGGTATTCACATCATTGCTCATAAAATTTACAATTCCAGTTGTCCAAACAGTGTACCTTGCGAAGCAGTAGATTTAGCATATAAGATAGTAAAGAAGAATGTTGAGTTTGATCTGTCTGAATTTCTTTTGTCTCAATTTAATAAAAATATGGAAAGCATAAGGACTTCAAAGAACAATTCCTGCAAATTCGGTTCACTTTTGATCTGTCTATTTTTCTATGTTCAAAATTCTTTTCCATCAAAAGGATCAGTAGTATGGAGAAAGGATATTCGCGTTCTCTATCAAATAAATGAGTTTATTGCAGAGTTAGGTGAAAAATTTGACAGTGTTTTGGATAATTACTTTGAAGATTTTAAGGAAAGAATGAACAATAGGTTCCAGATTCCACCAAAACTGGTTGAGGAATATAAAGAAGATGTATGCTTTATGGTAGATTGTGACAAGGTATACATACAGGCAGTCAGGCCTCGAGTTGCATGGGTGAAACCTCTTCCTTATGAGGTTAATATTGATGAAACCAAAGACATCATAGAAGCACTCATGAATGAACCAGTAGACCCAAAGTAACCATTCTTTGGAACTTATGATGAAGCTAAAGCCAGAATTGAGCTTTCAATCAAAATCCCTCAGGTCATTAGCAAAGGAAAGAGGAAGATTGCAAAGCTAAAAACAAAACTTGGTCCTCTGATGATTACTGAAGGGAAAGGAGAAGAAGAGGAAACCGAGTCAGAAAAAGAAGAGGAGCCTCAACGGAAGAAAGGTAAGGTGATTATCACCAAACCTAAAATGCAAGCCACTACAGTCTTCTCCAGAAGAACAAGACAGGGGAAGAAGGAACCTGTATTTGTCAAACCTCCACTCACATTTGAGGCAAGGTTGAAGCAATTAGAAGAAGGTACTAGCTTCACAAACTTCAAAGCATTGAAGTTTGAGACAAGAATAGAATAGGAGAAAATGTAGATTGAAGAATTGGTATTGAATAAAATGGGAAGATGGAAATACTCTCCTGAAGAGATTGCCTCTCAGATCCCTACAGAGCTATTGGAGAGGTTGCAACCAAGATGGGAAATTGCAACCAAAACTATCAAAGATATCTTTGAACAAACCCTGAAAAATCTCCTGCCAAGTCTCACTAATATAGAAGTGAAGAAATCACTGAAAGATCATGAAGGTAATATGATGATTAGATTTCACACTTGTTTGATACTTATCAAAGACATTGAGCATGTTGTCAGTGATGCAACAAACACGTGGAAACATATCTATCATCTACATAAACCCAGTGAGGATATTGTTGAAATCAAGGACAATGACAACAGTGATGATGATATTAAAGATATTCCAGGGGATCTGCACTCAATGATGATAAATGTTGAGGAAGAATTCAAGGAAGAAATGGAGGAAGAAGACAAGGAAGATGAGGAAGAAGAAGCTGATCAAGCTAAGGAGGAAGATGATCCTGTAAAAATTGCAGCCAAAGTCATTGCATCTCTTCCTCACTCTCCACCTAAAGCAGCTACATCAACTGTGGAGATAGCCTCTACTAGTGAGATTGTGTGTACAATAGCTTCATCAATTGCTCAATCTTCACCTGTCTCCTCTCAGCTCCGAGCACCATCTATGCAAGTGTCTACCACTTCATTAACCATGCTGTAGCCATCTTCATTGATCGACGCATCATCAGCTACAACAGTAAGTTCATCAGGCATATCAACTTCCACTACAGAGTGTTCAGTAAGTGTACCCACTAGTACTTCAATTTTGACAACTTCATCTGCTCCAATTTTTGCATCTGTTAGTTCTCCCATTCCAACTTGTACATCAATCTCGGGAGGAACATCAATTTTTGATACTCTTAGCACTTCTCTCAATTTTCCTCTAGCTAGTCCTATTCCAGTTTTGTCAGCCAGTCTAGCCTCATTAACTATTATTTCAGTCTCACAGGGAAAAGGTGAAGACACTGCAGGAAGAGCAAAAAGATACATGATTTCCAGCAAGGCAGTAGATGAGGAAATAGACTTGGATAAGGACATTATCATTTCTAAGATAGATCTGGATAATGCATCAATTGATGAAATGAGAATGGTCAGTCAGCTATTAGATCAGAAGGCAAGGCAAAAACAATTGAGGCATGAGAGAGACCAGGAATATAGTATTATTGAAAGTGCTAAGAATATTCTAATAGAGGCTATAGGTGTTGAAGTAGATTCTACTCAACACATTTTGAATCAGTTAGAAGAGGTTGTATATAAATTCAATGAGGATACCTCCGGCCAAGAAAAATTGATTGAAAACGCAGAGAAAAAATTTGACAATAAGGTGCTTGAGCACATTGCTCAGCATATTGCATTAAAACAGGTAGAACTGTCCACAATTTTGAGTAATTTTGAACATTCTTTTAATAATGTAACTTCACTTTTTGGAAAAATTTGTGATGTTACCGAGTATACTAAGGAAATCAAAGAAAAGTTGAATAAAATTGATGAGGATATGAAGGTCAGTGCACAAATGTTGCAGCTTGACCATAGTTCAAGTTCATCCCATCATCTCAAAATAAGATTTTTGTCAGAGAAACAGGCAGAATTGTTGAGAGAGGAAGCAAGGATCAGGTGTACTCTGATTGACATCCAAAATATGATCCTTCCTATCATGGACACAATGCAGAAGCATATTGCCCATTCCAAAACATTGATTCATGACAAAAACTTCTCAATTGCAGATCATATGATTGAACTTTCTACAGAAGTTCAAATAGCACTCTCCACCAGCAAACTTTTGCAAGAAAATTGGGATAAGACATTGGCTCTTATTCTCAAGGTACATTCTAAGTTTATCTCTCATTTTGGACTCTCTGTGTAAATACATATTGTTTAATTTGGCATTATTGTCAAAAAGGGGGAGATAGCACACTCCAAGAGATAAATCATTATGTAATGACTTGTAAATACTGTGCATATTGTATGGGGGAGATACATGTAAGAAAGATATGTGTAATAAGACTTGCAAAGATCAACTTTGAAAATTCAGAATGGTATGTTTATTTTTGCACATAATTGTTTTTGTCACTAATGCCAAAGGGGGAGATTGTTAGCATAAAGTTATTTGCCATTAGTGACAACACTCATCATACAGTTCTAACCGAGTAATACAGTTCAAACCGAGTAATACAGTGCAGACCGAATGATGGCAACACAGTTCAAACCGAGCACTGGAGACACAGTTCAAACCGAGCACTAAAGACACAGTTCTAATCGAGCATCAAAGACACAGTTTCTGAGTGAAGTAGCACCTAGTGTCAACCGAGTAAAGTTGCACTTAGTGTTGACGGAGTGAGGAAGCACTCAGTGATAACTAAGCTCAAAATGTTATCGAAGAAGTTAGTTTCTACCGAGTGACAATATATCTACCGAGTCGCCAATGGTTACTGAGTTCCAAGCAACGTTGTATGACTAGTATGAACCGAGCCCCTACCTCTATCGAGTGCATGACGATGCCGAGTAACGTAGTGGATGCCGCGTATCAGAAGGTCATCAAGTCTATCTAAAGAACTTGAGTTTATTTTACCATTTGGCCGACTCAGTTATATTTTTTTTACTTGTGTTTGGCCGACCTTGCATGAATAATTATTGGAATGGTATATATATGTAATGTATTATAGACATTCAAGTGACATAGATATTCAAGAAGACATACAAGATATCTGGAATAATGATAGTGTGAATTCATCAGCAGAAAAGAATACTCAGCAAGGTCTACCAGGAGTAGAAATGATTTCATCAATCATAGAAGGTGATCTATAATAAAGAACTCAGTCAAATTATAAGTTGATCTGTTGGTTCATCCTAACAGGTGAATCATTTTTTTGTAAATCCTTTAACAGGGTAGACTTAACTGTCTTTATTCAAATCTCCTAACAGAGTGCATACTTATAAAGTATGCTTGTAAATCCTCTAACAAGGTGGATCTAGCAATCCTCTGTGCTCCTAACAGGGAAGATCACCAGAAGTGATCATTGTAAGCCTTAACCGGCCAACTTCATACTGCAGTAACAAAGCTTTGTGGGTATCATCCCCACCCCAGTTTTACTTTCTATTTTTGGAAGGTTTCTGGGTCACCAAATCTCTGTGCATATATGGTTTTAATATTTAACAATTTTTATGCAGCAGGATAAATAAGTAAATGTTGTGTATGGTTGACTTAAAAAGTTTTGTTGTTACTAATTCACCCCTCCCCTCTCAGTAACCTATTATATCTTGAATATTTCCAACACATATAACAAATCATTTAGTTATCATTATAATGTACAATTATGTTATAATCTAATTTAGTAGACTCTAATTCTTTCAACCAATTAAAATATAGAATATTTCTATATAATTAAGTTGATAGGCTTATATGTGGGAGCTTTGCTCTTGATTTTTGTAAATTTTTGCCGAAAAATTATCAACCCTTCTTGTTTTTTTTAATGTTTTTCTGATATGTTTGCTCATAATAAAACTTACTATTTTGTTTTCCACTTTTTAAATGTCACACTATACTATTTATTTGTATTTTTGTTTCCAGTTTCTTTTTTCCTCCTAGTTTCATGGATTTTAATTAGCTTTTATTTATAAAAAAAATACATTGTTTCCTTCAAAAATTTGTGCTTTCACCAAGAGTTAGGTTTGACATTTGTTGTAAGTATTTTACAAATTTTTCTTAATTTAACTTTTACCATGGAAATTTAAGAGACAAATAAATATTGCAAACACATAAATTATTTTCATGGGAATTATTTTAGAATATTTGAAAAATGTAAATAATATTTTGATATGGGAACCTATATATTTATTCTCATTATTATTTTGATTAGTTTCTAAGGTGAACAATCTAAATGAATAAATTGAGGAGATAAGAAATATTTCTTTTCATAAGTTAAAATTTATTATAAATAAAATTTCTATCTAAATTAAAATATATTAATATGCTTATTTTTCTTCTATTATACAAAATTTTAACAAAAAATTACATCCATATTTATTTCTAAAAAAAGTAATAAAATTTATTACCAAAACTTTAGTGGAACATAAAATTAAAAAAATTTAAATATATAAAAAATACTTATTAATTATACTATTTTTCCTAATCTTATTTTTCATTTCTAATATATTTACTAAATCTCTAATTCTGATAAAAATAAATTTAAAAATATAAATATAGTAAGCAAATGAACATTTTCTTCTTAGATGATTGAAAATTCAACTCTTAAATTACAATCAACATATCTGTATAATTTATATTATGTTCTATTTGAAGGGTGTTCTATTTGAAAACATGTATCACAATGTTATAACTAGCAATCACATACTTTTGTACATGCAATGAGTATGCTAACAGGAGATGCGATTTAAGAGAAAAATGTAGAATGAACATTAAATAATGTAAATATAAGTTTTTTAAAAATGAATATACAAAAATAAAAAAGTTGAATATTAAAACATAGATATAAAATTTACACTATTTAGGAAATTTGAATATTGCTTAAGAAACATGTTCAATAATTTCAATATTTTATAATTAAATTCAATTTATCAAATATGAAAAAAAAAATCATTAAAAAAAACCCATCAAAAAAATTATTACGAAAAATTAATAAGAGAAATACAAAAAAATTAATATAAAAAAATAGCCACATCTCTGATAAATATTCTATTGACTAAATAAATTATAGAAACTTAAAAAAAAAAAATTTAAAGAAAAAATTAAGCTATATAAAAAATAATAATTTAAAGTAATTTAAAAAATAAAACCTAAATCAATTTAAAAAATTAAAAGTTTAATAAATAGAGATCACAACATAATCTAATGTGAACAAATTAGATTATTAATAATTTTTAATTTAAATAACATAAAATTTACTAAAATCTTTTAAGTAGAGAAATAAATATTATTTATATAAATTAAGTTTATCAAATATGAAAAAAAATCATTTATAAAAACCCATCAAAAACTCTTATGGAAAATTAATAAGAAAAATACAAAAAAATAATATGTCTAATAAATATTCTATTGACTAAATAAATTATAGAAATGAAAAAATAATATTTAAAGAAAAAATTGAATTAAAATAATTTAAAAACTAAAATCTAAATCGATCTTAAAAATCAAAAGTTAACTAAATAGATCATACGATGAGCGAGATCACAACTAATAAATAGAAAAAAAAAAAAACAATAGTTAAAAGTGGAGATAACAACTAATAAATATCAAAACAAGAGTTGAAAGTGGAGGGAGATAAAAAAATGGTTGGTAAATAATTAACGAGAAGAATTTTCAATTTCTTGGCCAAAATCTTGCAAATTTCCTGTTAAAAATTTAATTTCTGGAACAAAGTTCCCACAAATAGCCTATTGGCTAAATAACATAATCATTTGAGATCCAAGTTCAAGAATAGTGCAAAAATATAAAAAAATAATTTTGATAGGGAACATATACAATCATTCACATTATTATTTTAATTATTTTTAAAAGTAAACAATATAAATGAATTAATTGATGAGGTAAGGAAATTAAAATTTAATATAAATTAAATTTTCATCTAAAATAAATTATACATGATATGCATATATTATTTTTCTTCTGCTATAAAAAAATTTAACAACACATTTTGTACGTATTTATTTACTAAAAAATTAAGAGAACTTATTACCAAACTTTAGTAGAACTCTAATAGAACATAAGGTTGGATAAATAATTGATTATAAACAAAATATTTAAATAAATAAAAACCACTTTTTTTTATCTCTAATATATTTCCTAAACCTCTAATTCTAATAAAAATATATATTTTAAAATGCATATAATAAGCAATATACAATAAATGAAAGTTTTCTTCTTAGATGATCCAATTTAATTCTTAAATTACAACGACCACATTTATATAAGCTATATTGAATCTACCTTAGTTTTTAAAATGTTAATAATTTTATTACTATTTAGTTAAACATTTATGCGAAAAAATAAAATAAAATATTATTCCTAATAGAAAATAGGTATTAATAACAAATCATAAATTGTTTAACTTATTAATAGTCTATTTATTATTTAACAATTTTTAGGGTGTGACATGTATATATTTCTATTATTGTTGCATGTACACAAACATGCAACTGCTAGTAATTAAAAAATTAGCATGTAGTATTTAACAAATATAATATTATATAAAAATATCAAATATAATGAATTCTAATTGATACAGTAGAATTCATTTAATAGTCTATTAACATGAAACAATAGTATTTAGCCTATGACAAATACTAATAAACTCCTCCATACACCGACATATCTCATTCATACACAGTGTGAACTCGCCAATCTACGAAGTTAACAAGCCAATCAGCTCTGTTAACTCACAAAGCATAAAATTAAAAATTAAAATAACAATTCATCATCACATTAACTCTATGATCATCTGATCAATTTCATTTAAAAAATATATAAAATCTATGCATATTTAGCACATCATCTAGAACTGTTTAAACATCACACACTAAGCTTAATTCGTACATCAAAAATGTAAAACAGTCAAAGTTTATCTAACAGATATCTAGGAATGGACAATGAAATCCATAAGTTCTATGCATGCATCCTTCGCAACCCACACATCGTCTTGAAGAAATCCATACTACGCTCAATCACAGGGTTGCATGAAATTGATAATCCCGAATCAAATGGTATTTCATTGGAGTTTATATGGTTGAAACTAATCGATAGGCTTTACTTCTTGGTGAATTTGTGCGGGATCGAGAATGGATTTTTGCAGGTAACGTGCCAAGCCCGATCGCACATGAAGGCTTCGAGGCTAACAAGTGGCCAGAGCTCTTCAATGCATTTGCAGTAACGAGCACCACTTTCATTTAAGACACTTGGAAGCATTCGGTCAGAACATTTGTTTTCTCTTCCATATTTTATCTGCAACACCACCGTTAAAGATTCCAGTTTTGGAACTATCAAGACTAACAATTTCTCAGATTTCGTCAGAGCAGATTTTCCTCGTCATATCCACTCCATCTAAGTATAGGTAAGAATGTTTGGGCATGAATTGAAAATCTAAGCCCACATTGAAATTTTGTGCGACATTTGGGCAAAAATTCAGACCTTTATGATTACTCCTCAATCTCTACAATCTCAATCAAATTGTGTAAAACTTTAAAACCAGTTGTTTGCTGAGAAGGGGGTTTATTGCTGACATTTCGAGGGTGGCAGAGGTTCATTAAAAGACTACCTCTTGTTGGGAAGCGGGATACAGAGAAGATTGAATGTAGCAATCGCGGGGAGTCGAACACGAGACGTGGTGGATTTCTGCTTTGACAGGTGTGTATGCAATGCATTAGTAGGTGGATTGCCCGCATATAATGGTATGAGTAGATGCTTTCATCTTCATTGTAGATTTGAGAGGTCACAAAACCATTTACTTCTTGTTGTTTACTCCGAGGAGGTCTGATCTGCAGGTAGTGAATGGATAAGGTCAAAAGTAATTAAAGCTTGAAGCTTCTTTCGTGTACGCAATCATTTGCCACACACCACCAGTGCTGCTCCCTATATTACTCCCTCCTTTGCTCCCACAAATCTATTACAAATTATAACGATTCATAGATGCCCACGCTAGTTTCACTTTTGCATTGTCTATGACTCTATGAATCATGACTAGATAACACTTAAATTGGTCTTTTTTGGTTTTTTATCCTCTTTTTAGTGCTGTCTGCTAAATTTGCCTGCTATTCAGTGAGGCCACAGTTTGAAGGGACCAGCATGGAGGTTCTACATTTTGTGTTTGGTATATTTGGTAAGTGGTATATTCGATATGATTGCAATCTATTCTATTTTACATTCTTGCGCTCTCATTCTTATGATAGATCATAGAGTATGGTCAACCTAGATTTTATTTATAGAAGTTATTGAATATATGTGATCTTCTTGATCCAATGAACAGGAAATGTGACTGCTCTGTTCCTGTTTCTGGCACCCATGTAAGTAAAATTCCTTTCATTTACAAGTGGTTCATTTCCTTTCTAAAATTATTTAGTTCCATGCCTGAATTTGTCCAAGGTAGGACTCTGCAGTAGCATTTCTGGATAATTTCATGTGTCAATCTGAATCATAAGTGAAATTTAGCAATGTAGTCCACAGAGTTTACATTTAACATGGTCTTGGGGATATCTCATATTTCAGATTATCCCAATGATGTTTGTGTTTCTTGTTATGATCCTTGCTTCGTTATGTTCATCGTCACACAAACTTTGTAATGAAAAGTTAGAGATATAATTCTATTGTCTAATGATAGATGCTAAAATGTCAAATGCACATTAGTAGTTCGATAGTTTAAACATCATACGCAAAGCATTGTTACTAGACTAAAAGTGTTAAATAATTAAAGTCAACTTAATTTTTTCACGTACTTGATTATTAATTGTTTCTTTAGTGTGTGATGTTTAAGAATCGCCATTTTTCTTTAGTGTGTGATTTTAATCGCCATTTTGGTGTGAGCAGAAAAACATTCTTGAGAATTATCAAAGCCAAATCAACCGAAGAGTTCTCTGGTGTGCCCTACGTTCTTACAGTGATGAACTGTCTTCTTTCTGCATGGTATGGGCTTCCCTTTGTATCATCTCACAACCTTCTTGTGAGCACCATTAATGGCACAGGGGCGGCCATCGAGATCGTTTATGTCCTATTGTTTCTTGTTTATGCTGAAAAGAAGACTAAGGTATGTAATAACAATATATTATAACCATTCCTTCCTTCATGTATGTAGTAACAATATATCATAACCATCCCTTCCTCCAATAATGCTGGATTTGGCTTTTGTGACCTGAAGTTTACATGAACTAATTGTACAGGCCAAAATCTTTGTTATCTTCATGGCGGTCATTGTGACCTTCTCAACAATAGCACTGGTTTCTGTATTAGCATTTAAAGGGCATACTAGAGATGTTTTTTGTGGGGTTGCTGCCACCGTGTTTTCTATTTGCATGTATGCATCTCCCTTATCTATTATGGTAAGATATATGCATAACTATTAATATCTTGTCTTGAATTATTCCCTTTTTTTCAACAACTGTTTCAAAACCTAGTATCGTTGATTATTTATTGAACCGGCATATCTTAATTGCAGAGACAAGTAGTGAAGACAAAGAGTGTGGAATACATGCCATTCCTTCTTTCTCTCTTTGTTTTTCTTTGTGGGACATCATGGTTCATCTATGGCCTCCTAGGCCATGACCCATTTGTTGCTGTGAGTTTTCAATTTATGAAATTTTACGATTGTCAAATTTTCCCCTCTGAAATCTCTGAAATCGCAATTCTGTGATTTTTTTGATTCTAGATTTGATTTTTTTGATTCTAGATTTGATTGTGTATTTTTTTGGTATCAATATTTTTTATCACACAGATGATGGATCACTATGTGATGGATGCATAGAATGTGATCCAAAACATTGATGCCAAAAAAACATACACCAAATCTAAAAATAAAAAAAATTTAGAAATGAATTGTGGAAAATCTGATATTGTTAATGATGCCCTTTTGTTTGTTTGAACAGATTCCAAATGGGTTTGGATGTGGTCTTGGAGCCCTGCAACTGATTATATATGCCGTGTATAAAGACTGGGGAGGTAAAAAATCTTGTGATCAAATTGATTCCATGGAAATGGGATATGCCAATGACAACGTCAAAGCAGTGAAGGCCAATGTTAACACCAAAGCTGCCCATGTTGAAGGCAATACACATTCATAATCACACAATCTTCATTTGAATGTAATAACAATCTCTCTTGTGACTGATAATAAAAAAAATCAAAGAGCAGCACAAGTTAAAGAGAGCATAACATGGATGCAATAATGGCTATGATTTTGTTTGCTGTATCTGGCCCTATAGTTCAACAACTTTGTGTGCTGTGATCTTTGCAGACAATTGAACTGGGCTAGAAGCTTCTTGTGCATTTGGTTTGTTTCAAGTAGTCCAAAGATGTCTTTTTTGTAAGAACCCGTCTGGATAAACCAGACTTTTTGCTCTCTGAAATCTTTATCATGTTAGCATTTATGGGTTTTGCAGTAACGTGTTCTTCTCTGCTAAAACATAGTTCTAGGTGGCAACAATGTTATATCCCTAGTCGAAGCGATCCTTTAAAAGGATAAAATATTAACTAACTAAGATTAGAGATAAAATGAAAGGGAAGATTATAGCAAGATACCACGACAATGGAAGAGAGAGATTTGAGGGTGATAAAATATCCTACAAGGTAGCACAAGAGTTGATTCCTTTAAATTTATGAACTTAATCCTCTATGTAGTTGCCATTCCAAGTTGATTGTGAGATGTGTGGGTGGAAGTTTAACCAAGGAAAATTGGAAAAGAGACTACAAGATTACAGTCTAAATAATAAAAAATTGTTGTTTTCTCAAAAAAAGATCTCTAAAAAAATGTCAATAGTGCCAAGAGAGTAAGGTTTGGAAAAATAGAATGTTGGAAAGGCATCTTAAAATTTTGAGTTGATAAAAAATGGCCTTTTATTTGTTTGTACTCAAATAAGATCTCGAGAAAATGATATGAATATTTAGTCAAACGTGACTACAAAAATTTCTGTTATTTAAATAACAAGAGTCATTTTCTATCGCTGTAGCCTTTACAAAATTGTGTAATGAAGAAATTATGCATTGCTTTTCTATATAGTAATTATAACTTCAATATTTAAGCAGATATAAATCTTCATATTAACACTTTGAGAAAGCTTTATAAGTCATATTACCTTATATCAATTAATAACTCAAACGATTTTACATGTATTTGTAGCTTTGAACTAGAGATTACGATATGTAAAATATCATAATGAAGACAGTATATTACATACCTTTTAGAGTTTTAGAAATAAATTGGTATTCTAAGTCAATATTAAACTCAGCCTTATCATTGTGATTCTAGTTTCAAAAGCATTATAACTATTTATTATTGTAAAGATTAGAAACTTGTTAGTTAGGTACTTGAGAAAGGCAATGAATATGGCAATAGTTATAATTATGATTGAGTGGGATTTATCTAGAGCTAATACACTAAATAAATGAATGTTATATGTCCTTTTCACGTGGATATGTAATTTTAATACGTACTCAAAGTAATTCTTAAGAGAATTTGTGTGAAGGGAATATTTTTAAAATACTTGTTAGAAAATTGTAAAATAGTGTAATGATTTATTGTTATTTTTGCATGAGCCTATTAATAAGTATTCCTTTTTTTTAGTTTATTAGACAAAACGTAGATTGAATGACATAATTGTAAAGGTTTTGCTCCATAAAATGTGTTACACATGTATGACCCAAGTATCAAAAATTCTTGGTTGAAGGCTTGGTTCCATCAAGATTAGAGCATATTGTGGTAGATAAGGAGGTTGAAAGGTCTCTCTCTCAAGTCCACATCGTACCAAAGAACATGGCGTGTTAGTGTGACTGGTTAGGTTAGCTTATAGCCAATGATATTCCTAATTCATGTAGTCTAAAAAAAAGTATCAAAATTCTAATACTAGTGCAATTGAATATTCTTCATATTCGATTATGCATAATGATTGGTTTTGGACATGTCATTATTATTGAAACCATTAAAAGTATTGGAACACTTCAATAAAGATGGACAGTTTGGTGTTGGAAACTACAATTGGAACAATTGTTATGTTGTCATTGATGTCAAACCTTATTGGTGAGACATTTTTCTATATGATTTGAGTGTCATATCTATTTGATTGATGAAAAGGATATGAGAAGTTGGTCATAAAAAAAAATTCTAGAAGAAAGGTTGAGTTATGAAAAGGAAACTACAAATGGACACTTGATTAGTTGGACTTTGACAAGATAAAGTGATTGTTTAAATCATGTTACAAGTGGAGAAGACAATTACACTAAAGCCTTGATGGAGAGATCAAAGACAGACCAAATGCACAGACTTGATTGAGCAATAGAGAAAAAGGTTAAGGAACTTGAAGTATATGCTAAGTGATGCTAGTATTGACCGAGCCACAGTAAGTGTCGAGAAGAAATAGTGTTGACTGAGCATCAATATTGACCAAGTGACAATATATATGCTGAGCAATGAAATTTAGTAGTGACCAAGTAACTCAATGGTGATCGAGTGTTAGAACATAGTGTTAGCTGAGAAACAACATTTTAATAGTTTATGAGAAATCATAATTTTCAGTCGATAGAGTTGATTTCTTGGAATATGGAAAGCGTGTTGAAGATAAGGATGAATGACCTAGAACATTTAAATCAAGGGAAACCATAATTATGTGTTTCTATGGAGGATTCATGAAGAAGTTTCTAGAAAAAGAAGAGGATGAACAAGAAGGTTGATAGATTCATTGTATGTGTTGAATCTAATCATAACACTAAGATCTATGGTGATGTTTAAGTGAAAAAATATTAGAACTACCTATTTAAGGAGGTACAATGACTAACTATAAAAACAAGGTTAAAGGTTGGAGCAATCCCTCATACTACAAACTAACAAACTTAAGTGGAAGGCTGAGAAGAATTGAGAAGAGGAGAAGTGTGATTTCTTTAAGGGTTACCAAGTGAATTAGAGACTAAGATGACAATCAAGTAGCTTGTGAGTCAAAATGAGATCTAAATTTGCAAAGTGAGTTGTAATTGACAAATCAAAAACCTATTGTTACTTTCTAACCATTATACCAATATTTCAAATCCTTTAATCAAGGTTGACCTAAGAGTCATATGTAAATTTGTTAAACAAGGTGGCATTCTAATGGAATGTTCTAAAACCCTCTATGAAGGCCACTCCTAACAAGGTCACATTTAGCAATGTGTTTTGTAGCATTTAATAGGGTTGGCTCCTAATAGAGCTCACTTTAGAAGAGTAAAAAATTGGTGACATGTTATTGGTAGTTTTTTCCAAATTGGATTTCCATGTTAAATCATAGTGTCAAACTTGTGTGGATATTATATGTGATGATTTATTGTTATTGTTTGCATTCTGCAAGTCTGTTATATTTAGGTGAGTGGACAACTAGTTGATATTACTAAAAGTTGATTGTAGAGACCAAGCTATTAAATGATAAGATTTGAAGTTGTTTAAGTTTTTTTTTGTTCAATTGGTAAATCTAGACCTTGGATAATTAATTCACCACCCCCCCCCCCAGTTATTCTAAAATTTCTACTTATAGAGAGAATTTTGAAAGTACTTAAAGCTATAGATCATGATGTGCAAAAAGGAGGTACCAAATTTGAACAAAGAGAATTTTTCTACATGGCAAAGATTGATGAGGCTACATCTAGTTGGAATTGGGGAAGGTGCAATACATTTTTGGTACGACACATATGTGAAGATAAAAACAATCCCTCTAACTGCCCAACAACTAAAGGAGAAGAAATAACACAATCAAGCAATGGTAGAGATTGCTTCAGCCCCAAACTACGTTGAATTTCATGACATAAAAGATTGTAAGAATGCAAAGGAAATGTGGGATAAACTAAAGATCATATATGGAGGATATCATAATGTCATGAGAGCCAAATCATAAATCTTGAGAGGAAAGTTTGATGAAATGAAAATGAAAAAAAGGTAAGAATATAGTTTAGTACTATGAAAGAATAAAAAAGGTTGTCAATGCTATTAGAGGTGCTAATGGAAAGATTAAGGATGAAACAATAATAAGAAAGGTATTGAGAATATTACTTCCTATTTATGCTATTAGGGTTTCTGTAATACAAGAATTGAGATGTACTCTAGGTAATGACCTAACCTTAGAAAGTGTAATTGGTAGGCTTACTACTTTTTGAGATGTCAATTTTTTATAAGTACACTCCTACTACTATTGAATCTATTTTTAAATCACAATTAGTTCTTATCAAGAAAGGAAAGGGGAAACATGTGAAAAGTGGCAGTGACACTTTTGATGATAAACTCGATGAACTTTAAGCAGTGATGGCTAGAAGACTTTCAAGAGGCAAAGGAAAATACAAAGGTAAACTATCTATAATCTATTTTTCATGCAACAAAATTGGTCATATTGTTGCAAGATGCCCTAATAGAGAAGAGAAGGATGAAAGAAAGGAAGCCAAGTACAAAGGGAGAAGAGATGACCAAGACAACAATATAAGCAAGGACTACAAAGATAAAGTTAAGATATCTTGTTATATAGTGTAAGAAGAAACTAATACTAAATCTAGAAGTAATGATGAAGAAGTAGTATATATTTCTATAAAAGAAGATTTTGATGAAGATGAGAAAATTTCATTAATTTCATATGTGAACAAAAGTGATAAAGGGATAATTGATATTGGTTGTTCAAATGACATGATTGGTTATAGACGTAAATCTAAGAATATTGGACCATAAAAAGGTAGTTGTGTTAAATTTGCTAATGATGTACCATGTCTTGTGAAAGGTAAAGGATCAATACAACTAACAAATAAGATCAAATGTGAAAATGTGTATTGGGTTGAAGGATTTAACTATAATCTATTGATTGTTTCACAATTGAACAAATCAGGATACAAAGTTGAATTACATTATAGAAAGGAAAATATATTTGATGTTGATGGTAAACTGATTGGAAGTGGTGATCAAACAAGAGGTAGCCTATTCTATCTAGGTTTTATTTGATGAGAAATGTTTGTTTGTGATGTAGCAGCATCCTAGACTTTCTTGCAATCCTGCATGTTGGAGAAATTATGGTTTGTAGTTGTTGACTCGATCACCAAAGAAGTGGTGCTTGGTCATTATTGGATATGGTTTATGGGAGCTCATCATACTCTGTGAGCTTGCTTTGCACTATGTTGTTTGATATGGTCTAGAAACTCGGCATGGTCTTTGGAGCTCGACAATGCTTGGGAATTTACTGGTGCTCAACTTGGTTTTGCTGACACTTGACTTGGTCTTGGTTTTTGTTGGTGTTGAGTTGTCTATGAGCCAACTTTTGGCATTTAATTTATGTATGGCTGTTTAATTTGTGTTGTGGCCAACTTGTGGCTCGACATATATTTAATGTAAGGGGTTTAACTTAATTTTTAATGAGTTGGATCAACTTGTGGCATAGTTGGGTATAAGCAAGTGGTTATCATTCTAGCTTCTAGAAGGGGATGAAGTGTAGATGCGAGTTTTGAAGAGCTAGGGCTATTGCTTAAGAACCAAAGGATTACTTGGTGGACCTAAGGGTACAAGTGTGGATTCTTCTTGGTGTTCTTATCTAGTTGTGTATCTAGACTAGCTAGGATTGGGTTTGTAAGTTGGATCTTTTTGGATCTTGCATAACTAATTTTGTAATTGTTGCTTGTAGTTGGCCCTAACCTAGAAGGCCTTACAAAAGGCATATTGCATTTACCCAATTATATATATGAATAAAGAGTTGTGATTTGGTATCAAATCTTGCATTATTGTTTCTTTGTTGTTATATTTCCATTGTGTAGTTGTTTGTTGGGGATTTGGACATCTCTTTTGGGGATTCTCCTACCTTGCACTACATCAGTTTGCACAATATGAACATATTTGGTTATGGCACAAGAGGTTATGTCATATAAATTTTGACAATTTGGTTAGTATTAGTAAGATAAAAATAGTAAGAGGTTTTCCAAAATTGAAGAAACATGATAATTCCATGTGCAAACAATGTCAATTGGAAAAAATGACAAAGTCTAGTTTCAAGAGCAAGGTATATTCATCTGATGATATTTTAGAATTGGTTCATATTGACCTATGTGGACCTATTGGTGTTCAAAGCTATTATGGAAACAAACATTTCATTCTATTTGTTGATGAATACTCTAGAATGATGACTATGATGTTTCTTAAAGAAAAATATGATGCTTTTCAGTTATTTAAGTGGTATTTGGCCAAAGTTGAAAAGGAGATAGGAAAGAATCTGAAATGCTAGAGATCTGATAGAGTGGTGAATTCATTTCCAATGAATTCAACATATTCTATAATGATAGAGGAATAAAATGATAGATGTCAACACCTAGGACCCCTCCTCAAAATGGAATAGCTCAAAGGAGAAATAGATCAATCATGAATTGTTCTAGAACATTGATGATGGAAAAGGAAGTGTCACAAAGATATTAGAGAGAAGTTGTAAGTACAATAATTTATACTTTGAATAGAGTGAAAGTAAAGAAAGGTGGAAATAATACACCTTTTGAGTTATGGTATGGATATGCTCCTAATGTAAAGTATTTCAAAGTTTGTGGAAGAAAATGTTACATACTAAAAGATAATATAAATAAAAAACTTAAAGCTAAAAGTGATGAAGGCATATTCGAAGGTTATTCCACTAAGAGAAAAGATTATAAGTGTTTGAACTCTAACACTAAAAAATTTTTGGAAATTGGAAATGTGAAAGTTCATGAATATGTAGAAAAGAATGACGTTTAATGCAAGAAAGAACCTAAAGACTGCAATTCATTCATATATGTTAATGATAATTCTCCTAGCATCCCACTTGAAAAAGAGAATAAAGTTGCAAATCTACAACAAATTTGAAATGTTGAGTTGCAATTGCCAGGTGTCAAGATATAGGTTGTGGGTTCATGAAAATTACTAAACAATGTCGATTCATAGACAAAGGAAGACAAAAATCAAGTGGACAATGTCAAACATGAACTTGAACCTAAACCAAGGAGAGATAATGAGCTTGAAATCATTTTTCAAGATGAAGCTACTAAAGAACAAAGAAGAAAAAAACTTGTACTAGAAAAATATGTGAGAAGACATCATGAACCTAAGTAAATCATTGGAGATAAATAATCTGGTGTTATGACAAGGAAAAGACTCAAAAGTGATACATGCTTACTTTGTGAGTTTGAACCCAAATTTGTGAAAGATGCTTTGGAGAATGAGGATTGGATACAAGAAATGAATTAAGAAATTGAGTATATTGAAAAGAACAAGACATGGACACTAGTACCTAGACCAAAAGTAAAAAATGTTATTAGAACGAAATGGGTATTCAGGAACAAGCTGAATGAAAAAGGTGAAGTCACAAAGAACAAGGCTAGAGTATGCAAAGGATATGCACAAGAAGAAGGTGTTGACTATGGGGAAATTTATCCCCTATAGAAAGACTAGAAGGAGTTAGAACACAACTTTCATATTCTTCTTACAAAGGATTTAAGGTATATCTAATGGATGTCAAATCTACATTTTTGAATGGGATACTTGACGAAGAAGTATACATAAAGAAGTTTGAAGGATTTTCTGACCCCAGCAAGAAGAATATGGTGTGTAAGCTATGCAAGGCTCTATATGGTTTGAAACAAGCCCTTAGATCTTGGAGTGAAAGATTGAATAACTAATTGTTGAAGATTGGATTTGCAAGAACAAATGATAACAACAATCTATTCTTAAGGACTAGCAAGGACAATGAGGTGTTGTTGTCTAAAATTTTTGTTGTCAATTTCATATTTGGAGGTCAAGAAGTATTATGAAAATCATTTTTTGATGAGATGAGGAATGAATTTTAAATTTCAATGTTTGGTGAGATCAAATTCTTTGTTGGATTACAAGTATATCAAATGAAGCAAGACATCTTCATTACTCAATCCAAATATATCAAAGAGATGTTAATTTTCTTTTGAATGGAAGATTCAAGACTAATTAGTACTCCTATTTCCATTGGACATAAGTTATCTAAGAATGGTGATTCTAATTATGTTAAGTAGACATTATATAGATCAATGATTGAAAAACTATAATATATTGTTCACTGCAGACCTGATATTGCATTAGTAGTTGGATAGTTATAAGATTTTATGCAAGTCCTAAGGAGAATCACATGATGAAAATAAAAAGGATAATGAGATATTTGAAAGGAAAATAAGACTATGGATTGTATTACAAGAAGAATGATAAGTTTGACCTAAAGGTATTTATTGATTTTGATTGGGTAGGAAATGTTGATGAGAGAAAGAGCACAAGTGGAGGTGCATTTAGTGAGTGTTAAATATGGGCCTCTAATTCAACCACAAACTTCAACATGATCATTTTTTGTCAGCAAAATTCTGAAATGAACATGAGATTATTCATTCGACATGTTTGCACAAGGTGATATGTCTCCTTCTATCTAGATGGAGTTTTAATATGTGCTCTTACAATCAAGAGTTCAATAAGAAGCAAACCAAACTAGTACGAAGGATATGAATGAATGCAAATGTAAGATTAATCAATATTTTTGATATTTTCTATGCAAAAAGAAGAATTAATGTATATGACATTCGAATTAACCTGAGAACAATAATAATCAAATTAACCTAAATGAATGCATTGTAATCAAGATGAGGAGTATGTAAAAGAAATGGAGATTCGAATACAAAATGCTTGAATGATCAGTCCAAGACAGATTTAATACTCTTCACTTAATTTTTTTTCTAATGAAAGGTTGAGGGTTTCTTTTATATAATCTTGGACCTAATCAACGGTCAAGATTAAATCGAGTGTATGATTCAGATTGAATGAGAGATTGAGTCCTCTATTTTTTATGGAGTTGAATGTGATGAAATAGGGTGTAATATTGATTCATTCAAATATGAGCTCATAATTATTATTCTAATTAATTGAATAATTAGTTTCAACAATTATAATGAGCATATTTGATTAAATCAATAAATTTAGTTCTATTTTTCATGTGAGATGAATTATGAAAGAATATTGATCCATTCAAACATGACATCATAATATAATATCCTAATTAATTAAATAAATAGTTTCAACACTTGTGATGTATATATTTAATTAAATCAATGTATCTAATTTCTTTTTGTGTGTATTAGCTAAAGAGGGTGGATTTAATTTAATTAAAGCAATTAGGACTTATAATTAAAGTAATTCAATTACAAGATTAATTTAATCAATTTCAATCAATATTTAGGAATTAAATAAAGCATAGATTAATATAGATTAGGGATTTTCTACATTTGACACTTAGGTCAAGTAAAGAGAATCATAACCATGAATGCCTAGTAAATTAAGAATTAATTGATCAAGAAATAGATGTTGTGAGATTGATGCACCAAAATTGGTTCAGAATGTCAATGTGCCAATTTAAGGGTATTACATTTGTCCATCTTTGAATAAATGTGTGAGTAGCACATTGATTCAAAGAATCAAAAGTCTAAAGTATAAAACAAGAACTAAGATTTATTCTGAGATTGATGAGACAAAAAGCAATTGATGAGATTTTTAGGGTTATCTCTAGAATGAAGCTTAACCCTCCAGGATCTAGATAAAACACCTAGATATCGGTAGAATAGATCAAAGATTATCAAAATTCGTAGGATCATTCCCAGATCAAGACAAAATCCTTAGGATTTAGGGTTAGAATGCCCCGATACCTGTCCATTAAAAGATGACAAGATTAATCATGATTCATAGGATTGTCCCCAAAATGAGGCTTAATCCTAAAGGGTTAGAGTTAGAATGCCTCGATACCTGTCTATTAAATAGTTATCAAAAGAAAGCTTAGAATTTTCTCCAAAATGAAGCTTAATCCTCCAGAATCTAGGTAGAACACCTAAATAATGGTCCATAAAGAAAAGACAATACAACCTATCATGAGTCATAGGATTATCCCCAAAATGAGGCTTAATCCTCAGGAGTTAGGGTTAGAAGTTGTGATACATGTCCATTGATCTATGACAAGGACTTTTATGAGTTTGATCAATTGATCAATAAGAAAAATTAGATAACATATGATACTAGGTAGAGGGAGCAAAGATACCCTAAGTGATGAGATGCCCCTAGTGACTTGGACATTATATTCATATTAAGTTCAAGCTAGATTTGAAAGATTCAATGATGTAACCATCCTACCCTCTTTGTAGTGAAATAGACAGATGACACAACATAATAGTAATAGATTTGAAGATAATGATGTGATCAAATATTTAGAGGAATATAGAACAGAACAGAAGAGCATGTAGAAAATTTTTAGGTGATTCAAAGTGATTTAAGGGTCCAATATGACCAATTTTGGGCTTAGTTGACTTTTAAAAAAAAAATTAAAAAATTTGGAGGATATGTTCAATTGATGATGTTTAGAGATTCATAGTGTATCATGAAAAAAGACTGCACAAACATTCAATTGTGTCAATACCAAAATTTTAAAATATGATTTTGAGTTGTTTAAGTATGTCAGATTTTGATATTGATCCCAAAAATGAGTTCAAGGTTGTGCAACTAGCCAAGGTAGTGATTTTCACATCCATCGAAGAACTTTGAAAAAATAGGTCAAAACCTATATAAGGGCCCAAAGGGTTATTTTCAAATCATTTGATTATTTGTCTTTTGTGGAGAAGGATCTTTGAGGTGAAAATGGTGGTCCCCATACATACCCACAAATTTCAGCGATCTAAATGTCACAGTCAACCAAAAGACTATGGACCACGTGTGAGTAATCAGTAAACCTCATCTTTGTTTCAATTTGTATGCATTTTGATAGAAGTTTTAGTCAATTTTGGTCACTTTAGTTTTGACATCATTGGGATCTTCTCATGAGAACTCATTTTCTCTTGCAAACCCCTAACATGTCTTGCACAAAGAAGTTTTAATAGAGCACAATCTCACATAGGTTCTAGGGATTTAATGCATGAGACATACCCAAGTCTCGCACATGAAACCATCATTTTGGGGTTATTTTAGCATATTTTCTAAGGAAATCTCACACAAGGTTACTTTCTTGCATGCCTCACAAAAGTCCCTCGCGTGAGAATATACCTCTTGTGCACAAGATTGTAAAATCTCGTTAGAGATTTTAAGCATTTTTTGATTAGCCATATGTCGAATCACATGTTTTTTGTCCTATTTGCATCATCATGAGGTTTTTTACCATGTTTGTAGGATGTATGTATACAGTAGTATGAAAATATTATGTTTTTTTTGTGAGTGCATAGTGATCGTGTGATGTTTTTTGTGTGTACAGGTTGACTTTCCAGATGTTGGGTTTAGATTGCACTATTCATCCATTGGGGTGTTGATCAAACAACTAGATGTAATTGAGTTGACTCACATTGATTTTCTTGGATTATCTTATTTATATGATATCCTTGACATTCAGGTGAATTATGGCTTATTGACTGCATTGGTGGAGTGCTTCCACTTAGAGATGAACACTTTCCACCTTCCACTGGGAGAGATAACTATCACACCTAAGGATACTCGAGAGCCTATTCCACGGTACATTGGCACTGAGGGCCATATTTTAGGATTACATCATTATGGGCAAGGCCATCCCATGAGAGGAGTTATAGTAGGTATAAATTCCAACACACATATTAGTAGTTGTACTTAGCACATTCATGGGTTGCTACATAAAGCCTAATAGAGGCCAACATAAACTAGAGTGTGGATGGTGTCACATGTTGTCATGAATGTTAGAGAAGTGAGCACATTTTGGGTGGAGTCAGTACATGTTGGTCCACATGTTCCATGAGATGCATGAGATTGCCTATAGAGAGGTGAAGAGAATGGAAAAAGGTGTTTATGTCCTTTAGATATGGGCATGAGAGCATTTTCCTATCACCAAACAAATAGAACAAGACAATACTAATGAAATTTGTATAATAATTTTGCACATTTTCATTCTCATCTAATTATATATTTAATATAAAAATAAATGTAAATATCATCTTGTGATTTGCCATTGATCCATCAATCAAATAAGTGCCACATAGTGGCTAAGTACTTACCTTACAAGAAATAGTAATAAATTAAATATTTATTTAATATATTATTATTAAAAATTGAAAATAAATTATTTACAAATGTAAGTAGAAATAAATAATTATATTATAATATAACAAATTTTTTGATTGCCATAAAATACATGTTGATAAAAAATTTCTTTATAGCAAATTGAATAATATTTTTATATAAGATTTAGTAATGTATGATATGACTTAAATGAATCAATAAATGAAAAAATCTCAAGCATATATTATATGATATTTGTATTTTATAATATTTATTTATAATAAATTGAATAATATGATTAGTGGAGATTTAGATGAAGTTGGAGTGCACTATTGAATTTTAATCTCTAGAGCACTATGGATGACTTTATGGTGACGTGGAGATCTTTCCCCTCCATGTGGTTTGTTCTTTCTCTCTCCTTTCTTTTTTATTTTCTGCACCATTTTTTCTTTGTTTAATGTTACACACTTTCTCCCCTGTCTAACCTCTTAACTCTGCCCTCGGCTCTCAAATGGCTACTGAGCCGGTTGATCTCATTATTAGCAAACCTAACCCTAACTTGGCTAATGAACCAAAATGAAAATCCTTTTCTGAAACTATTTCCCTTGCCTATAATGGCATCTCCCTTGATGCATGATTTATTTTGAATACTAACAACCTGCATCTACTCCAAGAGGGTAAGAGCCCTATCACTACCTTGGTTGATTCCTTTAATTCCTCGAATGATGAAATGCTTAAGGAGATTGCATTGAAAAAATATAGGTTAAGTAGTATTGCCATTTTCTTTGCTTGTGTTGATGTGGAAAAATACCCTCCACATAAGTTTTTGGATGACTAGTTTTATAGCTTATGGAATCTTAAATTGGGTTTGAAGATTTCTTTCTATAAGAAAATTCAGAAGGGGCTTTTTAATATTTTCTTCACTAACCCTGAATCTCAAACTGAAGCTCTTAAGAGGCATTACTAGAATATTGAAAAAACCTCATTTCATGCCCTAGCTTGGTCTTAGGAGGCTACGAATGAAGAGGTCCTTGCACTTTCTTACCCTAGGTGACTCATTTTAAAGGATGTACTGCCATTTCTTTGGAAGTGTCTCCCTCAACTCCTTGAGAAGTTTGGGAAAATTATTTGAATTGATGAGACTTCCCACCTTGTCCCTAACCTTGACACTCAAGTTTTGATCTGTATTAAACTTTGAAATAATAGAGATCAAAACTCGAGTGTCAAGGTTAGGGACAAGGTGGGAAGTCTCATCAATTCAAATCATTTTCCCAAACTTCTCAAGGAGTTGAGGGAGACACTTCCAAAGAAATGGTCGTACATCCTTTAAAATGAGCCACCTAGGGTAAGAAAGTGCAAGGACCACTTCATTCACAGCCTCCTGAGACCAAGCTAGGGCATGGAATGAGGTTTTTTCAATTGTCTAGTAATGCCTCTTAAGAGCTTCAGTTTGAGATTCAAGGTTAGTGAAGAAAATATTAAATAGCCCCTTCTAAATTTTCCTATAGAAAGAAATCTTCAAACCCAATTTAAGTTTCCATAAGCTATAAAATCAGTCATCCAAAAACTTATTTGGAGGTTATTTTTCCACATCAACACAAGCAAAGAAAATGACAATACTACTTAACCTAGATTTTTTCAATGCAATCTCCTTAAGCATTTCATCATTCGAGGAATTAAAGGAATCAACCAAGGCAGTGATAGGGCTCTTACCCTCTTGAAGTAGACATAGGTCATTAGTATTCAAGATAAATCGTGCATCAGGGGAGATACCATTATAGGCAAGGGCAATAGTTTCAGAAAAGGATTTTCATTTTGGTTCATTAGCCAAGTTAGGGTTAGTTTTGTTAATAATGAGATCAACCAGCTTAGCAGCCATTTGAGAGCCGAGGGCAGAGTTAAGAGGTTAGACAAGGGAGAAAGTGCTTAGCATTAAACAAAGAAAAAATGGTGCAGAAAATAAAAAAGAAAGGAGAGAGAAAGAACAAACCACATGGAGGAGAAAGATCTCCATGTCATTGCAGAGTCATCCATAGTGCTCCAAAGATCAAAATTCAATAGTGCACTCCAACTTCATCTAAATCTCCCCTAATCATATTATTCAATTTATTATAAAGAAATATTATAAAATAAAAATATCATATAATATATGCATGTAATTTTTTCATTTATTGATTCATTTAAGTCATATCATACATTACTAAATCTTATATAAAAATATTATTCAATTTGCTATAAAGAAAATTTTTATCAACATGTATTTCATGAAAATCAAAAAATTTGTTATATTATAATATAATTATTTATTTCTACTTACATTTGTAAATAATTTATTTTCAATTTTAATAATAATATATTAAATAAATATTTAATTTATTACCATTTCTTGTAAGGTAAGTACTTAGCCACTATGTGGCACTTATTTGATTGATGGATCAATGAAAAATCACAAGATGACATTTACATTTATTCATATATTAAATATATAATTAGATGAGAATGAAAATGTGCAAAATTATTATACAAATGTCATTAGTATTGTCTTGTTCTATTATGTAAAATATCATAATAACCTTTCAAAGTTTTAGAAACAAATTGGTATTCTAAGTCAATATTAAACTCAGCCGTATCATTGTGATTCTAGTTTCAAAAGCATTATAACTATTTATTGTTGTAAAGATTAGAAACTTGTTAATTAGGTACTTGAGAAAGGCAACGAATATGTCAATAGTTATAATTATGATTGAGTGGGATTTATCTAGAGCCAATACACTAAACATATGAATATGTTATATGTCCTTTTCACATGGATATGTAAGTTTAATATGTACTCAAAGTGATTATTAAGATAATTTGTGTGAAGAAAATATTTTAAAAATACTTGTTAGAAAATTGTAAAATAGTTTAATGATTTATTGTTATTTTTGCATGAGCCTATTGAAAAGTATTCCTTTTTTTAGTTTATTAGACAAAAATTAGATTGAATGACATAATTGTAAAGGTTTTTCTCCATAAAATGTGTTACACATGTATGACCCCAAGTATCAAAAATTATTGGTCGAAGGCTTGGTTCCATCAAGTTGAAAGCATATTGTGGGAGATAAGGAGGTTGAAAGGTCTCTCTCCCAAGTCCACATTGTACCAAAGAACATGGCATTTTAGTGTAACTAGTCAGGTTAGTTTATAGCCAATGATATTTCTAATTCATGTAGTCTAAAAAAGGCATTAAAATTCTAATACTAGTGTGATTGAATATTCTTTATATTGGATTATGCATAATGATTGGTTTTGGGCATGTCATTATTATTGAAACCATAAAAAGTAATGGGAACAATTGTGTGATAAAGATGTACACTTTGGTGTTGGAAACTACAATTGGAACAATTGTTACGTTGCCATTGATGTCAAACCTTATTGGTGAGATATTTTGTTATCTGATCTGAGTATCATATCTATTTGATTGATGAAAAGGATATGAGAAGTTGGTAATAAAATAATATCTAGAAGAAAGGTTGAGTTATGAAAATGAAACTACAAATGGACACTTGATTAGTTGGACTTTAACAAGATAAAGTGATTGTTTAAATCATGTTACAATTGGGGAAGATAGTTACACTAAAGCCTTGAAGGAGAGATCAAAGATAGACCAAATGCATAGGCCTAATTGAACAATACAGAAAAAGGTTAAGGAACTTGAAGTATATGCTAAGTGATGCTAGTGTTGACCGAGCCATAGTAACTGTTGAGAAGAAAGAGTGTTGACTAAGCATCAATATTGACCCAGTGACAATATATATGCTAAGCAATGAAATTTAGTAGTGACCAAGTAACTCAATGATGATCAAGTGTTAGAACATAGTGTTGGCTGAGGAACAACATTTTAATAGTTTATGAGAAATCATAATTTACAACCGACAGAGTTGATTTCTTGGAATATGGAAAGCATGTTGAAGATAAGGATGAATGACTTGGAACATTTAAATCAAGGGAAACCATAATTGTGTGTTTCTATGTGAGGATTTGTGAAGAAGTTTCTAGAAAAAGAAGAGGATGAACAAGAAGGTTGAGAGATTCATTGTATGTGTTGAATCTGATCATAACCCTAAGATCTACGATGATTTTTAAGTGAAAAAATATTAGAACTACCTATTAAAGGAGGTACAAGGACTAACTTTTAAATCAAGGTTAAAGGTTGGAGCAGTTCTTGTTACTACTGACTAACAATCTTGTTGGAAATGATTGAAAAGATCATGAATGAAGAATAATGGAACTGGTAAAGAATGTTTTCAATCATTATTTTGTCATTGATATAAAACTTGCTACTTATAGGAATTACAATTTCTTAAGTGATCCAAGTTCTATCAATTGGTTGATTTACAAGGAGGTGGCAATCAATAAGATGTAATAAGAGCACCTAGAGAAAGGTTGAAGTTATGATGTTGTAAAGAAGTATAAGGATCAGCTAAGCCAGTGATGAAATAGTGTATTGATGACATACTCTAAGACACAAAGGATGGACACACTAAAACATGTCAAAAATGTGAGGTTTAACTAAGTTCATTTGAGAGAGCCAAGCAAATTCTTAGTTGAAGCTGAGCAAGTTCAACTTCAGTGTGTGCTGAGCAATCCTTCAAGTGCCGAGTATCACACAATCCTTCATGTGCCAAGTAACATAGAATCCTTCAACTGCCAAGTAATTGTTCAAGTGCCAAGTAACTTAGGAAAAGACTTCAAGTGCTGAGCATTAGTAAAAGCAGTAGAAGCTGAGTAATACAGAAGGAGCCAAGCATCAGTAAACCAATGATGCCGAGTTGTTGCATTATTTGTTAAGTCAATGATTTGCCAGATCAGTAGCGATAAGTTTGTTACATTGAATTTTGTGAATTAGTTGGATGATAAGGATGATGAATAAATGTCATAGAATTTTAGGTAAACCATGCAAACCAATTCAAGGAGAATGCTAATGAATTTATCATGAAATTTCTAGAAGAAGCAATTTGGAGGGAAAACAATATTATTTTCTTAGATCAAATTAAGATTTAAGCAAGAAGTGAAGAACATGACTTCTATATAAGGAGTTACAAGTCAGAGATCAAAATAGGGGGAATTGGTCACAAGTGTGGTCAAAGCCAAGAGAAGGCTAATGTGAAGGAGGACATAGTGAGGAGTAAGTACAAAGCATCAAGACTCTGAGTTGATCAAGTGATCATGGAGTGCATTGTCATAACGAGTGGAAGAACTCAAGGAGACAGATCTTAAAGGGTGAATAAGTTGTCAACACTACAAGGGAGGAAAGCCAAGCAAAGAAAAGGACTAAAGAGTGATCTAAAATCTACAAGGTTAGGGTTGCAATCTTTATCAGGTCAAAACCCTTCTAATACTCTCTTACTATTGTATTAGATATTGAAATCCTACATTGCTAGGTTAGCTTAACAGCTAGGTGGATAATCCTCAGGAAAAGGATAGAAGATCCCCAGGAGAAGGATAAGAGATCCTTAGGAGAAGGATAGGAGATCCTCGGGAGGAGGATAGGAGATCCTTAGAGAGGGATAAAAGATTCTTTTGAGAAGGTGACTGTAAATCCCATGGACTTGGGTGGGCTTAACAGCTCTACGTAAATCCCTTAACAGGGTGACATTCTAAGTTGAATTTTCTTAAGTCCTCTAACAAGGCACACTCTTAACAGGGTGTAGAAATCCTTTAATAGGGTCACATCTTACAGTGTGTAAAGCCTTTAACAGGGCAGACCTTTAACAGGACAAACCATCAAAATTGGTTGAAATCAATTGGGTAGTTATTTTGTGGGTGTCATCCCCACCCCAGTTTTACCTTCTTATTCTTGGAGGGTTTCTGGGTCATCAAAATCCTTTGTGTTATGGTGTGATGCATGTTATCTTTCATGATTGCTTAATGTTTAATTGCATGTATGATAAGAAAGTAAAAGGATAGTACTTTTGATTCACTCTTGTTTTATTAGAAAATTTGAATTAGACATTATTGGACCTTGAATAACTGATTCACCCCCCTCTCTCAGTTATTCTAAAGAATTCTAACAATTGGTATCAGAGCCCATTGCTGATTTTTTTCAAGGTACTAGCAGCAGGAAGATCAAGATGTCCAAGAGAGAAGTTCCCAAGCTAAACAAAGACAACTTTGTTGCATGGAAAAGTCTGATGAAGCTACACCTCGGATCAATAGGTGACTATGCATAGACCTGAATCATAATTGATCATGTAGACCCTGCAGGACCCCTCACTACAAATGATATGAGCAAGAAGAAGGAGCACAATCAAGTGATGTTAGATATTGCTTTAGCACTAAGCTATGTCGAGTATGATGACATCAAAGAATGTGGTACTGCACATTAGATGTGGGAAACATTATCAAGAATCTATGGAGGAGATGATAATGTCAAGAGAGCCAAAAGAGAGAGCCTAAGAGGAAAGTTTGATGACATGAAAATGGAAGGAAGGAGAGAATGATGCTCAATATGGTGCAAGGATGAAGAAAGTAGTAAGTTCCATAAGAAGCCTAGGAGGAAAGTTAGCAGAAGAAATAGTATGTAGCAAATACTTGAGAACTTTGCTTCCTATCTATGCTATAAGAGTATCAACCATCCAAGAGCTAAGGTGTGTACCAAGCAACGCATTGTCATTTGAAGGAATAATTGGAAGACTCACTACCTTTGAGCTATCCAACTTTGACAACTACAAGCGGATGCTCTCATCACATGACTGGAGATAAAAGTAAGTTCATTTCCTTTACTCAATATTAAGGAAATAGTGTTAGATTTGGTAACAATGCACCATGTCAGATCAAAGGGAAAGGTAGTATCAAGCTTACTAAAAAGATAACATGTGATAATGTATACTATGTTGAAGGCCTGAACTATAACTTGTTAAGTGTATCATAGTTAGGCAACATAGGATGCAAGGTTGAATTTGAAAATAGAGTTGCCAAGATCTATGATTCCCAAGGAAGTCTATTAGGAAGAGGTGATCATACTAAGAGTAATTTGTTCTACCTAGACATGGAAGATGCTTCTTGTCTCATTGTTCAAACTGATGATGTATGGTTATGGCACAAGAGGCTATGTCATGTAAATTTTGACAATTTGATAAGCATTAGCAAAATGAAGAAAGTCAAAGGTCTACCAAAGTTGAAAAAGCCTAATAACACCATTTGCAAACAATGCTAACTAGGGAAGATGACCAATTCAACTTTCAAAAGAAAAACTTATACTTCTAATGAAGTATTAGAGCTAGTTTGTACTGACTTGTGTGGTCCTATTGAAGTTCAAAGCTACAAAGGTGACAAATACATAATTCTATTTGTAAATGACTATTCAAGGATGATGATAGTCATGTTCCTGAAAGAAAAATTAGATGCATTCCAAATGTTCAAATGGTACTTGGCCAGAGTTGAGAAAGAGACTAGAAAGAGCCTAAAATGTCTCAGATCTGACAGAGAAGGTGAATTCACATCAAGAGAATTTGAAGAATTCTATAATGAAAGAGGAATCAAAAGACAGACATTAGCACCTAGGACTCCACCTCAGAATGGTATAGCAAAAAGAAGGAATAGATCAGTTATTGACTATGCTAGGACCTTAATGATGGAGAAAAATGTTACACTCAAGTATTGGAGAGAAGCTGCAAGTACTACAGTCTACACACTCAATAGAGTTCAAGTCAAGAAAGGTACAAATGCAACACCTTTTGAATTATGGAATGGGCATTCTCCTAATGTAAAACATTTCAAAATATTTGGATGCAAATTCTATATATATATAGAGTCTAGAAATGGAAAGTTTGATGCAAAGAGTGAGGAAGGCACATTTCTTAGTTATTCTACTAGAAGCAAAGCTTATAAGTGCTTGAATGTTAATACTAACAAAGTAGTAGAAAGCACAAATGTGAAATTTGATGAGCTTGCAGAAGTTCAAAGTGTTGAGAACACCAAGAAAGCAGAAAAATACAAGACCTTTGTATAATTTTATGAAGGTATACCTAATAATGGTGAAGTTGCAACTCAGAATGAAAATCAGCAACAAAATCCAGTATCTTCCGAGTCACAGATAGTGAATGTTGAACAACAGACACATTCATAAGCTGAGCTGCAGAATACAGCATATGTTCATTCAAATTTTGAAAACAGCCAACATGAAGGAAATGAACAAATACCTGATGAAAATATGCATGAGCGTTTAGATTCTGAAAGAGACAACATGAAAACAAAGAAAGAACCAGTATTGGAAAAGTATGTAAGAAGAAATCATCCTGCAAATCAAATTATTGGAAACAAAGAGGCAGGACAAATGACAAGGAATAAACTCAGAAGTGAGACATGTCTACTAAGCAAAATGGAACCAAAAATAGTAAGTAAAGCTATAAAAGATGATGACTAGTACAATGCTATGAAAGAAGAAATAGAAAAAATTGAGAAGAACAAAACATAGACCTTAGTCTCAAGACCAGCTAACAAGAATGTAATTGGAACCAAGTGGGTGTTTAGAAACAAGTTAGATGAGAATGGTGAAATCACAAGGAACAAGGAAAGACTAGTTTGTAAAGGGTATGCACAAGAAGAAGGACTGGACTATGAAGAAACTTTTGCTCCAATTGCCAGAATGGAAAGGGTAAGGACCTTACTGGCATATGCAGCCTTCAAAGGATTTAAAGTCTATTAAGTTCGCATTTTTGAATGGTATACTTGAAGAGGAAGTCTACATAGAGAAACCAGAAGGATTTGTTGATGAAAATAACAAAAAAAAGGTATGTAAATTGCATAAGGCTCTATATGGATTAAATCAAGCCCCTAGAGCTTGGTATGACAGACTTCACAAGTATCTAGTGCAAATAGGATTTGAAAGAACTGATGATAACAACAACATGTACATCAAATCAAAAGAAGGTAAGGATATTCTTGTTTTTGAAATCTTTGTGGATGACATAGTTTTTGGAGGAAGGGAAGTACTTTGCAAAAGTTTTGTTGACAAAATGAAACATGAGTTTGAAATGTCTATGTTTGGAGAAATCAAGTTATTTGTTGGATTGCAAGTACATCAACTAAAATATGGTATATTTATGACACAATCAAAGTACATCAAAGAGATACTCAAGACATTTGGATTATAAGACTCCAAACTAGTTAGCACACCAATGGCAATAGGACATAAGCTATCCAAAAATGATGAATCAACTGAAGTCAATCAAACAATGTACAAATCCATGATTGGAAAACTACAATATATTGTACATAGCAGACCAGACATAGCATTAGTAGTTGGAATAGTGGCTAGATTCTTTGCTAATCCTAGAGAAAATATCTCATGGCAATAAAAAGGATAATGAGATATCTCAAAGGAACTGATGATTTTGGCCTATATTACAAAAAGAATGAGAAGTTTGAGCTCAATGCATACACAAACACAGATTGGGGAGGCAATATTGATGACAGGAAAAGTACAAGTGGAGGAGAATTATTCTTAGGTAAAAGGCTAGTTACTTGGACTAGCAAGAAACAAATATGCACATCTCAGTCCATTGTAGAAGTAGAATATGTTGCAATAGCAGTCAATTGTACAAACATTGTGTGGCTCAAACATCTATTGAAAGGAATGAAAGAAGAGGTAACCAAACCTATGATACTATATTGTGATAATACAAGTGCTATAAACATATCCAAGAACCCAGTAATGCATGCAAAAACCAAGCATATTGCAATCAAGTATCACTATGTCAAAGAATTGGTGGAAGACAAACAAGTGAAGATGGAGTACATTCACACAAAGGAAAAAATTGCAGATATCTTCACCAAACCATTGCCCAATGATGTTTATGAATATCTTAGAGGCAAGTTGGGGGTAATGCCCCTAACTTAAGTAGTCTAAAGCAACAAAGAAGCTTCCCTGCATCAATAGGAACAAATCATTGAAATATCATAAGAATGGTGCAAAGGATGACAACAAGAACATAAATTTAGATAAGTCACAAGCATGGTGATAGAGGGAGAAAACATGAGATACAAAGCTTATATTTAGCATGTTGAAGATGCTACATCTTTGGCATTTATATCAAAGAGGGAGATTTATGAGAAACTGATCAATAAATGGTAAAGATATGGAGATGTATGAGATCAATAGTAAGGATGCATTAGTCAAGAGGGAGAAGCATAAAAACGTATATAATTTTGGGGGTAACTAAGTTGATCAGCTTAATCAATTGATCAGTTTCATTTTCCATCAATGCCAAAGAGGGAGATTGTTGGAAATGATTGAAAAGATCATGAATGAAAAATAATGGAACTAGTAAAGAATTTTTTCAATCATTTTTTTTCATTGATGTCAAACTTGCTACTTGCAGGAATGACAATTGCTTAAGTGATCCAAGTAGTATCAATTGGTTGATTGACAAGGAGGTGGCAATCAATAAGATGTAACTAGAGCACCTAGAGAAAGGTTGAAGTTATGATGTTGTAAAGAAGTATAAGGATCAACTAAGCTAGTGATGAAATAGTGTATTGATGACATACTCTAAGACACAAAGGATGGACACACTAAGACATATCAAAGATGTGAGATTTAACTAAGTTCATTTGAGAGAGCCGAGAAAATTCTTAGTTGAAGCCGAGCAAGTTCAACTTCAGTGTGTGCTGAGCAATCCTTTAGGTGCCAAGTAACACACAATCCTTCAAGTGTCGAGTAACATAGAATCCTTCAAGTGTCGAGTAATTGTTCAAGTGCCAAGTAACTCAAGAAAAGACTTCAGGTGTTGAGCATCAGTAAAAGTAGTAGAAGCTAAGTAACACAGAAGGAGCCGAGCATTAGTAAACCAATGATGTCGAGTTGTTGCATTATTTGTTAAGTCAAAGATTCACCAGATTAGTAGTGATAAGTTTGTTACATCAAATTTTGTGAATTAGTTGGATGATAAGGATGATGATTAGATGTCACAGAATTTTAGGTAAACCATGCAAACCAATTCAAGGCGAATGCTAATGGATTTATCATGAAGTTTCTAGAAGAAGAAATTTGGAGGGAAAACAATATCATTTTCTCAAATCAAATTAATATTTAAGAGGGAACTGAAGAACATGAGTTCTATATAAGGAGTTATAGGTCAGAGATCAAAATAGGGGAGTTGGTCACAAGTGTGGTCGAAACCAAGAGAAGGCTAATGTGAAGGAGGACACAGTGAGGAGTATGTACAGAGCATCAAGACTCTGAGTTGATCAAGTGATCATGGAGTACATTAGCATAATAAGTGGAAGAACTCAAGGAGACAGATCTTGAAGGGTGAATAAGTTGTCAGCACTACAATGGAGTAAAGCCAAGCAAAGAAAAGGATTGAAGAGCGATCTAAAATTTGCAAGGTTAGGGTTGCAATCTTTATCAGGTCAAAACCCTTCTAATACTCTCTTACCATTGTATTAGCTATTGAAATCCTACATTGCTAGGTTAGCTTAATAGCTAGGTGGATAAGCCTCAGGAAAATGATAGAAGATCCCTAGGAGAAGGATAAGAGATCCTTAGGAGAAGGATAGGAGATCCTCGGGAGGAGGATAGGAGATCCTTAGAGAGGGATAAAAGATTCTTTTGAGAAGGTGACTGTAAATCCCATGGACTTGGGTGGGCCTAATAGTGACATTCTAAGTTGAATGTTCTTAAGTCCTCTAGCAAGGCACACTCCTAACAAGGTGTAGAAATCCTTTAACAGGGTCACATATTATAGTGTAAAGTCTTTAATAGGGCAGACCTTTAATAGGGAAAACCATTAGAAGTGGTTGAAATCAATTGCGTAGTTATTTTGTGGGTGTCATCCCCACCCCAGTTTTACCTTCTTATTCCTAGAGGGTTTTTGGGTCATCAAAATCCTTTGTGTTATGGTGTGATGCATGTTATCTTTCATGATTGCTTAATGTTTAATTGCATGTATGATAAGAAAGTAAAAGGATAGTACTTTTGATTCACTCATGTTTTATTAGAAAATTTGAATTGGACATTATTAGACCTTGAATAACTGATTCACCCCCCCTCTCAGTTATTCTAAAGAATTATAATAGAACTTAAGTAGAAGGTTGAGAAGAATTGAGAAGAGGAGAAGTGTGATTGCTAGAAGGGTTACCAAGTGAATCAAAGACTAAGATGAAAATGAAGTAGCTTGTGAGTGGAACTAAGATCTGAATTTGCAAAGTGAGTTGTACGTGACAAATCAAAACTTGTTGTCACTTTCTAACCATTGTATTAGTATTTAAAATACTTTAATCAAGGTTGACCTAACAGTCATATGTAAATCCTTTAAACAAGGTGGTGTTCTAATGGAATGTTCCAAAGCCCTCTATGAAGGCCACTCCTAACAAGGTCACATTTAACAATGTATTTTGAAACCTTTAATAGGGTTGGCTCTTAACAGAGCTCACTTTAGAAGAGTGAAAAGTTGATGACATGTTACTAGTATTTTTTTCCAAATTGGGTTTCCACATTAAATCATAGTGTCAAACTTGTGTGGATATTATATATGATGATTTACTCTTAATGTTTGCATTCTACAATTTTTTATATTTAGGATAGTGGACAACTAGTTGATATTACTAAAAGTTGATTATAGAGACCAAGCTATTAAATGATAAGATTTGAAGTTGTTTAAGTGTTTTTTTGTTCAATTGGTACATCTAGACCTTAGATAATTGATTCACAACTCCCCCCCCCCCCCCCAGTTATTCTAAATATTCTAAGAATTGATATTAGAGAATTGGTTCTTATAGAGAGAATTTTGAAAGTACTTAAAGATATAGATCATGATGTACAAAAAGGAGGTACTAAAGTTGAACAAAGAGAATTTTTCTACATGGAAAAGATTGATGAGGCTACATCTAGTTGGAATTATAGAAGGTGCAATACATTTTTTGGACAACATATATGTGAAGATAACAACAATCCCGAAAATTTCCCAACAACTGAAGGAGAAGAAATAACACAATCAAGCAATGGTAGAGATTGCTTCATCCCTAAACTATGTTGAGTTTCATAATGTAAAAGATTGCAAGAATGCAAAGGAAATCTAGGATAAACTAAAGACCATATATGGAGTATAGCATAATTTTATGAGAGCCAAATCATAAATCTTGAGAGGAAAGTTCGATGAAATGAAAATGACAAAAGGCGAGAATATAGTTCAGTACTATGAAAGAATAAAAAAGGTTGTCAATGCTATTAGATGTGCTAATAGAAAGATTAAGGATGAAATAGCAATAAGAAAGGTATTGAGAATATTATTTCCTATTTATGATATTAGGGTTTCTATAATACAAGAATTGAGATGTACTCTAGGTAATGCCCTAACCCTGGAAACTATGATCGATAGGCTTAATACTTTTTGAGATGTCAATTTTCTATAATTACACTCCTACTACTATTGAATCTATTTTTAAATCACAATTAGTTCTTATCAAGAAAGGAAAAGGAAAAGGAAAACATATGAAAAATGACAATGACACTTCTGATGATGAACTTGATGAACTTTAAGCGGTGATGGCTAGAAGACTTTCAAGAGGAAAAGGAAAATACAAAAGTAAACTGCCTATAATCTATTTTTCATGCAACAAAATTGGTCATATTGTTGCAAGATGTCCTGATAGAGAAGACAAGGATGAAAGAAAGGAAATCAAGTACAAAGGGAGAAGAGATGACCAAGACAACAAGAGAAACAAGGACTACAAAGATAAAGTTAAGAAATCTTGTTATATTATTGAAGAAGAAAATGATACTAAATCTGAAAGTAATGATGAAGAAGTAGTCTATGTTTCTATGAAAGAAGATTTTGATGAAGATGAGAAAACTGCATTAATTTCATATGTGAACAAAATTGATAAAGGGATAATTGATAGTGGTTGTTCAAATCACATGACGGGTGACAGACATAAATTTGAGAATATTGAACCATAAAAAGGTAGTTGTGTTAAATTTGCTAATGATGTACCATGTCTTGTGAAAAGTAATGGATCAATACAATTGACAAATAAGATCAAATGTGACAATTTCTACTAGGTTGAAGGATTTAACTATAATCTATTGAGTGTTTCACAATTGAACAAATCAGGATACAAAGTTGAATTACATCATAGAAATTCAAAGATATTTGATGTTTATGGTAAACTAATTGGAAGTGGTGATCAAACAAGAGGTAACCTATTTGATCTAGGTTTATTTGATGAGAGATGTTTGTTTGTGATGAAGGAGCATCCTAGACTTTCTTGCAATCTTGCATGCTAGAGAAATTATGGTTTGTGGATGTGGACTCAATTACCAAAGAAGTGGTGCTTAGTCACTATTGGGTATGGTTTATGGGAGCTCAGCATACTTTGTGAGCTTAGTTTGTACTATGTTTCTTGGCATGGTCTCTGGAGCTTGACAATGCTTGGGAATTTGCTAGTGCTCAGCTTGGTTTTGCTGACACTTAGCTTGGTCTTGGTTTCAGTTAGTGTCAAGTTGTCTATGACCCAAATTTTGGCATTTAATTTATATATGGTTATTTAATTTGTGTTGTGGCCAACTTGTGGCTCAACCTATATTTAATGTAAGGGGTTTGATTTAGTTTTTATTGAGGCTGGCCAACTTGTTTCTTAGTTGAGTATAAGTAAGGGGTTTTTGTGGAGTCTTTGGGTAGTGGTTATCATTCTAGCTTGTATAAGGGGATGAAGTGTAGATGCAAGTTTTGAAGAGCTAGGGTTGTAGCTTGAGAATCAGAGGATTACTTGGTGGATCTAAGGGTACAAATATGGATTCTTCTTGGTGTTCTTATCTAGTTGTGTATGTGGACTAGCTAGGATTGGGTTTGTAAGTTGGATCTTGTAAAACTTATTTTGTAATTGATGTTTGTAGTCGGCCTTAACCCAGAAGGCCTTACAACCAACCATAAATAGAAGCCGACCATAGGGGTGTTTTTCTAGTCGACTCCTTAGGATTTTTCCCTAGTCGGCTAATAAAGAGGTTTTTTAAAAAAAAAAAATTGTATATAAATATGAGTTTCATTTTTTACAATTTGCATTTATGTGAAATCAAGTTATTGGCTTTTGAATTGGGTAGAAAGAAATATTTGACAAACTTCAACCTATTTTAAAATTTTGGAGGAAGAATTTACGACATGGGCAATAAAGATAAAAGAGCAAGTAAATATGCACGAAGAAGAACTAAGGAACAAGAAGATGACAATCGTCAAAAAATGCTAGCAAGAGACTATCTTAGATCAGGTACACATGCACAATCTTTTTTCCAATGTATTTAATTAGTTTATTTAGTTAGGATTAGGGTTTAAATCCAATTAGGAATATCATATTTATCTTAAATTAGCATTACTAGGTTAACTTAATATTAAGAGTTTATTTGAAATTATGTTCATATTTAGGCCATTAGGGTTTATTCAATTATGTCCATATTAGTCCTTAGGGTAAATATTACATTATGAATAAATTTAAATCATGAATTTATTTAGCATGGGAATTACCTTGTTTATTCAATTATGTTAATAATTTATAGTCCACTAAGGTTTATTAGATTATGATTAAAATTAAATAAATGAATTTATTTAGGACGTAGTCAACCAGGACAACCTACTGACATTGGAGAAGGTTCATCCCAAGTTCAAATAGGTACATGTGCATCTCTTGCAAGTGTATAATATAGATCTTTCTAGAGTTCTAGGTCTCTATCAAACTTTATATCTTTAATTTTTAAATTTATTGAGCAATATTTCCCCTTATAAACTTACTTGATTTTATTTGTTATATCGTGCACGTGCAATTCTAGTAGATGATGAAAATGTTGGACATGAGGAAATTGAAGATGAAGCAATGGATATTGAAGAAGGACCATCTGAAGGTTAGATAACTTAATCAATTACATAATATTTCACTCTTGAGTTAAACATGTATATATGTATACATATATGTCCCCTAAAGAGATTGTATCTTAAGACTTTGTTTCATTTTTTCTTGTGCAACTCGAGATCAAACAACAAATGAGAATGTTAATTTATCTCAAAGATTGAAGAGAAAAATTAATCATAGAAACATAGATCATTTAATTGAAATGGATGTGGAAACATTGAGAGAATATGCTAATCAACCTACACATACTATGAAGAGGAAATTGAATAAAAAGTCTAAAGACATAATTGCACAATTTGAGAATCTATCAACAGTGGAGAAAACTCAACTATTATCAATTTCACTTCTCAAAGATGAATTAAAAGAGCCACTAAGACTATTGGGTATAGATACAAGTATAAAAAAGATGAGGACTTCTAAACTATAAAAAGATATTGTTGAAAGTGTTAAGGAAGGGTTACATTCCATTGAGAAAAAAACTAGATCTACAGATAAATCCATTGCACGAAGAGTGATACTGACATCTATTTTAAATAAGAAAACATCCCAAAATAGATAGATCTCTTCATTATCATCTCATTTCGGGTATATTCAAAAGACAGTACTACATTATCTGAAAAGGAGAAACAATTTGAATGATAGTACATTAGAAGGCAATTGGGCACTAATGTGTAGAGCTCCTCGATCTGACATGATTGGGAAAACAGTTAAGAACTTAGTTATTCAATTTTGGGTTGATAATACTCGTCCTTCACCAAATAGAAGAGATATCATCAAGCAGAGGATTGGGCCTAAGGAATATATTCAACACGCAAAACATTGGTCGGATGTCACTCAACATGAATTGTATCTCTAATTTTGTAATTTAAATCCTAACATAAAGATTGGACAAACAATGTTTGAAAGATTGAAGCCCTATTTTGTGAAGATAAATAAATCTTTTGAAACATGTTGTTGTCGATATCATATTGAATTTGATCTATACTATGAAGGGTTTCGAAAGATGATAGAAGAAAGTGGTGAAACTTCTCAAAATACTTTTCCTAAATGATTGAGTCAATTCAAAACATCAATCTTATGTGACAAACCAAATGATTGTGTCTGTCAAATAGATTGCATAAGAGGAACTTGTGAAACATGTGGTAACTTGACTAAATTTCCTTTGAGAGAAGAAGACACTAATATGAAAAGGATGGTAAAATGTAAGAGATATAAGTACATAAAGTCAGAAACAAAAGCTGGAAAAGAATCAACAAGTTTAGAATATGTAGAGGATGAGATATCGGCCAGAGAATTTATGTCAAATTTTTGTAAATTGATTCAACCATATATACGCCATGCATTTTTTGCTAAGTGGCAAGCAGAACAATTTCAAACACTAAGAGAAACTTTCCCACTCGAAACAATTCTATCTGTTGTTGACTTTGCAGAGAATTACTCTTTCGTATCTCAAAAACAACTTCAAGCATAATACTACTATACAGAGCAGGTTACTATTATGGTTCAAGTGTCTTATCGACATGCACAAATTGATCTGGATGGTGTGGAAAGTACAAATCAAGCACGAGTCATTAAAAAAGAGTATCACTTTTATATTAGTGATGACAAAGAACATGACACACATTTTGTGGAACATTGTTTTAAGACATTTTTTGAATATTTGAAAAACAAAAACATTAAAATAGAAAAACATTTGGTATGGTCAGATGGATGTGCAGCACAATTTAAATCAGCTAGACCATTTTATGCATTATGTAGATATCATCGATACCTTAATATACCACACATTTGGATTTTTTTTGAGAGTGGACATGGAAAGAGTGAGCATGATGGTGCAGGAGCTTGTATCAAACATGCTTTAAGAAAGTATCAAATGGACTATAAAGGATATCACATTAATAATGCTCATGATGTGGTTGAGTGGTGCAAAACACATTTTTCGGTGCCAACAAATATAGATAACACATCATCAGAAGCGGATCGAGTCATACCATTTAGAGTGTTTTGGGAGGTATCAAGTATATATAAATTAATTTGTTCATATTTTTAAATTGAATCTTAAATTTATATTTAATATGTTACCTTAGATGATCTCTAACTAAATTATGGACCTTGTGTACACATTCAGGTGTTGATAGAAGATCGATGCATGCATGCAAGAGCATAGAGAAGACACGATCTTTGCATTCAGTTATGAGTACAAATAGTAATGTGTGGTCATTGTATAGAAGAGAATACTCATGTTTTTGTCCTAATTGTATTGATGAAGACTATGGTGGTTGCATTAATCAAGAACGTGGATATGTGGGTGAATGGACTTTGGTGCCACTAGATGTTATTAATACGAATGAGTTTGAGGACGAAAACTATGATGATATTCCATTGATTTCTAGTGATTATAACCATATTTTAGGATTGATCAGAGTTGGTATGTATGAACTATATATATACCTGGATCATGTACATGTATACATTTTTCATAATTTTGGTTAATTGTTATTATATATATGTACTTATGTAAATGACGTGTATCCAGAATTTTGACATATATAAGTTTGTATAGGAAATGTTTTTGTAGTCATAGCAGAATCAGAAAATGTAGAAGGTGCTAGCTATTATTTATTACGTTGCACCATGGAAAGAGAGAAGCTAACAAAGACTGAAATAAGTGATGAAATTGTTTTTCCCACAGGTTAGTATATAGTTGAATTATGCATATATGTATGTCAAGTATCTATATTTTTAATGAATTCAAATTCTTTGACTTAAATTCAAGATTGATGTATTTTTTAAATGTTTACATGTGCAGGTTCTGTTGTTGTACAAGGAACATATTTGAAGCAAATAAAGTACTTAAAAGTGGGATTCATTTCACCGATTATCAACCTAACAATAAGGTATATCAATATAGTAACCATGTTATTGCCACTGGTCTAACTCTTCATCCAGTCAAAGGACCTAGAATATGTAAGTGGAGGCTCCATATTGATGATCATGAGAAAATATTAAATGTTATCCAAGAATGAGCTGATCCACTTGATATGAGATAGAAACAACTCCTAATTTGAAATGTAACTCAAGAAAAATTTGAAATTTGGTTCAAACTATTTGAAATTTGGTTGAACAATCATTTGATCAATTTGAAATTTCGTGGAATAACTAATTTTCTAAATTGAACTTTTACTCTTTCATTTTGAATTTTCTAAAGTAACTAATTATAGAAATTATGAACTTATATGTACATGTGTGTACACTAATTACCTAACATGTGCACCTTGAGGGAAAGAAATTCGAACACCACTTGTCTTAAGAGGATGAAATTAGGAGTTTGTAAAATTAATTATATTGAACTTTCTATTTCACTTAACTTGTCAATTTTTGGACAAATGTACGCTTTCAATTTAACTAATTAGGACATGTGCTTTCAATTTTAGGACATGTGAGCTTTCAATTTAACTAATTACCTGACATGTGAGCTTTCAATTTTAGGACATGTGAGCTTTCAAGTTCAAATTGTGATTTGTTTAACTAAATTTTGAACATGTACATGTTTTAAGTTGGACTTGAATTAGAACATTGGGCTTAAGGGGATAAAATTCTAGGATACATGTGTGCACTTGAATTAAAATTTCACTATGATTAAAATTTGAAATGTAACTCGAACAATTTTAAATTTGGTTCAAACTATTTCAAATTATGTTGAACAATTTGAAATTTGGTGTCCAATAACTAATTTTCTAAATTGAACTTTTACTCTTTCATCTTAAACTCAATGCAAGAATTCATTTAACTTTCTATTATATTGAACTTTCTATTTCATTTAACTTGTCAATTTTAGAACACATGTACACTTTCAATTTAACTAATTAGGACATGTGCTTTCAATTTTAGGACATGTGAGCTTTCGATTTAACTAATTACTTGACATGTGAGCTTTCAAGTTCAAATTCCAATTTGTTTAAACTAAATTTTGAACATGTACATGTTTTAAGTTGGACTTGAATTTTACAACATTAGGCTTAAGGGGATAAAATTCTAGGATATGTGTACAAATAAAAGGGATGAGTTCTATAGATTTACTCGAGTTAGGAATTATGTGCAACTAATTACCTGATACTTTAACATTTAATACATGTTCAATATATTACCAAACATTTAAATTACATGAACTATATATATATATATATATATATATATATATATATATATATATATATATATATATATATATCTAAATTTAATCAATATATTAAACATGCACGTACATATCTAAATAAATTACTTACATATCTTAGATAGAAACAATTTATAATATACTAGATCTAGATCTAGTATGTACATTAGATTCCACAATATAATGCAACATGTATCAATCATCTCGAGAAAAAATAACAAAAACATGTATCTATCTAGAGATCTATTAGAAGATAATATCAAATATAAATATAGCATGCACACATGTAGACATGTAAATCCAGGTACATCTATATCAAAGAAAATATAAATATAACATGTATCATGTGTGTATATAAAGTGTCTATCTAACATATATGAATGTCTCTCTGGATGAAAGTCTACAACAAATCATCTAGATAAAAAAAAACTATAGATCATCACGTGCAGGACTATCATCGCCACGCCTCCTCACAACGCGCTCTGAAGACTAACTAGTATCAAGGTGCTCACTAGGATGTGCTGACCCCTATATATAAATTCAAGAGAAAGTGATATCAATACATAGATACATTTAATCAAGAGAAAGTGATATTGAAATACATGTACATGCATTTAATCAAAACATAAATAAACATTACCTATCCACTACTGACATCATCCAATGAGTCTCGACGACATACACGATTTGGCATCAAAGCTGGAGTAAAAATAGGCACGTCCCCCTACATTGTACATGTGCACGGGTAACACATCAAATTAAAATTTCTCTACATGATTACATTTGAATCTATGTGCATGATATACATGTACATGTGCACACATGCACATGTCTAAATTAAATTAGTTTGAAATGATTGAAATTTTAACATGAACAAAATTTTTTTTACCTGTGTAGATGGTGGCATCTGATAATACTCGGACTGCCTAGCATCGATCGTGTCCACTAATGCATCCAAATTTTGCTGCGTCGCATCAAGCTCAATCTTTGAATCTACACGGGCCCCATGGTTGGTGATTGGCACATGTCCTAATAATGACGAGCCAAGTGGACTATGTACATGAGATGGCATAGAAGTAGAATCATCATGTGTCAACAAGTCTATCCATCCTGTGGTCAACAAGCTCAAATCAACATCATCAAGGCCCACATCTGAACTCTGAGCCTGCACTGTAACACTGGCTGAAGGGTTTGTGGTATGTATATGTCTCTGTGGAGCAAAAGAGTGGTTAGTAGATGGATCATCATGTGCACTACCACCATGACCACTACTTGATCGATGAGAGGAATATGGCTGAGGATGTGTCCTAGTACTACCATGGACACGACCTCAAACATTTGATATGGGTATGCCAAGATGCTCTGATACAAATCTATATGTATCTAATAAATCCTCAGCCAAACCAATCATAGTATCTTGTGCCAACACTCCAGTGAGACCCTCTAAGCTAGCCACTAAAGGGATGCCTGCTGCACTGTACAAGTCTCCTAAAGATGAAGCATAGGATGATGATCTAGAATGCTGACGAGACATCAAATACTGACCAACCTCATCACTCAAAATAGATCTGACAGCTGCTACAATCTCTACAACTCCCTGAAGGACCCCACGTAATTGAGTGCTACGCATGGCCTCATCAGCTGATGGACCTAACACAAGGGAAATAGCAGGTGCCCTCTCTCCGACAATCGATCTATGTGCCAGTGGGGGATGACCTAGCTGCCTATCAACCAATCTACCATGCCCCTATCCTAAATGTCCTAGTAAATCTGTGTAGTTCACCGCCCTACGTAAGTGAACCTCTGCATAAAGCTATCGGGTAAAATAGAGTGGAATTTGGTCTTTATTTGGATAACGACCATGGGTAGCAAAGAAGCATGGGTATATCAATGTAGCCATCTATGGATCTGTACACTTAAGGGGAGAATACCCCTTCACATACTTTTGTGAAAGATAATGAGGGAAACATTCCCTCTTCAGGACATCTTTGGGCACCAAGCCCTACACCTCCTAGAGTGAAAGACCAGAGGAGACCTCTCGTCTCTTACTGTCAAGGACAGCCTGTATAGTATGTGCAGAATATGGGGCAGTGCCATGAATATCATCTCGAATAAATGTCAGGCTGCGTAAGATAGTCTGGCATGTACCACTATAAACACTGGAGCATGTGCCACTAGTCAGGGATTCCTGGAGTCTATGAATCTCCTAGTTAGTGTGATCATAGAGCTCCTGAGGTGGGATAGGTAGCTGATTACGGGGGACATGATGCTGCTCAGGGGGGATAGGCTGCTGCTCAGGGCCTGGGATAGGCTTCTCGGGCCCGGGTATAGGCTGCTACTCAGGGCTCAAGATAGGCTGTCGGGCCCGGGTATAGGTTGCTCGAGGGGGACAGGCTACTCAGGGGAGATAGAAGGCTATTGATCAGCCATGTCAATGTATGTAGGTGCGTGTATAATGTGTAAACCTGAAAATTAAAATTAAAATGTATGACATTTAATAAACTTGAAATTTATATTAACATATATGTATGTACAATTTGACAAAATTAAAAAACTTGTATCTAAATTGTTTTAATAAAATTAAACATGCACGTACATGTCTACATATATATAAAAGTCCTAAAACTTAAATGAACATATACCTTAAAAGAAAACTAAATTTTAAAACACATATGTTGTTATATATATAATGTTTGTAACACGGGGACCTTTTAAGAACTACATGTGTGCAAGTTATATTTCTATCTAAGTTAGATTGAATGTTCAAAGGTTATAGACATATGTGTGCACATAAACTTGTTAGGTGTAATTTAGGTCCATGAAGTTTAAATGTGTGCATATATATGTATATATAGATATATGCGTATATACATGTACATGATATGTATATTTGCACATATAGATCTATCATGCACATGTGTATATATACATGCATACGTGTGCATATATATACACGTGCACATAATATGTGCAAATATACATATCATGACACATACGCATATATAGATCTATTTGTGTACATATATATAACATTGATGTATCATTTTGAGACCTTGATATCAATGTTTAATTAGTTTTAGGATTAGGGTTCAATTTGGTTTGTACTGTTTGATTAGGTTTACATGCTTAGGTTTCAATTAGTACAAGAGTTAATAAATTGAATTAACGTTTCAATTCAATCTTAGGGTAATGGTTCAATTTTGTTAATGGTTGGGGAAAGGATTTAAGGTTAAATTCAAGGTTTTTACTATTAACTTGGGATATATAATTACTTGTTAATGATCATGGTGTAATTCAATTTGGTTTATAAGTTTAATATTAATTAGCTAAGGGCCAGGGTTACCTTTCAATCTAGTTTGATATATTCAATTTGGTTTAGGGTTGACCTAGGGGTTAGTTTATTTTAATGTTAAATATTAAGATATAATGCTAAATTATGATATCACTCATTTTTTGATATTTTGATATGATGGACATGTCATAAATGACATTTCTATATGATTCTTTTGATATGATATGCATGGATTATATATATATATATATATATATATATATATATATATATATATATATAATCTTATGATTTAGCCCGTAAATTATCATTTATAATATAAGGGTTTAGAAATTAAATTTTAAGATCTTGAGGTTAGGGTTAGGGTTTGGATAATTAAATTTTAGTTTTAGGTTTAGGGTTAGAGTTAGGATTATGGTTAGGGCTATGATTTAGGATTGAGACCACGATTAAAGGGTTAGGATCATGTGATTGGAGACCAAGTACCTGAGTAGAAATTATAGTCTAGATCAATTAGGGTTAGTAAAGTAGGCAAGTTAGCATTTAGGATTTAGGGTTATAGTTATGATTCTAGGGTTAGGGTACATTGGGTTTACATTTCTATTAGTACTATTTATAGGGTTAGGATATGGGTTGACATTGGTATTAGTATTATTTTTAGGGTTATGGTTTGTACATCGGGGTTTAAATTTATGGATCTAGGATTATGATTAGGGCTTATAATTTAGGATAAGGGTTGGGGCTTATCATCTAGTACAAGGGAACTTACCATTATAATTTATGATTAGGGTTAGAATAATGGTTTAGTACTTAAAATTAGTTTATATCTAGCTAGCTTTTAAAATTAGAGTTTAGCATTTAAATTTAACAAATTTTAGGATCTTAGTGTACATAAATCATGATTCTAGGGTTTAGTATAATTTAGGGTCATGGTTTAACATTTATGATTATAGGTTATAGGTTTGTACATGATCATTGCTAGAAGTATGGTTAGAGGGTTAGGGTATGGGTTTACATCATGTTGAACTAGAAGTATGATTCTGAGGGTTAGGATTTGTATTAGCAATAAAAAAATTTATTATGGTTTTAACACATAGTTTTAATAAATTTATATAATTAAAGTTAGGATCAAGTATTAATATGATTTACTATTTAATGTTGGGGTTTATCATTTAGACCTCTATGGTTCAAATTGAGATTTAGAAAAGTTTTATGGTTTCAAGTGTGCATCTAAGATTAGGGGTTATAATTTATGATTAAAGGGTTTTGCAGTTAGGATTATGACCAGGATTAGTATAATTTAGGGCTACTGTTTAGCATTAACGAACTTAAGAGTTAAAATTTAAGTTAAATATATTTAATCTTTACATGAAACATTAGATTATATGATGTACATTTTTTTATGTAACTTGTATATTATTTAATCAAGTTATGTTCTTATAATTAACTTTTATTAATTAAAGGTTGTAACATGTATTCTTTAGGTCATACACATTCTAAGTTATATACATTCTTATGTATGCATATGTATGTTATATTCTTACCTAGATGCAAATTAATCTCTGACATTCTTATATATGTATTTAATTTAGGATCTGGACCCAAGTTAAGACATGTGATTGAATTATAATATAGTTAATTATATACTTAGATTATTTTTAAATTCAATTTACAAACTGACATTATAGTTAATTCCAAATGAGGCCTAGCCAAGGGATCCAAAGAACTAATCAAAATTTTTACTAAGCAAACAATAACATACATACAATAATTTACAATTATAAAAAACATAAGAGATTGCAAATTCCTTAATGAGCACATTTACATTTCATTTTTAAATAATTATGAGTACTAAAAGTAAAATAAATAACACATCCACATAAAATAATATTAACTAGACTTCAGTTCAATCCATTTAAATAATTTATATACATTTGTTCCGAATGCCACTTGGCAAATTAATTCGGAATGCACAATCATCCACTGTACATGTCACAAGGTATGAAAGGCTGAAAGAATATACATTTATAAAATAGTTTACATCATCCATTTTTGATCCATGAAACAAAGTACAATACAATTTAAGTAAAATAATTTTAAATAGTATTAGAAGTTTTTTGTTTGGATCCCTTGGCGAGTTGTTATGTGATTAAGTACTTAGTTATATATGTTTAGGGTTTTATTGTACATAACTATATGGTTAGGTCATGATTATAGTTTAAATAATGAATTTAGGTCGAGGTTATATGGTTTTAGGTCAAGGTTATATGGTTCTAGGTCAAGGTTATATGGTTCTAAGTCAAAATTATATTTATTTGTAAAATTACATGTAACTTAAACAATAAATTTACATCTAATCTAATCATTCAACATTGTAATAAATACATAAATTAAATACATTTCAAAACATCTAAAATAATAATTTTTTAAATAAACTTTAAATTAAAAGACAATATTATATACTTAGATCTAATATAGATGAAAATTATCTTTAAAAAAATCTTATTTGTGCATTTAGAGATTCATAATAAGATTAGAGGCTTAAGCATGAATAGTAAAATAAAATATACAAAGAAACATATATAAAAATAAATAAAATATAGAAAAAAAATATAAATTTTAACTAAAACAATAGAAAAAAGGAAAAAACAAATGTTTCATACCTTTTTCAGATGGTCGATAAAGCGGATGCCAGTCTCTCTCCAACTTTCGATCGAAATAATGAGGAGAGAATCCGACCGCGCCACTATCTATGCTAGTGGGTTTCATAGTTTTGATTGAAACTTAAGTAAAGTTTCGATCAAAACTTTAAAACCGCGAAGAAACCCGCGTTCCAAGTTTCAATCAAAAATTTGAAAAAGAGTTTCTATCGAAACTATATGGGTAATTTTTCGGATCCGCGCTTGTTTGGAGGAATTTCTTCCTCCAAAAAAGTGTAACCCACTATTGTGGGTTCACCCTATTCAATGTAATCAGTTATATCTATGAATAAAGAGCTATGATTTGGTATCAAATCTTGCATTATTGTTGCTTTGTTATTGTATTTCCATTGTGTGATTATTTTCTAGGAGGTTGGATAGCTCCTTTGGGGATTCTCCTACTGTGCACTGCATCAATTTGCACAATATGAATATATTTGGCTATGGCACAAGAGGTTATGTCATGTAAATTTTGACAATTTGGTTAACATTTGTAAGATACAAATAGTAAGAGGTTTTCCAAAATTGAAGAAACATGATAATGCCATGTGCAAATAATTTCAATTAGAAAAAATGACAAATTCTAGTTTCAGGAGCAAGGCATATTCATCTAATGATATTTTAGAATTGGTTCATATTGACTTATGTGGACATATTGGTGTTCAAAGCTACTGTGGAGACAAAAAATTTATTCTATTTGTTGATGACTACTCTAGAATGATTACTATGATGTTTCTTAAGGAAAAATATGATGCTTTTTAGTTATTTGAGTGGTATTTGGCCAAAGTTGAAAAGGAGACAAGAAAGAGTTTAAAATGCTAGAGATCTGATAGAGGTGGTGAGTTCATTTCCAATAAATTAAACATATTCTATAATGATAGAGGAATCAACTGATAGATGTCAACACCTAGGATCCTTCCTCAAAATGGAATAGCTCAAAGGAGAAATAGATCAATCATAGATTGTTCTAGAACACCGATGATGGAAAAGGAAGTGTCACAAAGATATTAGAGAGAAGTTGTAAGTACAATAGTTTATACTTTGAATAGAGTGCAAGTAAAGAAAGGTACAAATAATACACCTTTTGAGTTATGGTATGGACATGCTCCTAATGTAAAGTATTTCAAAGTTTTTGGAAGAAAATGTTACATACTAAAAGATAATAGAAATGGAAAACTTGATGCTAAAAGTGATGCTGGCATATTTGTAGGTTATTCCACTAAGAGAAAAGCTTATAAATGTTTGAAATCTAACACTAAAAAAGTTGTGGAAAGTGAAAATGTGAAAGTTCGTGAATATGTAGAAAAGAATGAAGTTTAATGCAAGAAAGAACCTAAAGACTAAAATTCACTCGTATATGTTGATGATAATGCTTATTGCAACCCATCTGAATAAGAGAATAAAGCTACAAATCTACAACAAACTTGATTTGTTGAGTTGCAATAGCCAGGTGTCGCCACATAGGTTGTGGGTTCCAAACAATAGCTAAACAATGTCAAGTCATAGACAAAGGAAGCTGAAAAGAAGGAAGACAATGCCAAGCATATTGAACATGAAACTGAACATGAACCAGGGAGAGATAATGAGTTTGAAATCATTTTTGAAGATGAACATACTAAAGAAAAAAGAAGAAAAGAACTTGTACTAGAAAAATATGTGAGAGGACATCATGCACCCGAGTAAATCATTGGAGATAAATAATTTGGTGTTATGACAAGAAAAAGACTCAAAAGTGATACATGCTTACATTGTGAGTTTGAACCCAAATCTATGAAAGATTCTTTAGAGAATGAGGATTGGATAAAAGAAATGAATTAAGAAATTGAGTAGATTGAAGAGCAAAAGACATGGACACTAGTACATAGACCAAAAGAAAAAAAAAATGTTATCAGAAAAAAATGGGTATTCAAGAACAAGCTAAATGAAAAAGGTGAAGTCACAAGGAACAAGGCTAGACTGGTATGCAAAGGATATGCACGAGAAGAAGGTGTTGACTATGGGGAAATTTAGCCCTTGTAGAAAGACTAGAAGGAGTTAGAACACAACTTTCATATTCTTCTTACAAAGGATTTAAGGTATATCAAATGGATGTCAAATCTACATTTTTGAATGGGATACTTGAAGAAGAAATATACATAAAGAAGCCTGGAGGATTTGTTGACCCCGAAAAGAAGAATATGGTGTACAAGCTACACAAGGCTCTATATGGTTTGAAAAAAGCCCCTAGAGCATGGAGTGTAATACTTAATAACTATTTAGTGAAGATTAGATTTGCAAGAATAAATGATAACAACAATCTATACTTAAAGACTGGCAGGGACAATGAGGTATTGTTGTCTGAAATTTTTGTTGTCAATATCATATTTGGAGGTAAGGAAGTATTATGCAAATTGATGAGATGATATATGAATTTGAAATGTCAATGTTTGGTGAGATCAAATTCTTTGTTGGATTACAAGTATATCAAATGAAGCAAGACATCTTCATTACTCAATCAAAATATATCAAAGAGATATTATTATTTTTTGGAATGGAAGATTCAAGACTAGTTAGTACTCCTATGTCCATTGGACATAAGTTTTCTAAGAATGGTGGTTCTACTAATGTGAAGTAAACATTATATAGATCAATGATTGAAAAACTGTAATATGTTGTTCACTATAGACTTGATATTGCATTAGTAATTGGGATAGTTATAATATTTTATGCAAGTTCTAAGGAGAATCACATGATGACAATAAAAAGGATAATGAGATATCTGAAAGGAAAATAAGAATCTAGATTGTACTACAATTAGAATGATAAATTTTACCTAAAGGTATTTATTGAATTTGATTCGGCAGGAAATGTTGATGACAGAAAGAGCACAAGTGGAGGTGTATTCTATGAGTATTAAATATGGGCCTCTAATTAAACCACACACTTCAACATGGTCATTGCTTGTAAAAAACATCCTAAAATGAACATGAGATTATTCATTAGACATGTCTACACAAGGCAATGTGTTTCCTTGTAACTAGATGGATTTTTACTATGCGCTTCCATAATCAAGAGTTCAATAACCAAATCAAACTAGTACAAATGATTTGAATGAATGCAAATGCAAGATCAATCTTATTTTTTGATATTGTGTATGCAAAATTAAGAATTAATCTATATATTACATTCAAATTAATCTAAGAACAATAATAAGAAAATTACCCGAAATGAATGCATTGTAATCAAGATGATGAGCATGTAAAAGAAATGGAGATTTGAATACAAAATGCTTAAGTGATCAGTCCCACATTGATTCAACACTCTTCACTTAGTTTTTTTTCTAATGAGAGGCTGAGGGTTTCTTTTATAGAATCTTGGACCTAATCAATGGTCAAGATTAAACCAAGTGTACAATTCAAATCGAATGAGAGATTAAGTCCTCCATTTTTTATGGAGTTGAATGTGATGAAATAGGGGGTAATATTGATCCATTCAAATATGAGCTCATAATTATTATTCTAATTAATTAAATAATTAGTTTCAACAATTAAGATGAGCATATTTGATTAAATCAATAAATTTAATTCTATTTTCATGTGAGATGAATTAGGAAAGAATATTGATCCATTCAAACATGACATCATAATCTAATATCCTAATTAATTAAATAATTAGTTTTAACACTTATGATTTGTATATTTAATTAAATCAATGTATCCAATTCCTTTTTGTGTGTATTAGCTAAAGAGGGTGGATTTAATTTAATTAAAACACTTAGGACATATAATTAAATTAATTCAATTACAAGATTAATTTAGCCAATTTCAATCGATATTTAGGAATTAATTAAAGAAAGTGATTAATATAGATTAGGGATTTTCTGCATTTGACACTTAGGTCAAGTAAAGATAATCATAACCATAAATGCCTAGTAAAATAGGAATTAATTGATTAATAAATAGATTTTGTGAGATTGATACACCAAAATTGGTTCAGAATGCCAATGTGACAATTTAGGGGTATTACATTTGTCCCTCTTTAAATAAATGTGTGAGCATCACGTTGATTCAAAGAAATCAAAAGTCTGAAGTATAAAACAAGAACTGAGATTTATTTTGAGATTGATGACACAAAAACCAATTGATGAGATTTTTAGGGTTATCTCCTGAATGAAGCTTGACCCTCTAAGATCTAGATAGAACACCTAGATATTGGTATAATAGATCAAAGATTGTCAAAATTTGTAGGATCATTCCCTAAACAAGACAAAATCCTTAGGATTCAGGGTTAGAATGCCCTGATACATATCCATTAAAAGATGACAAGATTAATCATGGTTCATAGGATTGTCCCCAAAATGAGGCCCACTCCTAAAGGTTTAGAGTTAGAATGCCTCAATACCTATCTATTAAATAGTTATCAAAAGAAAGCTTAAAATTATCTCCAAAATGAAGCTTAATCCTCTAGAATCTAGGTAGAACACCTGAATATTGGTTTATAAAGAAAAGATAACACGACCTATCATGAGTTGTATGATTATCCCTAGAACGGGCTTAATCCTCAAGAGTCAGGGTTAGAAGCCTTTATATGTGTCCATCGATCTATGACAAGGACTTTTATGAGTTTGATCAGTTGATCAATAAGAAAAATTAGATAACATATGATACCAAGTAGAGGGAATAAAGATGTCCCGAGTGATGGATGCCCCTAGTGATTTAGATATTATATTCATATTAAGTTCAAGCTAGATTTGAAAGATTCAATGATAAAACCACACTGCCCTCTCATGAAAAAAATAGACAGATGACACAATAGAATAGTAATAGATTTGAAGATAATGATGTCATCAAATATTCAGAAGAAGAATATAGAAAAGAGTAGAAGAGCATGTATAAATTTTTTAGGTGATTCAAAGTGATTTAGGGGTCCAATTTGACCAAGTTTGAGCTCAGTTGACTTTTTATTTTATTTTTAAAAATTTGGAGGATATGTTCAATTGATGATGTTCTTAGTTTCATAGTGTATCTAAAAAAAAGACTACACAAGTGTTCGATTGCATCAATACCAAAATTTTAAAATATGATTTTGAGTTGTTTAAGTGTGTTAGATTTTGATTTTGATCTCAAAAATAAGTTCAAGGTTGTCCAACTAGCCAAGGTGGTGATTTTCACATCCATCAAAGAATTTTGAAAAAATAGGTCAAAACCTATATAAGGGCCCAAAGGGTTATTTATTTATCTTTTTGTGGAGAAGGAGCTCTGACGTGAAAATGGTGGTCCCCATGCATATCCACACATTTCAGTGATCCAGACATCACAGTCAACCAAAAGACTATGGACCACCTATGAGTAATCAATAAACCTCATCTTTGATTTGTACACATTTTGATAGATTTTTTAGTCAATTTTGTTCATTTTAATTTTGACATCATCAAGGTCTTCGTGCGAGAACTCATTTTCTTATGCAAGCCCCTAACAGGTCTCGCATGAAGAAGTTCTAATAGAGCACAATCTCACACAGGTTCTAGGGATTCTATGCATGAGACATGCCCAAGTCTTGTGCATGAAACCCTCATTTTAGGGTTATTTTTTCATATTTGCTAAGGAAATCTCATACAAGGTTACTTTATCGCATGACTCACATAGGTTCTTCCATAAGAATATACCTCTTGGGCATGATATTGTAAAATCTTGCTAGACATTTTGAGCTTTTTTTATTAGTCATATGTAGAATCACATGTTTTTTGTCTTGTTTGCATCATTGTGAGGCTTTTTAACATGTTTATAGGATGTCTGTATAGTAGTAGTATGAAAGTATTATGTTTTTGTTGTGAGAGCATACTGATTGGTGCTATGTTGTTTGATGTGTGCAAGTTGACTTTCTAGATGTTGGGTTTAGATTGCGCTATCCATCCATTAGGGTGTTGATCAAATAGCAAGATGCAGTTGAGTTGACTCATATTGATTTTCTTGGACTATCTTAATTATGTGATATCCCTGACATTCAGGTGAATTATGGCTTATTGACTGCATTGGTTGAGTGCTTCCATTCAAAGATGAACACTTTCCACCTTCCACTGGGAGAGATGACTATTAAACCTAAGGATATCTATAGGATACTCAGGAGCCCATTCCGTGATCTGTATAAAGAGTATGATATACAACCGAGACCTAGTACATTGGCACTGAGGGCCATATTCTAGGATGACATCATTATGAGCAAGGCCATCCCATGAGAGGAGGTGGAGTAGGTATAAAGTCCAACACACAGATTAGTAATTGTACTTGGCACATTCATGGGTTGTTACATAATGCTTGATAGAGGCCAACATACACTAGAGTGTTGATGTTGTCACATGTTATCAAAAATGTTAGAGAAGTGAGCACATTTTGGGTGGGGTTAGTGCATGTTGGCCCACATGTTCCATGAGATGCACAAGATTTCCTATAGAGAGGTGAAGAGCATGGCAGTAGTTTTCCATGTCCTTTAGACATGGGCATGGGAGCATTTTCCTGTCACTAGACCAATTTGTGAGGACATGAGACAACCTCATGAGACATATTTTTGTAGATATCAAGGCTAGATGATCCAACCTGCATTGGGTAAGACTAAGTAGTGGTGGGCTCACTTGGATGATCTGGTATTAGTGGTATGGCAGCCATGGCAAAAGTAAGAGGCATGGGATGATGCCCAGGCACAACTGGTATACATGTTCATGTCACGATTCCTAATTGGCCATTTGATACATGTGATTGAGTGGTTCTCATTGGCATGCATGTAGAGACAATATAGTCATCCACAAGATATACCACAAGAGTATTGCACATACATCCACTTCACTAATGAGGTGAAGAAGGGGTGGATAGCAAGGCTAGATCTTGGGAGATCGATGATAGATGTATGAGGTCTTATATTGACCCACTTGATTATATGCTAGTTGTAGTGGATAGAGGGATGAAGCCCAAGTTTAGGGATCATTTTATGAGTCTTCCCTTCTCTCATTTCATAGATCCAATGGGGATGGTAGTACTAGTTCAAACAGTTCAGACTCCTCAATAGGTACCACAACAACCATAGTAGTAGGGACCTTGACAGAGGACTACACAAATACCTATCTTACCACAATAGATGAGAGTAGATCTAGGTGTTGGTGGGAGTCAGTGAGGTCAATGGAAACCTTGTGGAGAGATGATAACCTTGGGCTTCATCAAAGGTGAGGTGCAGAGGTAGAGAGTGGATGACTAGCCTCCGCACTAGGTAGAGCATGGAGGAGTCAATGAGGAGATGCAAATCATCTTGCTCCTAAGCCACAAGGTGGAGATATCCTTGCACAAACATAGGATGATCTAAGGAGATCATGAGACTAGGTGAAGATAGCACAGTTTCAACTTGGAGAGATGTAGTTTTAGGTCACCATACAAGATGCACATCTAGCAAAGTAAGATCGAGAAATCTTAGAGCTACGAGCATTTGTGGGATGAGGCTCAAACACAAATAGTGAGAGTAGCAGACCATTATGTATCTTATGTAGAGGTAGTCCCAAAGGCAATAGAGTAGGTGCCCCACTTCTCAGATTATGCCAAAGGGTTAGAGGGTGCATGACCACCAGTTGGAGTAGATGTACCTCCTCCTCCTTCTCCTCTACCCAGGGATGAAGGAGAAGGATGTAGTTATCCCACTATCTTATGTCAAGTTTTGAGCATGTATATGAGATGTATCAACATCATTTTGTATCATTTTAAGATTGACAGTGCTTGATTAGTACTCATTTTTGTATCAATGTTCATTTTGACTCCATTGGATATATATATATATATATATATATATATATATCTGTGTGTGTCTATGTGTGAGAGCTCTCATTTGATATCATTGCATGTCTCATGTTTTATTTCTCTAATGATTGTATGTACATGAAATGTTTAGCTAGATAATCATGATTTATGCAAATGTGTATAATGTATGAATATGTAGCATAGATGAGATGTATGTTATCATGCAAATGTGATTAATGAGATATAGAGATGTAATATATGTTTATGAAATGATTTGATAATGTGTAGATGAATGATATGATAATGCAAGATGAATATGTACTAAAATGTCACGCAGTTTATACCATTGTTTTCTAATGACAGGTGCTCCAACAAATTCAAAAAGATCAACCATGGGATCGAATGCTTGTGTAGTGAAAATGAAACGTGATACATTGAAGAAAAGAATGACCTCTCAAGTTGAAGAATGCAAGTAAAGGAGTAACTAAAATCATGCCCTAATGTAATTGTAGGATGAAATGCAATCCTATGCTAGATGAAATCCCTATGACTGGTTACTGAACCTGAGAGATAGTTTTCATCAGACAGATTTTTATTAAGGTCATTGAATGTCATAAAATACTCACTAACATTGCAATCATGAGAATACAAATATGACATTTTTCTTTTTTTTTTTGGAATCATATGTAATCATTAAGGTACAAGAAGCCAAAATGACCAAAATATCTATTCCTTTTAATATAGCAAGCAAACATAAACATCAGAGAAAAAACATTGGGATGACTAGAATGTTTGTTGCATACAAGCACACTAGACATGTGAGCGATCCTTCTTATGCTAAGTAATCAATAATTATTCTATTTACAATGACCCTTGCATTCATAACCAGAGACAGAAGTGTGATAAGTATACTCACAGTGACCTGTTCATTCACTTTAGAGGATGAGTATCAGCATTTTATGTAGCATAGAGAATTCTCTCAAATAGTCACGGAGAAGTACCAACCTCACTAAAGTTTCCATATAAAATTAGTTGAGGTGCACATGGCCATCCAACATGAGATAGAGGCTCTTATAGTGAATACCCCTTTTATATATATCCTTCATATTAGTGGATCTAAACCATCAAGAAGAAGAAAAAAGAAAAGATCATACCCCCCAGTCATTGCTTCTCTATTCAAATTAGACCTCCTTGTGTTGTTCAAAGGAGAATGACAAAGTGAATTTAAAAATACACAAAGAAAAGTTCAACATAGCTCAAAAAAATTTAGTGTTTTCAATTTAGTTTTAGTGTTAGGGGATTAATGTCAAGTTTTGATGTTCAAAACATTTATATAAGAAATATCTCCAAGAGAGGGATGATAGTAGATGGACATAGTTAGGACATCTGTTGATTGATGTTAGAGAGATATTCATTGAGATGAATCTCAGTAGGAGACTATGCGACAGTAGACAAACATAGTTAGGACAACTAATGACTTACACAAAAGAGATCTTCTTTCAGAGGAATCTCACTAGTAGACTAAGAAAAAATATATAGACATAGATAGGACAACTGATGACTATCTCTAAAGAGATCTTCTTTGAGAGGAATCATAGTAGTAGGCTAAGTGATAGTAGATAGACATAGTTAGAACAACTAGTGATTGACATTAAAGAGATTCTCCAAGAAACAAGAGGGTGTTTCCCATGAGACTATGACCAGTCTCAATCCATGTAGGTTTGAGCAGAGTCATGAAGATAACTAAGAGTGTATGCATGAGAAAAAATAGGAAACTAAAGAAGGAATGTGAAGTACTAAAAGTAGGAAAGCAATTGTATAGGAGCTAGAAGATGCACTACAAGATGTAGCATTTAAAACAAGAGGCACCTATTTAAAAGGTTTTCACCTTCTTGGCAGAAATTCTATTTTTGCTACCATGATGCCTATTTTCCAATGACACTTTTATTATTTTTCAATATTTTTTTTCTTTTTCTCTTTTTTCTCTTTTTTTGTATTTTTAAAATTTTCAATTTTTTCAATTTTTTCTTATTTTTTGGTATTACCAAGGAACCTATTGCTAGGTTTTCACCAAGATAATAGATTTTTTCAAGACTTTTAGATATGTACAAAGAGCTTCAAAAGCATATTAGCTGTAGAGCTTTTTCAGATGAAGGGTGTTAATCAACTCCTTGAGTGATTCTCCTTCACTAGTTGAGAGTTGATAATCACTGGTTCTAAACACCACAATGACTATGTATGGACCAAGATAATTGGGTTCAAACTTTCTCTCATGTATCAATTGGTTTTTATTCTCAGGTTTTTCCCTCAGAACAAGGTCACCCACTTGAAGGTCATGTGGCTTGACTTTCTTATTCTAGCTTTTGGAAATTCTCTTTTGGTAAGCTCGTAGATGATTGAACTTGGTCACCTTAGTCTTTCAACCTCTAATTCACCTTCAATTGCACAATCTTGTCTCGTCACTTGTTGAAGTTCATCTAGTAGTTATAGATCTTGTAGCTAAGATATTCTATAGTCATCATCACTAATGAGAACTTTTAGAGAGATTCATAGAGTATGAATCTCAACTCAATAGGAAGCACAACATTTGCTCCATATACCAAAGAAAAGAGTGTTGTTCTCATAGAAGTTTTGATACTTGTTATATAAGCCCATAGAGTTGGATTGATTCGAAGGTGTCAGTCCCTTCCAAATTTGTTAACTGTGCTATGTAGGATCTTGAGAATAGACTTTTTGGATGTTTTTGCTTGTCTTTTACCCTAGGGTTAATAGATAGAAGACCAATGTTGCATGAATCTGAACTTTGAGAAAAGATCTTTGAGATCTTTGTCTTTGAATTATCCTCCATTCTCACTAATGATGGAGGATGGTAACCATACCTATAAATGATGTAGTTGAGAATGAATAGAGCTACATTTTTCCATTAGCCTCAGCAAGAGGGACTACCTCTACCCATTTTGTGATGTAGTTTGTAGTTGTGATGATAAACATGTGTCCATTCGAAGAAGATGGATGAATATGACCCACCAAATCAAGGGCCCATTGTTGAAATGGCCAAGGTGTGATGAAAGGAATTAGCTCTCTAGCTAGATCATGAATCAAATTACCATGAAGTTGGCACTATTTACAAGACTTCACATATTTGATTGACTCATTCTCCATTTTTGACCAATAGTAACCAACTCTAATAATTTTTTGATCTAGTGTCGAGCCATTTGAGTGTGATCCACAAATACATTTTTGTAGCTCAAGTAACACACATTTTGAATCGTTGAGTTCTAGACACCTAAGGAGTGTACCATCGAGACCTTTCTTAAACAAGTCATTAGCAATGATGACATATCCTTAAGCATTTTGGATAAGATGACATTTCTCATTTTGGGTTAGAGTATCTAGAATAATATGGTCCCATAAGTAAGATTAAATGTGATGGTAGTGAGATGAATCACGTCCTATGACAGAATAGATCTGTAGTGCCTACCCTAGTTTGCATTTTGCTTTTGTTGCCGACCTCTTTCTCGATGAATTTTCTATTAATTAAGCCTAATTTAAAAAAATTCAATTAGTGGTATAATTTAATGGAAAATTAATATGATATTTTAATATTTATTTTATTTAATTAATTAGGAAATTAATTAAATAAAAGAATTAAATTTGAAAATAAAAGTTATAAGTTTAGATTTGGAATGTGATAATATTTATTTAATTTAATACTAATATATTTAGAGTACATTTTTAAATAAATGCTAAATAATATTATTATTTAAGTTAATAAATATTTTATCAATTAAAGTTTCAAAAATAAATTTAAGAGTGGAAAAGATATTTAAATTATTAAAAGATTCTAGATCACGTGATGCATGCATGTGATTAAAATATATTAAGATCAAACAAGTGGTTTTAATAAAGTGAGTGCATGAGATTTAAAATTAATAAATTAATTTTAAAATAGTCAAGTGAATTTTAAATAAATTAATGTGTATTATTTTAATATTTATTCACATAGGAGTATGTGAACTCTTGTGAGTTGTCATGTTGACAACACAGGAGTTTGCACTCTAATTATGTACGTGTTGTCTACACTTAGGAGTTTGCACATTATTTGAGCACATGGTGTCTACAACATTCTAGAAACCTCATCATGTTTATCTTCTTATCATGGAAGTTATGTGCTTAGTTGTCATGCTTATCTCCTAGTTCTTTCTAGACATGTTCTAGATGCATCTTAGAGGTCTTTATATAGAGGCTTTCCTAGTGTGTATGGACATCCTCATATGCTTCAACAAGTTCATAGGCTTCTACAAGCTCATATGCTTCTACATCCTCATATGCTTCTACAAGCACTTCTAGTCACTTGGAGGGGTTTCAGTTCTTGGAGGAATTGCGAATGTCGAAGAAGGAAGGAATTTTCAGAAAGGAGAAGGTTCTAAGAGGAGGAGCTTCTCTACAAATTTTTTGAGGCATAGAGAATTAGCATCAGTGTCTAGGTAGGCACTCGTGATTATTTCGCATATTTTATTATGCTATTTCTTTTCCTATCTTCATCGTGTTTGTTATGCATGTTTAAATGATTCTCTATGAATGAATCTTCAATTTTGTAATTCGGGCATGCATATTGTTTCATCCAGTAATGAGAATTAAAAATATTATTGCAATCTTCCCTTATTAGAATCAAGATTTGGAAATTGATTCAGGTTTGGGTTCGAATTAAAATAGAATCTTATTATGCATTAGTTTTATATGATTTATTAACTAATCTAATTTAATTTAATTTAATTAAGATTAGTTAATAGTAGAAGAAGTGTAATTAATTATTAGTCAATTTAAGTAAATGGATTTTTTAATGAGGGCAAATTAAAAGAAAAGAGATATTAATAAGTGGAATTAAATAATTGAATTATTAATGAGATTGATTTTACTTAAAATCAATGAGGATTATTTTAAATAAATGATTTCCCTTGAAGTGTTTAAAGGAAATTGTAAACTAATTATTTGAAAGTTGATAACTTTTATTCTAATGTTTTGAATAATGTGAATGATTTTATCTAAAAGTCAATGGGAACTAGTTCAATGATTTAAATAAGTAAATAATTATCTTATGATTATTTTAAAGAATTGTTTTAAAATAATGGAGGGATAATTCTATGTTTTATTCAAAAAAGATAAATGGGTTGACTTGGAGATTAAATGAAGAATCTTATATACTTGAAATGTACTTGAAAACGAAAATTGAAACCTAATATTTGGCTTAACCATGTGATTGTGAAAGCAAACTAAAATATGTGTTTGTATCTTGTTCTTTATGCTATCCATGTTTGGGGTTTGGGTGGTCCTATAGTGTTGACCAGTTAGGATGTCTACTAGAGGCTTGGGAGTTATGCGAATGTGATGGCATGTTGATGTTATTTGGTCTCGATTCTTTTAAAACCCAACCATGGTAATGTGATGGCATGTTGTTATTGCTTTCTAGTCTTCTTGTGTGAAGCTGAGGTGTATGTATTTGAGACACTTGACTTAACCATATTTGAGTCATCAATCAATTATCCTTGGACTACTTTCCAATCACCATGATGGGACTGAAGTGTTGATTTATTTCTTGATGTTGTCATGTTGTGACATGTTTTGACTCAACCATTTTGGAGTCTGTGATTAGTATTATTTTCTTTGAGATGCCTTTTTGGTTTCTCATTGAGAACCAATGGATATGGTGATTTATCATTGATATGGATATTGAGATTTATACGGTTTCTTAATGAGGACCGATGGATATTGTGATTATCTTTGATATTGTGGATATTTGATGTTCTTATTGTGGATTATCTTTTGGTATTTTTCTAGTCACTTGTATAGGACTGAGGTGATTTTATGATTTATGATTCCATGAGCCTAGGGTAGGTTATCTACTTGTAGTGTCAAGAAGTGGCTTGCAATGGGGGCCAGGGCCCTAAGTGGCTACCAGGGTAACTCATTGTAAGTTGTATTAATAAGTGAAAACATTTACACTAAATGGGGATTAAAATGAACCTAATAAGATAATTGTATGTTCTCACCCATGTCTTGAGTGCTAGTACAGACCAGGATGGGAGTAGAGAGAATGCTTGGTTGTGACTTTGCATTCCATAGTATGCCTCGTCAATACGAGAGGATACTAGTGGCTGCATAGGGATCACTAGGGGGTCGAGGTCTATTGAGAGACTACTAGGGTAACTCTAGCTTGATTCATGTGATGACACTTTCTTGCTTACATAGTAGGTTTCCTGCATGTCTTTGTTGTGCCTTTGGTGTAGATGTTGATTTGTGTGTTGGAACCTTTGAGTTAGCATACTTTTAGGATTCCTGGACTTAAAGAGTATTTGTGTTATGTGATTAGATATCATGTTTGAGACTTGAAACTGTCTCCTCCAGCGCTATCTTTGTTGGCATTTACCTTCATTATGTTCTTGGATCATTATGATGGATGTTATATCTCGTGATGGATGTGTTTACTGACATGTTTCTTTATATTGATGATTAGCATGTGATAGATGATGTTATCTACTTTGTAGGATCATCTTATGTTTTATTCTTCCATGTTAGATCTCTTTATGCATATGTTGTAGTATGTTTTAGGAGTGACATCCCTACTATGATAATACCAATGATCTCTTTGGTGACTTGGGATGTTATGCATGGAAGGATGGCTAGGGCCCACGATGGTCTAATGATGCTATTTACAGTTGGGAGGAACCATGCATTTAGATAATTATGTGTTGTGTTTATGATTTATGGCTATCTTTTACGATGGATGTTTATATCTTCTATGATGATGTATCATGTATGGAATTTGGTTTCATTTACTTTATTGCACTTGCATCATGGATTAGAATAGGATGATGTACTTCATTTTCACACATGTATATTCTTTTAAGCCTTGCATACCCTATGACATGTATAGTGGATGATTGAGCATTCCGAATTTAATTGCCAAGAGGCATTCAGGGAAAAAAAGTATATTATGGACATTGGACTTTTTAATTATTCTTTCATGTGGTTGTGGTGGTTGTTAGACTTAGTATTAATTAGATTAAATGTGACTTAATGTCTTGGGATCCTTAAGGAATGAAACCTATTATGTATGCTTATAGTTGATTGTATGTTATTACTTCCGCTACTATGTGTTTGATATGAATGGTTTATCTTTCTTGTTAAAAAATAAAAAAATTGTTTGGCAACCTTAGTAAAATTTTAGATTAATTCTTTTGGATCCCTTGGCAGGGCGTTACAAGATCATTCAAGATTCAAGGGAATCATAGGCAGGGTAGGATAATGTCTCCACCAGGAACTCAAGTCGAAAGTCATTTTTTGGCATTTGTAACATAGAAGCTAGAGTGACCATTGCATCGACCCCCTTGTTATTTGCCTAAGGAATCTATTGAAAGTAACATGTGCAAAGTAATTTTTTAGATCATCAACCATTCTCTTGTAAGTTGTCAATTTTTCATCTTTTTCTTATATATTTTATTAACCTAATTTATCACTAACTCTGAATCATCAAATATATGTGAATGTTAAATATGGGCCTCTAATTCAACCACACACTTAAACATGGTCATTTTTTATCAATAACATCCCAAAATGAACATGAGATTATTCATTCAACATGTCTACACAAGGCAATCTATTTCCTTCTAACTAGATAGGGTTTTACTATGCACTCTCAAAATTGAGAGTTCAATAACCAAACCAAACTAGTACAAAGGATTTGAATAAATGCAAATGGAAGATTAATCTATTTTTTTCAGATTTTTTATGCAAAGATATTCATTTATCTATATGATATTCAAATTAATATAAGAACGATAATAATAAAATTGACCTAAATGAATATATTATAATCTAGATGATGAGCATGTAAAAGAAATAGAGATTAGAATGAAAAATGCTTGAGTGATCAATCCAAAAGTGATTTGATACTTTTCACTTGCATTTTTTTCTAATGAGAAGTCAAGGGTATCTTTTATAAAATCTTGGACCTAATCAACGGTCAAGATTAAACCAAGTGCACAGTTCATATTGAATGAGAAATTGAGTCCTACATTTTTTATGGAGTTGAATGGGATTAAATAAGGGATAATATTGATCCATTCAACTATGATCTCATAATTATTATTCTAATTATTTAAATAATTGTCTTCAACAATTATGATTTGAATATTTGATTAAATCAATATATTTAATTCCATTTTCATATGAGATGAATTAGGAAAGAATATTGATCCATTCAAACATGACATCATAATCCAATATCCTAATTCATTAAATAATTACTTTCAACACATATGATGTGTATATTTAATTAAATCAATGTATTTAATTCTTTTTTTGTGTATTAGCTAAAGAGGGTGGATTTAATTTAATTAAAGAACTTAGGACTTATAATTAAATTAATTCAATTAGAAGATAAATTTAGCCAATTTCAATCAATATTTAGGAATTAAATAAAGTATGTGAATAATATAGATTGGGGATTTTCTACATTTGACACTTAGGTCAAGTAAAGATAATCATGACTAGAAATGCATAGTAAAATAGGACTTAATTGATTAAGAAAAAGATGTTGTGAGATTGATGCACCGACATTGGTTCAAAATGCCAATGTGCCATTTAGGGGTATTACACATTCTTTCTAGGAAATAGGCTAGTTTCTTGGACTAGCAAGAAGTAGAACCACATTTATCAATCAACCACTAAAGCTAACTATGTGGTAGCAGTAGTAAATTTATCAAGCAATTGTTGAAAGATATGAAGGAAGAATTTACTTGTCTGGTTGTTACCTATTGTGATAACACTAGTGTTATTGACATATCAAATAATCATGTAATGTACACAAAGATTAAAAAACATTGCTATCAATTATCATTACTTGAGAGAGTTACTTGAGAGAGCTACTTCAAGATAAAGAAGTGATATTGGAGTATGTGAACACAAAAGAGAAAATAGCTGATATATTCACTAAAGATGCTCATAAATATCTAAGAGCTAAACTATGGGTGATACCCCTAGACAAAGATACTTAAGCTGAGATGGTGCTTTGCATCAAATACATTGATCAAACTATCTTGCAAATTGATGCAAATAGTCCTACTTTAGTAGTCACCTAATGTAGTAGTAAGGAAAAAAGATAGCATCATGTTGAATTAGTCATACATAGATGATAGTTGAAGAATATAGAACTAACATAAAGATATCTACATGGAAAAGATGCATGAGTTAAAATGTCTTTGGCATTTTTGTCAAATAGGGAGATAATGAAAGTGAGATACCTATGCAAAAGGGAGATATTATTGTCAAAAGAAAGAGAGATTGCTAAGAGTGAGAAATTGAAGGATGAGAAAGGTGTTCCTAGCAATAAAGAAGAATATAATTGATTTCATAATCTAATATGATAGAGGGAGCTTATGTGTTTCATATCAAAGTTGCATGGATGAGAATCAGAATGAGACTTTGGACACAAAGATGTCAATCAAAATGAAACTAAGGATATTAATGAAGATTTGATGTTGTACAAAGAGGGAGTTTTTGAGAAAGTACATATTTTAGATTGCATGGTAACTAGAGGTGTTGTCATCAATTCCAAAGAGGGATATTGTTGGAAACTACAATTAGAACGATTGTTATGTTTTCATTGATGTCAAACCTTATTGGTGAGATGTTTTTCTATCTTATCTGAGTGTCATATCTATTTGATTGATGAAAAGGATTTGAGAAGTTGGTCATAAAAAAATTATATAGAATAAAGGTTGAGATATGAAGAAGAAACTAGAAATGGGCACTTGATTAGTTGGACTTTGACAAGATAAAGTGATTGTTTAAATCATGTTACAAGTGGAGATGACAATTGCACTAAAGCCTTGAAGGAGAGATCAAAGATAGACCAACTGTATAGGCTTGACTAAGCAAAAAAGCATAAGATTAAGGAACTTAAAGTATATGTTGAGTGATGCTAGTGTTGACTAAGCTATAGTAAGTTCCAAGCAGATATAGTTTTGATCGAGCATCAATATTGACCAAGTGATAGTATATGTGGCAAGAAATAGATTTAGTAGTGACCAAGTAACCTAGTGATGAACATGTGTTAGAATATAGTGTTGGTCAAGGAACAAGATTTTAATAGTCTATGAGAAATCATAATTTTCAGCCAATAGAGTTGATTTCAAGGAATATGGAAAGCATGTTGAAGATAAAGATGAATGACCTAGAATATTTAAATCAAGGGAAATCATAATTGTGTATTTCTATGTGAGGATTCATGAAGAAGTTTCTAAAAAAGAAGAGGATGAATAGGAAGGTGGACAAATTTATTGTATGTGTTGAATTTGATTGTAACCCTAAGATCTATGGTGTTTTTTATGTAGAAAAATATCATAACTACCTATTTAAGGAGGTAGAAGGACTAACTTTTAAAACAAGGTTAAAGGTTGGAGTAGTTGTTGATACTAATAACTAGAGAACTTAAGCAGAAGGTTGAGAAGAGTTGAGAAGAGGAGAAGTGTGATTTTTGGAAGGGTTACCAAGCAATTCAAAGACAGAGATGATAATGAAGGCCAAACAATGAAGTAACTTGTCAGCCAAATTGAGATCTAAATCTGCAAAGTAAGTGGTACTTGATAGATCAAAACCTATCATTACTTTCTAACCATTGTATCAGTATTTGTAATCCTTTAATCAAAGTTGACCTAAGAGTCACATGTAAATCCTTTCATCAAGGTGGCATTCTAATAGAATGTGCTAAATCCCTCTAATAAGGACACTCCTAACAAGGTGATTAAATCCTTTAACAAGGTCAAATATAATAGTGTATTTTTTAACCTTTAATAGGGTTAGCTCGCAATAGAGCTCACTTCAGAAGAGTGAAAAATTGGTGACATGTTACTAGTGGTTTTTCCCAATTTGGTTTTCTATGTTAAATTATAGTGTCAAACTTGTGTGGATGTTATTGATGAGAACAATTATTCAATTGTATATTTTTATTGATGGGTAAAAGCACAAACTCGTGTCACCCTTTTGTAAAGGAAAAGGCTAAAAAAGTATAAGTGTTCACCTTCAATGATATAAAACTAGGACTGTTATTTTGAATATGAATATAAAGTAAACTAATGAAATGTGTAGAAATGGATGAAGTTTAGGATTGTAATTTTTAATAATTATTTGGAATGAGAACTGATATATTTTCCTAATTTTTAGAGATAATTTTTTAGCTGCTAAAAAAAATTAAAATTTAGGGGTCTAGTTCCCACCACAAAACTATATGGAAATAAAATTATTTCCCTTCAATCTCACACTATGTTATAGATAACATAAATAGCTAGAACAATCAAAAATAAAAATCAGTTTGAGACCTATATTTTCTCTTTTATACTGATTCAAATGTCAACTTACCTAAAATCGATAGTTTTCATCTCCCACCACATTTTTCAAATTAAATCTATTCTAAACAAAAGAAAAATTATACATTCTAAAAGATAACTATCTCCTCAAGAACTTCATATAATTTTTAAAAAAAATTAATATGATTTAATATTTTTTTTCTTTCTCAAAATTGAGATCTTTTCAAGTGTTAAAATACATACTTGTTGCATTTATTAATTACAATATACTATATCTAATGAAAACACAATAAACTCTATATTAGAATATTATTGACTTTGAGCTCTATAAAATAGTGTTTATATGTTATTAAAAAAATATCATAAAAAATAGTAAGAATTATTGAAACACCATTTTTTAGAAATAAATTTATTTCTTTAGTAATTGGATACAAACTAGTATAAAAAAATGCATTTAATGGAAATTTCTAATTGGAAAAGTGTGAGAGCATATATAATTAGCTAGAATTAATTTACCTAGATCATATGTTTGAACAAAATTTATTTTTAGATAGAAATACTCAAATTCAGTTGTTCTGATAAGTCAGCCTGAAAGGTGACATAACTTTGTACTTTTACCCTGATGTTACACAAATATCAAGCTTTAACCAAGCATAGCCAGTGTATGTCGAGTAGAAGTCAATGTCAACCAAGCATGGTCAATCAATGAAGGAAGTCAATGTCAACCGAGCTTGGTCAAAGAAGAGAGTTAGTGTCAACCGAGTTTCATCTATCATCAAAGAAATTTTGTATTAAATGAGTGATCAGCCCAGTGTTAGCTGATTATCAATAGATTAATTTTGTTAATTAATTGGTTAATAAAATCTATATAAATGGATGTTAAATATTTTTATAAAAGGTTATTCAAGCCAAATTGACATTGATTTTCATATATATGAAATTTCAAGTTGTGGATTGAATTAAGCACTTAGGAACAATGTGAAAGAAGCAAAATGAGAAGGATGTCTAATTAAGGACAAAGCATCTAAGTTAGAAGACTGAGCTACAAAGAATATTCTGATCAAGAAGATAAACTAGAACAATGATATGAATCTAAAAATTTAGTTGCTTCATCAATTAGTTCAATCATTGTTACTCTCTAACAATTGTAGTAGTGAATAAATCTCTTAGTAGAGTTGTCTCAATAGTAATTTTGTAAATCCTCTAACAAGGTGGCATTTCTAATTGAATTGTTTGAAGACATATAACAAGGCCACTCCCAATAGAGTCACACTTAACTATGTATTTTGTAGCTTTTAACACAGTTGGTTCCTAATAGGGTTCACTTCAAAAGAGTGAAAAGTTGTAAATAGTTGCATTGGCAGTTTTCCCAAATTGGGTTTTTAAGTTAAATCTTGGTGTCTCATGTGTTTGTGTTATTTTATTAATTCCAACTAAGTTACTAAAGGTTAATACACATTAATATCTTAAGATTTCTTTGTTAACTGAGTTGCAATGAATATCTAGTTCTAACCGAGAAGAGAAAGGATTCAATTTATTAAGTGAGAAGTTTGTATTGACATTTAAGGGACTTGAAATTATTTTGTGGTAATTGATTCACCCCTCCCCTCTTAGTCATTCCTTGCATTTCCAACCATTATATGTGATGATTTACTGTTAATGTTTACATTTTACAAAATTTGTTATATTTAGGACAGTGGACAACTAGTTGATGTTACTAAAAGTTTATTATAGAGATCGATCTATTGAATGATAAGATCTGAATTTGTTTAAGTGTTTTTTTGTTCAATTAGTACATATGGTCCATAGATAACTAATTCACCCACCCCCCTACCCCACCATAGTTATTCTAGACATTCTAACATTTGGAAAGTTGGATAATATGATTTTCTTTCCTTAAAGTAAATTGCACAAATACTACATATGGGATATGGCTATAATAAATAATATACATAATCATTTTAGTCAAAAAGATGATGGATGTGCATGTATTGTTGTAGCTAAGAATACTTAACAACCTTCTACCTAGGTATGCTTAATTAGAGTAGTAAGGGGCACAACTCTATAGAATTTTTCTTTAAGGGTGTTTTTTTTTTTTTTGAGAAAGTCAAGTTAAACTTTAGATAGATTAAATCATTATATAACTTTGGATGTGGAAATTATGACTACAATAATAATGATTTAATTTATTTTGTTAGAACAATTTTGTAGCATTTATTGGACTTGAAATAAGTATGATTTGTATTAACCAAGAGATTTAGGAGATGAACCTAACTCATGGGATATTCACATGAAATTTAGATGTGTGACATATCTAATTATAGATCTTAACGTACTTAAATAGAAGTGGGTTGGTATAGGGTTACTAATTTGTGAACATGTCAATACAAGTTTTTTGAGATACCTTGTAAGGAGAATTATGTATGACATTGATATTTTTGGAAGAAAATACATGTTTGGTTCTTGGGTGAAGGATGCCTCTAAGAATTGGAATTTGTAGAGAGGGAAATTAGGAGGAGAAAATTCTAGGTACTGGGGTTATTCCTTAGTTGTTTGACTTGCCCTCTTGTATAGGCTTTAGTGAGGCCAAAATGGGTATTATGAGGTCATGAAAGAATTAAAAAAACCTTGTATATTGTGTTAAATAAATAATTTGATGTTGAATAGAAAAATAAAAGAAAGTGAGCAAATTTTCTACCTTATAATCAATATTTTATTAAAGGCACATTTTGTGTTGAGATCTTGTGTTGGTTCTATGTGATTATTACCTGATTATGAAACATAATCCATTGTAAATAGAAAATTCTTTCTAGACTCCTAAAATAATCAATATTTTAATAGTATCTATATGTTCAATACAATATTTGTGATGTTATGTATGACCCCACACAAGTTACTAGTACTAGGATATTTGTGTAGTGGTGTGTTATTGGATTGTGTTGATTATTAATGTTTGGGATACTAAAAGAAATTAGTCTATATCCACCTAGTTCACAAAGGTGAAGTTTCTATGATTTTTCATTGGATCATGTTACTAGTAGATAGCTAGATCTACTGTTGTGTCTTTGACATAGCCAACATCAACTTGGTTCACAAAGGTGAAGGATTTCTAGGGTCTCTCCAAGATTTTTTATGGTAATAGTTACATGGGTAGTTATCATATCATGAGAGTAGAGATTACATATCTAACTATTGTATTAGTAGATATATCTAGAAATCACCTATAACATAAGGGTACTATTCAATATTAGTTGTTATTGAAGATTATGAAGTAGATAGTTGAAAATATAACTGAGGATAATAGGTAGTATATGTTGGAAGATTCTTCTTCTTAGTTGGATATAATTTTAATGAGTTTCTAATAGGTGAGTAAATTTTAGAATCTACTAGGGTAGGTTGGTTCACTTCTTGTAAAAATCATTTCATATATGATGGACCCACAATGTAGTATGAGAGGCATTGAATACTCTTCTCAGTTATAAGATTTTATACTTGACCCTATTAGGTTAAGGGTGAGAAACCCTAGTGGAGTAAAGGATACATCAAATCCTCTTCCTAAGTTTTGTTCTTGTAGAAGTCCACGTGTGGTGTTCTAAAGAGATACCTATGCAATCATGTCACATAATCCTTTCACTTTATCCAAATATAAGGAAATGTCAATATTTTATTCACATCAAATTTTCTCACCATCTCCCATCCTATTTTCTAAAGATTTGGTCTGGATGATGCATGGATATGTGTGTACTATAGATATGTTTGTCCATTATGCACTCATCTTGTGAATATTTATGACTGAGCCATTTTTTGGAGCATTACACACTTTAGTTCATCATAATGTAACATCCTCATGGACTTGTATTGAATTTAGGATGATGCACAACCCTTTATATTTCACAATTTAGCTTATTTTATTCCATATTATCTATGTTTAGATTCAAGTATGATTGTAAAGAGCCCTACAAGTATACACAAAAGATAATGAGAGTAGATCCCATATTTTAAATAGGAAAATACTTACAATATGGAACCCTCTAGTTGTGTACTATAACACTTTTTGACTAGATTTATGAAAGATGGACCTACATGACTTCTTGATCACAAACCTAGAACTTTTTGTTTGCACTGGCACCTTAAGACATCTATAATAAATATTTATAGGCCTCAAGCATAGGAAAATTATGCTAGATGGTATCCATGAATATAAGAACATTATGTTATGGGTAAGACAACATGTCCCAAATGTATATGGTAGGAAATAGAATTTTGTGGAGGGCGTGTGATGTATTTGGTATATAAATATTGAGGATATGAAGACATGGTAATTATATGCAAGAGAATATTATGGTATCACAAATATTAAAATTCTATCAATGATAAACTAGTTAATAAGTGATAATTCATCTTGATCCTAATGTAGCTATAAAAACCTTAATACAAGTTAAGATAAGTGCAGAAGGTGGGAGAAGGAATTATGTTTGTAATATAAAGACCTAACAAGAAAAGCTCTATAAATAAGAAGGTAGACATAATGTCCCTAAACTTTAATTATATAAAATCTATAAATATGATATGAAAAGGTGTGCTTGATAAGGGATGCTAAAAATGTGACATATTCATGTAGACTTAATGTGTAATTCTAGAAGAGTAATGCACCAAATCAACATGTGAACTAAAAATAGAAAAATATGAGGTTATGTATATAATGTTAAAACACTAAGTAATAATGCAATAAAATAAGTAAAAAATTAAATTCAATATTAAGGAAAATTGGATTACAAAAATGTCTCATAAAAAATCCTAGAAACAAATAAGGTATATCCTAACAATTTATTTTAAAAATAGGTCATAGAATAATATGAAATTAGTAGGAGCTATTCAAAGAGAGAGGTTATTATTTAGTGATATAATGAGAAGGTTATGGGAGAGAGAGAGAGAGAGAGAGAGAGAGAGAGAGAGAGAGAGAGAGAGAGAGAGAGAGAGAGAGAGAGAGAGAGAGAGAGAGAGAGAGAGAGAGCTTAGCATTTTGTGTGTGTGAGTGTGAGAGAGGTGGGTTAGGGTTACATGTGAGAGGGGGGTTATAGGCTAGTTAAATAGAGAAAGGTGAAAGGTAAAGAGTTATGAGCTAGAGAGATGTTATTAGTTAGAGAAAGACGGAGAGAGGATAACATGGAGAGAGAGATTAGGGTGTATTATGGAGAGAGTGAGAGAGATGAAGAGAGTTAGAGAGGATTGGCCATGGAAAAAGAGAGTGATATATATGGATATAATGAGATAGGAAGAGAGAGAGGGGATAGAGAGAGAGAGAGAGAGAGAGAGAGAGAGAGAGAGAGAGAGAGAGATGAGAGAGAGAGAGAGATATATATATTTTAGGGGTTAGTGATAGAGAGGGGGATTAGGGGTTATTCATAGAAAGACAACTTAAGGGTAACAAGTTAGCGAGAGAGAGAGAGAGAGAGAGAGAGAGAGAGAGAGAGAGAGAGAGAGAGAGAGAGAGAGAGAGAGAGAGAGAGAGAGAGAGAGAGAGAGAGAGAGAGAGAGAGAGAGAGAGAGAGAGAGAGAGGTTAGGAGTTAGGAGAAAGATAAAAAGAGTGTTCTCCACCTTTGATCTACAACAACATATTTGATGCCCTAAATCATCTGATAGAAGGGAATGTTTTAGAGCTTTCAAAAGATGGAGAAAATATAAATAAGTTACATGATTTTCTCAAATTGATAAATTACACACTTCTATGGTGAAATCAAGGTAGTAAGATGGACATAGATACATGGAAATTGATAGAAGCCAAAACCCTACAAAAAAAAAAGCTTTATTTTCCTATCTAATGAAATGTACAAATAATTAATAGACATTGATGGAAACAACCCTTGGATAGTAATAAGGATTTTTTTCCAAAACCAAATATTCCCTAAACAAACAAATGGGAAATCATACTATTCCATTGCTAACACATGGATGAAATAATCCCCAGAATAGGTATCAAAAGTAAAAGGTATGGACTTAAGGAAGAATGAAAGATATCATTTGGGGAATAATTCTAAGGATCCAAAAAGTATGGGATATGCTAAGCCAGTAGAGATCAACAAGAATAAGAAGGAAGATTATATAGGCTAGAAAAGGTTGTTAAATAAAAAAATAGAAAATAGAAAATGATTGCTAGGATATTTAAAGAGAATTCAAGGAAAGAAAATAAAAAGTTATGATCATAAGCAATCATTTCTCAGAAAACTAGTGGTTTGAGTGCAAAGTCTTAGGAATGTTTTTAATCTAGAACGAATCTAACAAAATCTACTCAAGAAGAATGGTTAAAGGTAGGTTGGAGGCTCAAGTAATATTATATCCCTCTCTAATTCTTTAGCATACTTACAATGTAATAATAAGAAAATCAAAGATGTACTACTTCTAGATTCTCAATATTTTCTTAAAGCATATATTGTAAACTTCTATAATTGGTCTCCCAACTTTGATGAAACTCACATTAGTAAAATGAATAAACTGAATTGGATATTAATAATAAAAATTTCCAATGGAACTCAACCATATTTAGATACTTAAAAGAATCGATAATTTTGTAGGCGAGTTTCTTGGACTGGAACCTAGCTTTACTAGATGCAATGAAACCAAAATCCTAGTTATTATAAAAACTGAAATCTAGGACCTAGACCTAATTAAAATTATGTACAATAGGTATATCTACAAACTAAAACCTATTTTATACAAAAATCAAATTCAAGAAATAATTTTGTTTGATCTAGAGTCTAGACATAACGATTATAATTTTTACTTAATTGTGCAACATTAGACTTGAGGAATCATTGTTTCAATGGTAAAAAGGAAAAAGAGGTAGGGATTATTTCTAAAAATTCAAATAATATCTAGTGAGTATAGGTAAATGCTTAATAAGCATGATCCAAATACCAGTGCCAGAAGGAGAGATGGTGGAGATGGTTTCAACCCTAATCCCTTAAATTAATTTAGGAACAAGAAAACATGAAGATGATTACTCAAAAGAGAGTACTAGAAAAGGTAACTATGAAGTTAATAAAGTATGTGTTTTAATAGAGAAGGGGAAGAATACAATTGAGTATGATAGATGTTTCCTAGACAATTCAAACATAGTAGATAAGAGATTGATGTTGGAACAATGTGAAAAATATATAAATAAAATCTATTTATTGAAGAGATAAGAGAAAATATCAAATTACATAGAAAGTTGATAGGGACATAATGATGATCCATGATGACATTTGTGATCACCTCATTCTATGGGAAAATGTTTATAACCCTCACATAGACCTAAAGGATAACTTTTGGAGAATGATATGAGGTTAACTCTAGAAACATCACCAATTAGGGGTACAACCTATGAAAGCCAAAATACAAGAGATGAAATACTAGACATAAATCTAACTCTAAGGACAAGTAATCATATCCTACCTTCTAAGAACCAGATGGATCAAGAGAATCTAATGGAGCCTCTAAAAAAAACATTATATAACAATATTGAAAACTAATTTTCAGCAAAGAATGAACAAGGTTTTACCTTTATCACATCATCTCTCACAAAACAATCCACCAGAACAAGAGGAAGGTATAAATCGAGATATCAAAAACACCAAGAACCTAATAGAAGGGGTGTAAAACCAATGATTTGTCATAAATAGAGATGGTAAGAGGGGGAAGAACAAGATAAAAAGGCTAAAAAGGAGAAAATGACTTACGGTGAAAGAATAGGAGATCAATGTAGAAGATATCACTCCAATGTTAGAAAATATAGAAGTAGAGAATGTAGAAAAGGAAACTCGAGAAATAGAATGAAAAGTAGATAATAAGGCTACTAACCTGAAAAATAAAAAATAAAAAAATAATTAGAAGCTATATAAGTTTTGGAAAATGCTAATAGGAGGTATACATCCCCTTGAAGAAGAAAATATGCTTGCAAACCAACAAGGAATAGAAGGGCTAAAGGAGAAAAACTCTTATAATACTGAAAAGAAAAAAATTAGAACAAAAGATATTCAGAATCAATTAACATAAGTTCAGGATATAACATTAAAAAAAGTAGATATAGAAGATTGACATGTATCCCCCATTCCTTTGGATGAACTTAATGTAGATGAAGAAGAATTTCGTGAGGATCTTGATGCTAAAGAAGAAGATGAAGAAAGTGAAGAAATGAGGAAGGAAAAAAGATGGTTAATTGAAAGAATCATGGAAATGGATAAGGAAGAATTTAAAGATGAGGTTTTAAAGGATAATATAGCAAAACACAATTCAACATATTATACCAAGGGAAATAGTGTATTGATATCAAATAAAAATATAGTCTTAGGTACTTCAGTAGGAATAAGGGAAGTTAAACAATCAGATATATTAACATAAAAGAGTATAATAATTTAAAACAAAAACAAATTAAAGCTAATTCATTTTACTAAGAAAAAGTAGACAAAAGAGAAGGTAATTGTAGATATATTCCTATTGAAGTAGATACATTTTAAAGGGAATTTGAATTAATAAATTAAGAAAAATACTCAATAAATGGAGCTTAGATTGTTTAGATAGGAACAAAGTGGTAAAATTACAAAATTGGGAGGAGTTTGGGATCCTAGAATTAGAAGAACTTTAGCAAGAAATTGATAAATAAATGGTGAAAATAGTCAAATTAAGAGTACAATAGGAAGCAAAATGGATGAGGATGATAGAGGATATAGTAACAAAATTATGAATGAATTAGTAAAGAACATTCAGATAAAATGGAAGTTGAATCTATGATGCAAGTGTACATAATGCTAATAAAAATATAGATAATCTTGGTATTGTGATGAAATTACAATTTTTATAACATCCAATATGTGGGAAAAATAGAAAAATAGGAAGGAAATCCTTAGCTGAAATTAAAATAGCTATAAGACTAGCTAGAAACTAGAAAACTATTAATGTTCTTATGAATGTAGGGAAGTGGAAGTTCCTTCCCATGAAGCCATGAATCTAACAACATGGAATGTTAGGAGCCTAAATGTGCCTAACAAAAAGTTCTTACACAAGCACAATTGAACATTATTTGAATCAAATACAGTGCTCATACAAGAATCAAAACTTAACAAAGGAGTAAAATTTAGTAGAAAACTAAGTTCTTGGAAAATAGAACTAGTTGATTCAATAAGGGCCTTAGGTTGGATTGGTATAAAATGGGACCCAATGAGGGTAGATTTCACTCTACCTATATCCAACAATAATTGGATGGGGGGAGAGTAAAAAGATTCAAAAGTGAAACTCAATTCCTACTTATTAATGTATATGGGCCAACACCAACAATGAATACAAAAGAAATTTGGAATTAGATTAGCAATTATTCAGAGTCAAATCCACAAGAAAAGAAATCATTAGGGGAGATTTTAATGCAATCATAAATCAAGGAGAAAAAGCAGCTGCATTGGAGTTGATCCATAACCATTAACTAGGCTATGTTAAATTTCAAAGCATGGTTCACAAAAGACAACCTTATTAACATTCCAATATCTAACTGGGTTTTCACATGGAATAATAGATGAGTTGGCTTCTGTAATATAGCAGAAAGTTTGGATAGATTTATATTTAAAGGAAATTCAATATCTTTTAATCATCCTTTCAATTTAGTCATTCTCCCTTATGTGGGATTTGATCATATCTAGTTAGACTAGAAATAGGTGAATCATAAAAACTATCAAGAAATACATTTAAGTGTGAAAAATGTGGTTTATAAATAAATAATTTTTAATAAGATACATCGATGGTGGCATGGAGATAAATTTGAAGGATCTTCATAGCCAAATTGAAATTATTAAAAGAAAAATGATGGAATAAAAAGTATTTTAATAATATATTTAAAGAAAAAAAAAGAGAATAAAGAAGAATTGAAAAACTTAAATTGAGGAATCATTAGGGTAGGAATAGACAATGAAAAATATATCAAAGAAAAAGAACTTATAGCCAAATAGGAAGTAATCCCAGCAAAAGAAGAAATATTCCAAAAATAAAAATCAAGAGAAACATGGTTGTTAGAAGTGATACTGTCATGCCCAAACTACGTGGGAAAAATCACACAAATTTTTTTAAAAATTATAATTATTTAGAATGCTCAAGTTCGATATGTTTGCGATCATAGTTTAAGTATAGGTTCTCTATGTTACGTCTTAACTTTATAAACTCTAGAGGAGGAATACATTGTTAAGATTTTGAAACTTTCGTTATTAGATTGATATCGACATTTAATTTGTTTCAAATTAATCCTAAATTCCATTGGATGTTAAAGCAAAACAATTTAACCTTTCTTATTAGTCTCGCATAAATTTATGACTAATACTAATTTACAACTTTTAAACTAATAACTCAATAGGCCATTCTCAAAATACCACTTTAACAATATTAATAAATCTAATTTTAAGACTAAATAAAATAAATAACTAAATATTATCTAACAACAATTCATATCTAAAAGTAAATACTAATAAATAAACTAATTTATCTTAGATTTAAACTAACATAAGAACCACGTATCAGAACTTAATAATTAAAAAGATCACAAAAAATAAATATATACAAGATAAAATTCCAAACTAACTAACTAATATTAGCTAATCATTAATTTTAAACTTTCTGAAATAATAAAACAACTAAATTAATACTAAACTAAACTAACTTCAATTTAATTTCTATCTAATTTTTCTTATACAAAACTTAATTTAAATCCTTAAAATAAACTAACTCTAATTTAAATATAAATTACAAAGCTAAACTAAATTTTATATATTAATATATTAACTAAATTAAATCTAAATTAAACTAAATTTAATGCTACTCACATTGTAACTAAACTAAATTTAAGATCTTTGTTCTAAACAACCATACTTAAACAATTTTAATTAAAACTAAAACTAATAAGCAAATTTCTAATCACTACTATAATATTTATTGCTAACTACTTTTAACATTCTTTTATAAAACTAACACTAAAACTAATAATGATAATAATAACATACCATTTAATAACATAAAATTTAAACTAACCTAACTACTATACTAATAAACAAAGAAATAAATAACATGAAAAGCTAACTACTAATCTAATCTACAAACCCACACACTACACAAACTAAAACAATACACATTATCTTTTTATTCCCTAGACCTGAGATCTACCTAGGGTCTACCCTACCCCTGCACCCTTAAGCCAAGTGGGCATGACAAAAGCCCCCACTTCCCAATGGTCTACGTGCTGCCCAAGGGCTTGCACATGCAGACCGGTCCTTACCCTACTGTTCCTTTGCATTAGACCATGCGCTTAGGGAAGTGGAAGCATTGAAGGGGGTGGGGATAGGAGAGTTTAGGGGGGAAATTTTAAGGGTTTAACTTTTTACATTAATATTGCTTGGTTGACTTCCTTGCCCCCCCTCTTACCATGATTCGACCCCTGTACTTGCTGATAGGTGGTTGGGGGTTTTGAATTGATTTTGATTTTTTTTTTAAATTAAAAGAATGGACATAAAGTCCTAGGCTTGGTGCCTTGCCTCCTAGCCCCTAAGAGTTAATGGAAAAGTTTTATGGTTGGGCAAAAAAATCACAAGGCATACAATTAGATATTTTAATTTCAAATGCAATTGATTCAAAAAAATTTATATGATTAAATATTAGACTTTAATTGCAAGTCAAAGGAATAATATAGAGAATATTCTCTGTGATCATGGGGGGAAAATTAAAATTTCCTCCATACATTTTCCAGAGAGGGTTTTTAGACCTGGAGGTGCACATTTAATTTGAAAGCCAATTTTGACTAAGTGGTGGCATTATTTATATAATTTCTTATTCAATTAGAAATTAAATATGTACTTATTGACAACATTGATTTCCTAAGCATACTAACAAGGATGAGTAAAAAGGTTATATTTTCTCCCTCTCTTCTATAATTTATGTTTTATTAAACATTATACATCAAGGTTTAAGATCTATCTTTTGAATTCAAGGAAGTACATAATCTCTTAATCAAATTGATTTTGTTCATTATGAAACTTATCAAGGAGAGATAATTTTGAATACACAATGTAGGAATTGGATTGCATTTGATACTTAGACATCAATTTGAAAACTTCAACATAACAAATGGCCTTCCATTAACATAATTGAAAACTTGGAAATTCATAATTCAAAGACATTATCTATCATTCTATTTTCTCACGTACCTATGCCAAAATTGAAAACACATGAGAGCATTGCAAGAAAAATTTTATAATCTTTCCTTTCTCTATTATTCATCCCGGTTCAAGGCTCCATCGGGAAAGAACCAGTAAGAAAACTCGATGTCTTTGCCCACCAATACATCAAAATTCAATTACATTTTACATAATTTTTCAAATCAATTGAAATTTCTTCAAAATCTTTCACAAGTGCTTTCTTCCAATACCTTCAAAACTTCAAGAAAAAACAAGGAGAAGACAAGAGATGACCTGGGTGAATCATCACAACATCAAGAACAATTCAAGCATGCACCCTATCCCAATTTTGCACAATAGGTCCAAACATAGAACCTAACTAGGGGGGAGGTGGATTTTCTCAATGGGAGATGTCAATCACCATGCCATAACATAGCCTTTTCGAGGCTAAAACATCAAAAACTTTCATTCTTCCACAAGGCCCTTTCGAGGCTAATACCACAAGGATTTTTATTCCTTTCCATATTCAAGAATTCATAATATTAAACAAGGCATGTGATGACAAGTAGGGGCCCATACACCCTACCCTCTTTCCCTCCTCTCACCATGAGAGAAGACTCTACACCATTGAGGTCCAACTAAGGCCCTACCCCCATACATGGCCACTTCTTCCCTATCCAAGGGTGAGTGATGCCAAAACAATCCCCATGAAATCCTCTCAAAACACAAAACATCAATAAGAATGCATCAAGAAACAAACAAGAATCCCTCCAAAACCCATCCCAACACACAAGCAAGCACAAACAAAGAACAACACATCAACTTACTCATGATTCAAGCATAAACAACATGAATAACAATTCAAAGGAGTGAAGAATCCCTACCTTCACAAAAGAGTTATGGTAAAATGATCAAATTGAGGAGAGCTCTTTCCTTCCTTGCTTCAACCTTCCAAGATTCCTCTCTAAACGTAGAGATTGGGTAACAACCTCTACTACTCCAAGAAGGGCCTCTAAATAAACCTCAAACTCAACCACCAAAAGCATCAATAACTTCACCCACCCACCTACAAATCTAGAAGCTCCTAACTCAACCCACACTATGGTTAATCACTAAGTGGAGGTGAGGTGATGAAACTCATGGTAGCCATAGTCAATTTTCGCACAAAGGCAAAAAGAGACTTTTTGAGTGACCTCAAAAGTCAAAAAAAGGGGCTTAGGGGTTGGAAAAGACCCCCAACCCATACCCATACCCCTTGGGTATAATATTTCATGTCTTAAAGCCTTAGGAATAGGTTTAGAGCCAAACAAAAGCTAGGAAAATAATTAGGACCAACTAACAACTCTAAAATGCAGACTAAGCACTAATTTAGATTAGGGATGACTAAACTTGATTAAGAACCAAATTACCAAAAAAAAACACTAACTTAATCTGACTTAGGTCCAAAGGTTACATTGCTAACCCTAATAAGCACATTGAAGAACATAAATAATTCACGAGTGTCAAGCGACACTAAAAGAACATAGTTACAAACATTAACATTCACTGAACACAGAAAGATACATACATACATACATCTCACAATAAATTTGATTATGAACAACAAGGTTTCCAAAATTAGCACATAGAGATCAGTTCTGTTCCTCCGTCGATTTCCTCGACTAAAATATCTGCACACTCATTGCACACATCAGTAGTCCCAAAAATCGCATGTACATATGTACATATACGTATCAGGAATCACATAAATTAAAACATCCATCTATAACAAAATCAAGGTTCCTCTTATCCTATTCAATTCTTAACCATTTAAAATGTCTTAAACCAAAATTTTATTCCTACCTTTTACTTAATTCATCAACATACATATACATAAAACATTAAATGAAGGACATCAAATATCTGAAAATAACATCACACAATATGAAATAATATGATATGTTCAAATATCTGATAATGTCTCGACATCTCAAGTTGTGAGTATCAAAATGATAAAGTAACAACTAGGGCTACGAAGGGTCGGGGCAAAGCCTCATAGATACAAATACAAAAAAATTGATAGAATAACAAAAGTTAAGGATAATTCAAGAAGGGTAATTGAAAACCCAAATGAGATAGCAAAAAAAATTGTGAATTATCATACAGATATCATTAATAACTTCAAACCATCAAATTTAATTTGTTAGAATAAGATGTTAAAATCTATTCCAAAAATAATAAGTGCAAAAGATAATAAAAACTTAAACAATAAATTTACCAAAGAAGAAATTAAATATGCCCTTTTTCAACTTAATCTTGATAACTCTCTTGGCCTTTATGACTTTCAAGCCATTTTCTTTCAAAAATTTTGGGATATTCTAGCAAATGACCTATGGAAGGCTATTAAGGCAACTAGGAACTATGTATCTCATCTAACTAAAATTAATAGTACATTCCTAGCTTTAATTCCAAAGAAAATAGAACATAAGGGTCTAGGAGATTTTAGGCCCATAGCCTTATGTAATACAATCTACAAAATACTCTCAAAACCCCTAGCCAACAAACTTAAAATGTACTACCAAAGCTAATTTCAAAGGAATAGATGGGTTTTGTTCCTAATGGGTCAATTCTTCATGGTATTATCATAATCCAAGAATTAATTTATTCTATACAAACTAATAAGGAATCTTCTATGATAATGAAGTTAGATATTCAAAATCCATATGATAAAGTGGATTCAAGATTATTATGTAAAACACTCAAAGCTTTTGGATTCTCTCATTAATGGATCAACTTAACATATAATTACATTTCTACACCAAAAATATCCCTTCTCATAAATGGTACCCCTAAATATTTTTCTAGAATATCTAGAGGAATAAGACAAGGGGACCCTACATCACCTTTTCTCTTTATTATTATGGCATGGACTTTTGGTAGAGCTATAATAAAGGCTCAAACTGAAAGGAAAATTAGAGGAATCATAGTAAGTGTGGAAGTCCCTAAAATAACACATCAACAATTTATAAATGATACAATTCTACCAAGAGAAATCACTTTGGAAGGAGCTCAAAATCTTAAGAAAATAATAAATAATTATATGGAAGCATCAAGTAAAAAAGTAAATACTAGAAAATCAAAGATTTTCATTCTTAATACCAAAGAGGAAGTTGAAAGAAAAATTTGTAGAAGAATGGAATTCAAAAAAGGAACCTTTCCATTCAAATACCTTAGTATTCAACTTGAAAATGGTGTCAGAGAAAGTAAAACTTGGGGTATGATTTTAGAAAAATGGTATTGAAAAATGGGAAGTTGGAAAGGGAAATAGTTAAGTTGGTGGAATGACTAAGATCAAAGTACTCTTGGCCATCCCATGTATTCCTCCTGCTATAGATGAAAAAAGAAAATTAGACTCTAAATTTAAAAACCTCTTCTGGCAAGGTATCAAAGATAAGAAAAACAAGCTTTGATAAAATGGGGAAAATATGTAGACTTAAAGAATTTAGAGGCCTAGGCATAAAAAAAATTGAATTGGAAAACTAGCATGTTAGGGACAAAACTTATTTGGAGAATGTTTAAACAACATAATAGTAAATGGGCCAAAATCTTATTCATAAATATTTAAATAATAATAATCCTCTATCTTTGTTCAAAACTAAAAATCCTCCAAAAGGATCAAGAATTTGGAACTTTATGTTGAATTGTGACCCATTAATAGATAATAACTTAACTTGGAATATTGATTTGGGGCAAGATGCTTTATTTTGAGAAGATTCATGGGATGGGCTCTCTTCTCCAAATAGTGTAAATCTACCTATAAACATAAAAAATTACTCTTTTAGTTATGAGGGGTAAGAATGTGAGTGATTATAAAATTAAAATTAATGAAAATTAATATGGAGGATGGAAATGGAAAACTTTAGATGAAAATCCACTTTCATTATAGGAAAAGTACATTTTTAATCAATTCTTTAAAAGTAGATAGGCAAATCATAAAAATAGGAAAGATAAATTAATTTGGGGAGCCACAAAAGATAGAAATATAAAGTAAAATAAGGGTATGAAAAGATAATAAATTCTCAACAATGAAATGGGATTGGCATCCCTCTAAATCTACGTTGGGATTCGGCATGTCTTCCGAAAGCGAGTATCTTCCTTTGGGCTTCTCTTCAAAAGAGAATTCTAAAATCATATAGTTTTAACAAGATGGGTTCTAAAGGACCATCTAGATGCCCACTTTTTGAAAAATAATATTAAACATCTAATCACTTGCTTTATGACTGTCCCTTTGCTAAGAATGGTTGGTATTGATTATATAAGAAATTAAAATGGCAAAATGCAATCCCAGGTAACATTTTTTTTCAAAGTTGGTCAAAATATGGTTGTTCTAAGGATTATAGTAATTTATAGAAAATATCCCCTTCCATACTCCTATGGTAATTATGGAAAGAAAGGAATATAAGAATATTTTCTAATGAAAAGATGGATTTAATATCCTTTTTAATAAATTGGAAGCTTGTATTATTGAGGTTGCTAACAATAATATCATAAACTCATATAAGGAGGAAGGTTCCTTTTCAGAATGGGATATAAATATGCATAAAAATTCATTTATAATAATTAATCCACTAATGTTATGCACAAAATACAACAAGATTGATAGGAAAAAATGGAAAGGGGAACCTCCTCCTCCAGGATGGTTAAAGTTAAATTTTCATGGGGCTTCTACAAGAAATCCAATACCAAGAGACTTATGATGTATTATTTGTTTAGATAATAGACCATGCCTAACTAAGAATGCCAAACCTTGAGGATTAATGTCTATTAACTTAATCAAATTAAAGGCCCTAATAGAAGGCTTAACTCTGAGTAGAGAGATAGGCATTAACAAATTAGTTATTGAATTGGACTCACAAATTATTCTAAATACATTAAGAAAAAGAGAGACCCTAAACTAGATTCTTAATTAAAAACTTAAATATGCCCTATCCACCATTGATTAATTTGAATAAATCAATCATAAAATATATTAATAGGGAAGGTAATAGAGAAGTAGATAATCTCACTAAAAATGGAGCAAATGGAAGAGATTCTAATAAGACAAGCTAATATGGTGATTATAAAATTTAGACATTTTTTCTTGAAGCAAAATTGGTTTAGAACTTTGACGGTCAAAATAAGCATGTTAAATTTAGTTGATATCATGGAAGTTTAATGTTAATAAGTGACTAATTTTTTATTATTCAATACTTTTCATTATAAACTATTTAATTTTAAAATTAAAATTATTAGGAGATGACTTTCATTTTTTTATTATGAAGCGTACTTTGTTTTATTCTAACAATTTGATCGTGGCCAAGTTTAATTTTCAGGTTATATTCACAAGGAATTATCAAGAGAAAATTTATAAATTTGGAAATAAAAATAGGGGATAAAAGTGGTTAAACTTCTCTAATTTATTCATGTAAGGGCTACACCAAGGATACCTATCCATCTTTGATCTTTAGTACCCAATTGAGATGGATTTCTAATCTAAACACAATCTTGGGCCTCAAGGCCTACCACCTATCAATACACACACACACACACACACACATGCAAACATATTTATTTTACTAGAATTTATTCATCCTAATTTATAAGTTTAATGTAAAAAAAGAACTATTAAAGGAGATATTGTTGCATAAATTTGACATATTATGACACCCTTTTCCATTGATGTCAAAGGGGGATAGATTCATGTGAAAAAACCTACATCAAGGGAATTATGTTTATGGGAGAGTAGAGTTTTCTATGTTGAGGATATTCAGAAATTTGTAGTCTAATACTACTTTTTGATTCATTGTAATGCCCCGCCAACGGATCCAAAAGAATTAACCTAAAGTTTGCTGAACAATTTTTTTTTTTTTTTTAAAACATGAAAGATAACATCATACACTTCAAACACATAGTAGCAGAAGTAATGACATGTAATCATCTAAAGAATACATAACAGGTTATATTCTTTAAGGACCCAAGTTGTTGAGTCACATTTAATCTAACTATACTAAGTCTAACAACTACCACATCGATATGAAAGAATAATCAAAAGTCCAAAGTTCATAATATACATTTGTTTCAATACCTCTTGGCAACTGAAATTTTGGAATGCTCAATCATCCACTGTACATGTCATAGAGTATGAAAGACTTAAAAGAATAAACACATGTGAAAATAAAGATACTTCATCCTCATTGAATCCATGATACAAGTGCAATAAAGTAAATGAAACCATTAACATACATGATACATCCATCCATCAATAAGGATATAAAAATCATTGTAAAAGATAACCATCCATCATACAACATAATTAATCTAAGTGTGTGGTTCCTCCCAACCGTCAATAGCATCATTAGACCATCATGGGCCCTAGCCATCCCTCCACACGTAACATCCCAAGTCACCGAAGAGATCATCGATATTATAGTAATTAGGGATGTCACTCCTAAAACATACTACATCATATGTAGAAAGAAATCTAACATGCTACAACATATACATAAGAAATCTAATCATGCAAAGTAAAACATAAGATAAGTAAACAACATCATCTATCATATGCTAATCATCAATATAAAGAATCATGTTAGCAAATAACATCCAACATAAGATATAGCATCCATCATAATGATCTAAGAACAGAAAGAGGGTAAAAACCAACAAAGAATGTACCGGAGGAGATAGGCTTGAAAGTCAAAATCCACATGGCAAGAGTACATCAACCAAAAATCACCAATCATCACTAATGAAAGTAAACAAACAGATTCAACAATAAGTACACCACCAAAGGTACACACAAAATCTATAGAGGAGACTTAGGCTACATATTAGGGAGTATCATCACATGGCTGCTTGAGTTACCCTGGACTAGTCTCTCATTAGACCCTGGACCCTCAAGCGTTGAGCTACCCTGGACTGGTTACTTTGAACCTCGGACCCTTAACATGGCACACGTGGAACTAGAAAACATATCTCTAACTTATTTTTTAAATTTGTTTCCCCAAAATTATTAATTACTAGATTATTACTTAATACCTAACTTGCAATAGGTTACCCTGGTACTAACCACTTTGGGCCCTAGACCCCTACTGCAAGCCACTCCCAAAGACATGTACCTAGACAACCTCTCTTAAGAACATAATACACAGTTGTGTCCCATACCACAACATTCATAATCAAACTCAGTTTCTTAATAGGAAACTTGTCAATAAGGTGGTCCTTCCATCCAAATGCACATAAATGCTCCACAAAGTAACCCTCATAAACATAATTTTCAATTTGAATCACAGGATGTATCATGACATCCAGCCACATGAATAGTATGAAAGAAATATCACAAAACCTCTGGCATATGCTTATGAAATTACAAATCAAGAATCATATAAATCACCTCAGTCTTAAACAAATGATTGGTAAGCATCAAAAGATAATCCACAATAAGAACATCAAATCTCCATGAGTGACTGAAAATCATCCATTGATAATCATGACCACAATAGTTCTCTATTGACAACTGAAGGTATGAATGATAACCGCAATATCCATATCAATGATAAATCACAACATCCATCAATTCTCAACAAGCAACCAAAAGGAATCTCAAAATAAATCACAATATCCATTGGTTCTCAACAAACAACCAAAAAGTATCTCAATGTAATACTGATCGAAGACTCCAAAATGGTTGAATCAAAACATGACATCATCAAGAACAAATCAAACACTTTAGTCCCATTAAGGCGACTGGAAAGTAACCCAAGTATAACTAATTGATGACTCAAAAATGGTTAAGTCAAGTGTCTCAAATACATACACCTCAGCTTCACACAAGAAGATTGGAAAGCAATAACAATCAGTAATACAAACATCTCATAGAGCATACCATCACATTACCATGGTTGGGTTTAGAAAGATTGAGATCAAATAAGATCAACATGCCATCACATCTCATAACCCCCAAGCCTCTGGTAGACATCCTATGACTGGCCAACAATCTAGTCAACCCCAAAATCCCAAAACATAAACAATATGCATACAACAATGCAAGTTCCATGTTTAAGTTTAGCTTTGAACACAGAATGTCAGTTCATCACAAAGTTTCAATTTCCATTTCAGTGTGAGATTTCAAATTTAAAGAGGTACATATTGCTTGACATGTTTTAACTCATTCAATTGCTCAAATAGAATACAAAAATACCCCATTCAATTTCCAAAGTTAATCAAGATGCAAATACATGGTTATGCCAAGTAAGAGGTTTCAATTTTCATTTCAAAGTATATCCTAGGTAAAAGTATTCTTCGTTCACCCCAATAATTAAACCCATCCGGATATTCAAATAACTAACATCATAGAGGAACAAGATACAAACACATGTTTTAATTTTCTTTTGCAATCACATGGTTAAACCAAACATGAGGTTTTCAGATTTTGTTTCAAGTATATTTCAAGAGTATAAGATTCTTCATTTAATCTCCAAGTCAACATAGAATTATCCTTCCATTATTCTAAAATAATCATAAGATAATTATATACTTGTATAAATCATTGCACTACCACCCATTGACTTTTAGATAAAATCGCTCATGCTATTCAAAATATTAGAATAATACTTATCAACTTTCAAATAATTAGTTTACAATTTCCTTTAAACACTTCAAGGAAAATAATCCTCATTGATTATAAGTAAAATAACTCTCATTAATAATTCAATTATCTAATTCCACTTATTAATATCTCCTTTCTTTTAATTTGCTCTCATTTAAAAATCCATTTACCTAAAATGACTAATAATTAATTACACTTCTTCCACTATTAACTAGTCTTAATTAAATTAAATTTAATTAGATTAGTTAATAAATTATATAAAACTAATGCATAAAAATAAGATTCTATTTTAATTTGAACCCAAACCTTCTGTAGTGGCAGAACCAGAAGCTTATGCGACAGGAAGTCTAGTGGTGACAGGAAGATAGCATATAGAACTATAAATCTAGAATTGCATTGCGACAGGAAGTCTAGTGGCAACGGGAAGATAGCATACAGAATTATAAATCTAGAATTGCATCGCAACAAGAAGTCTAGTGGCGATAGGAAGATAGCATTAGAACTATAAATCCAGAATTGCATCATGACAGGAAGTCTAGTGGCGACGGGAAAATAGCATACAGAATTATAAATCTGGAATTGCATTGCGACAAGAAGTCTAATGGCGATAGGAAAATAGCATACATAATTATAAATCTAGAATTGCATTGTGATAGGAAGTCTAGTGGCAATAGAAAAATAGCATACAGAATTATAAATCCATAATTTCATTGCGACAAGAAGTCTAGTGGTGACAGGAAAATAGCATACATAATTATAAATCCAGAATTGCATTGCGACAGGAAGTCTAGTGGCGACAGGAAAATAGCATACAGAATTATAAATCTAGAATTGCATTGTGATAGGAAGTCTAGTGGCGATAGAAAAATAGCATACAGAATTATAAATCTAGAATTGCATCATGACAAAAAGTCTAGTGGCGACATACAGAATTATAAATCTGGAATTGCATCACGATAGGAAGTCTAGTGGTGATAGGAAGATAGCATACAAAACTATGAATCTAGAATTGCATTGCAATAGGAAAAGAAAGAGTGCAAATGGAATATGCAAAAATCATGAGTGTACCTGGATACTGATGCTAATTCACTACGCTTCAAAAAATCGTAGAGAAGCTCCTCCGTTCAAAACCTTCCCCTTTCCGAAAATTCCTTCCTTCTCCAACATTCACAATTTCTCCAAGAATTGAAACCACCCACCTCCCCCCCCCCCAAGTGACCAAGAGTGCCTGTAGAAGTATATGAGGATGTCCATACACACTAAGAGAGCCTCTATATAAAGGCCTCTAAGATGCATCTTGAATGTGTCTAGAAAGAACTAAGAGATAAGCATGACAACTAAGCACATAACTTCCACAATAAGAAGATAAACATGATGAGGTGTCTAGAAAGTTGTAGACACCATGTGCTCAAATAATATGCCAACTCCTAAGTGTAGACAACATATGCATAATTAGAGTGCAAACTCCTGTGTCGTCAACATGACAACTCACAAGAGTTTGCATACTCCTATGTGAGTAAATATTAAGATAATGCACATTACTTTATTTAATTAAATTTCTTTATTTAATATTCACTTGACTCCTTTTAAAATTAATTTATTAATTTTAAATCTCATGCACTCACTTTATTAAATCCACTTGTTTAATCTTAATATATTTTAATCACATGCATGCATCATGTCATCTAGAATCTTTTAATAATTTTAATATCTTTTCCACTTTTAAAATTTATTTTTTGAAACTTAATTGATAAAATATTTATAATATTATTATTTAGAATTTATTTAAAAGTGAACCTTAAATATATTATTATTAAATTAAATAAAATATTATCACGTTCCAACTTTAAAACTTATAACTTTTATCTTTTATTTAATTAATTTCCCAATTAATTAAATAAAATATTAAAATATCATCTTAATTTTCCATTTAATTAATTCATTAAGTAAATCTTTTAATTAGACTTAATTAATAGAAAATACACCAAGGACTCACAAGGTAAAATACAAAAATATATCTTAGCAAACTGCAAACTAGGGTAGGCACTACATTCATGGTTTTTTGACATATGTTTCTATCAATGCCAAAGGGGCATATTGTTGAAATTAGGAGAGATTATTGAGTTATAATTATTATTAACATGATGATATGTTCACATTTTTTTATCATTGATGTCAACATGTGTTCTATAGATGCAAGATAGACTCAGATTTTATATGGTGTAGGCTATTGATCAATAAAGTACAAATAGTGTATAGAAGTCTTCAGAGTGAGAGCATGAATCTGTATTGAAAAATGAGTTTAGACTTATGTCTATGGTTGCAACTTATTATGTGTTAATTTGGGTCAGATATAGTTGTTTTGGTGAAGATTTGCTACAGGATAGCAATAGGGAATTACACCAAAGGTAGTTGTAGTATTTTGTGTATAACATGATTCTAAGCTAGAACGAAGGTTTGCAATCTTAGAGGATGATAGAAGACTTGGATGTGTGTGTGTGTCTTTATATTTTTTGGTTATTTGGTTCATGTTGGTTTGATTTCTCCTATGTGGGGTGTTGAATATTTTCTAGTAACCAATAGAATTGTGTAGCATGTTAATTAATGTGGCAAGCATTATATATAGGCCTTAGAATTTATCTTATTTATTGTAATTATTGTATATTCTCTTAAGAAGGTTTGTGTGCCTTAGCATGGATTTATTTGTTTATTTTTTCATTAAGGAAATCCTAACATGATGATCTAATTTCTTGGTTGAAACTTGTATAAGGAGAGTAATTTCCTTAGTTGTAATGTACAGAATAGATGGAATATTAGGATATGTGTGAGCCTTGATGCCGAAGTAGAGATGAAGAATTTTTAGATGCTTTAAGAAGAGGTATGAATGAAATCTATTACCACTCCTAGTGTATTTCAAAGGAACGTCAAGACAATTTTATTGTCAATAAATCAACTCAATAAGGATGAATTTAACCTTTACTCTATTAGATGGTGAGTCTTTTGAAACTTGTGGTTTTGACCTTCTCTCTTTGGGCAGTGTGCTCAAGAAGTGAGCCTTTTGTTCTCATCAACTTTTAATAGATTTGGGAATCTTTTAATAGGGGTTGATCCTTCAACATAGACTTGTCCTTTAACATGGATAAATGTAATAAATACATTGCATAAACTTCTAACAGAGTCAGTTCCTTTAACAAAAATATTTATATATTAGTGAATGATATTGTAGATCATGCACACCCACATTATTTCCTTAATAATTTTTTTCTCAAGAACAAAAATCTTTGTTTTATGGTGGTTTCTTTATTTTTGTCATGCATTTTTATATTGTTGATTGATGACCAATTTATGAAGTTTGAATTTTCATAATTTTATTACTCACAACTAATTCACCCCCACCCAGTTGTGAGGTGTGGATTTTGATTACTAATACCTATTTCATGCTATAATGTCCCCCTTTGGGAACATTAGAATATTTAAATATAAACTTAATAAAATATTAGAAATGGCTTTATTAGAGCTTAAGGAAAATCAATAAAAGTCATTTTTATATAAAAAAGAGGATTAAAAGGAGAGAAAAAGGAAGAAGATGAAAGATACAAGTTGGAAGATAGAGGGTCACAGGGATGCTCTTTAAAAGATAAAAGAGGATATCATTTGGTTTTGCATGGATTATCTTTTGACTTTTGTTTCTCTTAAGGAATTTGGAAGCTTCAACTTTTAGCCAATTTGAGGATGAAAAACCATGAGCTTGGAGTGAGTGGATAGAAACATATTGTCTACTAGAGATATTACATGGGTATCTTGTGCTTGAGATATTCATTTTTTATTATCCAATCTAAATATAGTTTGTGTGCTTATAGCTAGATCTTGTTATTTTTCTAGTGAAGAACTAAAATGCAATATAATTTTGAGAATCTATATTTTAGATGGGTAATTTATATTATTTTTGGATAATTGAAAATTGTAGATATTTGTTTATTTATTGTGTTCAAATTTGATGAATGTTTCTGCCCTTGATACCACAAACACACAACATAAATATACAAATAACAATAATTTGGTAGAATAAAATATTGGCTTCTTATTATCTCTACAAGTTTGGAATTACAAAATTCAGAATTATAATATGAAAAGCCACATAGGAGTCTTCCTTACAACAATCTACAAGAAAGAGTTACGACTATCACCTAAAACTGCCCTAGACAACCTACAAACTTTCCTTGTATAGGCATTTTCCACCGCTCGAGAAGGTTCTAGACACTAAGCCCTATCTCTTGAGGTTAACCAACCTCATATTATATTATTTTATTATATAGAATCAGCTCAAGACAATTTACAAATTATATTTTTTGGATGGTCCACTTCTAGAGGTCATACCTAATAAACTTTTGACTTGATTAGCTATTATAATCAATTATTGGTAATGATAACTATATTCTACAATATTTGATAGCACAAGTTTCCATCAATCAAGGTTTGACCTCACTTTAGATCCATTTAGGCCTTCATCATTGAGCCTAAAGTTTGGATAGCCAAAATTCATACTAAAAATCTGCAATAACTACACTAATACATATGGTATGGAAATGAAACTCATCTAGCAAATTGATATATCTAAGATGATCCTTCAGATATGAAATCAAAATAACATGTGCTCATAAGACCAACTTACTAAAATTAGAAAGCTTCCATTAATAGAAACTCTATAGTGGAATGGTCCTTATTGAAAACACAAAATAGTAAATAGAAATATTTTTGGGTGATGCAAGATTTCCCTTACACATAGGATTCTTGTGAATCAAGCACCCAAGGTAATTTGAGAAGTGATCATGTCACATCTTAGTTGGTTAGAGAAAAATAAAGATAGTCAAACTCCCTTTATGGCCATGATGAATCTGTTACTAGCCTCCCTTTCCATTTGACCAAATGAATATGTTATGTTCCTTGTACTTTTGCCAACACGACTATCAGTATCTCCTCAATCTCCTTTGTAATTGAAGTAGCTTCTAGAATACTCCATTGTGCTTTTGCAATTTCATCTCCATCACCTCCTTCATGATACTTTGTCATATCTAAAATTCTAAATACTAGTGAAATATTTAGTTCAGCAAGCCACTCTACTTCGTAGAAATTTCTAGAATCATGCCTTTTTAGTATCTTGCATAATCCTAACTTCTTCATTTTTAGCTTATTATATGTACCAACTAGAAATATCCCCTTCCTCAAATGAGCCATGACTTCATCTCCAATTTCAAATTCCTTATACCTCTTTTTTCACATTTTCCTTATCTTTATAGTGTGTATTCATCTTTGTGATGTGATTCCTCACCTCCTCTTTGATATTCTTGAAATATTCTGCAAATTCCCAATCCTCAACACTACTTATCTCTCATCTATCCAACTTCCTCAATTCAAAAGTATTTCTAGGACTACTCCTATATACAATCTGGAATGGTAATTTACCAATACTCCTATTGAGATAATTATTATATGAAATTCTACCTATGGTAAAATAAAATATCATCATTTTGGATTATTTTCAACCAAACATGTCAGAAAGTTCCCCAAACTCTAATTTATTACTTCTTTTTGTTCATTAATATGTGGATGGTGTGATGAACTAAACTTAAAATATGTCTTCAACTTATTCTATAATGTACACTATAAATACCCAAAATACTTGGTATCTTGATTAGAAACTAAGCTCTTTTGAAGACCATGTAGTCTCACCATTTCTCTAAAAAATAACTCATCCACATGAACATGATCACTAGTCTTCTTTTAGGGAATGAAATGTGTCATCTTTGAAAGCTTGTCAACCACCTCAAAAATTGAATCATGCCCTCACTAAGTCCTTGCTAAACCAAGAATGAAATTCATGATGACATCATCCCATGGATTATCTAGTATAGGTAATGGCTAATACAACTCCATGTTCTTCTTTACTCCTTTTTTCATCTAACATACTTGACAACTCTATAAAAACTTCTTAACATCTTTCTACATCTATAACCAATAATAATTCTCAGCAACGAAAGAAAGAGTTTTGTCTCTACCAAAATATCCAACCAATCCTCCACTATTCTTCTCCTTGATGAGATTCTATCTCATAGAACTTCTTGGAATGCACATTTGACTTCCTTTGAATATCATACCATCTTGTATTATGAAATCCAGCTACTTTGTCTTGTCAAGTGTAACCTTGAGTTCTAATATTCACCCAAATTAGGATCCTTTGGATAAAAATCTTGAGTTCCTTTAACCAAACTACCTTAATCTTCTTCTCTATTAGAAAATTTTATCTTCTACTAAGAGCATTTGTGACTCTATTAGACTTACCACTCCTTTTTTTCAAAAAAAATGTATAACTCTGCAAAAACTCAACCTATTTCAAATGCATTTGGTTCAATTTTTCTTGAATATTCAAATATTGTAAAGCTTGATGATTAGTATACAAATAAAACTCCTTATGAAGAATATAGTGTCTCCACTTCTTAAGTGTCTAAACTATACAATAAAATTCTTGATCATACACAGAATACTTTCATTTGGAACCATTCAATTTCTCACTAAAATAAGCAATAGGTATATCTTCTTGGCTTAAGACAACTCTTATTGTGGTACCACTAGCATCATTGTCTACTTGAAATACCTTATTGAAATATGGAAGTGCTAACTTGGGTTGTTTTATAAATTTCTATTGGAAAAAATTGAAATTCTTATCTAATCCTATAATCCACTTAAATTCTTCATATGCACTCTCATTGTTTTAGTCAAGGTTCTACAAATACTACTAATTCTATAAAATCTATCCAAGACATTAAAATAATTACCTCCATAGTACTCTTTAGATTAGTCCATTTGAGGATAGCCTTCACTTTCTCAAGGTCCATTTTTAGACCTTCAATTGAAATTACAAATCCTAGGTACACCAACTCCTTCACAAAACTACAGTTCTTTATATTTATCAACAACTTTTCTTCTGACAACTTCTCAAACACCTTATGAATATGCATAATATGATCCTTCAATTTCTTGTATTACATATTAAAATATCATCTAGGTAAACAATGAAAAACTTACTCAAAAACTCCTCCATTACCTCATTCATGAGTTGCACGAAAGTGCTTGGTACACCGGTTACCTCAAAAGGCATAACTAACCACTTATGCAATATTTTCCTTGCATTGAAGGAAGTCTTCCATTCATCTCCTTGTTTGATCTGAATCTGATGATATCCACTCTTCAAATCTATCTTTGTGAAATTCATAGCTCCACTCAGATTATTCATAATATCATCTATCCATAGCAATGGAAATTTGTACTTGATTATGATCTTGTTGATGGCCTGAGAATCTCTTCACATCTTCTATTTCCCATTTTTCTTTGGTGCTAATACTTTTGGTACAACACATGGACTCAAAATCTCTTGAGTCAACCCCTTCCACAAAAACTCCCACTTATATGTTCAATTTTTCACTTTCTACTAGTATCATTATGTGGGTTTCCTTGTTTGGAAAACTAGATCCTAGAATCAAGTCCATTTGATGATTAATCTTTCTTACTAGTGGTAATCCATCAAGTACATTATGAGATATGATATCTAGAAACTCTTCCAACAAATCAGCAACTTATACAGGTACCTCTTCTACTTCTTCTTTGCCATCTTTTGGAATTATATAAAAATACATGTGCTCATTCCCTATACCCTTTAAGAAATTATTTCCATGAGAAAGACATACTCTAGCAACATTGCATACCTTTTCATACATGTCCTTCAATGGCTTTAGCTTATGTTTCACTACATCTTTGTCAAACTGTAGGTATTTTCATGAACATCATGTACAACATGCATGTCAAACTACCATGACCTACCCAAGAATATATGTCATATGTCCATACGTATGATATCACATAGTACCTCATCCTAGTGGCTTCCAATCTTGAACTTTACTAGGCAATGTTCATTGACCATTACCTTGTCATCATCATGCACCCAACCAATATGGTGTGGAGATGGGTGTTTCTACCTCTTGATCTTTCACTTCCTAACCATATTTTTTGACATTATATTTTCAATGCTTCCACTATAAATGATCACATCACAACACTTATCTTTGCATTTTCACCTAGTGTGAAGCGAGCTCCTCTTTTGATCAGGTTCATTCTCACCACTCAATGAGACTTTTCTATTAACCAAGATTTCTCCTCTTTCAACATATTTAAAATGTGATGATTGGGAATCTTCGTCAATATTTGAAACTCTATTTTGACCTTTGTTCTCCTATATTTCCTTCCTTAAGTCTGGGGACACTCAAATGCCTTATTCCCTTCTTCTCCATAGTGAAAAGTGGTTCCAAGAAAACCTCCTCTACCTGATCCTTGCCCTCTTCCTCTTCCTCTCTAACATTTATTATTTTGATCATGGAAATGATTATAATTGTTTCCTTTTTGGTTCTAAATGCTAATAATAGCCTCATCCTTCTTCTTCTGATCTCCATTTTAGCCTCCATAAGACTATCCGCCAGATCTTCTACAATGACCTCTTCCATTATTCTTGTTATCATAATTCTTGTTCATATTTTCCTCAACTCTTCGGACAAAATGGTATGCCTCTTCAATATTGTCCATTCAGACTAGACTCAATTCCTCTTAAATGCTTGGACTCAACCCATTAAGATAATGGAGAAGTTTCTCCTTGTTATCCTATGCATGGCCTATTCTAATGAGAACTTGGTAGAACTTTTTAGTATAGTCTTGAACATATCTTCTTTCTTGCTTCCATCCTTGCATTTTCTTCAACAAATCAACTCATAATCTTCAAGAATGAATTTTCATTTTAATTTAGCTACATCTGATCCCATCATGTAATTTTATTCTCCCCTCTTTTGTTTATCTCTTCTGCCACCAAATCTTTGCATGATCATTTAGTTTGACCTTTTGCAAAGTTGACTCTATTAGGGTCCTCAATATCTTCATACTTAAAATATTCTTCTACTTCATTGATCCATTTAATCATTTCCTTTAGGTTAAGAGTTTCCAAAAATGTGGGAACCTCAACTTAGTTGTTTTTCTAATCTTAGAGATTTCCCTAAAAAGTCTTTCCTCTTCTAGGTTTTGAACTTCATCTTCTCCTTCTTGGTTAATGTTTCTTTTTTCTTATCTCCCATCCTTGCTTTCATCTCTTATGACAAGGTTCATCCCTCTATGAATTTTTTCTTGTAATGCTTGTAGTTGTGTCTGGAGGGCTCTTAAACTCTCAAGTGTAGAAGCTTTAACCCTTCCACCATATTCCTTTTTTGGAGACATTTTTAGACTTCTCTTGAAATCCTAGTTCAAACTCTCTCACAATTGTCAATCTATATACACATGTAGCTTAAACCATAATCCTGGTGCAAACTACCTCACATTTGAAAATATATCTACACACCAAGGAAATCTTACTCTAATACCACTTGATGAAGGGTTCTCCCCTTAATACCACAAACACACAAAAAATATAGAAACAACAATAATTTGATAGAACAAAATATGGGCTTCCTATTATCTCCACAAGTGTGAAATTATAGAATTTAGAATTAGAATATGCAAAACCCATAATGGTGTCTTCCTTACAATAGACTATAAGATAGAGCTACGATTATCACCCAAAACTACCCTAGACAACCTAAAAACCTTCCTTATGTAGGAATTTTCCACTACTTGATAAGGTTCTAGATACTAAGCCCTAACTTTTGAGGTTGACCAACCTCATATTATATTATTTTATTACATAGAATCATCTCAAGACTATTTATAAATTATATTTGTGGATAACCCAATTATGGAGATCGTAACTAACAAACCATTGACCTGATTATCTATTATAGCCCCTTTTAAAAAATAATAGCTCCTAATTTATAGTGGTTTATGATTTGACCTCATTTCGAATTCATTTAGGCCTTCATCATTGAGGCTAAAGTTTGGATAGCCAATATTTATACCAAAAATCTACAATAATTGTACTAATACATATGATATGGTAATGAAATTCATATGGCAAGCTGATATATCTAAGATGAACCTTCATATATGAAATTAGAATAATTTGAGCTCATAAGTCCAACTTACAAAAATTAGTTAGCCTCTACAAATAGAAACTCTACACTGGAATAGCCCTTATTGAAAATAAAAAACTGGAAATAGAAATGTTTTTGGGTGATGCAAGATTTCCCTTACACCCACAATGCTCTTGCATCAAGATTTTAGGAATAATATTCGTTAGAGATACTACAATGGATATCAAAGCTTATTTTTTAGTCAAGATGTAAAGTTTTATTAGCATGTGAAGTTATATGTAAGATACATTTAAAGAAAAAAAAATTAGAGGCAAATTTGGATAATATTTTATGAAAGTTGTTCTTTTGAGGTTTCATAAATAATAGAAATATTTGTGGCATTTTCATAATTTTGAGGTATTAATATATATTATTGTGGAAATCAAAATTTCTTTGATTCTCAGTGTTATATTTAAACGTAGCCCATTTAATATTTTATTTTGTTGTGAATTTTGAAAAGTCCAATGATATCGAGGTAGGAGTCTTTTTTTCTTAATGGGTGAAAAACATTATGGCAATTAAAAAATCATCAATTAGAGAACAAATTTAATAATTATGTATGAGGGAAAGTTAATAAATTATGGGCCCGATATATATAAAATTAAGGTTGGATGAAATATTTTATAGTTCCTATCTACAATGGGATACTATTGCCTTTGTTTGATGCAATAGAGGCAATTAATTGAACCAATAATGTTTGAGAATTTTAGAAATATGTTTATTTATCTTATAGTTTAATTTTATGCATTTTAACAATTAAAAAAACTCGTTATGTGTTTTATTATTGGTTATTGCTAAAATAGTTAAGGAAAAAAAAAACAAATTTATAAGATAAAATAGTGAAAATTATCTATGAGCCACATAGAGTAAATTTCATTTAATGCAAAAAGGTTAATGAAATGATTAAAAAAAATAGAATGCACTTGTATAATCTAGAAAATTATCCACGTCCTCCATGACATAATATTCTCTTCCATATGTCATCCCATCTTGGCCTATAGATAAGAGATAGGTTTTGTTGTAAAGAAATGTTGAAAACTGACTTCCTAGTAAGCATTTGTCAGTGAACTGATTAACATATAAACACAATCTTATATGTTTATTGACCCATAATTTTATATGTTTATTGAACCACAAGTAACATACAATCCATTGGTTAACAATGACCGAATCCTTCTGGATAAACCGAGAAATAACTCCAAAAAAAATTGAGAGAATTACAATATTACAAACATCCCCAAACATATTAACAAAAGTGATTTTACAATACACCTCAACTTGCAACCCCTAGAATCCACCTAATTGTTTGGAATACAAATCCCAAGTTTTAATGGACATATATTCTCCAAGAATGCCCCCCTTCAATTGGTTCACAATCCACTAGTGATCAACACTTAACTCTTCTCACACAATGTAATAAAGTTGATCACCTATCCAAACACCTACATCTAGTCTAAATTTGGCTTGAATAGTTATTTACCCTTACATTATCCAAAATCGAGTGTTGGAATCATAACTCTAGTATGAATTGCTCCAAAATTTCTTGAATGTGAAACAAGGAGCCATGATTACTTCTTTAGGTGTTTACATTTTAATGATTGATTCCACCACTAACCTATAATTATCTGTAGTGGACTAAGTATGCTATGCACTAATTTGGTACAAAAGAAGACAATGGAATTTATTCTCATCATGTGCAAACAAGTTAATCTAGTACCAATTACTAATCATAAATCCTAAACAATCCTTTGAGTTCCAAAGTCTATAAATTATTGATAGAAGGAGGATTTAGCAAGAGATAACTTTCTAATTTGGTTAGCATATAAAAGAACTCACTAAATGGTCATGGAACATCCAAAATATCAACAAAACCAACATCAAGGCTGCCAAAATAACATATAGTAATGTTCTCATTATTATACCAATAAAAAAACCTCATTTCAGCATTTTGAAGATTTTCTTTTGAAGCTCCATCAATATCTAGGAAACTTATAGGAAATTTTTAGTGACAATAGAAGAAAAATTAGAAAGCTAGAACCAAGCATAGAAGAAAATCTTGACATTGCCAAATAAAATTTTGATTGATAAATTCATCCCAAAACAATTGCTAAAATAAAATATTAATGTGAAAACAACATTTAAATTCTTCCCATATCTTCTATTAAATTAGTTGGTTCTCCAACTCATCATTCCAAGTCCTAATAGTGGAATTTGACAATATAGTGTAATTTTTTAAAGCTAAAATTTAGTATTTTGGTAGCATAACTCAATAAAAGAAACATAAGTAGTAATTTAGACTACTTCTATGCCATAGCTTCCATGTAAAAGTTTCAATGCAAAACACATGAGCTAGCATGTAGGACGACATGTATGATAGTTACAATCCACATGCCACAAAAGGTCATGCATCTTTAGTAAATATTTTTACTTTTAAAAAATATTGTAAGAAAATTTCGCTAAAATTTCTTGTAAATTTTCTAAAATACTCAAGGCCCTTGGAAATAAATATATATATATATATATATATTATTTCTTTATTATGCATATAGAGTTGTATGTGTGTGTGTGTATATATATATATATATATATATATATATATATATATATATATATATATATATATATATATATATATATATATATATGTATATATATATATACATATATATATATGTATATATATACATATGTATATATATATACATATATATATGTATATATATACATATGTATATATATACATATGTATACATGTATATGTATATATATATATACACGTATATATATGTATATATATATGTATACATATATATGTATATGTATATATATACATATACATATATATACATATGTATATATATACATATATATACATGTATATATATATATATATATACATGTATATATATATATATATATATATGTATATGTATATATATACATATACATATGTATATGCATATATATATGTATGTGTGTGTGTGTGTATACATACACACATACATACATATATATATGTATGTATGTATGTATGTATATATATGTAAGTATGTATATATATACATATACATATATATGTACATGTACATACATATGTATATGTATATATACATATATATATGTATATGTACATATACATATATATACATATGTATGTATATATACATATATATATGTATATATGCATACATATATATGTATATATACATATGTATATGTATATATATGTACATATATATATATGTACATATACATATATGTATATATATATATATATATATGTAAGTATGTATGTATGTATGTTGTGTGTGTGTGTACATATGAGATTCTATATTGAAAATTCATCAATCACACTTGAAGAAATGATTTTTTAACAAATGTCAAAATATATGATTATGCTACCTATTGGTGAATATATCAGTTGAAATAAATGAGCTACAAAATCTCTATAAGGTGTAGACAAAATTATTAATGGAAAACAAAATGTCAAAAATTGTCACAAGTCTAGTTCATGACTAATGCAAAAAAATTAAAACAACAAGTAAAATAATTGTCAAACATCGGCCAAACAAAGCTAGAAATGATAAAATTTATAGATGTACTAATTTCAAGATTTGTTTTAAAATGTTGAATAGAAAAAGAAATCAATGTTTTCTATATTTGGATTTTATATTAGTTTATATTTTATGAAAGTTTTTAATTTATTTAGATAATTTCAATTATTTAATTTTGAAATTATTATTTAATTATTTCTTTAAAATTATAACATGCAAGACATTGATATTCATTTGATATGAATTGTATATGTGAAAACGTGACCTCGGATCTTTCACCTACACTTCAACATGGTCATTAAATGTGGATTCATCCTAGAATAAACATGGAGTCATTTATCCAAGAGGCCCAACAATGTGACCTATTGCCTTCTCAATAGAAAGATTTTGCCTATTGTGCTCTCAGATCGAGATATAGGCAACCAGACCTTTCTAGAATGAAGGATTTGATGCAGAATATGATTATGCAATTAATCTATATGAAAATGCAAGCATTCTAAGAAATGAAAGACATTAAGCTAAATGTATGCATTCTTATTCTAAAATGACATTAAAAGTATTTAATCAAATATGAAATCTAGAATGCATGATTATTCCAACAACAATTCAATACAATCAAATTCCAACCTCCATAATGAGAGATTGAGGATCCCTTAAATAGAACCCAAGAATTGATCAACGAACAAGATTAATTTGAATGGACGGTCAAGATTAGAGAGAAGATTCAGTTAAAATGGAAACTTCCTCGTGCAAGTGAAGTTGACTGTTTCAAATCTGAGTGTGATGAGTAGTTAATTGAGCTTTTCATTAGTGTGAGAACAAGTTAACTAGATTAATTCCAATTCCAGGGATACTTCACTCAAAGTTTCCATTTTGGAACTAAAGAAAATATTTTGAAGAGATTATTTAATTTAATAAGGTGAGATATGACCTCATAAATGCCTTTTTCATTTAATTGAATAATCTCATTCAATTAATTAAAGTGAGAATAATTATTAAATTAAATATTTTTAATTCCTTAGTACATTAGCCTTAGGATATAACTTAATTTAATTAAAGTATAAATACTTTAAATTAAATTAAATCTTAATCAATAGGTTTAATGTAACTAATTTGAGTCAATACTTAGGAATTAAATAGGTAGCTTGATTAATGCAGATTTAGGGTTTTCTACATTTGACAATTAAGTCGAATAGTGACAATCAGAGTAAGAATTGCCTAGTAAAATAGGACTTTAGAATTGATGTTAACATGAAAATGAGCCAATTTTGGGGTATTACATTTTTCCCCGCTTTGAATGAATGTGCGAGTAGCACGTTCAATTCAAAGAAAATTAGAAAGCATGATGCAAAGATCAAGAAATGAGATTGGTTTTGAAATTGATGATATAGAGACCAATTGATAAGCTTTTAAAGATTATCTCTAGAACGGAGCTTAACCTTAAGGAATCCAGGTAGAACACCTAGATACCTAAATTGATAAGCTTTTAAAGAGTATCTCCAGAATGGAGCTTGACTTTAAGGGATCCAAGTAGAACACCTAGATACCTAAATTGATAAGCTTTTAAAGATTATCTCCAAAATGGAGCTTAACCTTTAGGGGATCCAGGTAGAACACCTAGATACCTAAATTGATAAGCTTTTAAAGATTATTTCTAGAATTGAGCTTAACCTTAGGGGATCTAGGTAGAACACCTAGATACCTGAATTGATAAGATTTTAAAGATTATCTCTAGAATGAAGCTTAACCTTAGGGGATTTGGGTAGAACACCTAGGTACCTGAATTGATAAGCTTTTGAAGATTATCTCCAAAATGAAGCTTAACCTTAAGGGATCTAGGTAGAACACCTAGATACCTAAATTGATAAGCTTTTAAAGATTATCTCCATAATGGAGCTTAACCTTAAGGGATCTAGGTAGAACACCTAGATACCTAAGCATAAAAGATAACACGATCCAATCATGAGTCATAGAATCATCCTTAGAATGAGGCTTGATCCTTAGGAGTCAGCGTTTAGATTGTCCCAATACCTATCCATTGAACTTTGATAAAGACTATTATAAGATGTGATCAGCTGATGAAAAGATGAGACAGATGAAAAAAATGCCAGATAGGGAGGGAAGAAGATGCCCCAAGTGATGAGATGCCCCTAATAATGAGGACATAAGATAGGAACAAGATGCCCTAAGCAATGAAGATTTAGATTGTGTCAAAATTTAGATTCAATGATGTAATCATCCTGCCCCCTTGGGAGCGAAATTAAAAGATGACACACCAAAAATATGATATAGAGCAATATGCCAAGAGATACAGAAGAAATGCAAGAGTCAATAGAATATAGAAGAGATCAAAACAATCAGAAGAAAATTCAAAGTTAATTCAACATGAGTTTGAGGTCTAGAAGACCAAGTTTGACCAAAGTTGACTTTTCTAGATTGGTGATGAAATTTGGAGAAATTTTGAGTTGAAAAGATTCCAAGATTCACAAAATATTAGCAAAAATTTGGACTGCACAAGCTTTCAATCACATTAGTACCAAAATTTTAAAATGCATTTTTGAGCTATATAGGTGTGTCAAATTTCAAATTCGATCCCAAAAATGGATTCAAAATGGTCAAATTAGCTAGGGGGTGATTTTTTGCGCAAATTGAAGCACTTTGAAAAATTAGGTCAAAACCTATATAAGGGCCTAAAGGGTCATTTCAAATCATTTGTGCATTTGTCTTTGTGGAGAAGAGAGCTCTAAGAGGAAGATGGTAATTCTAGTGTGCACACACTATTTTGAGCCCTCCCAACAACACAATTGGCCGACAGACTATGGAACTCCAGTGAGTAATCGACAATCCCTCTTTGCATCTAATTTTTCACACATTTTGAGATGTTTTTAGCACATTTTTAGCATGTTTTAGGGTAGGTCAATCAGTTCTTAGGAAGGGTTTTCTTTCCTCGTGTGAAACCAATCTCTCTTCACACAAAGATCCACCAATCCAGTGTTTCTTTGTGCTGTCCAGTGGAGGATCTTGCCTGGGAGATACCCACCTCTCGCACGAGATGTGCAAGATGTTGGGCACATCTCACCCATAGTATTGTCACTCCTCGCATAAAGAGTTGCTTTCTTGCACAAAAATGCAAGATCTCACATGAGAAAATGTATTCTCGCATGAAAATTTGGTGGGCTAGGCTTAATTAAAAGTTGCAATTTTAATGTTTTGTCAGAAATTTGATTTCATTTTGTCATCATTTTGAGTTATCGAGTGAGTACTGACTATTTGCATGTTGTGTTTGCTCATGTGTGTAGGTTGTCTTCAATGACATCATGTTCAAGTCACATTATCTACCTTATGTAGCTCTATTGTTGAGCCTTGATGATGTAGATATGGCTCATATTGACAAATAAGGACTAGCATATCTATGCCAGATTCCAATAGTGCTAGTGAATCACGGCCTATTGACTACCTTATTGGAGTGTTTCCATTTGAAAATGAACACCTTTCATCTTCCATAGGGGGATATGGCAATTACACTAGAGGACATCTATCGGATACTATGGATACCCTTCCATGGGCCGAGGGTATTTTATGGCATAGTGCCCCAAGTAGGCATTGAGGGCCATCTTTCAATAGGAGTTGACGATAGGACAAACCATCACATGGGATGAGCTCATCCATACATATGGGACTACTCATAGGTTGGCATCAGTTTTGGCCATTTTCATCAATTTCTTCCTGGTACTCGATAGAGGACAACATGGATTAGAGGGTGGGTGGGGTGTGATGTTATAGAGGATGCTCAAATCTCCTAAGAGATTCAAATGGAGACAATGCATGTTTATGCATATGTATGACAAGATGCATGAGATAGTGTACTACAAGAAGAGGAGCATGGCTACTAGAGTTTATGTATTGTAGATATGGGCCTGGGAGCACCTACTAGTGACCTGACCTATTTTTGAGGGTGCTTGAGAGCCTACAGAGCCATATATATGTAGGTATAGAGGTCATCTTACCCAAGAAAGTCTGGGTAAGATGGAGCATTGGAGGACACATCTCGATGATCTATTCTTTATTGTATGGCGGCTCTAGAGAGAGATTGAGGATTGGGATGATGCTCCTCGAGAATTGAGCTAGATGTTTTCCTCATGGCCATTGTTAGGCTGAGCCACCCACATTATCAAGAGATTCCCCATTACATGGGTGTGGCAATAGTATGAGAGGCCCCAAGAAATTTCATAGGAGTATTTTTCCTATGCTCGAGTAGCGAGAGATTTGGATCTGGGGTGGTCTGCAAGGTTAGATCCTGGGAGATCAATGATAGATATACGCAACCTAGTTACATCATAGTGGAACTATCTCCCAAAAATATCAGATGTCGGGATGATGCCTACATACCAAGCATATTTTATTAGTCACCCCTTTCCATAATTTACATATCTAATGGGGATGGCAACACAGGGTCCACAACAGGCAACCATGCGGGTTCTAGTCTAGCAGCCAATATAGTAGCTACAGGGACCAGCTAAGCAAGTGAGACATTGGGTCCAGCAAGTATGGATCCCCCCAACAAATGGGGTTAGATCTAGGCACTAGAGGTAGTGGGGTAGAGTAGGGTCAGTGGTAGACATTGCATATAGAGGAGTGGGCACTGACAGAGTAGTAGGTGGAGATGATGGATGAGGAGATGTAGGATCATCCTATTGCCAGGCTCTAGGATGCACTGAGGAGGGTGAGAGAGTAGATCCAATAGGCCTCCTAACAGCTGGGAGAGCTATAGATATAGCTGGTCATGTGGGACACAGAGATAGTAGAGTGTGATTGTGAGATCTTAAGGCTACAAGAGTAGGTGTAGGCAACTAAGCAGAGGGTAAAGATGTTGTAGGATGAGGTTAGACTATACATGGCCCAAAAAACCTACTATTTTGCAACATATTCCATAGTGGTGCCTGATGAGGCTCAGCAAGTGCCACATTTTTCTTAGTATCCTCAAGAGTCCAGGGGTGCATGTCCACTAGCTAGGCTAGCTATGCCACCTCCTCCCCCTCCTCCTCCTCCAAGAGGTGAGAGTACTGGTTAGAGTTAGATCTGATATTTTGCCTCTAACTTTTGATTCAGGCTATGTATCGATTAGTGTGTCAACACCATTTTGTACCATTTTTGACCGACAGTGCTTGAGTAGCACCCATTTTTTGTACTGACGCATTCTTATATATATATATATATATATATATATATGAAACTTTGAGTTGAGCATCTTGTGTACATATCATTGTCATTGTCTACCTTTCAATTTTATATAAATGAGATGTTTTATGCTGTGATTATGAGATGCAAACGTGATGTAATGTATGGATGCATTTTTAATTTGAGTTGTTCATGTAGATGAAATGAATTTATGGATTTATGAATAAAATGCATCGGTAAATGGACTGACATCTCATGTAGTGTTTTCATGTTTTTGCTTAACAATGATAGGTATTTCATCAAGAAGTGCAAGAGGATGAAACAAAGAACCAAACACTTGTGCAGTCATGAAGAATCATGATACTTTGAAGAGACTAGCAATCTCTTATCATAGAATATGGAAGGAGATTTTGTAAAAAATTATATGCTAAACCAAGTAAATGCATGCAATGCAACCCTATATTTGATGCAACCCTAGGTTTGGTTACCAAGCTTTGACAATTTATCATCACTAAACATATAGAAAAACCCTAGATGTCATACAATTCTCACTAACATTACAATCATAGGAATATGAATAGGACATATATTCTAGTTTTGTCAAGATGAAATGTAAGCATTTGAGGCACAAGAAGCTAGAATGACCAGAATATGCATCCCTTTTAATGTAGCAAGTTAACATAAGCATCAAAGCATAAGCACTAGGATGACTAGAATGTTTCTTGCATACAGACACACCAGAAACATGGGAGATCCCTCTTATGCTAAGTAATTAGTAAGTATTTTGTTTGCAATGACCCTTGTGTTCATAACTTGAGATAGAAGTGTGCTAGATATACTCGCAGTGACCCCTAGTTCACTTAGTAGTACAAGTATCAATATTTACTGTAGCATGAAGAGTTCACTTCAACAAGCAAGGAGAAGAATCAATGTCATTTGATGTATCCACATAAAAGGATTCAAGGTACACCCGACCATCCAATACGAGATGGAGGCTCTTATAGTGGACACCCCTCTAATATGAATGATTCAAATTATTGGAACTAAACCACAAGTAGAAAGAAAAGAAAAGGTCATGCCCCCAGTCATTACTTCTCTAGTCAGAATGACATCATTGAGTTGCTTAAGGAGACATGATGAAAGTGAAAGTGAAACACACAAAAAAAAATGCTCAACATATCCAAACAAGTATATCATTTCGAGTTTAGTGTTTTTGTGTTATAGGATTCATGTCAAGTGTCAATGTCTAGAACATGGATGAAAGAACTCTCTTTAGTAGGGTGATGATAGTAGAAATACAGTGTCAGAATGATTAGTGACTGAGGTCAAAGAGGAATCTTCAAGGTGAAGAACCTAAGGAGGACTGAGCAATAGTAGACAGATATAGCCAAAATAACTGGTGACTATCGTGAAAGAGGTTCTATGAGGAGAATCTCAAAAAGAGTGACACTAGAAATAGTAGGCAGATGTAGTTGAGACAACTGGTGATTGTTGTAGAAGAAATTTTATGAAGAGAATCTGAAAAAGAATGACACTAGTGATAGTAGGCAGACGTAGTTGAGATAATTGGTGACTATCACGAAAAAGATTCTATGAGGAGAATCTCAAAAAGAGTGACACTAGTGACAATAGGAAAATGTAGTTGAGACAACTGGTGACTATTGCAAAAGAGATTCTATGAGGAGAATATCAAAAAGAGTGACACTAGCAACAGTAGGCAAACGTAGTTAAGATAACTAGTGACTATCATGAAAGAGATTCTATGAGGAGAATCTCAAAAAGAGTGACACTAGTGACAATAGGTAGGCATAGTTGAGACAACTAGTGATTGTTGCAAAAGATATTTTATGACACTAAAGATCAGTTCCCTCAAGTTATAACAAGATTCAATCCATTGATACATGAGTAGAAAAGTAAGAAAAATAGGAAAGCAACTGTATAGGGAGCCAGAAGATGTGCTGCAAGATGGAGCATTGGGAACAAGAGGTGCCTGTTTACTAGGTTTTTTCACCTTCTTGGCAGGGCTTTTTATTTTTTATTTTTTTGCTACCATGATGCCTGTTTCCAGGTTTTCGCCAATGGCACTTTTCTTGTTCTTCAAAAAAAATGTATTTTTCTCTTTTTGATTTTTTTGTATTTTTTTAATTTTTGAATTTTTTTTTTAGCATTACCAAGGCATCTATTGCTAGGTTTTCACCAAGGTAATGATTTTTTTTAGGACTTTTTGCAAAAAAAAGAAATTGGATTTTTTTTAGGACATTTAAATATGTACAAAGAGCTTCTGAGATCATATCAGATGTAAAACCAATTTAGGTGGAGAGTGTTGACAAGCTCCTTGAGCACCTCTCCCTTGGCTGTAGAAAGATGGTAGGCACTAGAACCATGCACTGCAATGATTATGTAAGGACCAAGTGAATTTGGTTCAAACTTTCCTTTTTGGACCCATTGTTGTTGATTCTTAGGATTCTCTCTCAAGATGAGATCACCCAATTGGAAGTCACCTGGCTTAACTTTCCTATTATAGCTTCTGGACATTTTTTGCTGATAAGCTCGCAAATGATCACATGCCACTTGTCAATGTTCATCTAGTAGTATTAGCTCTTGAAACCAAGCTATTCTATAACCTTCATCAATAATGAGGCCTTTTGTAGAGATTCTCAGAGTAGGAATCTCAACCTCTATTGGAAGTGCATCATCCACTCCATAAACCAAAGAAAAGGGTGTTGTACCCATTGGAGTCCTGATACTTGTCATATATGCCCACAAAGCTAGATTAATTTAGAGGTACCAATCCCTAATAGATTTTTTGACTATGTGATGGAGAATCTTGAGGATTGCCTTCTTAGATGCCTCTGCCTAGCCATTACCCTGGGGATAATAGATAGAAGACCAATGTTGCATGATTTTAAATTTCTTGCATAGCTCCTTGAGGTCTTTATTTTTAAACCGTCCTCCATTATCAATAATGATGGAGGTTGGTACACCATATCTGCAGATGATGTAGTTTGTGATAAAAAGAGCTACAATTTTTCCATTTTCTATTGTGAGAGGTACAACCTCTACCCACTTCATAAAGTAATCTGTAGCCATAATAATGAACTTATGTCCATTAGAAGAAGATGGGTGAATTTGACCCACAAGATCAAATTCCCATTGTTGAAATGGCCACAATGTGGTAGATGGAATCAAATCCCTAGCTAGAGCATGAATCAAACTCCCATGGAGTTGGCACTATTTGTAGGACTTGGCATACTTGATTGCCTCTTGCTCCATTTTAGGGCAATAGCAACTAGTTCTAATGAGTTTGTGAGCCAATGTCAAGCCATTTGAGTGAGTTCTTCAAATGCCCTTGTAAATGTCAATTAATGCATGGTTGGACTCCTTGGGTTCTAGAAACCTAAGGAGTGTTCCATCGAGACCTCTCCTAAATCATGAAGCATTATGGATAAAGTAATGTTTTTCATTTTGGGTTAGATGATCTAAAATGGTTTGGTTACAGAGATAGCAGTAGATGTGATGGTAGCAAGATGAGTCTTTTCCTACAATAGAATAGTTCATCCTAGAATCTGGAGTATCGTAAGTAGGGTAGATTAACACTTCCACCAGGAACTTGTGTTAGAGATCATGTTTGGGAATCTATAACAAGGAGGCCAAAGTAGCCATAACATTAGCTGCTTTTTTATCTACTAGAGGAATTTTTTGGAAGGTGATGTGAGAAAAATACTTCTTCATGTCATCAACCATCTGTTTGTAAGTGATTAATTTCTCATCCTTTGTCTGATACACATCATTAAGCTGGTTGATTATGAGCTGAGAGTCCCCAAAGATATCTATTTGATCCTCTCTCCATTTAGCTGCAATTTTTATGCCATTAATTAGAGCCTCGTATTCTGCAATGTTGTTTGTACAAGGAAATAGAATCTTGTATGCTTTGGGTATCGAATATCTCTATGGCATTATGAAGAGTAATCCAACACCAAATCCTTGTTGTGTGAAGGACCCATCAAAGAACATCACCCATGTTTGATGTGTGAGTGTTAGAATTGACTCATTAGGGGAATCAATGGTCATTAGGAGAAGACTATGCATAGGTGCATCTACTAGTTGATCTGCAATCACTTGCCCCTTGATAGCTTTTTGTTTGACATATTGAATATCAAAGTCACTGAGTATCATGACCCACATAGCCAATCTTCTTGTCAAAGGTACTTTGTTGAGCAAGTACTTTAGTGGATCTATTTTAGCTACCAACTATGTAGTGTGGGAAAGCATGTAATGTCTCAACTTTTGGGAAGCAAAGACAATTGCCAAGCAAGATTTCTCAATGATGTTGTAATTCATCTCATAAGAGATCAGTGTGTGACTCCAATAATAAATAGCTCTCTCCTTGTTATTTTTGTCCTCTTGAGCTAATAAGATTCCCAAAGATGTTTTAGTTGCTAAGCTGTACAAAATCAAAGGCTTCCCATGGATAGGAGGCATCAAGATTGGTGGATTATCAAGATATTTCTTTATCTATGTCAAGCTTTGCTCGCAATCTTGACTCTAGTTGAATTTCACACCCTTATGTAAAGTCTTTGTAAAAGGTTGTGATCTATCTGCCAACTATGAGATGAACCTACAAATAGATTGGAGTCTTCCTTGTAGACCTCTCATTTGGCTAATGTTATGAGGTAGAGGCATATCCATAATTTGTAATGCCTACCCTCGTTCACATATTTTCTAGACTAATTGTTGCTATTATTATCAAACTTTGATGGACTAGTTTTATGTTGATGGTTTAGTGGTATTGTTTTGACACTATCAGATATTATGATATGGATTCAGTTGATATATGATGAGATCATTTAGACTTTACATTTCATGTATGTATGATGATCATTATATTTTTTTCAGTTATTAATGATGATTAGTTAGATGGTTTATTATCTCATGTGTTTTATTATGGATACTTACCCCATACTTGCATGTGTATGGTGTGCGTGTTTTCTTATTTTATGGCATTTCTGATTTGGTTAAGGAAGGGAGTCGTAGTCACCTGCTTAGTCGGGATCTACACGATGCACCACTTCCTGCCATTGTTATTTAGCTTAGCATTATATATTGTATGTACATTCATGATTTTTTTGCAGGTTGCAAGTACTCGGTATCAACTTTCCTGAATTGCCAGTATGAGTGTACCCTATTATACTATCTCAATGATAAGAGAAGGGAGATAAATTCTCATGTCCAAATCCCAAACCCTAAAACCATTTGTCCTAGTGAGTTAGGACAAGTATCAGAGTTGAATACCCACCGAATGTGTCGAATGACATATGCTGTGATTTTTAACCCTTTAAACTGATTTTGTATGATTTGTTCTATGATGGGTTTTCATATTTTATCTTGGAGGTCTATGGTGAATTTTCTATTAATTAAGTCTTAATAAATAGATTTAATTAATAAATTATTTATTTAAGAAAATTAAAATTAAATATCATGATTTTTGATATTTTGATTATAATTAATTAAATGAGAATTAATTGAGGAAAAAGAATTAAATAAAAGAAAATTAGTAAATTAAAATTAATAATAATTATAAAATAATAATAAAGTAATAAATAAAATAATAATAATAAAAGTTATAAAAATTAAAATGAAAGTTATAAAATTTAAATAGAAATTATTTAACAAGTAAATTGGAGTTATAAGCTTGCATGGGAATTAACGCACTTTTCTATTTCTCATGTGTCAACAACACGGGGGTTACTGCATTAATTAAGCACATGGTGTCTACAACCCTATGACACATCAAAAAGGTTGGAAAAGACCCATGCTTAGTTGGTGACACCTTCCAGCTATTTCTAGAAGCATTCTAGAGGTTTCCTGAGAGCTCTTTATATTCATGCATTCCTAGAAGCTTAGAGATAGTGTTTGGAGTGCAATTGGAGTATTGGAGGATTCGAGAGTTCTGAACAAGGGAGCTTGCTCTGCGGGTTTTCTGAAGAAGAGTGATTTAGCATCAAAATCTGGGTAGATTCTTGTGATTTTATTTATGCTATTTCCGCATCTTTCATTTACTTGTCTTCTTCGTGTCTTCCATATGTCTTCTGAGGAATTTCCTATTGTTATTGCATGCATTCTCTATGGGTAGTTAATTTAATTAAGAATATTATAGATTTGAAAAAATACGGGGCTAGGGTTGAATTGTAGCCAAATTCATTGGAAAAAAAATTAAAGAGAAAATTTAGAGAGTAAATAATTGTAGGAAACTTATATATATATATAGTTCAGATCTGTATTTTCGTATATAAATTTATACTATATAAAACCTTGCATATATTTATATATATACATATATATATATATATATATATATATATATATATATATACATACATCCATACATACATACATACATACATACATACATACATATATAATTAATTGGAAAGTCGAGCGAGTTATCGCAGTAATACTCATTAAAGCGCATTTGCGATTTTAATTTCGTTTCGAAAAAAAGTTATAAAAAATGTTACATTGAAAATGTTTTAAATATATATATATATATATATATATATATATATATATATATATGTAAATGTTGGGCGGGTATCATATACCCCACCCACCGCAGGCCCGCGAGATCGCAGGGTACCTGTGACCGCAATGTACCTGCGATCTGGAGTGTACCTGCAATGCGGTACTTTAAATAGCCGCGCAATTTTAAATCGCGTTGAGTCATATGTGGGTTTTAGATTATATAAGGTTTAATCCGCAATGTTAATTCATATGTGATTTGAGTTTCAATTGTTTTTTAAATGCTGAAATGTTATTAATTATTAAATGCTATTAAATATATATATATTTATGTATGTATATATATATATATATATATATATATATATATGTATGTATATAAGTATATATGTATATATAATTAATGATAAAGTTCTCAATTAATGGGTCACTCTTTTTAATGATTTAAAATATTGCTATTAAGCTTGTCAATTATGAAGAGATATTAATAATTAATTTAATTAAACTTGTTTTAATTAAGATTAATTATTAGAATAAATAATCGAAGTTTTGTTCATAGGAAATTTCTATCTTCAAATAGAGTTTATATAAATAAAATATTATTAGATCAATTAGAAAATTGAGTCTAATGGAGAAGCTTTTTATCTATCAAACAAATACATGGGTTAGGTAAAACGTGAAATTTCTCCACTTGATATAGTTTGGGAAATGTAAACTAAGACTTTTGCATTTGAAATCAAAATTGAAAACTTAGCAAAACCAAAACATGTGTTTACATTGTGTATTCTTTATGCTATTGTTTTGGATTTTGGGTTGACTAGTGTTGACTAGTATAGGATGTCTACCAGAGGCTTGGGGGTTATGTGATTGTGATGTCATGATGATATTTTAATCTCGATCTTTATAAACCCAACCATGGTTATGTGATGGAATGCTCTATGTATTGGATGTGAATACTGATTCTTACAATTGAAATTTTTTATTTATTAGACGCTTAACTTAACCATTATTTTTGGTCATCGATCAATTATCCTTGGTTATTTTCTAGTCACCATGATGGGACTGAGATGTGGATTTATTCTTGATGATGTCATGTTGTGACACGTTTGACTCAACCATTTTTGGAGTCTTCGATCAGTATGATTGAGATATATTTTGGTTATTGAGAACCATTGGATACTTTTGGTTATCAGTGATACTTCAGTTGCTAATAGAGAGCTATTGTGGTCATGATTTTCTATGGATGCTTGCTCATGGAGATTTTATGCTTATATGCATATTTGATTATTTTTTGGATTATCTTTTGTAATTTTGAGATTTATGATTCCATGAGCATTAGGGTAGGATATTTGCATGTAGTGACGGGAAGTGGCTTGCAATGGGGGTCGAGGCCCTAAGAGGCTACCAGGGTAACTCATTGTAAGTTGGATAAATAAGTGATAACATTCAAACCTAATACTAACTGAATGAACCTAAAAAGATAAGTTTTTTGTTCTCACCCATGCCTTGAGCACTTGTACAGGCTAGGATGGGAGTAGTGAGACACATGGTTGCGACCTTGCATTCCATAGTATGCCTTGTCAATATGAGAGGATACTAGTGGCTGCATGAGATCAGTATGGACCCGTGGAGTTTAGCTAACTACCAGGGTAACTTGTACATGATAAATGCGATGACACTTTCCACTTGCATAGTAGGTTCTTACATGTCATTGTGTGGCTCTGGGATTAGATGTCAGTTTGTGATTGGAACCTTTGAGTTAGTATACTTTTAGGATTCCTGGACTATAGAGATTTATGCTATGAGATTTTGACAACTTGTTTGGGACTTGAGATTATCTCCTCAGCACGGTGGGAGTGGACCACTTAGGTACCACACGGTTGGGTGGTAGTGTATTTTCCACTCTTATCATTTGAGACTCATTGAGACATCGTGGCTGATGCATCCTTCGTGATGGTGGATATGTATCCTTTCATTGATGATTACCATATGTTAGATGATGTTATCTTATGCTTGTATTTGCATGTTAGATTACTTTCTACATATGATGTTGTATATGTTAGGAGTGACATTCCTACTATGTTAATACCGATGATCTCTTCGGTGATTTGGGATGTTACGCACGGAGGGATGGCTAGGGCCCATGATGGTCTAATGATGCTATTAACGATTGGGAGGAACACTGCACTTAGTTTATTTTGTTTGATCTTTATGATGGATGTATATGTCTTCTATGATGATGTATCATGTGATTATCTCTACTTTGATGCATCATGGATTGGAATAGGATGATGTACCTTATTCTACTTATGTATATTCTTTGAGCTTGTCATACCCTGTGACATGTACATAGGATGATTGAGCATTTGGAAATGTAATGTTTAAACATTGGACTTATCATTATTATTTCATGTGGATGTTTTACTAGATGGATTCTTTTATGTAATTCAACGTTAAGGGATCTTTAAAGAATGTAATCTATTATGTATATTATGTTTACTTTCAGATGGACATTGCTATTGCTTCCGTTATTGTGAATAAGTTATGTATGGTATTTACTTTCATGTAAAAAAAAAAAAAAATGTTACCATACTTAGTGAAACTCTAGGTTAATTCTTTGGATCCCTTGGTGGGGCGTTACATTTGGTATCAGAGCCCGAGTTTCTACATTGGAGCTCTAGGTATTTTGGAACAACTAGAACTGTGAACTATTAAGTGTATCTCTTCAACTTGAAACTAGGTGAACTGAAACAGAACCTGAACTGTTACTTGAATATTTTTCATACTTCAACACTTAGTTTTCAAAACTAGAAATTTTACTTAAACCTAAACATAGAATTCAACTTAGTCTATTGCAAACATGTGTCTTTTGATTGTAATAGTACCTTGTTCTATTGTGGGATGGTGTCTGAGACTAGGTCTTCTGTTAGAGGCCATGTTAGAGGCCATGGAAGAGGTCGTGGTCATGGCAGAGCTATCAGTGCCCGTGAGTCTACCCATGAGGGATTGACTTGTGTAGAGAGTAGGGAAGAGCACTCTAGTAGGCAGTAGGAAGAGAGCCGTAGAGAGGACCAAGCTGAGTCTGATGAGGTTAGTCTGAGACAAATGATGCGAACTATTCTAGAACGTTTACCTCCTATTCAAGAATAGCCTAAAGTGCATCAGACAGAACAAGAGCATAGACCCAAGTCTAGAAGTCCTCATAAGGATCATTAGAGGTCCATTGTGTCCACTCAGATGAAAGATCTTTCAAGATCCAAGGTCAAGCCTTTCAATCGGCAAGGTTCTGGTTATGTGGCTGAGCAGTGGCTTATTTCCCTTGACAGGATTTTTGCTATGTAGGAGTTCGATAGCAATGTTAAGGCAAGATTTGTGATCACTAATTTGGAGAATTTTGTGGCCACTTGGTGGACAATTGAGGAGAAGAAGCTGGGAATCAATATGAGCAGTGTCACATGGGCAGTATTCTTAGAGAGTTTTCGTGAGCAATTCCTACCAGAGGAATGGAAGCAGCAAAGGGCAGATGAGTTTCATCATCTCAAGTAGTACACTATGTCAGTGACCGAGTATGAGTGTAAGTTTTATGAGCTCATGTCTTTTTCAGGGTTCAGTGAAAATTTAGCTCAGTTAACACAACACTTTATTAGGGGTTTGAATAATCGTATAATTGGGGGTGTCAAGGTATTTGAGCCAAAAACTCTCAAGGATGCGGTACACCAAGAAATCCTTGTTGAGAAAAGTGTTAACCTTGGTCGAGGTGGTTTTGTAGGAGCACCAGTAGCATCAGGATCTAAAGGAAACTTCAATTCAGGTGGTAACAAGAAGCCTTTCTTTTCTAAGGGAAAACAGTATCAGCAGCAGTCTTAGCAGACGCAACAGCAGAAAGGATCGAATTCTCAGGCTCAAGGTGGTGGCAAAGGTTCTAACTTTAAGAACAACCACAATGCTCAATGAAATAAACAGAATCAACCCAATTAGCCAGCTCAGAGTAACCAATCTTTTGTTAGCAGGAATAGTTGTCAGCAATCTAATGTACCACCTATGGGAAGAGGATCTGGCAGGAATACAGAATGTTTTTCATATGGACAGATTGGACATTATGCAGCTCAGTGTCCACAGTGGGCACCTCAGTTTTCAGGACCTAGGCCTACAGCTTCAGAGCCTATAGTTGGTGATGCAGGTAGAGCTCATAGAGTTTTTGCAGTAGTTGATTAGCGTCAGGCAGATCATCAGGGAACAGTGGTTGAGACCATAGGTGCTATTCAAGCTATATCTCTTTCAGTATTGTTTGATTCAGGAGCTACGGATTCATTTATTTCACCATCTATAGTTTCTAAGTGTAAGCTGGATGCGGTGAAGCAAGATCATGGTTGGCAAGTGAAACTAGCCTCAGGCATAAAGGTCTCCACAAACTCTATAGTTCATAAGTGTGGGCTTAGCTTAGGAAGCTTTAATATGATAGTGGATCTTCGAGTCATACCCCTTGGTTCCTATGATGTGGTTTTAGGCATGGACTGGCTTGGATCTCATAGAGCCAGTATAGATTGCAAGAAGAAGATTATTTTGTGCCAAGATGACCAAGGGAATGATGTGAAGATAGTTGGGATACTGAGGCCTATATCTTTGTGGCTGATTTCTGCTATGCAAATGAAGCGGAGTTTCCGTAAGGGATGTCAAGTATTTGTTGTTATGGTAAATGATCTTGATAAGGAAGATCCTGTGAGGAAGACTTTAGATCACCCAATTTTGTAGGAGTACATAGATGTCTTTCCAAGTGAGATTCCAGGCATGCCTCTAAAGAGGGACATTGATTTTAGTATTGATCTGATTCCTAGAGCAGAGCCTATCTCTAAAGCTCCTTATCGTATGACTACTCAAGAATTGGGTGAGCTATGTCTTCAGCTAGAGGGACTTCTGGCCAAAGGGAGCATTCGACCTAGCGTATCACCATGGGGAGGTCCAGTGCTCTTTGTGAAGAAGAAAGATGGTTGTTTGTGCCTTTGTATTGACTATAGATAGTTGAATAAGGTGACTATTAAGAACAGGTATCCTTTGCCTAGGATTGATGACTTATTTGATTAGATCAAGGGAGCTACAGTGTTCTCCAAGATTGACCTTAAGTCAGGATACCACCAACTTCATATTAAGGAAGCAGACATTCACAAGACCGCTTTTCAAACTCACAATGGGCATTACGAGTTCACAGTGGTACCTTTTGGGTTGACTAACGCTCCATTAGTGTTCATGAGTTTGATGAATGGTATTTTTCGATCATATCTTGACAAGTTTTTTCTCGTGTTTCTTGATGACATATTGATATATTCTAAGACTCAGAAGGAGCATGAGGAACACCTGCGGTTGGTTTTACAGTGTTTGAGAGACAATTAGCTTTATGCCAATGCAACTAAGTGTGAATTCCTCAAATCGAAGATTCAATATTTAGGGCATGTCATCTTAAGTGATGGTATTTCAGTGGATCCTGCAAAGATTCAGGCTATAATAGAGTGGCCTATACTGACTAATGTGTTAGAGATTTGTAGTTTCATGGGCCTAGCTGGTTATTATCGTAGATTTGTCTAGAACTTCTCTAGGATGGCACATCCTATCACTTCTCTTCAGAGGAAAGGAAAGAAGTTTGTGTGGACAGAGAAATATGAGGAAGCTTTTTAGAGGCTCAAGGAGCTTTTGACTAGTGCACCAATTTTAGTTGTACCTGATCCAAAAGGTGATTTCATGGTGTGTACAGATGCTTCTCTTGAAGGAATTGGGGCAGTGTTGATGCAAAATGGATGGGTGATTACGTATGAATCACGCAAGCTTAAGGATCATGAGTTAAATTATCCTACGCATGATCTTGAGTTAGCAGCAGTAGTTCATGCTTTGACAAGATGGAGACATTTCTTGTTGGGGCACAGGTTTGAGCTACATAGCGATCATCGTAGTCTTCAGTATATTTTTACTCAGCCTAATTTGAATTCTCACCAGAGACGATGGATGGAATTTTTATGCGAGTATGATTTTGAGGTTAAGTAAATTCAAGGTAAGAAGAATGTGGTGGCAGATGCTTTGAGTTGCAGGAGACATGTGTTATCATCGATGACTCTTAGTGTGGATTTGAGGAGTCAAATTCTTCAAGCACTTCCTACAGATTCCTGGTATCAGGAAGTGTGTAGAGAGATTGATTCAGGAAGACCCTTGGAAGGTAAGTTTGCAGGTTACGTTCGAGAATCAGGTGGTCTTTTGAGACATTTGGGGAGGATTTATGTGCCATTACTGGATGAGCTTCGCACCTTGATTCTAGCAGAAGCCCACCGTACACCTTACTCAGCACATCCAGGTGTCAAGAAGATGCATGCTGATTTGAGACATTTGTTCTTTTGGTCTGGGATGAAGCAAGATATTGCTGATTTTTTGGTTAGGTGTCTTGAGTGTTAGAGAGTCAAAGCAGAACATCAACACCCTGCTGGACTATTGCAGCCAAATCTCATTCCTTCTTGGAAGTGGGATATCATCTCCATGGATTTTATAGTAGGATTACCTATGACAGTTCGACGTCATGATGTTATCATGGTTATCGTTGATCGATTGACTAAGGTGGTGCATTTTTCATCGATCAGTTCTTCCTACATAGCAGCTTCTGTAGCGAATGTCTTCATGCATGACATTGTGAGATTACATGGTATCCCTAGAAAGATCATTTTTGATAGGGATCTTGTATTCACATCCACATTCTGGACATAGTTACAGCATGAGCTTGGAGCGCAGTTAAACTTCAGTTCAGCATATCATTCGGAGACAGATGGTCAAACAAAGAGGGTGAACTAGGTTTTGGAGGATATGTTACGGATGTATGTGATGGATAGGCAGACACATTGGGAGGACAATCTCTACCTAGTGGAGTTTGCTTACAATAATGGGTATCATAGTTCTATTGGCATGGCACCTTTTTAGGCATTATATGGACGTCCTTGTTATACACCATTGAGTTGGGACAACCTCGAGGATTGCATTCTGTTGGGTCCTGAGATGGTTCGTGATATGGAGCAATAGGTAGTGCGTATCCGTGAGCATTTGACTACGGCAGAGGATAGGCAGAAGAGGTATGCTGATGCTCATAAGATAGATAAGCAATTTGTTGTGGGTGATAAGGTTTTCTTGAGAGTGCGACCACGAAAGAGTCTAATCCGATATGGAAAGGGTTCTAAGCTAGCACCTCGTTTTGTAGGACCATTCGAGATTTTGGAGAGGATTGGCCCAGTTGCTTACCGTCTTGCTCTACCGCCCAACCTAGCTCGCATTCATGATGTTTTCCATGTTTCAGTGCTTAGGCAGTATATTCCTGATATTGTGCATGTTCTTGATTGGAATGCATTGCAGGTAGAGGATGGGCAGCTGGCTTTGGAGCCGGTTCATATTCTGGAGCAGCAGGGGTTGACCCTCAGGGGTCAAACCATCAAGCAAGTAAGGGAATGATTCTTTAGCTACTTGGAAGGATGCAGCTAGATTGAGGGAGTTATATCCCTACTTGTTTGTAGGCTTCCAGGAGTAAGCCTAATCCAAGGGGGGGTGGATGTAGTGCCTACCCTCGTTCACATCTTTTCTAGACTTATTGTTGCTATTATTATCAGACTTTGATGGACTAGTTTTATGTTGATGGTTTAGTGGTATTGTTTTGACACTATCAGATATTATGATATGGATTTAGTTGATATATGATGAGATCATTTAGACTTTACATTTCATGTATGTATGATGATCATTATATTGTTTTCAGTTATTAATGATGATTAGTTAGATGGTTTATTATCTCATGTGTTTTATTATGGATACTTACCCCATACTTGCATGTGTATGGTGTGTGTGTTTTCTTATTGTATGGCATTTCTGATGTGGTTAAGGAAGGGAGTCGTAGTCACCTACTTAGTCAGGATCTACACGATGCACCACTTCCTGCCATTGTCTGTTTAGCTTAGCATTATATATTGTATGTACATGCATGGTTTTTCTGTAGGTTGTAGGTACCGGGTATCGACTTCCCTAAATTGCCAGGATGAGCATACCCTATTATACTATCTCAATGATAAGAGAAGGGAGATAAATTATCAAGTCCAAATCCCAAACCCTAAAACCATTTGTCCTAGTGAGTTAGGACAAGTATCAAAGTTGAATACCCACTGAATGTGTCGGATGACATATTTCGTGATTTTTAACCCTTTAAACTGATTTTGTATGATTTGTTCTATGATGGGTTTTCATATTTTATCTTGGAGGTCTATGGTGAATTTTCTATTAATTAAGTCTTAATAAATAGATTTAATTAATAAATTATTTATTTGAGAAAATTGAAATTAAATATCATGATCTTTGATATTTTGATTATAATTAATTAAATGAGAATTAATTGAGGAAAAAGAACTAAATAAAAGAAAATTAGTAAATTAAAATTAATAATAATTATAAAATAATAATAAAGTAATAAATAAAATTATAATAATAAAAGTTATAAAAATTAAAATGAAAGTTATAAAATTTAAATAGAAATTATTTAAAAAGTAAATTGGAGTTATAAGCTTGCATGGGAATTAACGCACTTTTCTATTTCTCATGTGTCAACAACACAGGGGTTAGTGCATTAATTAAGCACATGGTGTCTACAACCCTATGACTCATCAAAAAGGTTGGAAAAGACCCATGCTTAGTTGGTGACACCTTCCAGCTGTTTCTAGAAGCATTCTAGAGGTTTCCTGAGAGCTCTTTATATTCATGCATTCCTAGAAGCTTAGAGATAGCGTTTGGAGTGCAATTGGAGCATTGGAGGATTCGAGAGTTCTGAAGAAGGGAGCTTGCTCTACAGGTTTTCTGAGGAAGAGCGATTTAGCATCAGAATCCGAGTAGATTCTTGTGATTTTATTTATGCTATTTCTGCATCTTTCGTTTCCCTGTCTTCTTCGTGTCTTCCATATGTCTTCTGAGGAATTTCCTATTGTTATTGCATGCATTCTCTATGGGTAGTTAATTTAATTGAGAATATTATAGATCTGAAAAAATATAGGGCTAGGGTTGAATTGTAGCCAAATTCATTGGAAAAAAAATTAAAGAGAAAATTTAGAGAGTAAATAATTCTAGGAAACTTATATATATATATATATATATATATATATATATATATATTTTGTGAATATATATATAGTTCAAATCTATATTTTCATATATAAATTTATACTGTATAAAACCCTGCGTATATTTGTATATATATATATACACATATATATATATATATACATACATATGCAAATATTAATATTTAATTAATTGGAAAGCCGAGCGAGTTATCGCAGTAATACTCATTAAAACGCATTTGTGATTTTAATTTCGTTTCGAAAAAACATTATAAAAAATGTTACATTGAAAATGTTTTAAAAAATAATAATAATATATGTAAATGTTGGGCGGGTATCATATACCCAACCCACCACAGGCCTACAAGATCACAGGGTACCTGCGACCGTAGTGTACCTGCGATCTGCAGTGTACCTATGATGCGGTACTTTAAATAGCTGCGCAATTTTAAATCGCGTTGAGTCATATGTGGGTTTCAGATTATATAAAGTTTAATCCGCAATGTTATTTCATATGCGATTTGAGTTTCGATTTTGTTTTAAATGCTGAAATGTTATTAATTATTAAATGCTATTAAATATATATATATATATTTATGTATGTATATATATATATATTTATTTATATAAGTATATATGTATATATAATTAATGATAAAGTTCTCAATTAATGGGTCACTCTTTTTAATGATTTAAAATATTGCTATTAAGCTTGTCAATTAAGAAGAGATATTAATAATTAATTTAATTAAACTTGTTTTAATTAAGATTAATTATTAGAATAAATAATCAAAGTTTTTTTCATAGGAAATGTCTATCTTCAAACAGAGTTTATATAAATAAAATATTATTAGATCAATTAGAAAATTGAGTCTAATGGAGAAACTTTTTATCTATCAAACAAATACATGGGTTAGGTAAAACGTGAAATTTCTCCACTTGATATAGTTTGGGAAACGTAAACCGAGACTTTTGCATTTGAAATCAAAATTGAAAACTTAGCAAAACCAAAACATGTGTTTACATTGTGTATTCTTTATGCTATTGTTTTGGGTTTTGGGTTGACTAGTGTTGACCAGTATAGGACGTCTCCCAGAGGCTTGGGGGTTATGTGATTGTGATGTCATGATGATGTTTTAATCTCGATCTTTATAAACCCAACCATGGTTATGTGATGGAATGCTCTATGTATTGGATGTGAATACTAATTGTTACAATTGAGATTTTTTATTTATGAGACACTTGACTTAACCATTATTTTTGGTCATCGATCAGTTATCCTTGGTTATTTTCTAGTCGCCATGATGGGACTGAGATGTGGATTTATTCTTGATGATGTCATGTTGTGACATGTTTGACTCAACCATTTTTGGAGTTTTCGATCAGTATGATTGAGATATATTTTCATTATTGAGAACCATTGGATACTTTTGGTTATCAGTGATACTTCAGTTGCCAATAGAGAGCTGTTGTGGTCATGATTTTCTATGGATGCTTGCTCATGGAGATTTTATGCTTATATGCATATTTAATGATTTTATGGACTATCTTTTGTAATTTTGAGATTTATGATTCCATGAGCATTAGGGTAGGATATCTGCATGTAGTGACGGGAAGTGGCTTGCAATGGGGCTCAGGGCCCTAAGAGGCTGCCAGGGTAACTCATTGTCAGTGGGATTAATAATTGATAACATTCACACCTAATACTAACTGAATGAACCTAAAAAGATAAGTGTTTTGTTCTCGCCCATGTCTTGAGTGCTTGTACAAGCTAGGATGGGAGTAGTGAGACGCATGGTTGCGACCTTGCATTCCATAGTATGCCTTGTCAGTATGAGAGGATACTAGTGGCTGCATGAGATTAGTATGGACCCGTGGAGTTTAGCTAACTGCCAGGGTAACTTGTACGTGATAAATGCGATGACACTTTCCTGCTTGCATAGTAGGTTCCTATATGTCATTGTGTGGCTCTGGGATTAGATGTCAGTTTGTGATTGAAACCTTTGAGTTAGTATACTTTTAGGATTCCTGAACTATAGAGATTTATGCTATGAGATTTTGACAACTTGTTTGGGACTTGAGATTATCTCCTCAACACGGTGGGAGTGGACCACTTAGGTACCACACGGTCGGGTGGTAGTGTATTTTCCACTCTTATCATTTGAGACTCATTGAGACATCATGGTTGATGCATCCTTTGTAATGGTGGATATGTATCCTTTCATTGATGATTATCATATGTTAGATGATGTTATCTTATGCTTATATTTGCATGTTAGATTACTTTCTACATATGATGTTGTATATGTTAGGAGTGACATTCCTACTATGTTAATACCGATGATCTCTTCGGTGATTTGGGATGTTACGCACGAAGGGATGGCTAGGGCCCACGATGGTCTACTGATGCTATTAATGGTTGGGAGGAACCGTGCACTTAGTTTATTTTGTTTGATCTTTATGATGGATGTATATGTCTTCTATGATGATGTATCATGTGATTATCTCTACTTTGATGTATCATGGATTGGAATAGGATGATGTACCTTATTCTACTTATGTATATTCTTTGAGCTTGTCATAACCTGTGACATGTACAGAGGATGATTGAGCATTTGGAAATGTAATGTTTAAACATTGGACTTATCATTATTATTTCATGTGGATGTTTTACTAGATGGATTCTTGTATGTAATTCAACGTTAAGGGATCTTTAAAGAATGTAATCTGTTATGTATGTTATGTTTACTTTCAGATGGACATTGCTATTTCTTTTGTTATTGTGAATAAGTTACGTATGGTATTTACTTTCATGTAAAAAATATAAAAAAAATGTTACCATACTTAGTGAAACTCTAGGTTAATTCTTTGGATCCCTTGGCAGGGTGTTACATAATTGCTTGAACTTTTTCTAGATCCACCTCAATTCCTTTCATAGACATAATGTATCCCAGTAGTTTCCCTGATGTGACACCAAATGTGCATTTCTTAGGATTGAGCCTGAGATTGAACTTTTCCATGCAATCTAGGATGGGTCCCAAATCTTGTAGATGAGTATTACATTTTTCACTTTTGACCATGGTATCATCCACGTAGTCCTCCATGGTCTTATGCACCATATCATGGAAAATTGTAGTGACTTCTCTCTGATAGGTAGCACCAGCATTTTTTTAAGCTAAATGGCATTATGTTCCAATAGAAGGTTCCCTAGGCACACATAAAGACAGTCTTTTCCTAATCTTTTGGCACAATTTTGATCTAATTATAACCAAAAAACCCATCCATAAGTGAGTACATCTCATATCCTGTTGTCATGTCCACTATCATATCAATGTTGGGAGGTGGAAAATCATCCTTAGGACATGCTAAGTTGAGATCATGAAATTCAGTACAAACCCTGATAGATTTATCATGCTTGGAGACTAGAACAATATTGGATATCCATTCAGCATAATCGATAGCATGGATGAAACTAGCTTTCAGAAGCTTCTCCAATTCAGCTTTGATAAGCAATGCAACATGAAGATGCATTTTTTAAAGATTTGTTTAACTAGTTTAATACCTAGTGCGATGGACAAATGATGCATAATGAGATCAAGATCCAATCTAGCATGTCAAAATATATCCAAGAAAAATTTATCTTCCTCTCTCAGAAGAAAGCAATGAATTCCTTCTTTTCTTTAGGAGACAGTGATTATACCAGATGTATCATATGAGGATGTTCTTCTGTGCTTAGGTTGATTGGTTGTGTTGGCTCTATCAACACTAATGATCTCTCTTGAAAGTGACTTGGAAGTGCATCAAATATCTCATTTTCAAGTGCCTTAGAGAGGTTTTCACCCTTGGATACATCTTTTTTTTTTTACTTTTTTGGGTTTTGACAGTGCCACAATGTGGTTTTCACCATTAGACCTTTCATTTTTTTTCTTTTTAATTGTATGACTAAGATATTTGATGTTAGCTTCAGTCATGTTGATGATCACTGTATCGACAACATTCAAGTAGTAGGCAAGAGCATAGTCATTCTAGAATGTGGAGACTTCACTAGATGCATTAGGATTCTAGTCTATAAGCTCAGGATATGTGAGTGAAAGAGTAGTGGTGGGTTCGATTGTGTTCATGGTATAGCCATTAAATGCTTGGACTATGAATTCAAGACCTAGAGTGACTTTTTCCACAAGTGTGTTTGAATGTCTTTGAGTACTAACATCAGTAATTGAAGACTTGGGGACACTAGTTGGATCAAACCCATCTGACCTAACCCTAGACATTTCACCCACTTTGAGTTAGTTTCCATAGACTTGAACTTGGTCAACATCTTTATCTGTAGTCGCTTTTGAAAGGGAGTCAAACTCATATTCCTTAGAATCAGTCTTGCATGGAGAGAGGTTGTAGAATTCCCCAATAGTGATAGGGATATAATCACCTTCATCACCTAGATTTGTACACAAGTACTCAACACATAACGCTTGACTAGATTCTCCCTTTTCTAAATGAGCACTGTATGGCTCAATATTTTCCTCAAAAGAATCACTAGTATCATCCATAGTACTAACACATGGCACAAAGTTATTCGGCAAAGCAAAGAATTTAGCAAGGTCATGGGGAACGGGATAAGCATAAGGATCCTCATTATCCAAATTATCTTCTAGAGTATATGACTCAACTTGCGACTCATTTATGGATGAACCCTCAGACTCTGGTATGAATTTGTTAGCCCCTAAATGGAAGGGAACCTTCTCAAAGCCTAGACTAGGTGTATCTATGTTTCTTTGACCTATTTCTTTGATAGGATCAACTAGACCATTATTATTAAACCCACTACGACTAGTTATCTTATAGCCAAAATGCTTCATGAGTCTAAGATGAGGGCCATATTTCTCAGGAGTGATATCACGAGCTTTTTCTGTTAGGTCTACTAGAGTCTCTTCTTTGTAAAGCCATGCAGCAATGGCTCCATTTTCACTTTCATCCTCTAAGGAGACTGTAGCCTTGAAAAAAGTGCCATTATACTTGGTTTGAGGTGTTAACACAAATGGCTTCTTTGCCTCAAATGGTCTCCCATAATGATGAGGAGACTCAATAAGAGATGTTAATGATAGCACTAGTTTGATATGGTACTCACCCATGCTAGTTTTTTTCAGCTTGAATGACTACTCAGTTTGTTTTAGCTTGTTATCATGATAATGAATAGATTCCCTATTAGTGGGGATGAAATTCTCAATAGCTTTGAGCATATTGTAGGTGTAGATAGTACTAGCAGGAATAGTGACTTTGGAACCATGAAACAGAAATTTGACACATTGATGATATGTGGAGGGCACAGCATGCATCTCATGTATCCATGGCCATCCTAGTAGAATGTTATAAGCCAATGGAATGTCAAGGAATTGACAAGTGACATCCCTTTCTATAGGACCGACGTGAAGGGGCAAGCCCACAAGACCTAGAGACTTTTGTTCGACTTCGTCATATGCTTTGATAGTGATCTTGCAGCAAGGATCAATAGAGTTCTTAGAATAATTTAATTGTATAAGAAGAGTAGTAGAGACAATGTTTAGCCCAATTCCATTATCAATGAGTACCTGATAAACACGTGTCTGATGTATCATGACCTCAATGTGTAGAGGTTGATTGTGTGGGTGACTCAATGAGTTATCATCCTCCTTAGAGAATGACATAAGTAAGGCAAGGTCAGGTGACCTACCATAGATTAAAAATGCTCAAGATTAAGATCCTGAGGAACATTTGCTTCAGTAGGGGCTTTATCTAGAATCTGCCTATGAGCAGGCGAGATTTTAAGTAGCTTAAAGATTGTGATTTGAGCATTAGTTCATTTTAATTGATTGAGACCATTGTAGCTAGTTGCTGCTGAATTTTTTGCAATTTTTGCACCTTTTCTAAATGGACCAGAAAGGGTTTTGTCTTTATGTTGTTCAAGATCGGGAGTAGAAGGTGCAGGGCCTTTGAGCACCAACTTGGTGTGAGAGCACATAATAGCATTGGCACAGTATTGCGAAGATGCAATGTCTATTACATTGGAAGTAGGGCCCCTAGGGACAAATGGTGTCTTGGGTTTATTATTATCTTGATTTCCCTTAATGGTAATGACATCATAGTACTCAAAACCCATAGGCTCAACCATGTTGATCACATTGTTGTCATTAGAGTATTCATAGTTGACCTTTTTGTAAGGTTTTGGTTTTGAGCTCTCTCCTTTTTCATATGCTAGAAAGGGCTCTTTGAAAGCCTTGTGATCTAAGTTCTTGTTATGTCCATCTACCACAATGTCGCCATCATCAATCATATCCTAGACTTTGTGACACAAGTCTATGCAGTTGCTAGTTTGTGCCCCTTATTTTGGTGGTACTCACAAAATGTGGTTTTGTTCCACCATGCTGGGCATGATTGTGGGCCATAAGGGTGAGATTTTTCCAATGGTGAAATGAGCTTTTTTTGTAACAAATTTTTGTAAACCACATCCAAAGGTTCACCCATACGTGTATACTCTTGTTTAGGGCATGTAGCCCATGAATTTCTCAGTCTATTCCTAGATGTCTTATTGTTAGGAGGAGGTTTCTCAGCATTCTTGGTTGCATTGAGACCATATGTGAGACTAAATGCTACCTTAGTAGGTTTAGGAGTGACATTGTCAACAACCCCATCATGTACAATTTCTTGGTTCTTGTTGACATACTTGGGGTTGTCCTTGTTAGAGGTGGATCCTTGTTTTATGTCCTTCTGAAGGGTAAGTTCACCCTTCTTAACCATGAATTCCTCTATGTAGATAGCATGTGTGACCATGTCTTTGAAGGTGTGTGGACCTTAAAATTGAACTCTATACCCAAAATTGGGTAGGAGATTATCGGTGAAGATATCAAGCTTTTCCATTTCAAGAATCTTGCATGAATACTTGGTGTAAAGTTGTCTCCACCTTTGAAGGAATGTGAGGAAAGGTTCCCCAGCCTTCTGCTTAAGGTTACATAAATCTCAAATATTAACAAGGTGTTGAATGCTATGAGAATACTGTTGGACAAACAAGTTGGCAATTTCATCAAACATCTTGATACTAGGAGGCAAATGAGAAAACCACTCCATAGCCTGACCACCTAGACTTCTTGGAAATAAATGCATGAGATATGTTTGATTATGCCTAAATTCCATAGATAGGGAATCGAATTCTTGCAAGAAATCTTGGGGATCAGTGGTTCCAAAGTATTTATCATACTTGGGTAGCTCTACTCCTCTCAGAAAAGGAGGCATGTCTATGCTTCTATCAAATGGAAATGGACAAAGAGCATCTAAGGTGTGTGTTTTTGTAGGTTTGTCTTTCTCACACATCATCTAAGCTAATTGGTCTTGCATGATTTTCAATTATTTTTGGAGCTTAGAGGTCTCAATTTCCTCTTCATGCATGTTGATGGTTTCCACATTGAAATGATGGCGTAACTTAGCTCCCTCTTAGGCAAGTTTGAGAAAGTAATATTCTTTCTCTTCGTTGAGTAGGATTTCCATGACCTTCTAAAAGTTTTTTTCTTTATGACACTTTTCTATGTGTTCAAGAAGTATTTCCACCTCTTCCTATTCCTGATCAATGTCATGGTCTTTCTCTTTGTCATTCCTAGGTTGATCTTGGTGTCTGTTGTGACTACCATGTTTAGGTTCATAATTAGCCATTGTAGGAACTTGTTCAATTTCAGTATGTTGTGATTGGAAAGGTCCTTTAAAAAGGAATTCAAAAGTTTTTTTCAAAGATGTGGGACCTTTGCTAGCCTTAGGATCCTCTTGACACAAGGGGTTCCTAGTTTTTTGTAATTTTACAGAGAACATTCATTGAACTTGAGGTGATTTGACGAGTGAGGGAAATCGTGAAGATTCCTCACTAGATGAACTAGACGTAGACCGTGTATAAAATGGAAGATGACCTCTATTGTGATTATGACCCCTAGTGCAACCTCACTTAAGTCTAAGGGGATAAAACATGTTCCCACTTGTTATGATAGTCATAAACAAGGACAACAATCAAAAACCAAGATGGGGATCACACTAAAATGTAGTCTCAAAAAGTAATGGAAGAGTGTTGTATACTAAGGTATGAGTAGTCTAAGTAGACACTAGAATAGCCAAAGATTATGACTATCATGACACGGATTATAAAAAATACTAGAGGATGAGAATAAGACAACTGAGAGATAAGACTAGTTAAAGTATAGACTGCAAGTCATCAGCCAAGCAGAATGCCGCTGTGTGGGACTTTTCACAAATAGAGAAGAGGTAACCCGATGCAGAAAATAGACTAGACACAGAGCGTAAATTACTCAAACAAGTTGATTTGGCAATTTTGACTCAAGGTCTGACACAAACATCCTCTAGTAGGTATGTAAGAAAGTACATGGACATAGGAGAAATCCTAGGAAAAAATTTTAAACTCACACGAAGATGTGCTTTAGGGCATGCAAAGAAGTGTTAGGATTTGTCAGATAAAATAGAATGTTGTTAGCAAGATCTCACATGGGGATATGCAAGTACTAGCACAAGGACCTGAATAGAGCCACATGAAGAAGTGATGGGAAAAAAGGAACTCATACAAAATGTTGTAAACTATGTGCAAAAATTGAGACCAGACTGACAACTGAACTAGATTTTGAAGAGATTTTGACAATTTCATATTGTTTCGGATAGATTGTTGGTTTGTTTGAAAAATATCAGATAGATTACAAGGTTGATTTTCAATTTTGTGGAATAACGTTGGGTCTCAAGTAAGACAAAGTGTTTTCAACAAGACACAGGAAGCAAACTGTAGTTGAATACAATGTAACTGAGGGAAAAGAAACTCAGAGGGATGAGGGAGTCTTGACCTTCAGTTGTTTAGACAGGTTTGGACATGTTTAAGACTTGATAACAAAACACTTTATCCATAAAAATAAAAAATGGTAGAGAAGGCAAAACCTTTGTCCCACAACTTATGCCCATGTGTGCATCTCACATAGCCATGTCACCTTTTGGTGTATTCAAAGGGCTCAATAACATATATGTTGAATGAAGACCCTTGTGGTAGGGGTAAAGCACATGTACCACCTTCCAACACCTAGTAGCATGCTTATGGTGAGTTCTACAAGAGATATTCTTCCCCTTCCTTGCACAAATATTATGCCTCTTTTCAGAGGTGAAATGGGTAGCCTCTAACTAAAGGTTTTTACTTGGCTTCCATTCATATTAATCCCTGGTGGCTCTACAAGTGGAGTTGAGACCAGTAGCCCACACTTGTATCTAAAAGTGCACACACTTTCTTAGCAAGACTGGGGCCGGTGTCAACCAGTGCAACAAATAGAGCCTCCCCTTGATATGCAATATCAAGAATGAAGGAGAGGAAATTAATATGGCTTTGGAGTCTTTCACTCAACAAAGCTTCTTTATTATAGTGAGTTGGAATCTTTGAAAAAAGGAGTGTGCTCACTTGGGTCATTCCTAGAGGTTGGATCACTTTGGTAGGCCCTCTAAAGGATTGACTTGAACTAGCGGTTCAAACATAAGGGTCAAACTTTTTTATTTCCCTTGAGGGGAAAGAGCATACTCCTCTACCTTATTTTCTCACCCAAACATGCAAAACATGTTAATCAATGACTTAGCTTAATAATCATCTTTTCTAAAGATTTTGATCCCCTAAAAGGAAATCATCATCTCATCATAGAAGAGGGTTTGTACTAGAGAACCACTAAGTTTCTTGCCTCCCTCGAATGTCATCTTTTAGAGGCTTCTAGGTTTTTGATTCACCCTTGGTCATGACCTCCAAGTGGTGAAGAACATAGTCCCCTATTCCTCTGTGTTACACCCTACAAAGTTCACAAGCCCTAATTAGACTATGTTTAGAAAGTAATAAAAAGAAACATTGTTTTAGTGGGTTTTAAGATTGGTCTTTGACAATTGTATCTTTGATAGTGTCCTGTAACACATAGTTGGTTCATGTTTGGGAAAGTTTGTATAAAGGAATCTTTGTCAAACATCCTACAGACAATTTTTAGGCTATAGAAAACTTAAATAATGATGCTTCAAAGAAGACACATCAGTAAAAAATTATAAACAATGTACTGAAAGACTGCAATTTAACTATGTTGTTTCAAGATTTCACACAAAATCTTGCACAGGTCCACATGAAGTCTTTCACTGTCACGTGTGAGAAAATGAGGTGCCGCATGAGAATCTATGCAATAGGGAACTTTTTTTCATGAGAAAGTGGAGAGCAATAGGTGAAACCCTCAAATCTTCACATGAAAACAATATTTTTTGCGCAAAAATTTGGAAGACTGTATGGACAAATACGATAGAGTGATGAAAATGTCAAAAAACCAGACAGATGAGGCCAGAAAAAATGTTTTTCTTTGCCCCACGATGGGTGGCAGAAATGTATACGTGAAAATGTGACCTTGGATCTTTCACCTACACTCCAACATGGTCATTAAATGTAGATTCATCCTAGAATAAACATGGAGTCATTTATCCAAGAGGCCCGACAATGTGACCTGTTGCCTTCTAACTAAAAGGATTTTGACTATTGTGCTCTTACATCGAGATACAGGAAACCAAACCTTTCTAGAATGAAGGATTTGATGTAGAATATGATTATAAAATTAATCTAAGAAATGAAACACATTAAGCTAAATGTATGCATTCTTATTCTAAAAAGACATTAAAAGTATTTAAGCAAATATGAAAGCTAGAATGCGTGATTATTTTGACAACAATTCAATACAATCAAATTCCAACCTTCGTAATGAGGGATTGAGGATCCCTTAAATAGAACCCAAGAATTGATCAACAATCAAGATCAATTTGAATGGACAGTTAAGATTAGAGAGAAGATTCAGTTAAAATGGAAACTTCCTTGTGCAAGTGAAGTTGATTGTTTCAAATTTGAGTGTGATGAGTAGTTAACTGAGCTTTTCATGAGTGTGAGAACAAGTTAACTAGATTAATTCCTATTCCAGGGATACTTCACTCAGAGTTTCCAACTTGTAACTAAAGAAAATATTTTGAAGAGATTATTTAATTTAATAAGGTGAGATATGACCTCATAAATGCCTTTTTCATTCAATTGAATAATCTCATTCAATTAATTAAAGTGAGCATAATTATTAAATTAAATATTTTTAATTCCTTAGTACATTAGCCTTAGGATATAAATTAATTTAATTAAAATATAAACACTTTAAATTAAATTAAATCTTAATCAATAGGTTTAATGTAGCTAATTTGAGTCAATACTTAGGAATTAAATAGGTAGCCTGATTAATGCAGATTTAGAGTTTTCTACATTTGACAATTAAGTCGAATAGTGAAAATCAGAGTAAGAATTTCTTAGTAAAATAGGATTTTAGAATTGATCGAAATAGACCAAAATTGGTTAACATGGCAATGAGCCAATTTTGGGGTATTACATGAATCATATATCTTATATTCTTATCTTTAATCTATAGAAATGTTGAATACATTATATATTAAATTTAATACAAAATAACAAATATATAATATTTTTTATAAGACATTATTTATGCTTGTTCAAATATTTTTAAAAACTATTGGGTTATTGGTAGAATCAAGAATTTTGAAAGAAAGAAAAAAGTAGAGGAAAAAGCGAGAATAGAGAATGAAAAAATGGTTGTAGATTTGAATATCTTGAAGAAACAAGCTAGAGAATGAGGTAGTTCTGAGCCAAATTTAGCCAAGCAGGGAGTGTTGAAAAATTAGCTATGGGCATTGGGGAAAACTATGGAGTCTGATGATGCCAAAGCTATGGTGGCAGTTGTGACTCTATCGAACAACAATGATTAGCAATCTAGTTAGAATCATGCATCTGGAATTTCTTCTATGTTGGTGGTAATAGATGGTTATTTTGAAACATGCATGGCTCTTTTCTGAACATGCGTGGTTCTATTTTGAACATGCATGCAATGGGATATGAATCATTTTATGTGGGGGAGAGCTCCAAGATTAAAAAATTCAACACTTGTCTTCTATGAATCTAGGATCACCCTATTTTGGTTATTCCTCTAGAAGTAGTGATGGAGGGCATTGAGTACTAGAGTAACCATTCTTTGATATGTAAATTTCTTGGTATTCGGATATCCTTATTGGCTCTTGTGGCATGGATTCATTGTTCATGGCAAGTGGAATGATATATGGAGATCATGTTGGCTAGGAATAGTTATTTCTTTCTTGTTTTCTCTTGCATGTCTAATCGAGATCATTTTTTTGAAGAGGATCCTTATTTTTACAACCACGTAGGGTTATTTGTTGAACCTTGGCATTCAAGATTTAATTTCACTAAAGATCTCCCCTAAAATGTGCCAGTGTGGGTTCACCTGCCATGTCTTCCTCTTGAATTTAGGTGAGAAGACATTCTTTGCCAAATTGCTTGTTTTATTGGAAAATCAAATGCTTATCAAACCCTTGATAAAAAAAAGTTCTCTCTTATGCCAAAATCTATGCTAAAATTTATTTGAATAACCCATTACCAAATTCTATGGAAATTTTTCTTGGGTCTTCTTCTTGGGTGCAGTAATTGGATTATGAATCCCTTTCTTTCTGATGTTGTATATGTCATGAGTATGGTCATTTGTAGCATCAATACCCTTACGTCTCAGGTTCTAAAGGGATAGATAGCTCTAATACTAGCAATGGTGGTGATCAAACAAACACTACAGAAAAAGGTAAAGCTCATATGGATAATATAGCTTAAAAATATGCACAAAAAGATAATGTGGGAAAAGAGAAGACTCAATTGAATGATATTGCCCCAAAAAAATATGAATTTATTCCTACTCACCCACGAGATAAGGGGTGTGGCCAAAAAATGCCCTTCAAAGAATGGCATTCAAATTCTAGTTTTAATTGATTTGAGGTGCTAGAAAGTATGGTTTTAGAGGAGGTTATTCGTCCTAGTATCTTAGTTAATCCGGTTTGCAATGGGGAAGATCCACCTCATTATTTTTATGAAGCATCTCTAGTTGTATTTCGACATACAAATGAGCTCCCTATTACTCCTGAGTCTAGATTTTTGATGGCTCCTTTGGTGCCTCAAGATAATTATGGTATTCTGGTGGACTTAGTTAAGGATGTGTTGGAATTTGGTAAGGGTAATGGGTCTCCCCTCCCTTTCAGTTTTCTTCAAAAACCTTTTAAGATGGTTTCATTTACTCCTCTAAAGAGTGGGCATAAAAAAGACTAGGAGAAGTTCAAATTTGCAAGAGATATTATGATAGAGTCTATAGTTGTGAAAACCTTGAGTGCTCATTTCTCCCATTCTACTCAGTGATGATCATCCTCTCATGAAATGTTAGGGGTTTGAATAGCATTCCTAGAAAAAGGATATTCATGATTTGGTGATTGATCATTCTCCAGATTTCTTTGAGTCTAGGAGAAATCTTTCAGTAGAGTTTGTTGCCTAATTTTCCTCTAGTATTTGGCCTCATGGGAAATGCTAGTGTATTAGTGCTATGGGGATTTTTGGTGGTGTTATGTTTTCTTTTTTTAAAAAGCTTAAATATTTCAAAAGGAAGTTCAAGAGATGGAATGGAGATTGTTTTGGGAACCTTCATTCCATGAAGAGGCTCACTCAAGAGTGTCTAGATGTCATAACAAGATAGACTTGGGATATTGGTTTTTTGGAGGATCTGAGTAATGTTGAATCCCTTGTTTCTAGAGATGAGAAAGAATAGGAACTTCAAGAGGAAATATTTTGGAAGCAAAAATCTATAGTTGATTGGCTTTAGGAAGGCGATAGGAACACTTCCTTTTTCCAAAAAATTATGCAATCTTGTTAAAGTTAGAGCTGTATTTCTTCTTTGGTTGATTCTAAAGGAATCCAATTATATCCCTTGCCAGCTTTGTTTTAGGAGGCTACTTGGTACTTTTCTAACCTCTTCTCTGAGGATTGTCCTCCTACTAATAATTAAGAGCATATTATTTTGTCTTCTATTCCCTCCATTATTTCTCAAGAAATGAATGATTATCTTATACATTTGATCTCTTTGGCTACGTTGGAGTGGGTGGTCTTTTGTATGTCTAAGGGAAAAGCTCCTAGACCTGATGGCTTTCCTATTAAATTATTTTAGGACTTTTGGGACATCATTAGTCCAAATTTGTTAGAATTTGTTAAGGAATTTTATTCTAGCAAGAGATTCTTTGGGAACTAAATTATAATTTCCTTGTTCTTGTTGTGAAAAAAGATGGGACTAATCAATTGGAGTTTTTTAGACCTATTGCTCTATGTAATTTGGCTTACAAAGTTATTACTAGGCTGATTGCTAAGAGACTTAAAAAGTGGTTGCCTACTATTATCTTGAAGAAAAAGGATATTTTTTACAGGAAGACAAATCTTAGATGTGGTGGTTATTGCTGCTAAAGCTATCCACTCTATGACTAGCTCAAAGGAGTGATCTATGTTTGTTAAGATGGATATTGTTGGAAACTATAGTTGGAACAATTGTTATGTTGTCATTGATGTCAAACCTATTGGTGAGATAGTTTTCTACTTGATCTAAGTGGCATATCTATTTGATCAATGAAGAGGATTTGAGAAGTTATTCATAAAAAAAATATTTAGAGGAAAGGTTAAGTTATGTAAAGGTAACTACAAATGGACACTTGATTAGTTGGACTTTGATAAGATAAATTGATTGTTTAAATCATGTTGAGTGATGCTAGTGTCGATTGAGTGCCAGAACAAGCCAAGAAGAATTAGTATTGACTGAGCATCAATATTGACTTAGTGATAGTGTATATTATTAGCAATATATTTAGTAGCATCAAAATAACCTAGTGATGACCAAGTGTCAAAACACAGTGGTAGTCGAGGAACAACATTTTAACTATTTATGAGAAATCATAATTTCCAGCCGACTAAGTTAATTTCTTGGGATATGGAAAGTGTGTTGAAGATAAGCATCAATTAGTTGGATCATTTAATTGTAGGAGGGGATTAGGTAAATGGCCCAAGGAATGGATTCCAAGAGAAGTTTCTAGAAATTAAGAGGAAAAATGAAGTGATGATCATATTCATTGTATGTGATGGATCTAATCCTAAACCCTAAGATCTATGGTAGTATTTAAGTAGTAAAAGATTAGAATTACTTATTTAAGGAGTTATAGAGGCAAACATAAAGAGTGTGAGAGATGTTCCAAAAAATGTAAAGGTTGGATTAGTTTCTAATGTTATTGACTGTTGAATCTAAGAAAAATACTAAGAAGAATTAAAGAGGAGAGTGATTGCTTGAAGGGGTGCTAAGAAAATTAGAGACAGATGAGAATGGAAGTCAAACAATGAATCAATGCACTAGAGATGAATTGTGATCTATACATGAAAATTGAGTTGTACTTAATAGATCAAAACCTATTGTTACTTTCAAACCATTTTAAATAGTATTTGAAATCCTTTAATCAAGGTTGACCTAACAGTCATATGTAGATCCTTTAACATCATCACATTCTAATGGAATCTTCTAATGTCCTCTAAAAAGGCCACTCCTAATAGAGAGATTAAATTCCTTTAACAAGTTCATGTTTAATAATGTGTTTTGTAACCTTTAATAGGGTTGGCTCCTCATAGAGCTCACTTTAGAAAAGTAAACAATTTGTGACATGTTGCTAGTTTTTTTCCCAAATTGGGTTTCCACATTAAATCCTAGTGTCAAAATTGTGTGGATATTATTGTGATGTTTTACTAATTAATGTTTACATTTTGCAAGTCTAAACTACTAGTTGATGTTACTAAAATTAACTATAGAGACCAAGATATAGAATGATAAGATCTAAAGTTGATTGAATTTTTTTTGTTCAATTGGTGCATCTAGACCTTGGATAATGGATTCACCCCCCTCTCCTCACTTATTCTAAATATTCTGATAGATATAGCTAAGGCATGTTATAGATTCAAATGGAGCTTTCTAAGGAATAGTCTTCTTAACTTTGGCTTTAACTCAAAGTGGGTGAGTTGGACTATGAGTTGTATCACTTCTTCCTCTTTCTTTGTTCTTCTTATGGAAAACCTTCCCAATTATTTGGTGCTTCCAGGGGTCTTCCACCAAGGTGATCCTCTTTCCCCCTATCTTTTCATTATTATTGTTAAGTATTTCGGTAGATTCATTAAGTATTAGGTGTCATAGAACTCTATCCAAGGGTGGCATTAGTGAAATGTTTTACCTTCTCTTTCTCATCTTCAATTTACTAATGACTCTTCTCTTATGAGAATTGCTCAAGCCAAGGAATCTGAAGCCTTCCAACATATTTTGGATATTTATTTGGTGGTGACATGCCATAAAGTTAATGAACACAAATATATATTTAGTGAAGGATTGCTCATATCCTTAAGTTTCAAATTGGTTCATTCCCTTTGACATATCTTGGCATTCCTATCATTGTTTCTAAGTAGCCACAACTCTTCTGACAGATTTGATTAATAAGCTTTAGGAGAAGGTAAATAACAAGACCCATATATGGCTCTCTATTGTTTCTCATGTTACCCTTCTTCAATTTGTTATTCAGACACTCTCTATTTATAGAATCATGGTTCAAGTTGCTCTTGTTTACTTTCTCAAGGAATTTGATGCTCTTTCTTAGCAATTCCTTTGGAGTGGTAATTTTTGTAACTCTAAATGGATTTTGATCAATTGGGAGATTGTTTGTATGCCTAAGAAGGAAGGTGATCTTGGCCTCCAATCTGCTATCTTGAGTGGCCAAGATTTGGCTTTGAAGCTTTACTGCTAATGGTGTTTTGGAAAAAAATAACTCTAGGCTCGTATAATTACTCATAATTATTTTAGATGTGTTGATCCTTGGTCTATTTCCACTTTTCCTCTTGAAGGTCATTGATCTATGTTGTGGAATACTCTAAAGATTGGTGCTCAATTGGTTAAGAGGGGCCTTTTCTTGATACGTAAGGGAGGCTCTAAGGCTTTGTTTTGGTATGATGCTTGGGATGGAAACAATCCCATCTTATCCATTTATGCTAATCTTCAAACTCTGTGTGATTTTTTGTGTTGTTGGATGGGATAAAGTGGCTCATTATAAGACTCATTATAAGTCAAGTCTTATTTCTGAGTATAGTTGGAAGTACTCTTCATATTGGCCTCTTGAGGGCTCAAAGGCATATTACTAAGATCTTTCTAGGATTGAGCTTCTAGGGAGCACTTCTCTCTACTCGGGATAGATGTTTTGGCTTGGGGTGTTACCCTATCTAGTAAATATTATGTTTTTGTTGGGTACTAGGATATTACTAGACAATTGTTAGGATATGTAGAGGTCCCTTGGTCAAAACAAGTTTGTAATAAGTTTTCTTGGCTCAAATATAATTTATTCATGTGGTTAGTGACTCGTAATCGATGTCTTACATGGGATAATCTTTGTAAACATGGATTTTAGGGCCCATCTTTTTGTGTGCTATGTGGTAATGGAGAGGAGTCTATCTCACACATCTCTTCTTCCATTGTTCTTTTTTCTACCTAGTTATGGCATCTTTGGTGGAGTGCTTGGGGTTTCTCTTGTTAGCATGCATCTTCCTTGCCCAAGTTTTGGGATCACTTGGGTATTGTCACCTCCAAGGCTTCACCTTTTTAGGCTACACGGATTATTGGTCCCTTTTTTATTTGTTGGCATATCTAGTTGGAGAGAAACCAATGAATCTTTCAAGATGTCTGGATTGGAGTCATGCATCTTTGGTGGAAGATTTCCCACTCTCTTTAGGAAAATATCTAGGCTAAGTGTAAGTTAGATGGAGGTATGGATCCTAGTAATCTTTTTATTTGTAGTCAGCCTAACTTTCATTTTCAAGATCAATTCTCAAGGGCTACAAGACAAGGGTATCATAATGTTCCAAACCATCCTAGAAGTTAGGAGAAGCAATAAGTGAACTGTGTAGGTCATTGGTTGCCTCCTCCACCTAGAGTTCTTAAATTCAGAATTGATGATTCTTCTATGGGGAATATAGGTCCTTCTGGCATTGGGGGTGTGGCTTGATGCAGCTCTAGAGAAGTTCAATTTATTTTCTCAATGCATAGGGTTGGCATACTAACAATATCATGGAGACCCTGGCTATTTTATATGTTGTGGATAAATTTTGTTTGAGGGGATGGTACAAGCTTATCTGTGAATCTAACTCTCAAGTGGTGGTGAATTTTCTTACTTCATAGTTTCTTGAGGTTGTTAGTTGGCAATTAGCTTTAGTTGTTGGTCAAACTCTTCTCTATTGTACTTCTCTAGAGTGTGTCAGTTTTAATTACATTCCTTGAGAATGGAATAAAGTTGTTGATTTTTTGGCCAAATGAGCTTCTAGTCATCATCAGGATTGAAATATTGTGGATTGGGGGTAGCTAGCCTTAGATTTATCTCGTGACTTAGATTACCTTGTTTCTCAAGATAGAGCTCCTTGTTGAGCTTTCCTTTTTTCTTAATAAATTTTTACCACTCTTTTAGTCAAAAAACTATTAGATTATTTATTTATATAATTTATGTCACTATCCTTATAGTATTAAATTTTTATTAATGATTTTTTAAAAATACATTTATACAAGATTTGAATACCTAAATAAGCAAAGAATGTCAATTTTACATATATAGTAAATATGACATATACATTATATTAGATATCTCTCAACATTAATCAATTGAATCTTACCTAATATATAATTTTTCCCTTGACATCTATTTGATAGAATGAAAATATTAATATTGCATATATAATAAAGTTTCATCTAAGAATTATATTTATATCTTTAAGTTTATAGTTAACCTCCTTACATCACTAATAAAGAATGCAAAGAGACTAAAATTTTAATTAGGTAGATTAAGTTATAATGACAATTATATTGGTCAAAAATAACTTGTCGTTCTGCAACTTACCACCCAAGTTTGAATTTGGATTTTAATTTTGAATGATGGAGGGCCCTAAGCCTCTAGATCCACCACCCTACTCGAACTTACAACTCGTGCTTGTGGTGTGCAGGGAATTAAAGCACAAGTTGGATCGTTGCGGGTTCATAGGGGTTGATGGGAAGACTATTGTCGACATAATTGCATTGGATAGTGGAGGCCCTGTTGGTTGTCCTCTGGAGAGTGGTCAGATGTGGGTGGATGGAACCTTGATGGGTTGGAAGAATGTGCTTGTGGGCTCCTCGATGGCTAATATCCCTACAAATGATCCCAAGATTGCCCATGGCCAAGATGGTCTTGTGATCTCCCTCCCTAATAGTTTGGTGGACAATGTGACCTCTGGCCTCAAACTTTGTGTTGTGGGCAGATTTGTAGCATTTAGACCTACTATTGAGATGGTGCATGAATGGGTGAGTCAAAAATGGAAGGTTAGGGGTAGTATTGGTGTTTCTGCAATGCCTAGTGGCCTCTTTTGTTTTAAGTTCACCATGAACGAGGATATCAACCTCATTCTCTCTAGTACTTGGTATTATGGGAAGCATTGTCTTGCCTTAAAAAAATGGCATCTAGGCTTTGATGCTAGTGGAGAGTTAAATAAACTTTCCCGGTCTGGGTTAGATTACCTAGACTGCCCCTTGAATTTTGGGATGATAAGATCCTAAGGTGGCTGGGGAATTCCTTTGGTCATTTTGTCATGGCAAACAAGGTGATTTTGCAAAAAACATGGCTGGTTTACGTAAGGTTCTCTGTGAATGTTACCTTGAATCAAGCACTCCCAATTGTGGCTACACTAAAGATCGAATGGGGAGAGAAATTCCAGCCTATATAATATGAGAATGTGGGCCTATTTTTCTAAAAATGTAGTCAATTTGGACACCTTATTGTGGATTGCAAGGCCCAAATGCGGAAGGACAAACAGAAGTAGGGTTCTCCAAGGACTGTTATGGAAACATTGGGGAATCTTTAGAAGCCTCTAAATAGGTGGTGGATTTCACTATTATTCATACTATGAAGATTCCCCTAGTGCTTTCCACATTGGACAAAAATAAGGTCCCAGGGGATGAGGAAGCTTTGGAGAATAAGAAGAAAATGGATGAATACCCTTTAAGAAGGGATTTAGAGGAACTATTGAGTCCACCCATGGGGGGGCCTAAGGATGGTGAGTTATTGGAGAAAGGTGAAATAGAGGTGTGCCACCCTCTCCCTGGCTCCCCAGCAAATTAGGGTGGTGACAGCCATCAGGAAATTATGGCCATAGGATGTGATACTTAGGAGAGATTTTGTACCCCATTAAACATGGTCAATGCCTTCCCAGTAGAGATTATAGAAAAAGTAATGGCAAGCATTGATAAGGCTAAAAAGGAGCTTAGCCCTACCTCACCACAAGATGGGGATAGTGGGGAATGTGAGGTTCAAAAAAAGAAGAGGAGGGGGGGCAACCAGATGTTGGTGCGTATGGGACAACCGGAAGACCACCTAGTAGAGTAACTAGGACAAAATAAGTAGCAAGGGATGTGGCCAATGGTAAGAAACTTACACTGGAGACAGTTAATAGAGGTAAGAAATTAAATTCCTTTCTTGGAATTTGAGGGGGTTAAATAACCCCCAGAAGCAATATGCTCTGAAACAATGCATATTTCAGGAAAAGTATACTGTGTTTTAATACAAGAAACTACAATATCTAGTGCTAGTTTTGACAAAATAGTTAGTCATATTTGGCCGAGTGCTGAGTATTTACATATGGATGTTGATGGTGCCTTAGGTAGTATTGCTACTATACAGAATTCGAACTCTATGACAGGAGCTGAGATTTGGAAGGATAAAAAAATTTATAATTATTGATTTCTATTCTAGTACTCATTGTTGGGGGCTGATCAATATTTATGCTTCTGATATAAAATTAGGGAGGAAGGAAACGTATGATAAACTAGCTAGGATTACTGAAACAATGAAGGATAAGAAACTAATGTGTATGGGAGATTTTAATACCCTGCTTTACCATTTGGAGAAATTGGGTGGTAATAGGGACTGCCCAGAAAGTTTGCAAGACCTTAATGACTTTATGAGAAAAATGGACTTTATTGATGTGGAACTGAGAGGAAACCCATATACTTGGACTAATAATAGAAAGGGGAAGGACCTTGTCTAGGTTAGACTAGACAGGTTATTGGTGACAAGGAACTGGAATAGTCTTGGGAATTGCCATCTAGAGAACCTCACTAGAACTACTTCAGATCATTCCCCAATAATTTTCCAGTGGGAGGATGGTTTCAAAAGTGGGTTGAAACCTTTCATATATGAAATAATGTGGCAATCTCACCCAAAATTCAAAGAGAGAGTTCAAGATTGGTGGAATATAATGATAGATGGTACTGCTATGTATAGACTAACCCAAAAATTGGATAACATAAGGAGGAATGTAAAGGTTTGGGCTAAGAGTTCATTTGGAGACTTGTTCAAAATCAAAGGTGATGTGGTGGAAAATATTAAAAAACTCCAAGGGGAAATTACTGAAGGGATTAACCTAGACAGTGCAACTCAAGAAGAGGAGTATAGAAAAAAGTGGAAGGATATTCTCTGAAGGGAGGAAACTTTTTGGAAACAAAGATCAAGATTTCAATGGCTTAAGGAAGGGGATAAGAACACTACTTTCTTTCATAGGTCAGCCTCTAACCATAAAATAAAAAACACAATCAATAGGCTAGATGGTGAAGGGGGAAGGATCTTTAAGGATCAAGAGGAGATGGGAAGACATGCGGTTGAATACTTTAGCGAGGCTTATGTCAAGGACAATAAAGCTGGGAATCCGGTGATCAAAAGAAGCTTGATTAATATGATTCCATAAATACTAGGTATGGAGGAAAAAAATCACATTCTTGGCAATATCATGAAGGAGGAGGTGAAATGTACGGTGTTCTCTATGAAAGCTTATAAGGGTCTAGGTCTGGATGGGTTCCTCCTGTGTTCTTCCAGCATTTCTGGGAGGTTATTAAATTTGAATTGGTTTAGGCTACTAGGGATTTTTTCAAAATTGGGAAGATGCTAAAGAGGATCAATAAGACCTTTATTGCATTAGTCCCTAAAATCCCCACACCATTGAACCTACTTGATTTTAGACCTATAAGTTTATGTAATACTATTTATAAGATATTTGCTAAAGTCTTGGTGAATAGAATAAAGCCTTTTCTAGATAGAATAATTGGCAATCCATAGAAAGGATTTGTGCCAGGAAGATAGATTCTAGGTGTGGCCATAACCACACATGAGGTTATCCACTCAATGGAAAAACAAAAAATCGGGGATGGCATTCAAATTGGATATCTCCAAGGCTTATGATAAGGTTAAGTGGGATTTCCTCTATGAGGTGCTTAAAAGAGTGGGGTTTAATAACAAGGTTATAAATTTGATCAAGATGATGATTGGCTCAATTCAATATTATATTCTTCTAAATGGTTCTCCTTGGGGCAATTTTGGAGTGAAGAAAATCCTGAGACAGGGTGACCCACTTTCTCCCTACTTTTCATTATGGTTGCTGAAGTCTTAGGGAGGTCTTTCTATAAACTTTTGAATACTAGTTGTGTCAAAGGGGTAAATCCTGCTACTACCACTCATACTGAAGTCCTATAGCAATTGGTTGATGATACATTCCTATTTGGAGAATCTTCAGTTATAGAGGCTAAAGCTTGGAAGACTATACCACACAATTATGAAGAAAGTTCAGGACAGCAAGTTAATTATCAAAAGAGTAAGATTTATTTCTTTAATACTGATGCCTCATTACAAATGAGGATAAGGAATATCCTAGAATGTCATTCTGCCAGCCTCCCGGATACTTATCTTGGACTACCACTAACCACTACAGAAGTGACTAATGACTTCTACAATATGATAGTGGAGAGAATTTAGAGGAAACTTGCAAGATGGAAAGGGAAGACTTTATGCAATGCTAGAAAATTGCAATTTCTCTCAGCTGCTCTCTAGGGTATTCCCATTTACTTCCTGTCCCTCTTCAAAATGAACCAAAACATGGTGGAGAGGATTGAGAGAATACAAAGGAATTTCCTCTAGTTAGGAATAGAAGAGAGAAATAAATTGAGTTTAGTCAATTGGGAGGAGGTGTGTAAGCCAAAGGTTAAGGGGGGGTTGGGAGTAAGAAGACTTCAAGATCTTAACAAGGCTCTCTTTACAAATATTGGCTGGAGGTTGGAAGAAGATAATATAGATTGGGGTAATATTATGAAAGCTAAATGTCTGTCAAATTACCCTTTCAATTGGAATCTATTTAATAATGACCTCCCAGGAGGGTCTAAAATCTAGATGAATATTTTTAGGAGGAGAGGATTATTAAGGGAAGGGACAACGTGGATTGTGGGGAATGCTCATAGTATCATATTTTGGGAAGACAAGTGGATGGGAAGGAAACTGCTGGTTTTCAGAAAATTTAGAAGATTAATGGAGTTTCTTAAAGAAGATGTGGGAAGAAAAGTTGGAGATTATATTGACCAAAGGAGGAAGTGGAAGAAATATTATGAGGAAACTTACTTCCAAGAGGATATTTAGCTTCTCAAGGAGTTGGAAGAGCTAATAGGAGAATAGAGACCCCCAGTTCTATTCAGGGAGGACAGTACAGCTTGGGCCTTAACTCCAAGTGGTAGCTTCACTATAAAATCAGCTTACTTACACCTGTTTAGCAAGGACCCCTACCTTCCATTGTGGAGTAAGGTTTGGATTAGTAACCTTATTCCTAAAATCAATTTTTTTTGGTGGACGGTTTAGCATGGCAAAATTTTAACCTTAGACAACTTGAAAAGAAGGGGCTTTTATATAACAAACCATTGTTATCTCTACAAGGAAAAGGAGGAGAGTATTTCTCACCTATTCCTAGAATGCCAGTATGCCTTAGAGATATGGACTAGGGTCTAGGAGAGATTTGGTTTGGATTGGGTTATGAAAGATAATCTAGGTCAATTTGTGGAGAATTGGATTTGTCCCTTTTATTACCCTAGATTGATTTTTCTATGGAAAATTGTTCCACCATATGTTTGTTGCATATATAGAAAGAAAGAAATAACAGAATATCTAGAGAGGAGAATAAATTGGTGGAGGTGGTTTTTGGAATAATGGAGAAATTACTGAAGGAAAATTTAAGAGTGGCTAAATGTAAAGTGCCAAAGGAAGAACTAGGTAGACAAGAAGGACTAATTGCTGAAAAGTGGGGTTGTCATGAGGATTTTTTCCTCTTTGATAACTCAAAAATGCTAAGGAGATAGCAAAAGAGATGGAAACCACCTACCCTTACACAATATAAACTAAATTTTTGATGGTGTTGCAAGAGGAGGTATAGGCATGGCAGAAGGAGTGCTATAGGATAAGAATGGTGATTTGTTGTTGGTCTATGCTAGGAAGGTGGGAAATGGAAGCAATAATATAGCTAAGGCAATGGTGTTATTTTGGGGCCTTCAGCTAATTAGTGAAATGCAAATTAGGGAAATAACAATAGAGGGGGACTCCAAATTAATCATTGATCTAGTTAAGGGAATGTCCCAACTAGGATGGAATATTCAAACTATCATTATGGATATTAGGAAAATTTTGGAAGGGATAGAAAGTGTCCACCTGCAGCACATTTATAGGGAAGGAAATAAGGTGGCCGACGTGGTGGCTGCCATGGGATTTAAATCAATGGCAATCACGTGCTAGAGGGATATGATAGATCTCAACAAAGACATTAAGTCATTGATAACCAAAGAAAGAGGCGGGAATATCATTTAATTATGACTATATAATTTAAAGTTGGGACCAAATTTGGCAATTTTGTTTCGATGTTCGCTAAATTTAACAAAGGCTTTTTGGAAATGAATAAAAGATGTGGCCATACAAATGGAAAAATGAGTGAATGCAAATCAAGAGGGATGTCTTTTCACCATTATGGTAACCCATCGCAGAATTCAAATTACTTCCCAATTAAAAGTATGAATGATATCATTTTTCAAACTGTCAGAGATTTTCGGGGTGTGAAAATTATGATACTATACAATCACAATTACCATAATGAAATTGCATGGGATTTTGAAACTTATCAAGCATGGGACTATAAAAAAATTTTGCTTATTTTTAAAGGTCTCAAGGTGGATAGTAGTTGCAAAGATTTCATAGAGAAAGAAGTTCAGATGCACACCACTGAAGAAGAGGAATGAGATATTGGCAAAATAGATATGTGTGGGGACTTGTATAGGCTAGAGCTCACAAAAATGGAGAACTTCAAGGATAGGATGGCCACCTAGTTTTTGCTAAAGGAAGGGGGTTTTCTGCCCTACATGTAGTCGATGGAAAAGTATGACGAGAATTGCGCCCTCCAGTTTGTTAACGGGTAGAACGACTGCAAGGTCACCATTAATGGAATTACCTTCCAAGTGAATGCGAAAGTGATTGCCATGGTGACTAGCCTTTAAATGAAAGGGAAAAAATGGAGAAAGGTCACTAAAACTTCTAATGAGGCTAGTATGAACAATTTCTTTGTGGAAGATGAGGAACCGGTTCGATATAGAGGAGGGTTTAAAATGGACAAGCTACCAGCCCCATGGGACAATGTGTGCCTGGTTCTCATGAGATATCTAACACTAGAGGGCAAGTTTGTTGTTTGCTACTACTACCATTTCCCTTTATTAAATCATTTTAGGAATAGGGATTTCATTTCTATCCCATTTTTTCTTCTGCATTCTCTTGAGGATATGGTAGTTGGTGTTAGGGAAAAGAGGAGTAAAGGGCATAACTTTACCATAACCCATCAAGGACTAATTTTCCACCTCTACCAATTTCACCTTGCCCTATGCCCCCCTAGGGTGGTGGTGGTTGACAACCGGTGCCACTGCTAGAATTCACCCCTGAGCACTAGTACTAGCACTAAAATTCATACCCCTCGTCCCTCCCTTAGCTAGGAAAACAAGAAAAAGAAAAAACCCGATACGCTTGCAGAACAAAAGGGCAGCAAAAAGATAAAAGTTTAAAAACCTGTTGAGGTGGAAGAGGAGGATTCAAAGGAGGAGTCCAAGGTAAGGCTAGAAGGAGATCTGGAAGACTCGCCCAATCCAGGCAAGGTGCAAATAAAAATCCAATAGATTCAGAGTTGAGGAGGTTGAGAAGGAAAGCTTAAAAAATAATAAAAAAGAAAGGGAGGAGGAAGAAAACTCTAATTCTAAAAGAGAAGAAGGAAAGGAGGAAGTGGAAAAAGGTGTTAATTCGAAGGATAATTCAATTGAAAATGCTCAGACTCAAGTGTTAGCTGGCAATGTTGCTACTACGGAGATCACCCATGTGTCCTCTAGCTTCACCCTCCAGCCCATAACCTTATATGAAGAGAGCAGCAAAGTGGACACCTCCCCCATAACTATCACGTCCCCAACTAAGGAAAAACCTAATATTTCTAGTAATTCAAGGGTTTTTCAGGATGATACCTAGGTACAAAAAGCTGAGGAGGAAGCAAAAAAGGTGGAAATAGATATCAAGGAAGAGACCGAGGAGCAAGTGGAGGTGTATGCCAATTTGGATAAGAGGGTTAAAATTTTAGAGGAAGGGTTCTTTACCTTCTCTAAATTTTCCCTCAAAGTCACTCACGTCATGGCCACCAGCCTCCAGCTGGTGGCATAGGAAAAGGAAGATACTGGGATGGATATGGAGGACCATAAGCTCCTCTTCAAAATCCTTGCTGATGACTAGTCACAGATTCTACTGGCTATGAAGTGAAAGGAGAAAAAAGAAAATTGAGTTTTTTAGTTTAATGGGATCCCCGGATCCAAGACTTTTATGTTATTCTATTGTTTCTGGTTTTGTTGGTATCCAATTGTAACTAAGACTTGGGTTGGCTTGATATGCCAACAGTTATTTTGATGAACTTTCGTAGTTGTTAGATCTTCTAGACTTTTATTTTAGTTTAGTTGTTCTTAGTATTATGTTGGTTAGTTACATACATAAGGATCTGTGGTTTTGTGAAGCTTTGGTTAGTTTTATGTTTGTTGTTGGTCACTGTTGATAATGTGTTGGTTACCAGCTTTTTGTTTGTAAGGGTCGACCCCCTTTTTTTTGTCACTTTTTATATCAAAAACAATTATATTGGTCTCTATATAGAACTCTTAATCTTTGTATTAATCTCTCCTTTTTTGCTTCCTATTTTTTCATCTATCTTTATTTATATAGATGATTTTATCTCATTTACATCTCTATTTACTTTTTTGGTTGTTGTTTTCAATTAGTTATAAGATCACTTAGGTAGATCATTTTCAAGGGTTGGGCTTAACTAGCATATGAAGCTTTGATCACTTTTGTGGCTGGTGTGGGCCTCTTTACTCCATCTCATTGTTATAGAAATTTTTGTTCTAGTAAACACTTCTATTACTACCAAGGTTCATGTTTTTCAGCAGTTAGTAGATGTGACACACCAAAAAACAAAGGTTGAATTCAAATGTTATTCCTGCCTAGATGAATGTAAAGGTGTCATTGTTCCCCAGGTCTCCAAGTTGATTAGTTAACTATTTCTAGTGTAATAGTATCCTGTGCAAAAATGAGAGCATTGGAACATATTTTAGATATGCATAAACCATCAATGATGGGCATCTTTCATTTAATGTAATTGGAAATAGTCTCGTAGACAACACTCCTCCATTTCTTGACAGAATGGCTCAAAGAAATGTGTTATGTTTAAAATGTTTTAGATACATTTGTTTCAATTGAGAAAATTCAATTGATAAGTGTGAAGCTAGCCTATGAGTAACGAGAGCTTTGGGGAAGCCTATGGACATTAAGGATAGACTGTGTTTAGTAGATGTTACATCTCCTACTACTTTAATAAAGTTTTATGCCACGTTAACTATTGGACGAAATGCCTCATAGAAAGGTGGCATCCAAATAGGCATACAATGAATGTTGTAAGGATTCCTTTAAAAAAAATTGTGATTGTGTGGGAATTTCTTCAACAATGTCACCAATAATTTTCTCAATAGTAAACTTATATGTATCATCAACTTGAATAGGTGTGGATTGTTCCATTTTCTCCCCCTCAATCTTTAGGATCTAGTTCATAATTTAGATTCATGATTTCTAGATTTCCTACATTAAAAAACCATTAGGGCTCAAAGTTATTTTAAAACTTTATTTACTATTATTGAAATATCTTAAATAATTTGAAGTGTCTTATTTAATAAATTATGTGTTGTAATTATAGTTAAAAAAAACTAATCATATAGTCTTGAATTTTATTTTGTACATCACATTATAATAATATAAAATGATATAAAAACAAATATGATTTCATGAACTTTGTTATTTTGTATAATAATAAGTCATAATAGTTTAATTAGGTAATTAGGTAGACTAATATTTTAATATTCAAAATTAGTTGTATTTCATATAGTTTAATTAATATTTAAATATCTTTTTAATATTTTCATTGTATTTTAGGTAGAAATTTTACATAAAAAATTTCTAACTTCCAATTTAAATTATCATTTTATTTTTTTAAGAGTACATACGTATTTAAATATATATTTTTTAATTTTTTAATATAAAATTATTTATAACAAAACATAATTTATAATTTATGATATAAATGTAATGCTACTATGATAACTTAATTGTAGATGTTAATATTTTATTTTATTTTATCTAAATTAAAACATTATTGAAAATGTTTTATCCTTTTTCATCTTCTTATTTCATGTTCCTTAAATATCATTTGGGGTAATTCTTTCTTGAAATCCACTCCTAAAAGACCCCAAAATTACAAGACCATCAAGTTAATATAAGAAATTAAAAATCTCACATATACACTTTAGAAAAATAAAATAAAATAAAAATACTTGCACCTAATTGGTTAAAATAGAAAACCACTAATCAGTAGTTAAGGACAAGTAATTACAATAATATACTCTACAACAGATACAATAATAAAAAATGATAAATAAATAAATTTAAAGAGTTTAAAAAACATTAAATGATTGATGAGTGACATAAAAAAATTAAATTAAGAATAATTTCTAATGTCTTGCCAAAGCACCCCCTTATTTTATAGACTAAAAGTTTGGGACTCTTATTTATGTGAAACATATCATTCATTTTACCTCATAGAACCCACTTTTCCATATTGTTTCCTTAATCTTAAAGTATTTAAAGTGATAAGTTTAGTTTAAATCCAAAAATGATGAGACACCTCAACCATCCATATATAGAAAAGATCTATGGATGTAGTTGCATTTAAGGTCATAAAAAATGGTACATGCATTTTATGTAGGAGACAAATCATATTCAAAAAAATAATGTGCATGCAAAGTTGGAAAAATGGGCTTGGGAATTAAAAGAAGGAGGGTATTTTCTAAACTCGTGACATTTATTTGATGAAAATGAGAAAATACAATTGTTTATCTTCCCAAATAGTGAAAACTTAGTGAGTGCATATGTTTTCTTAGATTATTTAGGAAAACTATCAAAGTTGTGAAGAGCCTTCAAGTACATCTTGATTGGTACACTACTAGGAAACTAATCTTTACAATTGCTACATGAAAAATGTTGCAAGACATGAATTATCTCTATAATTTGAAATACTTAGATTTCTTTTATGGAGATTATTACTAACACTAACTAGAATGATACGAAAAAAAATAAGCCCTCACACTATAACAATATGCACCATGTCATGTATGTAAGTTCTATTTATCAATTTGTAGAGATTTCTTTTGTTGTGATGACCAAGTCCTACTATTACTTTCTAATTACTATATCAATGTGGATAAAATCCTTTGGATTAAGGTTGACTTAACAGTCATTTTTAAATCCTTTAAATGGGTGACATTCTAATGGAATGGTCTAAAGTCCTCTAACAAGGATCACTCCTAACAGGGTGATTGAAATCCTTTAACCAAGTCACATTTAATAGTGTGTATTGTAACCTTTAATAGGGTTGACCTTTCATAGGGCATCACTTCAGAAGAGTGAGAATTAGTAGCATGTTACTGGTGGTTTTTCCCAAATTGGGTTTCCATGTAAAATTCATGTGTCAAATTGTGTGAATGTTCTTATGGTTTTTCATGTTTACATTTATGCAAAGTTGTTTTGACCTAGGACAATAATCTACAAAGTTTAAGTATTGTATGATCTAATGAATGCATGCATGACAAGTTTTTATGCATATGGGTCTACTAAGCATTGAAAAGTTGTAATTTTCTATCTAGACCTTGGATAACTAATTCACCCCCCACCTCCCTCTCAGTTATTCTAAAAAATTCTAACAAGGCAACCCTCTTACTTTCTTCATCTTACTAATATTCACCAAATTTTGTCAAAGTTCACATGACATAATCTCTTGTGCTATAACCAAACATCTTGTTGTTGTGCAAACAAACATGTCACACTTGATAGATCTAGATAGAACAAATTACCTCTTGTTTAATCACCACTTCCAACTAGCTTACCATCGGCATCATGCATCTTAGCCTTCCTATTGTTGAACTCAACTCTATAACCTGATCTGTTCAATTGTGAAACACTCAACAGATTATAGTTAAGTCCTTTAACCCAATAAATATTGTCACATGCTATCTTGTCAGTCAATTGAATAGTTTCCTTCCCTATCACAACACATGGAATATCATTACTAAATTTAACACTTCCACCTTTGTATGGACCAATATATTCAAATTTATCTTTTTCACCAATCATATGATTTGAACATCCACTGACAATTATCCATCTATCACTTTTGTTTACATATGAAATCAATGTAATTTTCTCATCTTCTTCGATTCTTCTTTAATAGCAACATAGACAACGTCATCATCATTATTCTCAGATTCATTGTCAATTTCTTCTTCAGCAATATAAAAATATTTCTTACCTTTTTCACCCTTGCTTCTCTTGTAGTCTTTTCCATCTCTTCTTCCTTTGTACTTTCTTTACTTTTTTCATCCTTGTCCTTTCTGTCAGGACATCTAGTAGCAATATGACCAACTTTGTTCCATGAAAATAAAATAATAGGTAATTTACCTTTGTATTTATCTCTTCCTCTTCCAAATAATTTTTCAATAAGGGCTTCAAGTTCATCAATGTCATCATCAAAACTATCACTGTCACTCTTCACATGTTTACCTTTCTTCTTGCTAAGAACTAGTTGTGACTTGAAAGCATATTCAATAGTGGCAGTTGTGTAGTTATCAAAGTTAGACATCTCAAAAGTAGTAAGTCTACTAATTACACCTTCTAAGGTCAAATTTTTACCTGGTAGCATCTCATTTCATGGATTTTAGAATCTCTAATGGCATAGATAGGGAGTAGAGTCATCAACACCTTATCACTATTTCATCTTTGATTTCTCCACTTGCACCTTGAATAACATTGACAACCTTTTCAACTCTTGTGAAGTATTGTACTATGTTCTCACCTTTCATCATTCTCATGTCATAAAATTTACCTCTTAGGCTCTTTGATTTGGCTCTTCAGACATTGCAATCACCTCCATATATGGTTTTTAGTTTTCCCACATCTTTGCATTTTCACATTCTTTTAGGTCATCAAACTCGACATAGATTAGGGCTGAGGAATTCTCCAACATCGCTTGGTTGTGTTCTAGCTTATGTTTCAATTTTTTAGTAGTTAGAGGAGAAGTTTTTATATTTACATATTCATTTTCCAAAAAATTGATAGCATCATCATTGATACTGGATATGTGCAACCTCATCAAGGTCTGCCATGCAGGAAAATTCTCCTTGTTCATCTTGGGTACTTCTATCTTATGAGTCATGATCTTTAGCTATAAGTACCTTCAAACTTTTCTTCGTAAGCTCTGAGCTCTAATACAAATTGTTATAAATGTTTAAAATAAGTGAGAGGGGGGTGAATTAGTTACTCAAGATCTTTATGTACCATTTGAAAAATAAAAAAAACATTCGTTGTTGTGCTAATCTTGTTGTTGCTTGTTCTCTACTAAAAATATTGTCTTAAATATAACTTTCTTTGCATAATGAAAACATTATAGAATCTAAAACATACAAAGCATCATCACGGATTTGACACTAGGATTTTTACATGGAAACCCAATTTGGGAAAAACCACCAGCAACATGTCACTCTATTTCACTCTTTTGAAGTGAGCTCTATTATTAATCAACCCTGTTAAAGGTTACAAAACACACTATTAAATGTGACCTTGTTACAGAATTTAATCACCCTATTAGGATTGGCCTTGTTAGAGGACTTTGATCATTCCATTTCGAATGTCACCTAGTAAAAGGATTTACACAAACTATTAAGTCTTCAAGTAACAATTAGGTCAACCTCTTTTAAAAGGATTTCAATACAAACTACTTACAATGACTAGAAAGAAAATAGTAGGTTTTGATCTATTGTGATTACAACTCACTTTTGTAGGTTCAGATCTATGTTTAGTCCTTGTGTTGACTTGCTGATAAGCCTTCCACTAACTCTGATCTTAATTTTCTCGAAAACCCTTCAAGCAATCAGTCCACTCTTCTCAATAAAATTTAGCCTTCTTCTAAAATTCACTTAACAACATCAGCATCATCTCTACAAGCTTTCTCCTTTAACTTTGCATTCACTCACACTTGTGTGTTTCTAATCAACCTTGCTCTATGTGCATCTATTCATAGACACTTTCACTTTGCACATATATACACACATAGCACCAATTGTTCATCTTTGTATCTCTTTAAATAGGCAATTCGCGCTTTACCATTTTTTACATCCATCATAGATCTTAGGGTTTACGATTAGGTTCAACTCAATTCATTGTATCTGTTCATCTTCTTGATCATCCTCTAGAAACTTCTCTATAATTTTCCTGTTAGGTCTTTACCTAATCCTCTCCTTGAATTTAATGATCCAACTCATCAATCTTATTTTCAGCAGGATTTACATCTCCCAAGAAATCAACTGTGTCAGCTTGATCTCATGATTTCCTTGAATTCATTCTCATACTATCACTCAGCAATCTCTAAATATTGACACTCGTTCATCACTGAATTACTCAGTCATTGTAAATCTTCTTAGCTTGGAATCAACTGACTCACTCAGTCAATGCTAATGCTTGGTCAACACTATATTTTCTCGACACTAATTGTAGCTCAGTTAATACTAGCAGTACTCAAAATTCCTTAGTATTTTACTCTATTGCTTGGCTTACCTTGGCTTTCTTGACATAAACAATCACTTTGCTTTATCAAAGTCTATCAAATCAAATGTCCATTATAACTCCCAATTCATAACTCAAACTTTCCTCTAGGTGCTATTGTTATGAGCAACTTCTCAAATCCTCTCCATCAATCAAATAGATATGACATTTAGATTAGGTAGAAATATGTCTTATCAATAGATTTGATATCAATGACAAAACTACAATCATTCCAATTGTAAGTTTCCAATAGCGATCCCTATCAAAGATTAAGTTTTCAATAATATGGATATTCAATTGAATAATTTTTCATAAAATCAACATAAATATGGGTGGCTAGTGTGTTTTTTGTGGTTACTCTATGGGTTGTTAATCAACTGATAGTGAAAACTAGAAGGTAAAGAGAACTTTAAGTAAATGGAAAGATGCTCAACTTTTAGGAAATGGGAGAGGGGTGCTCATAATTGAACTCTTTACATTTTGTATAGTTCTTTTATTTGGATTAACTATGTTATTTTTCATATTTTAGGCTATCCATATAATTACAACATCATTTTGGTCCCATTCAAACAATGATATATATTTTCATTGATCATTTTTAATTTAATTGACAATTTTTTACATAACCCATGCTAAAATTTTAAGTGGTTCCACTTTGTATTTGGATGGATCGGTAAAGGGAAAATTTGTGGTAGGTGACATTGTACATAATACCCTATAAGTCATCAAATCAAATATCTACTAGCTATGTGATCGACATTTTTTTCTTGGTGATCATTGGTCATTCAATATACATGTTCTACGCTCTTAGATATTTGTGTCATGAAGCCTGCATCGTGATGATTCTATATTATATATCCATGAGTCCTTATTCTTACTTCAAATTTTTCCTTGGCTTTCTAAAATAAATAGTAGGTGAGTAATATATTAACCTAATAACTCTAAAATATGGGTAGGCTCAATCACATATTTGATTTACTATGAATGAAATATCAATATCATTATAGGATATTTGTAGGTAACTTGAATTGTTAAAATTTGAGTGCCTAATGAGGTAGGTACAAGGACAAAGCAATGATAACCTTATGGATACAAGCATAGTCATGCCACTATTAAGTCTCTAGTCCTCCTAAGTTGAAAAGGGTGGCTATTTTAGGTAATAGACAATGTAAGTGAAGATGTCCAACTAACCACATCAAATTCAAATGTGTTTTTCCTATGCTAACATTTCAATCTAGACTATCCTCTATATAGAATAATGGGTGATGTGGTGCTCGATAAAAGTTCCAGGCCCACATGGCCCATAGTCACAGTTGATCACCATACCCCCCATATGCAAGGGGAATTCAAAAAGATGGGTTCCAAAAGTATAGTAGCATACAAAAACTTCCAAAAGAGAACAAAGTACCACAAACAATGACCATGATTATTATGGGGGCATTTTTGTATGAGGAAACTCTTTTGTCACCAAAATGAATGTCTACATATGGTGCAAGTCAAAATGGTGATCATTAGATTTTTCTTTATTATCTCTACACTTATTTCTTAAAATCTAGATTAAAATGTATTGAGCTCTTATGAGGTGGGGTAAAAACATTAATGTGTGAAACATTGATACTTGACCTTTTTTAGTCTAAAGGCTATTGTATTTATTAGCCTATTGAATTGTATATGATTTATGCTTCCTTTTGAAAAAATTATTAAGTATGTTCCTTTTGCAAACTAATTTATTTTTGTAATTTTATTACTCCCTTCATTTGGTTCTATATGAGCCTCTTTTTAAATCCTATTTTCTTCATTTACAATAGAATGAATCCATGAAGTGTAGGATAGAATCTTCAAAATGTGCTAAGAATAATGTATGCGATCCCTATAGTGGAAAGAAAAGTAATAGGTGAGATATATATATTGAAGTTTATGGGTTTTAATAAAGGAGGGAGAGTAAGGGAATCTAAAATAATGAAAGCATATTAGCATTAAAATTAAGGTTAGTATTCATGAATAACATGAAAGTCTATATTTTTGGTCTAGGCATCCTAGGACAAATATTATCTAGGTCAAAAAAATCTTTAGACATAAAATGCATGGTACAAGATGATATTTAAATTCTATCCCTCTCTACTGGCATTGAAGATTTAGATGCAAAGACCTACATGTATCTAGGTCATAGATCTATAGCTACAATTCATTTCAAGATTTTGATAATTGAGAATTCAAATATGAAGTTTTAATCGTCCTATTTATTTCAAGATGCATTCAAATATTTCTCATTTCCCCTTTTGTACACAATATTTTTAGTTGGATTAGAGCAAATTTTCTCTTGTTTAAAGTCTCCTTTTGGGTAAAATAAATAAGATGAGTCCATTTCTTGTAATATTTATTGTCATCACACAGCATACTAGTTAGTGACTTCAACTATAATCCCCTCACCAACCTTAATTTTCCTCCTTTGTATCACCATCTTACCCTCTTTCTATCTTGAAAAGCTTAGAAATAGTAGGGTTTTCCCCATGTAGGTACTCCATGAAGGGAATCATAGCACCTACCTCCAAAATCTTTGAAACCCTTATTTTCTTCTTCTAGTCCTCACATGAAAAAGGCTCCTTTCTCTTTATATTATCCCCCATAATAACTATCTCAATCATCTAGAGCACAAATCACATGCAAACAACCACCACCCAACAACATTTACAACACAATCAAGCAAATTTGGAAATAAGATACCACATAAAAGGAGAAGGAACCCACAAAGTGTGCAACATCTTGCTAAAATTTATTATCTCTTTTGTTAGAAGGATAATTATCTTTACTTTTCATCATGTCTCATACTATGGGAAAGTGCATTTTAATCGTTGAACATAATTTACATGTTGTCTTGAATGATATCATCATTCAACCATGTCTTCACTTCAATGGGGAGCTCATGTTCACCCTATCACATGGATCATGTACTAAACTTGGCTACCACATTCACGAGAAAGTCATCCATCACATTTCCTTTTCTGTAACCATGAGAAATAACACATTTTTCAAAGGAATTAATAATATTTCTAGCATTAACAATAATATTCTAAATAGACCAAAAGGGATGAGAAAGATCCTTGAGGCATCTAATAATACTGTATGAATTAACTTACAACCAAAGCTTAGAGAAGCCCATATCCTCAAGAAGTATGAGAGACTAAAGTTCCACCATAGCTCCGATGGGGTGCTTAGTTTGATATCCCAAAGGGAGCACCACCATGACAATACAATGGCCAAAGTCATTTCTTATCCCTCCCCCACACCCAACTGACCCATGGTTCCCTTTGGCCACCCTATCAAAATTAAATTTTAGCCATCCCACTAGGGGGTAACACCATATGCATCCTTCCATATCAACATCCTTTGAATGGGAATAAGAATAAAATATATCTCATAAACTAGGTCCGAAGAGAAAACTAGAATAGGGATTAAATTTTTTGAAATTCTCACATTACAATATTAAATGCATTAAAGTGTCAATTTTTTGGGATTCTCTAATCTCTATAGTTGAATGGGTTTCCTCTTTTTCACACACAATGATAAATAACTTTTGGATATGGTTGTGGAGGTTCTTAGAAAATCCACATTTATTTCATTTTTTAAATCTATATGTTTTTTTTGTTCTCTTAGTAATACAAAGCTAAATAGTTAATAGTATTGATGATATTGCTATTATTTGGGTTCACAACATTTGGTTCCTTCATTTTTGGTTGACCTCGACCTTTCAAATTTGCTTTGGGATATGTGTTGTCATGTACTTGCAATATGATTGTGGTTTACATAATTTGTACAAATCTATTTTTACTTCTCAATTCATATTATTTGGAGTCAATCTATGTAATTACTAAAGTTTTCATCTAAAGGTCTTTTAGAGTCTACTTGATTAACATTTTAAGGGGACGCAAAAGATACAAAAAGAAGATCAAATTATTTAAAAAGTGTGATGGTTGAATCTATTTTGAGGCTCTGAGTAATAACTGCATAAAGTTATTTGATGGAGTCATTGTGTGAAAAGCAAACAACAATTTAAGTACATGTGATGTATGCTTCTTCTATAGAAATTTAGCTCATTATTTTTCTTATCCAATGTTTTATGTATCATGGCTTGAGATATTGTATCTTCATAGTATCTCTTCAGCGAGTCCTTTTCAAGAGTAGTAAGCTTCCTTACCCAATGAGCCTTTAAAAAATATAGAACACCTAGTTAATTTAGTGGGAGTTAACTCACACTATAGTTTTTTCCTCACTGGATTTTCCACATAAAATATTTAGTATCCCTCTATCAAATATTGTGATCTACACTTGCACACTTTCCTTTGAAGTTATTCAATTAGTTAATATGGTTTCATATTTGATTTGACATTATGTAAGTTTTAATATATCTTGATTTATCCTCCTCCCATCTCTCATCATTTTGCTTTGTTCAACATGGGCTATAAATGAAAACTATTAAATATAAGCCCAAACATTTGACAATTTCTAAAATGATATAGAGACACAATATTTTCTCAAAGTAAATTTTCATTTGAGCATATTTTTTCCTCATTCTTGGCTAGAAGGTTTAGAATTGTTAGATAAGCATATTGATGAATTTTTCAAAGTAAACTTTTATTTGAGCATATTTTTCCCCTGGTCTTGGGTAGAAGGTTTATAATTGTTAGATAAGCATACCAATGCATTTTTTGATAAGATATTGTCGAGTTTGGAAGATTAAATTTCAATGTTTAAGATTTGCAAGTGTTTGTATGTTTTTCAAAGTTTTAGTTTATTTTCTAATTAATTAAGTATATAACTATATTTTACTAGATCATTGTTCATTATCTTTCTACATATCAATTATTATGACTCAATAATAGAAGCTTGAATAAAATATTATGAGAAACTATCTTTTTTACTCCTTTAGAGAGTGATGCATGTTGGATTATCATATTAAACAAGGAACATTGGAACTATAATGAGGTTAATCTTATAAAATATTAAAAAAATTAGTTGTACAAACGAGGCAATTGGATTAGAAATGCAAAGTTGTCATATTTCTATAAAGAAAATTGTCACCAAATAATCTAACATTTTAACCATTATTGGTAAGGTTAAAATCTTGATGACAACATCTTATAGCTCTTCTCCTCAAAGATCTTAAGAAATTCATTTTAAAGATATTTCATGAGATAAATATTTTGACTTACTCTAAATATTATTCTTTCAATTTCATAATATAATAAAGCCTAAAAGTTACTTAAAATTTGTATCCTTATTATATATTTCATGAATGTAATTACCCTGAAGTTGTGCTTCATGACTTTTGGCAAATGCTTACCTCACATGATATTTCCCATAGTCCATACAAAATCTCATGAAGAATTCTTTTTGTTTTATTAATGTCAATCATGCCCAATTTGATCTCACTTAGTGCATGTCAATATTGTACCCATGAATTTCTCAAAAATGAAAATTATGGGTCTTGCAGGTTTGGTTAGAATTTTACCTCTGCCTTTTTGGAGATTTCATTCTTAGATTGCATCCTCGTGGGTTCTATCATTTGTGTAGAACATGAAACCTTTTTTAATTCATCTCACTCGAATCATTATGTCTATGTTGATGTTCAGCTTTCTAAGGACCTCAATAAGCCAATGGATATCCAAATTGGTCACACTTCAATTTAAAAATGTAATAAATGAGAATGAGATTCCCACATGCATTTACAACAAGTTAAATTAAGAGAGAAATAGATAGAATTTGATTTCAATATTAAATCAAGATAATCCATGAGGTACTGTAACCACATCAATAATACATTTGAGAAAATTAAAAATTTGGTAAACTCTAAATGCAGAGTTTTTCCATGACAAAAAGAATAGGATATATTTTCAAGTCTAAATTCATCCTACAAGAGCTATAATTTTAATGGTCATGGCATAAATGGTAGGAAAAAGAAGAAATTTGCAGGTAGAACTAGTAATGGTTGGTTTATTTAGAAATTTTCTTTTTAGCTAAAAGAGGGGTAAAAAATTTATTGAATACCAAAGAAAATAGAACAACAGAAGAAACAAAGAGAACTGTAGAGATTTATCCTGGTCCACAAGTTGATCCAACATTTGAGATAAATCAAGGGGAAGCATTGCATGATCAGTAATGTTCCAATCCGGCACATGCTCTAACGGCCATTTAGCTAAACAATTAACCACAATGTTCCACTCATGAGGGATATGCATAAAAGACACAGAATCTAGAGAATTGCATAACTGAGTGATCTGCTAAATAACCAAAGCCAAATGCGAATCCACATCCACAAGGTTCCATCTATTCAATAAATTCACAACCACTTGTGAGTCAGTCTCACAAATAATTCTTCTCCATCCATGTTGACAATACTACATTCCACTAAAACCAAGATAGCAAGGGCTTCCATGAGGTTATTTGTATGGTAACCCTTGTATATAGAAAACAGAAACTGAATATCACCAGAGCTATCATGCCCAACTCCCCCAATACCAGCTGGTCCAAGATTTCCCCAAGAAGAACCATCAACATTGATTTTAAGAACTCTATCCTTGAGAGGAGACCAATGCCCCTCATGATTAACATGCTGAGAGCACAGCCTAGCTCTATTCCTAGAGTGTCTGTGGGGGAATGAGGGAGTGCCACCCTGAAGAGGAAATGAAAGGCGTGAGTAAATACCAGCATCACTAGGATCCAAACCTCCACCAATGTCACATTTAGCTAGGAGTGTTTCATGAAGAGAGCTAGCAATTTTCCCCCACAGGTGCCAGATCTCAAACTGCATATCATGAAAAATCCTTTGATTTCTCTCAAGCCAAACATGCCATAAAATAAGGAAAGGTTCAATAGTCCAAGCATTAAGTTTTAGATTACAGTTGTGGTAGCATTGGCACTTGTTTTACTCAATGCATGCCCCTCCTCACCTCTGCCATTCACCACCATTACTCTAGAAAACACCTAATATTGTGATTAAATTGATATACCTTGTGCTTTCCATATGCATTTTTATCTTCATTGGGTTGAGTTGTTACATCAACAAGAAGATCAGAGGTGTTGCATCTCAAGAGTCTCATGACGAGGAACTCAACAAATTGCTCAGCAAGGAACTTAAGCAAGATTGTCTATGTTCATGAATAGGTCCCAATATCATCCCTGTGAGGGAGTAGATAGTAATGATATGACAATGGTAACCATAAGACATCTTCCATAACATTGTTTGCACATGGTATGACTTGGAAAAAAAATCAAGCATTATAAACAGGTGATTACTGTAAGTTTCCTAGCATGTGTTTGCACACATCGTCAAATGCTCCATGCCCAAGTTTCTATTTTTCCATAAGCTTCACTATGGTTTCCTTCATGTTGCAGGTGAATGAGCGAAGGTAATATTGACTAAGCAGCTTAAAATTCAAAATGGGTAGGAAGAAGTACCTTTTATGGATTAGGCAAAAAAGATTCAAATTGAATTCAAACTTTAAGTGTAGCAGCGATGGTCACAGAAATGTAAAGGGAAACAAAGATTGGGTGGGCCCATAGCAGCCACTCAAAGTAACCAATGCTTCAAGTGTATTGTTAAGCCCAACAGTTTTCAAGTATCATTAAAAAAAATTACAAATTCCAACATGAAAGTGAGAGAAATTTTTTGTGGCATTCTTGTCAAAATTAATTATGATTCTAGTTTGAATTGTTGGGTTGGTTAACTAGTCATGTTAAGTGCACGTGAAAAACAAATGTTGACCAAAATGAAGTTTTTGGATTTAAGCGCCCAATTTTGAATTTTGAGTTAGAGTTTTAGCAGTCAACTTCATTATCACATTTTATATATACCCAATGTATCTTTGTTAATTATATAGTGGAATATAGTGGAATGTAGTGGAATGTAGTTGAATAGTTAATGGTTCAATAGTTTAATACAATGAATATTTTCCTCCTTGTCTCTAAACTGTGTTTCAACATCTATGTTTTTGTCAAACATGGTATTAGAGCATTATAAATTTCTAATATAGTGAGATTCTTCATTTCCCCTATCCTGTTGTTGTTGACCTGGAAGATTTGGAAAATGGCTTTTGTGAATGGTTAAGATTTCTTGTGCTCTTTTAATATAAAAACAATTTAGTAAGTTTCTATTGAGTCTAATTTTTTACTTAAGAGATTTATGTTATTGTGGAAAACAAAAGCAGAGAGTAATTCTAAAGAATTTGATAGAGAAAATGACCATTTAATCTCAATGAGGAAAGATGGAAAAAGAGTAAAGAAGGAAAAGGACATTTTAGAAGAAGAGTTGAAGTGTATCAAATAATCTAATTCAAAATTAATAAAAAATTTTAAACAAGTTGGCAAACGAAACTATGAGTATTTGTGTCAAGTTCAAGATTTAGAGAAAGAACTTATCAAAGTTACAGAGAAAATTGAGAAATTAGAAGAGATGTTAAAACTGTGTAATGATGTCAAAAAGAAAAATCAAAAAAAAAATTAGAAGAAAATTTAGAGTTGTTTGATGATGTGGAGAAAAATAACAAATTTTTAGAAGAGAAGGTGAAGAAATTGGAAGAGGAAAATAGTATGTTGAAGACAAAAATGTCTAATATGAAACAAGAGAAAGAATGTTTGAAGGTGAAACCATCTTTATGTGATGTATCATGTGACACAAATGATTTGTATGATTATAAAATTGACAAATGTGATTTTGCTAAAGCTGAAAATGTTTGTGATAAAGAGTGTAAGAAAGAATATGATAATGTGTTTGAGAACTTTGTTTGTTATGATAAAAAGAGTGTTGGATTGAAAATAATGAAGATGAAATATGAAGGAAAAGGATTGGGAAAGTGAGAACAAGGAATGACAAAGCCTATTGAGCCAATTTGGAGACTAAAATATGTGGGCCTTTGATATAATAATACTAATAATAATGTTCAATATGATGTATGTGTGAAAAAAGTATAACAAGGAAAGAAAGAAATTACATATTCTCATTGCAACATAGATGGTCATTGCAAAGACATGTGTTGGGACTTGCATCCATGTAAGATTTTGTGGATTGAAAAATCATTCTGAAAAGATGTGTTGGAATAGAGAATGGAAAAAAGAATCAATGATAGAATGTGTAAAAATAAACTATGGATGGATTGACGAATCTAGCTAGAAAAATATAATAGGAAAGTTCAAAAGATCATATAAATTTTCATGTGTGGAAAATGTCATCAATTATAAAAATTTTGAAGGATAGACAACTATTGGAAGATCAAATGCTTTAAAATGGAAGAAGAGATGATGGAAGGTGAAGATATTGTTGCGGTTGATAAAAAAGTTTGTATAGGTATTTCAAGGGATGAGTGAGAAATCAAGAATCTAAAAAAGTGCAATGTATAATGTTTTTATAAAATAAGGGCTGCAAAATTATGTGGAAGTGAAGGCATAGAAATAATAAAGTGCATTTTTTTGAAAGAAGAAAGTAACTGAGGAAGAAAAAAGGAAGTTGAAGAGGAAGAAGAAAAAAAATGATGGGTGAAAGTGAAAGGATATAAAAATGAAGAAGAAAAAATGGAATAAAAATGGGGAAATGCAATAGGATGTGATGATAAGTAAAGAGAATAATGAAGAAAGTGTAGGCACAATTGTGCTTGTCGAAAAAGACGAAGTAGAAAATTGTTGATTGTATTTGACAAGTGCAAGTTGAATTGTGAAAAGATGTAGAAGTGTATGCTAAGAGACTGTAATGCCCTGCCAAGGGATCCAAAAGAACTAACCTAAACTTTTACTAAGTTTTCCAAACCTTTTTTTTTTTAAGATAACATATAACAACAATGATAAAATAGTGGAAGCAATAACATACAATCATACATAAGCAACACATAAAAGATTACATTCCTTAAGGATCCCAAGACGTTGAATCACATTTAAATTTAAATAATACTAAGTCCAATAAATAGCACATCCACATTAAATAATAACTACAAGTTCAAATCCATTTAAATAATATACATTTGTTCTGAATGCCACTTGGCAATAATCAGAATGCACAATCATCCATTGTACATGTCATAGGGTATGAAAGGCTGAAAGAATATACATTTATAAAATAGATTACATCATCCCTTTAGGATCCATGAAACAAAATACAATACAATAAGTAAAATCATTCATCATATAGATATAACCATCCATCATAATACGCAAAGATAGAATGAAAGAAAATGCAGAACAATAAACTCCAGCCATGACATCAACGGATGAATCTCAATGGTAAAAGTAAAAAGCACTACCACCTGACCTCGTGGTAACCCAACAAGGTCCACTCCCACTGCACTGAGGAGATAGTCTCAAGTCCCAAATAGGATAACAATCTCAAAAAGAAAAAGTAATATCTAGGTCAAGGGAAAACCTGAAAGTAATCCGACTCAAAGGTACCAAGATATAAACGACATCTAAACCCAGAGGCAAACAAAGACATGTAGGGAATCTACTATGCAAGTGGGCAAGTGTCATTACATGAGTCAACTCTAAGGTTACCCTGGCAGTCTGACTTGACCCTAACCCCCTAGTGACTCTATGTGACACTAGTATCATTTTGTATTGACAAGGCATACTAACGATGCATTGTCACAACCAAGCATCCTCTCTACTCCCATCCTAATTTATACTAGCACTCGAGGCATGGGCAAGGAAAGAAAAAGACTCTTATTAGGTTCATTCTACTCTCATTTAGTGTGGTGTTTTCACTTATTAAGATAACCTACAATGGGTTACCCATGCAGCCACTTTGGGCTTCGACCTCTATTGCAGGTCACTTCCCAACATTACATACAAATAACCTATCTTAAGCTTAGCAAAGCAAAAAGATCTCAAAAGACCAAAACCCATACATCAGTTCTCTAAACAAGCAATTGAAAAGTATAGAAATCATTTAATCAAATTACAACATTACTAATATGATCATCTTAATAGGACTGATCCAAGAAGGTACACATAAACCAAATCATAACATCATATGCAATTACCAAAACAATACTTCCCAACCTCTAGTAAACATCCTAAGATTGGCCAACAATCTAAGTCAACCCCTAATTCCAACATACAAGAAAGCATCCAGCAAAAGTGTAATTCATAGTTTTGTTTGATTTTGAAGACACAGTCTGAGTTTACAGTAAGGTTTAAGTTTCCATTTCGTTATACATTTTTGGTCTAATAAATTTTACTATATTCCTCATATAACTTAACCCATTTTCACATTTAAATATGAACACATTAATACCATAAACTCACAAAACTGACATCTTCATAAAGTTTATTGATTTACAATAATAGTTAATAAATAATTAACTAATGACTAATTAACCTTTTAAAAGATAAAATAAAACTCATAAATAAAAGATTATCTTTTAACATCCTATTAACAAATTAATTAATTAATAATTTAATTAATTAATTTAAAATTGTTAATAACATGTTACATATTCAACAATCAATAATATTTTTAATAATTAAAAACTAATTATAAAATATATTATTATTAAACAAATTTAAATTAAATTAAATTTTATATAACTTAAAATTTAAATAACATTAAATTTAAATTTTATGAAAATAAATTAATAAAACAACGTATTTAAAGGCATGCTAGCCTATGAGAGCTTATGGCAACAAGCGTTATTGTTGTTGCAGGCAGTAGTACATAGTATTGTTGCTACGTGTAGTAGTAAAGCCTATTGTGTGCAATCTTTATGGTCGTAGGCACGGGTGGGGTGTGGGGTTTGGTGGCCTTGCCCCACCCTTATTTAATTTGATTTTTCTTTTTTAAAAAATTCCTTCTATATTTTGTTTTAAAATAATTGTAATTTGTTTTTATAAAACAAAACAATTTTTGTCATAATTTGTTTTAGTTTATATATATATATATATATCAAAAATTATGAACATACTCTGATAGAGAAAACCCAATAAACCAGTTGATTTTATATTCTACAATTTTGATTTCTTTTCAAAAACCCTTTCCAATTAAAAATAATAACTTTTTAATTTACAGAACGAGGGTTTTCTAATGTCTCAATTCTCATAATATAAACAGAATTTGATATGAATATCAATGAAATTCACAACGAAAAAATTCATCTTAAAAGAGACTCTAAAACAAATCTAACAAACATGACGTAGCCAAGAATTTTGAAGAACATAATTCATTGTGTGAATAAAACACAAGATTCTACCTGAATTTGATGCTAATATGCAGCCGCATGAAGAATGTGAGATAATCCTCTTTCCTCTAAAACCCTTCTTTCTGAAAATCCCTCTTCCAAAATCCCGATCCCTGCGAAATGAACTCTCAATCTCTAATAAGGAGTTCTCCCCTAAATTTGGAGCATTGATTGTGCAATCATGTAACACCCTGCCAAGGGATCGAAAAGAATTAACCTAAAGTTTTACTAAATTTGCCAAGCATTTTTTTTTTTTAAACAAGAAAGTATAACATGCACATCAAACACAATAGTAGCGGAAGCAATAACATGTATTCATCAACAAACATACATAACAGGTTACATTCCTTAAGGATCCCAAGACGTTGAGTCACATTTAATTTTAATTAATTCTAAGTCTAACAACTACCACATCCACAACATCCACATGAAAGAATAATTATAAAGTCCAATGTCCTTTTAATATACATTTGTTTTGAATGCCTCTTGGTAAATTAATTTGAAATGCTCAATCATCCACTGTACATGTCACAGGGTATGAAAGGCTTAAAAGAATATACATATGTAAAAGTAAAGATACATTACCCTCATTGAATCCATGATACAAGTACAATAAAATAAATGAAACCATCTACCATACATGATGCATCCATCCATCATAAAAGATATAAACATCCATCATGAAACACAACTATCCATTTATCATAAAACACAACTAATCTAATTGTGTGGTTCCTCCCAACTGTCAATAGCATCATTAGACCATCGTGGGCCCTAGCCATCCCCCACGTGTAACATCCCAAGCCACCAAAGAGATCATCGGCACTATCATAATAGGGATGTCACACCTAAACATGCTACAACATATGCATACAGAAACCTATCATACTAGAATAAAACATAAGATGATCCTCCAAAGTAGATAACATCACCTAAACATGATAAACAAGTGTACCAAGAAGCTCAAGCCACGGTAGCAATAGACAGATCTCAAATGGTAAGAGTAAAAAGCACTACAACCCGACCACGTGGAACCTAAATGGTCCACTCCCACCACGTTGAGGAGATAGTCTCAAGTCCCAAATAGGATATCAAATCATATAGCACAAATGCTCTCTAAGTCCAAAAATCCTATAAGTATACTAACTCAAAGGTTCCAACTCATAGATCGACATCTAGACCCAGAGGCACAACACAGACACGTAGGAATCTACTATGCAAGCGAGAAAATGTCATCACAAAAGTCACGTAAAAGTTACTTGAGAAATCCCTTAGAAATCTCGGGTCCCTAGTGATCCCTATGGTCACTAGTATCCTCTCATATTGATGAGGCATACTACGGAATGCAAGGTCGTAACCAAGCGTTCTCTCTACCCCATCCTAGTCTATACTAGCACTCAAGGCATGGGAGAGAGCATACAATTAATCTTGTTAGGTTCATTTTACTCTCATTTAGTGTAAATGTTATCACTTATTAAAACAACTTACAATGAGTTACCCTGGCAGCCACTTAGGGCCCTGGCCCCCATTGCAAGCCACTTCCCGACACTACACATAGATAACCTACCCTAGGCTCATGAAATCACAAATCACAAAATCACCTCAGCCCTATACAAGTGACTGGAAAGCATCAAATCATAATCATAATGATCACAACAATTCTCTATCGGCAACTGAAGGCATCAATGATAAGTCACAATATCCAATGGTTCTCCAACAAGCAACCAAAAAGTATCCCAATAATAAATCACAATACTGATCAAAGACTCCAAAATGGTCAAGTCAAAACATGACATCATCAAGAAAAAATCACTCAAAACACCTCAGTCCTCTCAAAGTGACTGGAAAGCAAATCAAATATAATTGATCAATGACTCAAAAATGGTTAAGTCGGGTATCTCATATATATACACCTCAACTTCACACAAGGAAATTGGAAAGCAATAACAATCAATACATACAAACATGTCATAGAGCATACTTAATCACATTACCATGGTTGGGATGAAAAGATCGAGATCAAAACAATCATAGCATCACAATCACACAATTTTTCGAGCCTCTGGTAACAACCTAACTGGTCAACAATCTAGTCAACCCCAAAACCACAAAGCATAGACAATGCATAGAAAACATCATAAACTCATAATTTGGTTTGATTGATAATATATTGTTGAGTTAATGTAACGTTTCAGTTTTAGTTTCAAGGTATGTTTCAAGTTTAAAAGATTTCTAGATAACCCTTCAGGTTGACCCATTCACTTGTTCGAATGAAACTAGAATTACCCTCCCATCATGTTTTAAATCAATAATATAATTCTACAATTTAATCAAATAATATCCATTATTAATTAACTTTAATTAAACTAATTTTTAATTAAATTAATTAATAATTATTGTTCTAAATACTTATATTAATATCCTCATTAATTACCAATTTATTAATATTTAACCAAAAAAACTATTAATAAATTAATAATTACAAAAACTATATTAAAATACATTAATATTTAAATTATCAAATAATAAAAAAATCTATCAATAAATACTATTAAATAATAATAATATTAATAAAGTATTATAAATTAATAATACATTTAATATTAAAATCTATTAATTAAAATTATTAAATAATAATAAATTTATTTACAAATCATATTAATTAAAAAATTATCTAATTATGATAACTTTACATTATATAACTTTAAAACATTACATATATAAAATATTTTAAAAGAAACTTTAAATATAAAACCCCTTATAAAAATTATACGTTCTTATTAACTTTATAAAGTTGATATCCCCTTATAAAAACAAACTCTAAATTTATAACAAGAAACACATTAAACTAATGTCGCTGGCTATTATGAACCCCATGCAATCACAGTACAGAACAGTACAGATTTGCATGGATGCGTGAAGGTAAAAAGGTAAGTTGGGGGGGGGGGTACGGGTTAATCCCTCCCCAATCAAATTTTAATTAATTTCTTTTTTTTTAAATATTTCTCCTTGTTTTTATAAAACGTTTTCATAAACCCTTTTTTTTTTTTTTAAAGATTCGCTTATTTTATATTAATCTTGTAATAAGTTAAAACACATAAAACAATGTATTTAACATTATTTCTTTCTTTCTTTTTTTATCTTTTTTTTTTAATATAAGTGTTTCTTTTCCATTAAAACGTTTCTCTTTATATATGTAAATACATTTAAATTTACATTTTATTAAAATTTAATAAAATAAAATTCAAACATAATATTATATTTTTTTATTATTATTATTATTATTTAATTTTTTAAATAATCGATTTCAACATTAATCTGATTAGGAAAAAAAAATACATTTAACCAATTAATCTATAATTAAAAATTATCTTTTAAATCTCAAACCCTTCCCATATTAACTACATTTTTCTTTTACCTACGAACAGAGTTTCAATTTGGTTATTTTTCTTTCAATCCTAGAGTACAAATGAGATACAATACAAATATCATAAGATTCAGACAAGAGAACAAAAGATTCATACTACGAAATTTAGAAAATTCGATCACAATAATCACAGGCATGAAGAAAACAGGATTAGCTAAGTAACATAATTTTAACTGGGTGCATAAAACTCAAGAACCTACCTGGTTATGATGCTAAATCATGATGCCCAAAAGATCAAAAGATTTGCGAGAGAATTCGCTTCTATCCAAGAACTTTTCTCTAATAGTTTCTCCAAAATTCCTTTCCAAAATTCGCTTCCAAATTTGCTCCCCAAATTCCTGTCTCTCAAAAATGAACCCTCTAATTGTGATAAAGAGTTCTCTCCTTAAATCGGGAAACTGATTGTGCGTTCACTCGGGAGAACTCCTTGCTCCCAACCCTTAACTCCATATTAACTTTTATTAATCTTTCTTTATCTTTACTTTTATCGTTTCATGCACGTTAAGTGAATTATTAAATAACTTTATTTAATTTTCACTTGACTTCTTTTTTTAAAAAAAAAAATTTATTACTTTTATTCCCATGTGCACTTTATAACATTATTATTCTTATTTTATCTTTTAATTAATTTTCTTCTATTTTCAACTCATGCACACATCATGCAAACTTGAATCTTTTTCATAATTTAATATCCTTTCACGTTTTTAATTTATTTTAGTTACTTAATTGATAAAATATTTATTAACTTAAATAATAATAATATCTAGCATTTATTTAAAAATAAACTCTAAATATATTATTATTAAATTAACTAAATATTATCACGTTCTCAAATTTAAAATTAAAGTTTTATCTCCAAATTTAATTCTCTTATTTAATAAATTTCTCAATTAATTAAATATAATTAAATATTAAAGTGTCATAATAATTTCCATTAAATTAAATCATTAATTTAATATTTTAATTAGACTTAATTAATATAAATTTCACCAAAGACTCATAAAGCAACATACAAAAACCCATTATAACAAAACACATACCAAATCAAACAAAAGGGTTAGAATCATAAATTAACCTCATTCGACGCATTCAGAGTGTACTGACTCAGATACTTGTCCTAATTTTCAATTAGGACAAATGGCTTAAAGGGTTAGGATTTGGACTCAAGAATTTATCTCCCCTCTCTTACCATTGAGATAATGCGATAGGGTACGCTCATCCTGGCAATTCAGGAAAGTTGATACTCGGTACCTGCAACTTGCATAAAATTTATGCATGTACAAACATAGTATTCTAAGCTAAACAGGCAATGGCAGGAAGTGGTGCATCGTGTAGATCCCCACTAGCAGGTGACTACGACTCCCTTCCTTAACCACATCAGAAACGCCATACATAAAGAAAACAAACACACACACCATACACATGAAAGTATGGGGTAAGTATTCATAAGAAAACACGTACAGTAACCATCTAACTAATCATCATCAATAACTGAAATTACTGAATAATCATCATGCATACATGAAATGTAGAGTACCAAGCAATCTCATCATATAATCAACTAAGTCTGAAACAATATCTAGAAATCTAAAAGTAAAGCTACTAAACATCAAGCATAAAATTGGCCTAAAAGAGTTTGGCAAAGATAACTAAAATGCGACTTAGGGGCAGGCACTACAAATCATGTGAGGGAACTCCTTGATCACAATCTTTTTAATATTTTATTACTTTTTGAGAATTCATACACACTTTTTGAAATGTAAAATATCTTTATTAAATTAATTTCTCTTTCTCTCTTTAATTAATTTACAAAGCTTTTTTGATAAAATATTTATTAAGTAATAATAATATTTAGCATCTTTTTAAATGATCTCCTAAATATATTATTATTAAATTAAATTAATATTATTACACTCTAAAATTAGAACTATAAATTTCTCTTTAAATTTAATTCTTTTATTTAATTAATTTCTCAATTAATTAAATATAATTAAATATTGAAATTATCTTGATAATTTTCTATTAAATTAAATCATTGAATATTTTTTTAATTTGACTTAATTAATAGAAAAACCACCAAAAACCTACAAGACGAAATATGAAAACCCATCATAAAATACCACAAACAAGATCAAACTCAAGGGTTATAATCAATATGATGAATTTAGAAGGGTAATCATCTCAGATACTTTTCCTAATTTCTAGGACAATTGGTTTTAAGGTTAGGATTTGGATTCAAGAATTTGTCTCCCCTCTCTTACCATTAAGATATTGCGATAGGGTACGCTCATCGTGGTAATTTGGGAAAGTCGATACCTGGTACCTGCAATCTGCATAAAATTCACGCATTTACAAACACATATATTCTAAACTAAACAAGCAATGGTAGGAAGTGGTGCATCGTGTAGATCCTGACTAGCAGGTGACTACAACTCCCTTAACCACATCAAAAACCTCATGCATAAAGAAAACATACATGCACACCATAAACATGCAAGTATGGGGTAAGTATCCATAGAAATACGTACAAATAATCCACCTAACTAACATCATTAAATTACTAAAATCACTGTAAATAATCATCATCAAAGTATAATCATGCATACATGAAGTAACTAGTACCAAAGTAGTCTCATCATATAATCAACTAAATATGAAAACAATATCCAATCATCTAGAAAATAATGTTACTAATCATCAAGCATAAACATAAACTAGCCTAAAAGAGTTCGGCAAAAATAACTGAAAAATAAACTAGGTGTAGGCACTACAAAGGTTGTGAACAAGGAAAATAATAAAACACAAAAATATCGAGAGGAAAGAAGAAGAAAAAGAAGACAATGTTAAGAAAAAGATTTAAAGAATACAAAGATATTGTTGTTGAATGGTTGAAAGAAGGTGAAAGATTATAGAAGAGCATGATTAAAAAGTTTGCAAAAAAAAGTTCAATGAATTGGATTTGAATTTTTAAGAATGAAATTGAAGATTTAGGTGAACTAGTCATGTTCATCCCTACAAAAATAAAGGGATAACAAGATGTGTTCCCACCTGCAAAGACAAAAGAAAGAGATTTTGGGAGAACCAGTCATGTTCTACCCCATAGATATAGAAGGAGAACCAGTCAAGTTCTGCCTTACACTAATAAGAGAACCCTGTAGAGATAGGAAATAGTAAACTAGCCATGTTTACCTTGTATAGCCAAAAGAATAGTACATTGTTTAATGGACTCCCATTGAACTGGAGAAGATGTTGTATATGGGTATGAACTAATCAATGTAAGAAATACTAAGAGGAGTCAAACAAAGTAAAGAAGTTGATGACTATTTTTATTATTATCATTGAGGAAATAAGTCAATGATTGTTTTTATTATTATCATTAAGGAAACTTCGAAACAGGTTTCCAAGGAAAGGCAACAACTTTCATGGTTGACAAAGAATTTGCAACATTTCCATAATATTACAAGGCTCTAGCTTCTTATCTAAGTTTTAGAAAATTGCATATCTCTATGAACTAAGTTACTAAATGCCTGAAAATTATATTAAATTTGGAGTTGTTTGTTGTTATTTTAACTCTCCAGGCTAAATTAGAAACATGTGTTCTAATTGTCTATGGAAACCCTGGTATACTTTTTTGTAAAGCTACATTGTTCATTTGCTGAGATAACTTGGGACTTGGAATCCTATCTCTAGAAGGAAATTATAACAATGGTACCATTTGAAACAAGATAAAAGAATTCTAAGACAGTTGAAATAGAAAAGTAGGTCACTATAGTCTATAGTTCAATATAAATATGAACAACATTGCTTGGCTATACATTGCTTCTATTTACTCTGCTTAGTTGTGAGTTGCATGTTTAACTCTTAATTTTGATCAATTTTTGCAAGCGTGAAAATGAAATCTTTAAAATCATATGTTGATTGTTAGACAATATTCTTAGAAGGGAAACAAGGTTAAAATATATAAAATATTGTTCTCGAAAGAATTCAACGACACCTTTAATAGTGAATAGTTAAGAGACTCGCAAAAAGGGAAACAAATAGGAAATGGGTTTTATATCATTGGATTGCAATTGGAGTCTATGAAAATTATGGATGGTGTTTATTTAAAGTTGGAGGAATTGGACTCATATTTATCCAAAGTGGACCAATTTGATAGGAGACTTTTGAATTGTGTTTTGCAGTCCTTAATGGATTCTTTAGTTTAACACGGGCTAATTGAGAATCTATGTGAAGATGTAAGACTCAAAGTTGCTTCCTATCACAATAGAATCATTAGAATAATAGCTCTTGTTGCACCTTATATTCACAGCATATTGAAGAAGGTTCTACAACTTATTGTAGATAGCTTATGTGGCTTACATGATTTCAAGAGCCCTATCTTTGACAAGAGGGATAAGAATTTAGAACTTATGGAAAAAAATCATATTTTTATCATTGTATTGGATCTCAATTGTGAAAAAAGATTCTCCAAATGTTACAAAGTTTCTTAAAAGGATTTAGGAAGCACCATCCAGACAATGTAAAGGCTTGTGTGTATATTATGTTGTTAATCTTAGATGAGGATGATGATATTTGAAATCAATTACAATTAGATTTGTTGGTGATTTGGAGAGGGAGAGCTAAAATCTCACCTATGGCTAATGAGCTCTCAAGGGACACACACACACACACACGCACAAATATAATATTCTATTTAGCTTAATACAATAATCAAATCAAGAAAAATATATTTGCGAGTTAAGAAATTCATGCTATTTTAATTATAATTTTGGCTTAGAAGGAATGTTGAGATACAATAGGTCATTTTGAAACCAAACTTAACCATTTTCCTCAAGGGTTTTGGGGACTCGAGCCCTTAGGCCTCTCTCAGACAATGTCCTCAAGGCATTTTAGAAACACCGATCCTTACCCATCTCGAAATTCCCTGTTGGCTAAATTTATACAGGGCTTTCCCGTATTGCATCCCTATTAATTTCTTCTAGTTCACAATTATAACAGCCCAAGCATGGTATTATTGTAGTAAATTGATAATAGATAATATGGTAGGCACTTAACCCATTCAAGGCCTTTAAGGAATAAACCTTATTCTATGCACTCATATTTGTTAGTGATGGAATAAGGTATTGGAGAGGGATGGTTAAAGGTTAACTTTGACGAGGCTTCAAAAGGTAACCCAATGAGAAGTGGAGTTGGATGTGTGATTAGAGATTCTAAAGATAATATTTTAATTTTAAGTGTCAAACATCTTCCAGTGGTAACTAATAATGTAGTCGAATACATGGCTGTCATCTTTGCCCTCTAACTTGCAAAGGAAGTGTGAAGAGAAGGAAAAAAAATTAAAGGGGACTCTCAATTATGATTAATAGCATTGCAAAAGGAAAGATGGAGTCATGGCAATTGGATAAATATATTTGAAGAATCAGAAGGTTGTTGGGGTACTATGAAGAATTTAAAGTCGCTCATACTCTAAGAAAAGGTAATGTTTTGGCTGATAAAATGGTAAATGTGGGAGTCAGTTTAAATAAAAATGTTGAGATGGTCAAAGACTTCATAAATCTAGAGTTGGATATGCTCTAAATATGGAGATGACAATCAGTACAGTCGACAAGACTTGAGTTTGTATCTAGTAATGATGCAACCCTCTTGAAGTGGGCGCTAGCTAATCTCCAAACAAAATGCACCAAAGACAACCAAAAAAGAGTCAAATATGATTCTTTTTCAGCGAAACTTTGTCAAAAAAAATTTTGCTTTGATCACAAAATATACAGATCATGAAGGATAGCCACGTCCCTGAAGTGAGATGGACGAGATTACTGGCACACGACAGAGTGGAGGGAATTTTGAGGAAATCATTTGGAAATCGCATGGCGTCACATCAAGTGCAGAATGGCAAGGAACTTTCTAGAGGGAGATGGGATTTTCAAACAAAGCCCAAGTATCATGAGTTTTGCAATGCAGCAGTGTTCATAGTTAGGAGGTCAAAATGGAAGCCAATTTCTACCCGCAGATCCCGAAGCAAAAGCAGAATACAGGACTTCATGGCGAAATCCCCCCTCGGTGGTTGGCGGAGGTCTTCAGGATTGACAAGGACGCCTTCTTCCGTTTGCTAGGTGAAATTGTTTGGGGTTGAGTTCATGGGAGGGGATTTTCGTCCTCACACAACCATGGACGTTTCCTCCCTATTTTGTGGGTGGGCCTTTCTCATCGATAAACATGTAAGGGGTTATTTCAATCTGCCAGGTGGCCATTAACAATGTAATCATATTTTGAAGTATTAATAACATAATTAAACATATTACTTGTGAAAAAAAAATGGTGGGCACTTACGTAGAGATACATAAGTCTAGTTTATTAACAGAGTATCGTATGTGCTTATGTATTCATATATGTATAGGTATGGTATATCAGACGCAGTTGTGTCTTGTATATTGTATGCCAGGGTTCGGTTGTTTCAGCAGCCTATGCCATTGTATCACCAATCTCGTCCTTTATTTGCTCTGATTTTGTGCAGTAGGATTATTATATTTCTTCCCGCTGTCCTGTATTGAAATACAGTAATAGTGTTCTTTTTCGATGATTCCATATCATTGTTGTGTTCTGTACATCTATTATCCCTTAATGATGCGATGATGGAACCTGCATCATTTCGGACAATTTCGTCTACTTCTATGAGGGGTTTGGGCTCTATTTTTGTGGAGCGGGTGGTCCATGATATTTTTTTAAGGGGGCAACAGGTTTATTTGGAATCTACTCTTATAAAATAGGAGTTCCAACTTTTTAGTCCCCTCAATTTGAGCAGATGAAAATGGGGTGAGGTCGGAAATAGTCCCGCCAGCTTAGGTTAAAAGTCTGCCACTTGTCAAAGCCTGCTATTTATTTTCCCACCAAAATGATATAATCTCACCAAAGAAATTTATGAAGAAATTAAATTTTTTATTTCAAAATTTATAACACCACAAGCTTAAAGTTGATTCACATATAAAATTCATGGGACCACTTCCTCTTAGATATTCCTAAAAAAATTAACAAAGCGGGTGCCTATGGGACTCAGCATTAGGCAGCATTTGGTATGTTGTTGTTTTTTTGAGATTTTAGTCAATGCGGATGTTGGTTATTATCTCTCTTGCCACTCAGAAGAAGTGGAATGCCTTAACTTAGTGGAATGCCTTAACTTGTCCGCAACATTTAATTTATAGGAGATATGGGAGAGGACCTACTACCTGAGCCTATTCCAATGGTTGTGATAGGAGTTGTTAATTTAACACCCACACTTGCTAATTTAATATCCAACATTTTTTACAAGGTTGTACCAATAGTTGCAACTTTAAAGTAGTTATTGCTAACGATGACTACCCATAATTGAATGAAATGTGTCCATTTTCTCAAAAAACAACCAATAGTGTGATGCCACATCAGTTGCACAAGTATGGGGGTTCTCTAATGCACTGTGATTGGTCTCACTTTTTTGGGGGGCTATTTTGGACACCTTGGCAAAAATCATGCTAATGTGGCACCTTATTTGATGATGTGGCTTTGAAACTTTAATTATAACTAGGAGACTTGCCAAGTAAGCTACTATCGAAAAATGGGAGTGATTTGAAATTTCTACATAGGATTTTGAGAAGCGCAAACTTAGGGTTTTCAACTCTTGGGTCCTCTCCCCTAGGCATATTTTGGATCGTTTGTTTAATGGTAACATAATTCATTTATTAATATTCAGTGCATTAGTTTATCTATCAAATAATGGAATCTATTTACTAACATATTTATATATATTAAAAAAAATTAAAATCATTTATTATACAATATAGTGAAATAATAAGATTCATTTGTTTGTTTATTAACTATTAATAAATGAGATTTGTTTATTTTATTCACTAAACAATAAATATCGTATTTACTAGTAGGGGATATTACAGTCCACTCTCTTAAATTTGCTATTCCTCCAACAATTTATAATTTTCACTTGATGTGTTAGATCTCAATAAATCCTTAGTTCTTATTGTACCATTTTGTTCTATCTCTAAGATTGAATAGGGGTTGAAGATAACTTGATTGCATATTGTGAATGCTACAAGGGATTCAACTTAATTTGTTAAGTGCAAATAGCATTGATTCTCATTTAATATTAGATGAAATATCCCCGACAGGTTATTGCTTTCTCCAGCACCAAAAAATACTAAAACTTCAGAGGTTTGACATTTCGTCAAACAATTAGCAATCGAGCTCTATCCTTACTGAACTGAAACACTGAGTAATTATACTGGAGAGTGATTACTCATCATAGTACTCGACATGAACAAGATCAATCCTTATGCAATAGTTAATGACAAAATTCAGAATGTATTGCTGCTATCAAAACCCATGCAATAATACCAAGTGCGTAACAACTCATTGACCCCCATGAAAAACCCACAATGTCTCAGACAAAGTCAAAAAGTCTTGGCAGATTTAAGCAGGGTGTACAAGGGATGCATACAAGAGTTCATTCCAGGGGTCAGGGAGACCAGGTAAGCACCAATGGCTACAGTCTGAATTAGCCTCTAGATTTTTCAGCTGCTGTTGAGTGAGTTCCGAAGTGTAAACTGAAGGATGTGCATCTACCCTGTAACCCGATAGCTTTATGATGTACTAGAGATTAATATGAGCCTTCTTCTTCATCAGAACATATTCCAGCATCGGAACCTGAGGAGGCACTGCTGGCAGCTCTCCAATTTGCTTGAACGGCGCCAACCGCTTGTAACAATTCTTTGATTTTTTCTGGACTGTAATGTTGATTCAGCCGGCTCTTCCGTTAAACTCCCAAGATGAAGCGCCTTCACTTCCAATACAAACTGATGATTAAACTGCCGTGTGGATTGAGGGATATTCGACCTTGGTCCTGATTATTTACTGTTCGCCCTTTCCAGTATAGATTGATTGAGCCCACGATTTTGTGAAATATGAAATCTTCGATCAGTGCTTATTCCGTTATGACCTGCATCCTCCCGCTGGCAATGACGACAAGGCCTCCGACCTGTGTCCGTCTGAAATGGCAAGGATAAAGTGGACGGAAAGGGAACAATATCATTCACCGGCCGGTAAAGACTAATGCCGCTGACTCATCATCGGGTCTGCTCAAATTCACTATGCGAAGGCATATTTCACCCGCCGGCCAGTCCTGCTATCTTGTGTGTTTTTAATATATTTTAAACAGCTTCGATATCAATTTGAATCGATCTCGTCTTCGACTTGTCTTCTAGGTGCCACAACCTTTGATGATGATGATGGGAAATGTCTTTGCGTCCCTCCACCTGCTGTAATGCTGTTGCTAGAAAAATGAGGGATTCCTAACCTCAATCCTGGTTATCAAAAGAGCAAGGGTAATTCTATCCTGAAGCTGTCTCCGTGTAGTAATCTGGCCTTAGGCCCAAATTTATGCCCAATTGAAATGACTGCAGCGTCACCTCCGATCTGCAATAATTCAGATGATATTTCACACCCTCAAAATTGCGTACCAATTGAGAGTTATCGTTCTCAATGGCCAATTGTGACAATTGCGAAAACCCTAGGTTCCACAATGCACCTGTGATTGAATCACAATCTGAAAATCAAAGAGAGATAATCAACTGCCTTCTTCGAATGGAGCCTCGGGGTGCCTATTTATTCTTTTCTCTCCACCTTCTCCAGAGACTTCTAGAACATTTTTGATCTTATCCCTCAAGTGACTTTATTAAATATTTTCCAAGTCACTTTATTAAATATAAAGTTATCTTTTAATAACTATTTATTTAATTAAAATAATTAATTAGTCGTCCTTGGACAAACATTAATTAAATTAATTAAATCGAACTGTCACCTAAAAATTGGGGACATGACAGTCCGCCCTTCCTGAAATTGCTTGTCCCCAAGCAATGGCTGAACCATGAACCAATCAGTCTGCCTGGATCCCAAATGTAAACCTGTGTATCATCCCAATCCGCATCATACTCCCGTGGAGAAATCATCAATACCTGTAGCTGAGAAACTATGCTCAATATCCAAACAACTGACAACTCTGATGGAATCATCTGAAAACCAACTCTAGATGTCGATAGAAGAAACCGTTCTGCGGAACTTAAGCCAACTGAAACATCAACTTTATCAAAACTCAAGTCCCTGTCTAATTGACACCTGCACCCAACTGTACTGTAGATATGACAACAGCCATAGGTACCTGAATCATTGCCATCAAATCCAATCTCTAAAAAACTGCTCCGGGTGTGTCGATGCTGCAGGCTGAGTAACTTGCTACTACCAATTTTATTTTCAAAAGATGGTGCCAATCTATCCCCTAATGGATGATAAGAAACTGGAGCCAATCTACATCTGCGTGAAATAAAATCTTCTATCTCTGTGTCAAAAGAAAAGTGATGAGCGTACCCTACCGTATAATGCCGGTAAGATCCTCCAAATTCTGCTACTGGCTCATCATCACTAAACTGGGAATCAACAGATGGCTCCAATTTTTGACTTCGAGTGACTGTAGGCTGGATAGGATCCCGTGCATTCTGCTCAACAAACCCTTCCTCGAGATCCTCGTGAAGTAGCATAGTAGAGAGGACCCCTATAATCTTCTCAACCAATCTGCAAATAACACTAGTATCTTGGATGAGAACACCTTCTGTCACTTTATGCGAGTCCAAATGAACACATGCACTATCCAGCAAATACTCCATGAACGGTTCAGTGGAGTAAAAATTATATGAGGAAACATTAACATACTCCCCTTTACACCACAACTAGTCCTCCTGTAAGGGTGGCATACTCAACTGTACCACACTATCAACTATCTGAGAAGAATCAATCTGGAGACTTGACTCTACCGGTATCCCGAACTCATTAGAACCAGCTACTACCAAATCCTGAATATGTGTGTCAGTCTCAACAATAAGCTCCTCAAAAGCAACTGTAGGAGTGTACTTACCGTCATCTACCTCAATAGACAAATGAACTGGGTCTGGAGCTGGTTTTGACCGCAAATGCTCCAACTCCACGGTCACCTCCTTCAATTGAAACTGCGACTTCTGTAGATCCCACCGTGTGTCCTCTAAAGCCTCAATAGTCGCTATGAGCTCCTGGGAAAGCTCACTCACCTCCTCTTCACGATCCAAGAGTGCCTCATAGGCTGTACTTCCCCACTCAACCAAGTGATCACGGTCGGCTACCAATCGTAAATAATCTTGCTTCAAAATCCGAACAGCTTCACGCAAGGCATGAATCTCTGCCAAAGAAAAGTAACCACCGCTGGACTCATCTGTCATAGAAGAACCCCAACCAGTAATAGCCAACAACTGACGAGCAGTATCAAAATGCTCACAAGCGATAGTAATGTCTTGCTCACTAACTTTCAATTGGCTAATCACATGATGGCTCTGGCTAGACTGTCTTCTATAAACTCCCTCTAACGCATTGACTGGAGGAATTTCTTCAAAGATACTGGTCTCTGGATTATTACCATCTATATTTTTCGAATCAACTTCAAAACTCATATCAACATCTAGAGTGTCAAAATCTGTAGTTCTGCTGTCAAGCTCTTCTGTACCTAAAGAAACTGTCAAGGAAGCTGAATCTTCAAAACTGTTCACTTCATTCTCCCGGATGTCATCAAGGTCAAAATGATCCTGGGACTCATCTGTACATGCTTCCAAATATGAAAAACCTTCAACACCTTTCAGCAAGAAGGGTCGTCTACATATATGAACCAAGCCCAATACCGGTGTATAAAAACTAATACCAACATCGGATGTTCTGCTGGCACAAGGAAAGACAACACCGTATACTCTGCTAATCAAATCCATGATAGCACTCAAACAATCATTGCTACCATTAAGTGCTAAAGATCTCTAGTTAACTGAATCCCAAACGCTGCTGAAACATTCTTGAGTCCATATTCATAAACAAGGAACAGCTGGTAACTCAAGCAAACTCCTTACCTCAATACCAATTAACTTCACATACCTATCTACCATTGTCCTTGTATCCTGGATGTGAATGCAAGATGAACTCGTAACATTATCAGCTACCATATATGATTCTCCTACTACAGGAAGCTGAATGTCAGGCATGTAAGATGAAACTAAGCCCAGCTCCATGCCATGCTTATTTCCATGTCTCTCCCAGTCCTGTAATGCCAAAGTTGCTCGAGTGTCCTCAAGCTCGCAAGAAAGCTTGACAACTTCCTCCTCCTTCCTCCTCAAGGCATCTGAATAGTCTTTGGCAAGGCTTAGAAGATGGTCACAATCTGATAGAAAATGTAAATAGCTCAGCTTCGTCGTCCCCATTCCTTCACCAATTGCATGTAAGTCACAGCAAGAAGAATTCGCCTGAACTCCCTTATGTCTTCCTTGTAACTGAATCATCTAGATGTGCTCTTCTAACATCTCCTGCATCCTGTCATGATGAGATAAAGAAGCCACAATACTATCTTTTCTTACCTTCAGCTGGCTGGACAAATCATGTGAAGTACTGCCATTCTCATCCTCATGTGACGGAGCATCTAACTGAGCCTGGTACTCTCTCTCAGCAAAATCATGGATACTCAGTGTTTGCTCATCTCTACCTGGTAGCTCATCATCAACATCCTTATCATCATTTGAACTCACTTCACTGTAATCCTTGATTGTCGGAACCAAACCACCTTGAGTATCTGAGACATCACCCTTGGGAACCCTGTATACAACTGTCTCAATCGAAGTATCAAGTTGACAGTAACTATCCATCAGCGTAATATCCTTCACCACTTCTTCCTGTGATCGAACTGAAACCTCTGACCGGTTGCACACTTGTTTCTCGAACTCCTCATTAAGGTTCCTAGTAACATCTCTCATTGTATCAGTCAACGCTTTGTGAGAAGATGTGCCAAAATGAAATCCAGTTGATTTATTCACCTTAGCTGGGACGGACAGCTTGTCAATCATATGGTGGTGCTTAACCAACAGTTCAGACATGTTATGTTTGATTTTTCTGAGCTCATCTTGAATGTCTGAATAGTTCTCCTTTCCACACTTCCGACTCTGAATACTGCGTCTATTACTTGTCCGAGATTGTGTCCTTGGAGACTTTGTGTTGTACCTGTCCATCTTGGTTGAAGTAGAGTGCTGATCACTCATGTAAGTCGGTTTTCACCCCACAGGATGGCAAGAAAACCGCTCTGATACCACTGAAATATCCCCGACAGGTTATTGCTTTCTCCAGCACCAAAAAATACTAAAACTTCAGAGGTTTGACATTTCGTCAAACAATTAGCAATCGAGCTCTATCCTTACTGAACTGAAACACTGAGTAATTATACTGGAGAGTGATTACTCATCATAGTACTCGACATGAACAAGATCAATCCTTATGCAATAGTTAATGACAAAATTCAGAATGTATTGCTGCTATCAAAACCCATGCAATAATACCAAGTGCGTAACAACTCATTGACCCCCATGAAAAACCCACAATGTCTCAGAAAAAGTCAAAAAGTCTTGGCCGATTTAAGCAGGGTGTACAAGGGATGCATACAAGAGTTCATTCCAGGTGTCAGGGAGACCAGGTAAGCACCAATGGCTACAGTCTGAATTAGCCTCTGGATTTTTCAGCTGCTGTTGAGTGAGTTCCGAAGTGTAAACTGAAGGATGTGCATCTACCCTGTAACCCGATAGCTTTATGATGTACTAGAGATTAATATGAGCCTTCTTCATCAGAACATATTCCAGCATCGGAACCTGAGGAGGCACTGCTGGCAGCTCTCCAATTTGCTTGAACGGCGCCAACCGCTTGTAACAATTCTTTGATTTTTTTTGGACTGTAATGTTGATTCAGCCGGCTCTTCCGTTAAACTCCCAAGATGAAGCGCCTTCACTTCCAATACAAACTGATGATTAAACTGTCGTGTGGATTGAGGGATATTCGACCTTGGTCCTGATTATTTACTATTCGCCCTTTCTAGTATAGATTGATTGAGCCCACGATTTTGTGAAATATGAAATCTTCGATCAGTGCTTATTCCGTTATGACCTGCGTCCTCCCGCTGGCAATGACGACAAGGCCTCCGACCTGCGTCCGTCTAAAATGGCAAGGATAAAGTGGACGGAAAGGGAACAATATCATTCACCGGCCGGTAAAGACTAATGCCGCTGACTCATCACCGGGTCTGCTCAAATTCACTATGCGAAGGCATATTTCACCCGTCGGCCAGTCCTGCTATCTTGTGTGTTTTTAATATATTTTAAACAGCTTCGATATCAATTTGAATCGATCTCGTCTTCGACTTGTCTTCTAGGTGCCACAACCTTTGATGATGATGATGGGAAATGTCTTTGCGTCCCTCCACCTGCTGTAATGCTGTTGCTAGAAAAATGAGGGATTCCTGACCTCAATCCTGGTTATCAAAAGAGCAAGGGTAATTCTATCCTGAAGCTGTCTCCGTGTAGTAATCTGGCCTTAGGCCCAAATTTATGCCCAATTGAAATGACTGCAGCGTCACCTCCGATCTGCAATAATTTAGATGATATTTCACACCCTCAAAATTGCGTACCAATTGAGAGTTATCGTTCTCAATGGCCAATTGTGACAATTGCGAAAACCCTAGGTTCCACAATGCACCTGTGATTGAATCACAATCTGAAAATCAAAGAGAGATAATCAACTGCCTTCTTCGAATGGAGCCCCGGGGTGCCTATTTATTCTTTTCTCTCCACCTTCTCCAGAGACTTCTAGAACATTTTTGATCTTATCCCTCAAGTGACTTTATTAAATATTTTCCAAGTCACTTTATTAAATATAAAGTTATCTTTTAATAACTATTTATTTAATTAAAATAATTAATTAGTCGTCCTTGGACAACCATTAATTAAATTAATTAAATCGAATTGTCACCTAAAAATTGGGGACATGACATTAGATGATTGACTCATACATAATGACAAATTGTAGATCGATGGATAGATTTCATAATGTTTAGATTGTGGCGATTTGTGATTTTCAATGAGTCGCCCAAATGATAATTGAAAGGTGAATTGTATGATTGATCCTCATGGGATGATTTGTTTAGATGTATTATTATCACATTAGATCATCAATTCAATGCTTTATTTTGATAAATAACTTAAATGAATTGACCACAGTTCTTTTGAAATGCTCTTCCAAATCTTTGAATATTATCGAACTCATTTATATATTTCTTTCCTTTGAATAGACACATTCATCACTTCACCTTTTCCCTATAGGATGGTAAGATCATATCTTGTATACCAATTGTAATGACCTCTTGCGAGTCTTTTGTGTGTGTGTATTCGTGTTCTATTTAGCATAACGTAATTAAATCAAGAATAGCCTATTTGTGAGTTAGGAAATTCATGTTGTTTCAATTATGATTATGCGAAGGAATGTTGAGATACAATGGCTCACTTTGAAACCAAATTCAATGGTTTTTGGGGCCCCAAGCCCTTAGGCCTCTCTTGAATATGTCCTCAAGGCATTTTAGGGTGTTGATCCTTACTCATCTCGAAATAAAAATAACCTATTGACTAGATTTATGCATGTCTCTCGTGTATTATGTCCTATTCATTTCCTCTAGTTCAAAATTGTAAGAGCCTAAGCATGGTATTATTGGAATGAAGTGATAATAGATAATATGGTAGGCACTTATCTCAAAGATATACAAGTCTAGTTTATTAACAGAGTATCATATGTGCTTATTTAATTATGCATTGGTTTGGTATATCAAGCGCAATTCGATTGACTTTGTTTATTAATATTCTTGTGGCTTGTATATTGTATACTAGGGATCGGTTATTTCAGCAGTCTATGCCACTATATCACCAATCTCTTCCTTTGTTTGCTCTGATTTTGTGGAGTGGGATTATTATATTTCTTCTTGATGCCCTATAGTGCAATACAGTAGATATTGTTTTTTTCTGATGACTCCATATCAACATTGTGTTCCATATATATATATATATATTACACCCTATGTCACAATGGTAGGAGTCGAGTCATTATGTGAAACATTGTTCAATCCTGATTGATAGTGTTTGGTGGGTTGCAACTATTTTATATTTTAGTCTGTGTCCCGCAGCACTCCTATAGCACCCAACATCACTCCTCCCGCAACACTCGACGACATAATAATGCCTTTGGTCGCCCTTGTAGACACCTAAAAACCTTTAGAAAATAAAGTATTTTTATTTTCTGAAAAAGTCCTGATGACATCATCATTTATTAATTAATTAATTATTTATTTAATTAATTAATTAATTTTTATGCCATTAAATCCCTTTATCTTAATTAAAAATATTTAATTAAGGAATCCCTCCCAAAAATGTTTAAATCTTATTTAAACATTATTTCCTTATTTATTAATTATTTAATTAATAAATTGACCAAAAATCCTAAAATAAATAAAAAATTTATTTTTTTCCCAAAAGTTGGCCAATTTCCTTATGACCAATAACCTCTTCCAAAATCTTCTAATCCTTCTTTAATTTTGATTAAAGGCTAATCCCATCATTTCTTACCCCTAATCCCAACTCAAAATATTTAATTAAAGTTAAATATTAATCCTCATGTTTATTAAAAAAGTTTTAATAAATATCTCCTCAACCCAAACCCTTGAAATAAATAAAACTTTATTTATTTCCTAAAAATCTAATTTATCCTCATCCTAAGAAGTTCTAGACTCTTCTAGAAAGTCTTTATCCTCATCCTAGGAAATTCTAGACTATTCTAGAAAGTCTTTATCCTCATCCAAAGTCTAGACTCTTCTAGAAGATGTCTTTAAACCTAATCCTAATCCCTTCCTAACCTTGTCACATTCCCTAAACATGGGTTAAGACTTACTAACCCAAGCCAAAGCTAACAAATATCTCCTCCTTCACCCACCCTCATTAAATGCCATCCACTTGCCTATCCCTAAGCTAATCCTAAACCATCCTAATCCATCCTCTAATCATTTGAACAAGCCTAAGCAAGCTTAAAACCTTCCTAATCAAGTCCAAGTCGAATTTTCTCTCATCACCCTCAAAATATCTCAACCATAAAACTTTATGAAGTCCACTAGGTCATAAATGACTCTTACAAGCCCTTTTATTGCTCTTACAAGTCATTATGAGGGTCTTTATGAAGATTTTATCCCTTGAGCCTCCTTTGTTGACTCATCCTTCCCCTTTCCTCCATCCTCTCACCATGTGACATGTGTCACTCCTTGATTGGCTATAAGGAAGCACAATCCATGTGCTCTCTTCTCATGCAATCTGAGCCCTCCATGAGCTTTTTTCCATCCTTGCATCTTAGCCCTCAATCCCTCAAGCCTCTTGCCTATAAATTGGATCCTTCCCCTTTGCAAAATAACACAATCCATGAAGTAAAGTTATAATGCTATTTTGAGAGCCAAATCCATACTAAAGCCATCTATCCACACCAAAAATCCACAATCATCCATTGAAGCCTTTGGAAGCATATTGAGCATACATCCTATCTTTTTAGACAAAGCTACTCAACAAGAGAGCTTCTCATTGAGAGAGCCCATTAATGGCTCATATTTTCAATTGAGAGTTCATCTTAGTCTATCTTGAAGTTTATGAATTTTGTTTAGTTTGTAGAAGCTTTATTTAAATTTGGTTTCTATTAGCATACTAACATTGCTCATATACATTTTGGCACGCCCGGTGGGACCCTGCATGGGTCATCTTCATTAGCTTTTTTAGTCAAGTTTTGTATGTCATTTTCTGATTTTGGCTAATTTTTCTTGTTTTTGTGATTGGTAGGATTGTATAAATTGGTTTTGTAGGTCCACATGAGCATGAAGAAGACAAAGGAACTCATAATCTATCTCATAGTGTTTGCAGATTTTTCAAGCTTATAGGTGGACAAAGAACTTGAAATTCTTCTTCTTCTTCTTGTCTATATTCTTCTTATTCCATCTACTTCTTCTTCTTCTTCTTGTGGGAGATCTTGGCCATTTTTTTTTTAAGAAAGAAAAATCATACACACTTCTTTTTAGTGCTTAAAATGAACCCCCAAATCATACTTAAATCCATTGAAAAATTAAAAATTTGCAAAAAAGAAAAAATCTTTTAACAAGTGAAACTAAACCAATCTAATCATTTGCATCCTTGCAACATCAAGGTTTTAGATGCATTCATGCAAAGTTAGGAACACTTCATTTTTGGGAATTTAAAAAGAACTTCAAGTTTCCATTTCAAAAGATTCAAAATCAACACTAAGTGCACACTAAAGTTCTTTTAAAAAAAAATCTCATGAAAACTAAGAGTCCTAAATGGTTGCCAAAAATTTTCCTAAAAGCTTTGTTATTTGTTCCAAACAAATGTCTTATTGCAAAATCTTGAATGTTTCTTAGGTTTTTCATGCATCAAAACAATCTAGGAATATCATTTTTGGGCTTAAAATATGCAAACTAGAACACAAAATCGTGAATGAAAACCAAAGTCCAAAGAGTCATTTTCACTTTTGAGTCCAAAAACAATCTTGAATGATCTAAGGTTAAAACAAAGCACTTCAAAGTTCTTCAAACAACACACAAAATCTCAATCTTGAATGCTCAAAGGAAAAAACTTGAATGTTTAATCACTTGTCTTTGAATGCATGTTGCTAAACACACTCTTGAATGCCATGGATTAAAATCAAATTTTCCTTGAATGCACATTAATCTCGCTCACACTTCATTTGGGCATAAAAATTGGACAAATCTTGACGTGGAGGGCCTCCGGGCGCGCGCTTGAAATCGAATCTTACACACATTTGTTTTGGTCTTAAAATAAACTCACACTCAATCTTGAATGCCTTAAAGAGAAATCAATCGATACTTGACGTAGAGGGCCTCCGGGCGCGCGGGTTTACTTTCTTGTTGACCCTAACTCTTCTTCTTGTTTGCATTCTTTGATCAATTTTATTTTTGTCGATGCTTCAAAGGTGGAATAAACATTGTATCTTAAACATGAGTGCTTGCAAAGTCTAGATCAGAAAACTTAAGCGTCAATTGGTAAAAGAACAAGTGTGTTTTTTAGCCCAACATCATCCAAGTCTTCTCTCCCCTTGTCGTCTTTCGAGGCCATCTTGGGTGCATAAGATTAGGATCCAAAATCTTGTCTTAGCTTTTTAGGAGGCCTGCTTGGGGATTTCATCACCCCTTGGGACGACCTCAACTCCAGCGTTCCGGTGGAGTATAAAGATCGGGAGGTGAATCCAAAGACACCTCTCTTGGGATCAAAATTTTGTCACTCGGGCTAAGCCTCAAGGAACTTTATACCCTTGAGAAGTGAAAGAGGAGAAGTGGGTTACCGCTCCTCTCAGCTGTGTGACATCTTTTTGGTTTCATCTACGGATTTGGGCCTCACCTACCTTGTGTATATCGAGGACTCCCTAGCTAAAGCAAATTTCATCCTTGTAGAAAGCTTCCTAAGATGTTGGTGTGTTTGACGTGCTTGCTCAAAACTTTTTTCTACTTGTTTGTTCATAGCTTTTGAATGAATGTTCGCCAATTTTGGTTGAAATCCCAAAAAAGCAGAAATCTCCCAACTCAAGGCTTACTTAGCGTAGTCACTGCCTTATCAGAAAATCATCCAAGCTCCCCCGCTGCAACTGAATCTATCTAGTTCCTTGCTTTAAAACAATCCCAAATCCAAAGTCCATCCAAATCATCCCCCCAGCCAGCTAGCAACCCAATCCAAAATCACCCAAGCCTTTAAAGAGTTGTTGTCACTTTGCTAGATTTTGCTATCCAATCAATCCTACCAATCAACCAATCTCACCAAGGTTATCCCTTTGACAGAGCATTGTCTAGGGTAATCCAGCTTTGTCACTTGTATCCCTCATCACCTTGAGCTAAAGGTTGGGATCCACAAGTGGTCAATCTCGTGTCATGCCATAGGATCACTAGTCTATCCTTAGGTTGACAAAATCTCCACCAATCCAACACATAGGAAAGCAAAACTCTCACTTTTTGATAGCATACCCTTGAAGTCTTCCACCCACAAGAAAGCCAAAAATCTCCAGCCAATCCTCCTTAGGTCTGTCATACAGCTTTGACTCTCCCTAGGAAATCTTTCATCAGCCAATCCAAAATCTGTGCTTAATCCAAATCCAACCATGAGCTTCCGTGTTCATCCATACACAAGACCGCATCCCCATCAAACTCATCATCAAAGCATGAAGTACCAATCCTATCATGATGTGTTTGGTCGCATTGTCCTTGCTCCCGCCACCTCCTATTCCAATGATGATGAAAATCTTGTTGACTATGACGGGTATATTGAAAGCCTTAGAAACATTCCCCCAAGCATCCCCCATAATCCAAGAGTTATTCCAAACTATCTAGTCATGCCATTTGATATTCCAGCTTCCCCTCCATCACCCCATCAACCAAGCTTCCAATCTTCCACCCCCATCACACTAGCTATTCCTGCCAATCCACCTCCACCTATGACACACGAGTCTCCAAGGAATCTCCTAGAGGAAATACAAGAAAAGTTGCCTCCAACAGTCAATAAGCCATGTCATCTAATCCAACCATGTGAAGTAGTCAGTAATGAAGCTTCCCCATCTATAATATCACCTCCATCTCCCATAGCTATCATCCCCATACCATCCATCAAATTGCTTAAAATCCTTCCACTTCCCGCAAGCATCAAAATCCCACCACCTGTCAAATCCCTCCAAATCCTATCCACATCACCTCCAAGCATTTCCCAAATCTCTCGTAATGACCCTTATGCATCCATCTTCTACTCACCCATCTCCACTACTGAATCTCCCATCTATCCATCCGCTGCCTTTGAAGAATCCATCCCTTCACCTCCTATCACACCATCCACTCCAAACCAATCCTATCAAGATCCTGCCCAAAAGCATGTTGACATCCCCCAAAGCATAAATGAAGATATCATCGTACCATGTCTTCCATCCATAGTGCAGTCACCATCTCCTCCATCTCCAAAACCTCAAGCCATATCTCCTCCACTACAAGATATCTTGTCATCCCACCAGCTACATCAAGATCCTATCCTTCCATCTCCCCCGCTCCATGCTTCCATCTTACCACCTATCCAAGCTATTCCACCATCTATAATCTACCCTCTTGGTTCACTTACATTCATTCACGGTGGCTCTCTCTCAGCAGAAGAATTAAGAATAGTATCTCCCCATTGCAATACACCTAATAAATCACTTCTACCATTTTTTGCAAGCAAAAAGTTTCCTCAGCTTGTTCAAATGCTCAATCGATGGCATTATCAAGGTCAAGGTTTAGGACCACAAGAGCAAGGAATCAGAGAGCCTATTATTGCACAAAAAAATCTAGGATTTCATGGTCTTGGATATGTATCCAAAGGCTCACCATCTAAAGGTGTTGGTACACGACACCCCCAAACCAAGCCTATCTCCAAGCCCACCATGTCAACCTCCCATCACTCCTTCAAGAAATCTTATGTCATCCCCCCTCCACCATCTTTGCAACCCAAAACAACCTACCATATCCCCCCTTCATCCGCTAAATCCATTTTGGGTCCCTATGTCCCAAAATCTACCATCCTCCATCCTCCTATTAGCCATCATAAAAATCCTATTCCATCCATTCCTATGCAAGATCAACAAAGGCACATATCAGGGCACATCATCCATCATCATCCCCCTACATGCTCTTTCATATCCTCTCCATCTCACAAAGCTTCTCCTAACCATCTTCCCCAAGCTTACCACAACAATGTGAATGCCAACTTCAAAATGCATAAAGCTAAAAATCCACATCCTAGGCAATCATATGTCTATTCTAAAAGACATACTCCAAAAAGGCAAAATCCAATCAAAGAATGCAAAACAATGCAAAAGCCTATGAAAAGAAAATCCAAAACCATGTGGATCCCCAAGAAAAAAGTTGAAACCCAATGCATAATGGCATCCACCATTGCTAATCCCCCATCTAGTGACTCATGTCCCCCATCTCCTAACTCCATCTTGGGCGCCTATATCCCCAAGCACGCTTCCACAAATCCTCCATTACGCCCGCATCTACCATCTATCCCCCATATGCTCTTTTCACACCCATCCCAACATGTGCCAATGTTGCTCTTGCAAGCATCCCCATCTCATGCTCCTTTCCATCATTTTCATCCCTCCATCTCCTACCATCAATCCCATCTAATCCAATCTATTGCATAAATCACACATCCGGTGTACCAACAGCTAGCAACAAAATTGAACATTCCAACAGCTAGTGAAAAATCTCAAAAAATCCAAAATAGCTTAAGAAAGCCAAATCATTCCAGCTAAGTCCAAAGTCAAAAAATCAAAAAAAGAAAAGAAAAATAAAGTGTCCACTGGTGAAAACTTGGCAATTCAAGCGCCTTGGACAAGTACCATGATGAAAACTTGGCAAACAAGCGTCATGCATAATCCCGCCATCCCCAGCTTAGCCTATCACCCTCATGCTTTTGGTCATCTCTTGACATCCAACTCCATCTTCCAATCTATCCACCTATCCTCCATCCTCCATCTTCCATCTCACACCATCCACTAATCTTATGCAGCTTCAGCCGGTCATATCAGCTATCATCCATCTCCCTAGCCCCTTCAACTTTTTCCATCCTAGCTTCAATCCTATCACATCCATCATAAGACCTCCTTTTGCATGTTATCTTCTGATTGGGGGCACTATATTCCTTGGAGATCTTGTCTTGTCCATCCTCCCTTGTCATTGGTATCTAGCTCTAGGCTATCCTCATGCAAACCCAATGTCATCTCTTTATATCCATCATAATCCTAGCTATCTACCATCCTATCCAGCCATCTCATCCTGCTCCTCTAGCTATCCTTGGTCACAAAATCTCTCATCATCATTGGATGTATCCTGTCAAATCCATATCTTTCGCTATCACCCCACCCTTAGCTTTCGCATCTTGCACAACATCGAACCATCCCGCTATCCTATCATCTTGAGCTTTTGCCTAGCTTGTACCATATCTTGATTAGCTCGCTTGTAAATATCTTGGTTTGTCAGCTTGTACATCCTCTTTAGCTTAGTACCATTGTATCTATCTAGCTTTCATGTCAGTTTCTCCTTGATCAGCATCTTGCACACATCACACATCTTGGTTAGCTATTCCAACGCATCCTTTAGCTAGATTTCCTGTCACCAAAGTGTTATCTTTCTTAGTTCAACTTGCCAGATGCATCACTCATCCAAATCCACCAGCTTCGGTGCTCTCCAATAGGTCCTTGCAGGATATAGCTTTCCTCATGTCTGATCTTGGTCCATTAGTGCCTTGTCCTACCCATCTCGTTGGCAAATGGCTCTCTTTTGGATTTTCACTTTCTTTTGATTTGGGATCTTCCCTTTTGGGTCTTGAAGTATCTTTTCCAAGCAATCTCCTTGTTCCCTCCTCAAGGTTGCCACGATCTTCCATATCATGGTATGCTGCGAATGGGGCAATTAGAGCGTAAGGTCTTGATCATGTCTTTTGCTTGTTTTCTTTTCTGCTTGTGGGTTACCTAGTGTCGTTTCCACATTGCTTCCTCTTGGATTCATGTGTGATACTGGGGCAATCCTTGCGTGTTTTTTTTGAGTTAGTTTGTCAGTCCTTTGGACGGTTGGTGAAAAGGCCTTGATGTTCTTGGTAACCTTGGCAATTAACCAATAGTCCTATAGAAAATCTAGTGCTCAACTACATGGTGGTACTTCTCTTTGAAGTATCCCCCCCGCTCAAAAAGCTTCAATGGTTTTCCTTCATCTCCATTATCCCCCATCCATATCCAGCATCCGTCTCTCCTACCCCAGCTGATGCATCAGTATCTCTTTGAATCAATCACCACTCTTAGCTTTAGGGATCCACAATCCTAGTCTTAGGGATCCACCAATCCAAATCAACCCACCAAGCCTCATCTTTTGAGATCCACAATCCTAGTCCTAGGGATCTCCGAAACCCATCTTCCGCCAATCTAACTCTTTGAAATCCTGTTGCATCATCCTTATAATCCCCTCATCCATCTCCCTATCCTGGATTCTTTTTTATAGCGCTTCGCTCCTTCATCCTCTGCAATCCCTAAGTCTTAAGCTTGCTTCCTCTTGTGCATCTGATTCTCCTTTATCATTCTCCCATAGTGAGAGTTTGAGCTAATTCAGCCCCTTCTCTTTGTCAATCTGAGTTTCCTTGCTCATCTGAGATTCTTGTACTTTTCAAGAAGCCATCAAGCCTCGCTTTCTCTCCCCGCTGCCTTCTTGAGGGGGCATCTCACAATCCATTCTCTCCTCTTCTGCTCTAGCCTTGGGCATCTTATTTTCTTATCTTTGATGCCATGCCACTTGCGGCATCACATCAAAGAGGGGCAAAATGTAGACACCTAAAAACCTTTAGAAAATAAAGTATTTTTATTTTCTGAAAAAGTCCTGATGACATCATCATTTATTAATTAATTAATTATTTATTTAATTAATTAATTAATTTTTATGCCATTAAATCCCTTTATCTTAATTTAAAATATTTAATTAAGGAATCCCTCCCAAAAATGTTTAAATCTTATTTAAACATTATTTCCTTATTTATTAATTATTTAATTAATAAATTGACCAAAAATCCTAAAATAAATAAAAAATTTATTTTTTTCCCAAAAGTTGGCCAATTTCCTTATGACCAATAACCTCTTCCAAAATCTTCTAATCCTTCTTTAATTTTGATTAAAGGCTAATCCCATCATTTCTTACCCCTAATCCCAACTCAAAATATTTAATTAAAGTTAAATATTAATCCTCATGTTTATTAAAAAAGTTTTAATAAATATCTCCTCAACCCAAACCCTTGAAATAAATAAAACTTTATTTATTTCCTAAAAATCTAATTTATCCTCATCCTAAGAAGTTCTAAACTCTTCTAGAAAGTCTTTATCCTCATCCTAGGAAATTCTAGACTATTCTAGAAAGTCTTTATCCTCATCCAAAGTCTAGACTCTTCTAGAAGATGTCTTTAAACCTAATCCTAATCCCTTCCTAACCTTGTCACATTCCCTAAACATGGGTTAAGACTTACTAACCCAAGCCAAAGCTAACAAATATCTCCTCCTTCACCCACCCTCATTAAATGCCATCCACTTGCCTATCCCTAAGCTAATCCTAAACCATCCTAATCCATCCTCTAATCATTTGAACAAGCCTAAGCAAGCTTAAAACCTTCCTAATCAAGTCCAAGTCGAATTTGCTCTCATCACCCTCAAAATATCTCAACCATAAAACTTTATGAAGTCCACTAGGTCATAAATGACTCTTACAAGCCCTTTTATTGCTCTTACAAGTCATTATGAGGGTCTTTATGAAGATTTTATCCCTTGAGCCTCCTTTGTTGACTCATCCTTCCCCTTTCCTCCATCCTCTCACCATGTGACATGTGTCACTCCTTGATTGGCTATAAGGAAGCACAATCCATGTGCTCTCTTCTCATGCAATCTGAGCCCTCCATGAGCTTTTTTCCATCCTTGCATCTTAGCCCTCAATCCCTCAAGCCTCTTGCCTATAAATTGGATCCTTCCCTTTTGCAAAATAACACAATCCATGAAGTAAAGTTATAATGCTATTTTGAGAGCCAAATCCATACTAAAGCCATCTATCCACACCAAAAATCCACAATCATCCATTGAAGCCTTTGGAAGCATATTGAGCATACATCCTATCTTTTTAGACAAAGCTACTCAACAAGAGAGCTTCTCATTGAGAGAGCCCATTAATGGCTCATATTTTCAATTGAGAGCTCATCTTAGTCTATCTTGAAGTTTATGAATTTTGTTTAGTTTGTAGAAGCTTTATTTAAATTTAGTTTCTATTAGCATACTAACATTGCTCATATACAGCCCTATCCATCTCATTCATTGTTTTCCTTCTTCCCTTCGAGGAAGAATCCCTAAACTTTAATCATGTTCAGGGTGACTCTTGCTCTCTTCTTCATCTTCTATTTTAGGTTTGTGCTTGCTCTTTTGTCGGCATTGTTTGATGTTTTGTTTGATGCTATCCTCGTGGTTGTAAGCTCCCAGTCCCATAGACCCTGGTTGTGGTCTCTTGTTGGACATTAATATTATCTCATCTTATGTGCCAACGTGGATGTTGGCTATTACCTCTCTTGCCACACTGGAAAAGGTTGAATGCCTTGTATAGGAGATAGACATATTTTGGATCGTTTGTTTAATAGTAACATAATTCACGTATTAATATTCATTGTATTAGTTTATCTATTAAATAATGGAATACATTTACTAGCTTATTTATATATATTAAAAATCAAAATTCAATTATTGTTTTTTCTTTAAATATTAATATACAATACATTGAAATAATGAGATTCATTTATCATATTCATTAAATAATAAAGATCTTATTTACAAGTAGGGGTATCACAAAACTCTTTAAATAAATTTGGAAGTAGTACAGCAGATAACGAAATATGTTCCAACCAAAGGGTTGTCCAAACTTGCATACATGAGCATTCTTTTTAAAGATCAATCAAAAAATTCATTTCTAAATGAAGAATTTGGAGCATATAATATGGAAGATAAGCTAAAAGTTGGATGATATGGTTGTTGCAGCCTCGTGCATTTTTGATAATACCCATTAAAACATTGAAGAAACTATTTGGGAAGTTCAAAATGAAGAAATGAACAAGGGAATAGCGAGTGGAATCATTGAAAATGATAAAATCAAATTATTTGAAATTGCTCAAATATAGGGATATTGCAATCAAGTATGCATATGATAAAGAGGTGTATGAACTTTGTCTTCAAATGAATATGACACATTACTCATTATAGAAGGCTGAAATCAAATTTCTATGGAAGACACTGACAATGAAGATGGTTGAAGGAATCGTACCCTTATTTTTCAACTTTCTCTATTCAAATGAGAAACATTGTGTTAAAGAAAATCAAAAGGACCAACAACAAGACAAACCCAAGAATTTTGATGAACAATGTATCTATGATACTCCATTATGCAACAATGAAAGAGTTGATATAACAGATTCCATGGTCAGATTTCATACTAGTTTCAACCTTGAGACAGAAATGATCAAGCATCCACCAAAGTTAGAAGCTGTGTTTGTCGGGGGTGAAGTTAAGACACAAGGGCACCACAAGAATTTTGATCTTTATAACAACAGTTGCATGCCTGCACAATGTCGTGAGGAAACAATTTTTCCACATAAGGATGAGGATAAACCAAGTGATACTAGTTTTGAAATTATATTGGATTGTTGATCATTTCATTGCTAATGTCAGTTTGATTGATCACACTTGTAGTGAATCAGAAACTCCTGAGTTGACTTTGATGATTAATGAAGGCAACCACAACTCATCTATAGACTTGTCACTGAATTCTTATGATATGGCAGCTATTATTTATTGGTTGGTGATTTTACATTCATCCATACTTCAGTAGTTAGTGGTTGTCCTGCTTGCACTTCCGTTGCATTTTCAGATTTGGCAGGGCCTACAATAGCTATTGAGGTGCATGGGAATTTGTGGAGACATCTTTACTTGAGGGATATAAATATGAGATTATGATCTTTCCAATACAAAAGCACGGTGACCACATCAGTATCATTAATAGTGAAATTTGATGGCCTATAGTTTTGATTTCTGTTTCTCTTGCAGAATTTGGAAGCTTCAACTTATAGCCAATTAGAAGACAAAAACTCTCAAGCTTGGAGGCAATGGGCAAAAACTCATTGTTAGAGATCACATATCTCACTTGTGCTTGAAATATTTATTTCTTATTATCCAATATGACTTTAGTTTTCTATGTTTAGGGAATAGATCTTGTGATTATTCTACTGAAGGGTGAAATATGATATTATTTCCAGAATTTATATTTCAGCTGGTTAATTTATATTATAGCTGGATAATTGGAAATCTAATGCATGTAAATATTTGATTAAATTTTTGTGTTGAAAATTTGGGGATAATATCCACCAGGACATTTTATATTATAGCTGGATAATTGGAAATCTAATGCATGCAAATATTTGATTAAATTTTTGTGTTGAAAATTTGGGGATAATATCCACCAGGACATTACACATCCCTAAATAGACTCTGTTTAGAAGCCAACAGAATCACTTACTAGGTGCAATATAATTATTTAAATAACCTACGGCTTGTCATTTGTATACAAAACCCTAGCATTGTAAGCAAGCAAAAGGCTGTTTGAAGTCAAGTCAGCTGCCTATATTTTGAATTTGAAACTTTGGGAGGTTGCAGGTACAATACTGAGGTTGAACCAAGGAAAAGAACGGATGAATGAAGATCAGGATCAAAATCTTTGAGAGAACAAAATTGAAGTTCAGCTCATATTCGACTTAAATGTCAACTTCTGCACACAAATACACCATGCGAGAACTAGGGACAATGGTCAAAGCAAATTTAAAATTGAGAGGAGAAAAGCACAAGTGATTCACTTTCCACCTCTAGATATCAATTGTATATCCATTAGGCATGAACTTCAACAATTTAATGTTTGGACATCACTTATAATCTATATAACTCACAAACTCCAATTTCATTGATCATTAGGGCAGCAACTGCTGGTTTGACAATATTCATAGAGGCTTCAAACGAAGCTAAAAAGTCAGTCTTCCACCTTTGTGTTGCTTACCAAATATCTAAATATGACTTATTAACACAAAAGCATACAACATATTAACTCAAAAAAGCATATAGCTATGTGAGGATTTGAGTAGGCACAAACTATTCTCTAATTTCTGTCAATAAAAATAATTGATTTCTAAATTTAATCTTCACAATTAAAATTCAAAGCACGCTCTATTTTCACCTTCTGTTTATATGCATAAAAATATTTGTTGTACTTCCCTATTTTCAATGTGTGTCAGTTTCCCAGCTTGCAACGTTTGTAAAAACTGGAAGAGCTTCAGTTGCATGTTCTCATAAAAAACAAAACACTAGTTGTTTACTAGAAGTGAGAAAATCCAGGGTTACTCTCAATATAGTGTATGTGACTCCGTATTACCATTGCAATTCTCCTGGTGAGGATGAAAAATATATAGAATAACAGGATGAATCCAGTAGAATGTAGTGCATGATAGGCTCTTCTAGATAGTGTAGATTATTTTGTTCAGAAGAGCTTTGCAAAACATCCTCCTGCAATGATCAATCTAGATTGATACATTATATTCAAAATAGCGAAGATGCAAAAGCATTAATATATTTATCATTGGTCTATATAAAACCAAATATTTTGAATCTTACACGTATGGCTCCCTAACAACAACGATGATGTCAGCATTTTGACTTCGTAATTGTTATCCATATATGCTTCTTTCCTTTTACCTTCTTACAGTATACATGGATTAGTTCAGATCCTTGAAAGAATCATACACTAATAGTCCCATATGCTTTATCAGCTCTATTCTGTTGTACTTTTGAGAAATCAATATATATCTTCACTCATGTTTAACTAAAAGACGTTAAGTATCAAGATAGAAAACCCAACTCATCATCTTTGATGGGAATGAAAAAGATGAACATTAAGAAAGAACACCAGCCTTGTTTGTACCAACAAAGGCTAAAACTAGAAAGCCAATTTCTAACTCACTTTACATAGCAGAAACCGTGATTGATAGATGAAAATGACACTGCCAATTATGCAGTGGAATTGAACCACTGCTTGAGGTTGTAAAAAAGGAATTGCTTTTGCAGACCTGATTGCTTCTTTCAACCTTCCTTAATATGCACTTTGGTGGGAATATGGATAACAAATTAATAAACTGCAAGAAGGAAAGATTGGAACAAAAAATCCTCTGAAATTGTATTTAGAAATATTTCTCGCTAGTTCTTAAACAATTCTCAAGGCATCCCTCAATCCTAAACTGTTCCTCATGGTTTTCCTGCCTATTCCACCATTTCCTTTACGCATCATTGCTGCAAACTCACTGTAATCAATGCGACCATCCTGTACAGCATCAAAACTCAACAAATTATGAAAATATCTATAAAATTCAGACAAACCACAATCAGCAACCATATATTCATCTGATAAAACATTTAGGTATCTCTCCCCAAATGATGATCCATGATTGTGTCTCATCAACATAAATATGCATCTTATGATATGATTCTCAGTAGATGAGAAGAGAAATAATTATTTACATTGTCTAGCCAAACTATGAAAATTGCATTCAGCATGAAGAAAACACAAGCGACTGGGAGTCATCCAGACTAGTTCAAAAACATTTCAATTGTCAGAAACAATCATACATCGTGTACCTTATTTGACAGGATCCAAACAAAATTCAAAACAAAAACAAGCTCAGTAATAGGTGATCCCAACAGCATCCTAAATGTTCGATTTTCTTCAAGAAACCAATTATGAATGTAGCTGAATGTCCATGTAGTAAGAGTCCGAGTCAGAACAACAGACTGCCAAAATTTTGGATTTGGACTTCTCTAAATTCTGATGACAAAAGCATACAATATTGGCATATGCATGCAATTATCCAAAAGAAGGGGCTCCCATTTAGCATGCGATTTCCTAACCTTTAAGTGTCTTCAAAGCAGGTTTTAGAGCTCTATATGTTTGTTCATTTGTGCCTCCTTATTCAAGTATTTTATTTAGAAACTGTTGCCCTTCAAAATATGAAGGGTATAAATTTTAGATATTTAGAAACTTTGGAGCTACTTTTTCTGCATAAATTGTAGCACTAATTCCACCATCAACTAAATATAGTAGAACACAACATCAAGTTTAGTGCATCTCTCAGCTTAGAACTAACTTGAGAGGGGCATCTATTCCACTAAAAGTTTCTCTCGGGCTTTGAACCCAGCCTCACCTGTTTGTGACCCATTTAAACATGGCTGAATCAAGCTAGGTCATTATCATGACACTCACTCTACCTTATGATCAAACCATGGCTTACTTAGCAGTAACTCTGAAACTTGTTGGCTTCTTTTCCCTCATTAAAAATCTAGTTTAGATATTCCAAGGTTCGAGTCTAATCGTTTCCCAGATTTGACTCAAGTAGACCATGTTTTAACCACAGCAAGAAATCTTTTCCAGTTATTGTTCATAAAATCATATTAAGCATTTAAAAAGTTTGTCGATGACCCAATCCTGTGGTTCAAACTTCAAGACGGACATGAAGCAAGAGGAATACCATAGAACATTTCTATTTAGTAAACTTCGACAGTTTTACACCTGCCTTGTTTTTATATCCTTGCTCAACTATTCATTAAGATGCACTTTGAACTTTCATAGTTTCTTCAGGCATTCTAAGGTTACTTGGTTTGGGGCAGACTGTAAATAATACGTAAAGATAAATGTTCACAATTCAAATTTCCAGGATACAACACAATCATCTTCTGTAGTGATTCCCAATTAGAATGAAGAAACAAAAGGCAAATTGAAATAGTTCAAAAGATTCAATGAGACCATCAAATTTTGCGAGGGCTTTGAAGTCAATCTTACATTATCTTGATCAACTTCCCGGATCATTTCATCGAGCTGCACATCACCTAGACCAAAGTCCTGGCAAGCTTGTTGAAGCTCATCAATCGTGATATAACCACTTCCATCTTTATCAAAATAAGAAAAGGCAGAAAAGAGATTTTCCTCACGTTCCATCTTGTTTAGGTGCAATGTGGCTGCAATGAACTCACCATAATCTATGGTACCGCTGTTGTCTATGTCAGCCTGACAAGTTTAATATAATCAAGTGAGTTGATACACGTCCACAAGCATTAAGGACAAGTGATATGCATTTCAGAATAATAGATAGTGCTAAAAAGTACTAATAGTCAAAATTTCTACAAACAAAACAAAGGTAAGAACAAAAGTCATCAAAAAAAGAATCATCTAGTGTTTCATGCCTAAAAGGCAAAGAAGCCTATTAGCACTTACTGCATCCATGAGAGCTCGTATCTCTGACTCCATAAGCTCAGAACCCACGCTTTTTAACCCATCCCTCAGTTCTTCAAAGGTAATTGTGCCACTATTATCTGTGTCAATCATCTTGAACATCTCTTTAAGACCAGCAATTTCATCTTCTGAAAGACTTTCTGCTATAACCTGCAACATTCAACCAATATATCAGAAGCTAACCCTTTACAAGATTCACTCGAATCTCAAGACACAGAGTTTTAATGATAATATCAAGGAAGAGGATGGAAGGCAAATCATGTAATTCAACACTAAAGGTCTTACAATTTGCAAAAACTCTACAAATGGAGAAATAAATCAAAAGGATCATGCAGATCAAGATCATATCCATCCATCAAACTATATAGAGATCATCAACATATTACTTGCTTGGTTACCATATAATTGTTTTAAATGGGTTTGCAGAAATATCATTATAATAAAGTCAATTGCTATATGAACAAATTTCTAATTATAAATGAAACAGAAAGGAAGCTGGTGCATTACAAAATTTAACATGTTCTTATTTTAGTTGTGTTAAATTATAATACCCATGTAATTTGATTAGTCTAGAAATATTTCATGTTCATACATTTTGTCTTGTATGCAAAGAAAGTTAATTGCTCAAGTTCATATATAGTATAGTTCCAGGGAGCTCCCTGATGAGGGGACGCAGGGACAGGTTTCCGAAAAAAGGGGGCCAAAGGCCTAAGTTTGGAGACAACAAGGGGACAGCAGGGAGATGGTGAGAACAGTGGTGGAAGGGGTGATCATGATATACAAATTGCAGTGAATTGAAATCTTCAAGGCAAACTCTGCAATATAACATCTTTGCAACTGCCCAATTAAAGGAAAGCTAATTTTCTGAAATTAAAGGTTGCATTTAGCATGTAATTGCATGTGTCATATAGCAAGCAACCTAGGGGCATCCCCAGTGGAGGTGGCAAAGGTGGTGATTTTGTGAGGGCTCATTCTCCCCAAGTTCTCAAGTCTCAAAAACAATCCCCTAACAAGGGACATGAGTTTTTTGTAGGGGAATGTGTCCCCATGGAACACCAATAAATAGAATTTGTTTTCATTTAGTTTTTTTTATGAATTAAAAGGGAGGTTAAAAAATCATTCTTCAAGTTAGCAACATTAAAAAAATCGCATTTATAGATTTTTAAGAATTAAAAGAGAGGTAATAATACCATTCTTCAGGTTAGTAACATTAACAAAATCGCATTTGTAATCCATTCTTACCTACAATTAGAAGGTTGCACTGATAAATAATCTTTGATTGGCAACATTGAGATCATTGTGTCTGGTGCAGTGTAACACAAGGACTCACACCCTCCCCCCAAACCTTGAAGTACCTGTCCCTGAGACGTTCCCGCATCAGGTACTTGCATACCCAAGTACCCCCACCTACGCCATTCTACAACCGTGCTGCTGCTGGGATGGGTACTTGAATTTCTATTTTAATTTTGATTTTTGAATGTTACTATTGGGTATGTAATATGTTACTATGTTGAATGTTCAATGGTTCTAGTTCATGTTGCAATTTTGCTATGTTCCAGTATTTTAATTTCGTATGTTCTAATGAAACATCATTTCATAACAAGAATTTCAAGTTCTATATGCATACTATATATAGCACCCTTCCCTGCCCATCCTCCCCTTGTCGTCGTCCCTTGTTCGTCCCAGAAACTCGTCCCAACGTACCCCAGTACTGGGGTTACATTGGTATGGTGTTCATTATTATTTAACAAAACAATTTTATAATTCGATTGAAATTTGTTTTTGGTAAACAAATGGCTGTAAGTGGGGCAGCTCCCACTGTATCAAGCCAAAAAAAGGTTTATATCCAATGCTCATTAAACACTCCATTAGCCCAAAATGAGCATCACTATGCAACGTCAGAGAGCAAAATGGTGTTCTCAAAGAGAAATCTAAACAAGATGCAAATAGTCCGAATGAGAAATGAGTCCAACTAATAGACATCAAAAAAACATAAGAGAAATTTTAGTTGTAGGAATCTTCCCCTTATATACAAGCAAGGACTCGACCAAGTGCTCAACACTACCAATCCCCATTGAGGTCACCAGTCTCATTGCTTCACCCAAGATACTCAATACCAATCGCATTCAACATCTCCTCCCTAATATCCACTCCAAAGACATCTTCATCCTCGCTTTCTTGGCCTTAAGGCATTTGTAGTCTTTAATCCAATCTCCACCCTCATTTAGCACCAAACCTAGCAGCTTCTTCAAGAAGATGACATTCCTTCTAATAATGGGCTTCCTACTCTCAAAGGCCTCCCAATCCCAAACATTGAGCACAAGCATTTTTGACACAACTCTACTTTGGTGCTTGATCACAAAACAGTCCCATAAATATGCAATTCTTAATTCTTCATCCATGTTGGCCAATGGGTTCAATTCGCCCAATACAAACTCTTCGTAATAGCTTAACCCCAGCCTTGGACTAACACACCATCAAAACGACCATCAAGAACACAACAATAATATCGGTGTCAACCCAATAGCAGTGATTAGTGAACAAAAACACTACCAAAAATTTTCCTCATAGCATGTATGACTAACTCATTCAAGTTATTGGTCACAACCCTAAGCCTCTTCAACTTTGCCTTTTGTCTGATATTAGCCAAATAAGGGAATCCACGAAAGCTATAGGCGAAGCCGAAAGCTAGAAGAAATTAAGGAAAGTTAGGGCCGAATTGTGGGGAATGGCATTTCAAAACCTTCAAATAGCATTGTCAAAAATTATGAATTCATCCCAATCTGCCAAGATCTCCTCAACTCATGTCATTGCAAGTTATTAATTGCCTTTGGTGCAAGAGCATTCAAATGGCTATGGCAGATGTCCTTTGACAACTTAAGTTGTCAAACAAAAGCCATAAAGGACGACACTAACAATTATTGCTGCTGAGATATCACTTTGACATGACACATAATCATTGTGTGATCATAAATGAATTTTGTTGCCAACTAAGTTCTCAACTATAAATTGTATTGACATCTTCACATCAATCTCAAAACTTCCAAAGTAAAAGTTGAATACCAACTGGAAACACATGGACCTTTGTCATAGCTATCATGGCCATGACATCCTTCATATTCTACTTTTATGTAAATTTTCCTATCAAACCATTATTCAACTGTCTAGTTGCAAAGCCCAAAAAAATTTCAAACAAAATGAGAGTTATTGGAGCTTTGACCAAATGGTCTGCCTTGCCATTGTCATCAGGATACATGTGTTAGTCTGAAGTTTAGGAATGTTTGGGTCAAACTCTAAATTGGGTTAAGCCACGGATCTGACTTTTAATTGGGTATCACCTTCCCTCTCATCACATTGATGGTTATGAGTCCCCATCTAGATGTAGACTTAGCCATTTGCAATCCTATTGGCATAACTCTGAATTCTACAAAGTTGTTTTTAGCCTCACCCAGATAAACAAACTATTCAGCTAGAATGTTACCTTTGTGATCTCCAGCAATACATCCAGCTCCACTTGGCCTGAGGTTACCCTTCAACAGCCCATCAAAGTTAATCTTCACCCACTCTTCCTCAAGGGTACACCATCTCACTTTCTTCTAGGGATTATCAAAAGGATCAGCCATCCCAGCCCCATTAACATGGGATAAAATTACGATAATAGCCAATATTACTGATGTAAGATATTTTGTAGTTGTTGTATTAGAGTTCAAAAACTCAGACTTGGCCAACACTTTGCATAATTCTGATTCAAACTCAAGACACCATTAAATTTTTTTTAACTTATTTTAAAATATCGAATTTCATGAAATAAACTTCGATAACGTGCATTTAAAAAGCACGAGAAATCAATCACTGCATAGCTAACAAGATTCTTGAAAATCATTCAAATCCACAACAACAAAAGAAATGGAAAAAGACAAGGAATTTGAAACCCAAAAGGGGAAAACAATGCTCGCTGGAGAGTTTTTGGAGTGCTCAACAAAAAATTGTGGCCACTTGGCAAAATTTGGCAAGTACTTGCCAATAACTCAAAAACAATTTATTAAAAAGTAACTCATGTAAGGCATTTGACTAGCAAGTTCTCCAACTTGGCAACTTGCTCACTGAATATTTTAATTTTTAACTGATTAGGATAGTGTTCCAAGGTTCCCCCCAACTTGGTCAATTCTAACAACATATTTGCATGGAAGAAAATCAAAGCATGACCAAAATCCTCTCTTTTGTTTCCATTTGTTCTCATGTATGCAGCAACAAATATTCCAATGCCATCTAAGAAGAGATCCTTCAGTTGTGTGTAACACTCCCTATAGATCTACAAATATGGCTAGCCGTCCCCAAAACGCCTAGTAGATGCCTGAAATGTCCCTAATCCATCCCAAAAACGATAAAGTGTCCCTACACATTTGGATGATTTTCAATCAAATACTTTTATTCATTTTATTCTTTTTGCCAAAGTGGCAAGGGGAGGAGAGCACAAGGTCCAAAATCATGTCCATGGACGATCAAATTTAAAAGAAGTGCAATCAAGATTGGTCAAGCTACCGTTAGATGATCCACTTCTGCTAGAGGGAGATGGTGACTCAAATGACTCTGAGCCTTTGGATATTGATAGCTAAAATGAGGCTTATTTTCATATGCTATGCTTGTGGCCTATTATATTTTGTTGTTTGAGACTTCCATACATGTTTGACACATTTTGATTGGGATATTTAGATTGATAGATCATGGTTCTAATATTTGTGAGAATTGTTTTAATGTTGTTATACTAATTTATGTTGTTGTTACTATCATTTATTTTGTCATACTATTGTTGTAGCTTGTTAGTTGGTGATTTATTTGCACATTGTCTTTATGTTATCGATTATTGACATATCTTTGTCTCTCTCTTTCCCTCTCCTATCTATAATATCTTAATATACTTTAACTAATTCACACACACACACACACACGAAAAATTGTATAGTGTCATCCCCTATTTTTGTCTCTTTAGGAAACCACTTGGAAACGCATCCGCCTATCCTTGTCCCCGAAATGTCGTGGAACATAGCTCTTGAATCATCATGTTGATTATAAATTGAGTACTTTTCTCTTTGCTCCATTTCATTCTCCTTAAAAGGAAATGGGTCTTCCTTCTTGACTTGATACTACTCCAATTACACTACCACTAGCATCACAATCTACTTGAAATTCTTTGCCAAAGTTTGACAATGCAAAACATTGGCGATCTTGTCATCTTTTTCTTTAACAACTGAAAGCCTCTTTTTGTTGTAATTGTCCATTTAAACTCTTTTCTACCAGCCACCCTTGTCTCTGTGATATGTCCACATATTCCATTGATATTTCTTATGATCTTCTCCAATCTCATCAAGTCATGAATCTTTTGGCTTCAATATGCTATAAGAAGAAAGTTGAACACTCCACATGACTAAGGGGGCATTTAGGTCAATCTTGAACAAAACTCAAACCTTTTTGTTACAAACACTTCTCAATTATCTGTATCCAACTAACCCTAAATGAAAGATATTGCAATGAACAAACATATTTATGAACAGAATTTTACATGGAAAACCCAAGGTGAGAAAAACCACAATGAGAATCACACTCACCATATGGATACACTTGACTACAATGCAAAAGTTGAGGAAGAACTTGCTCCTAATTTGGGCTTATAGATAAGGCTCATAGCTTAATCACAAGATACAAAGGGCTCGCAAGACAGACACACAAATCCAAGGCAACATACAAGGTTGTAAACGCTGCCAAAAGAGATCATTGTCTTCTAGCAAGCACAGCAAATTGATGAATTGAAATATGTAGGATCTCTCGATCATGTCAAACACTTGTTACACAAGCTTTGTCAATTCTAAAGGTACTATCAATTTGCACATCTACTCTTCCACTTTGCATAACATTGACTTCACTTCAATCCACACGCGATCCATACTCAACTCTACCATATTCTCACATATTATATCAACTTGATCACTAAAAACCTCAACTATATCAACGATGGTAGAGATTAACAATTTTAACACAATATTGGCCACTGTGATTACTTGCACTCAACGTAGTCCATCCCATGAGATAAAGGGGACCCAAATATACCATTTGATTTAACCAAAGGGCACACAACACAACATCATCCATTAATGGCATCAAACATAATGAGTAGCAAAAAATTAAACGTGTTAGCTAGTCGGCTCAAAAAATTTCCCATGCAGATAGCATAACATGGATCCAACCACGACACAGAAAAATCAAGATCACAATCTTAACTTTTCTTCTAAAGCATATTCAGATCAAAAAGTCGTTATTCAATCAACCTAATCCACTATGTTGGCTAGAGAAAAACACAAAACAATATATCTTTGTTTCCAGAGCAAAACAACATATCTTAACCATAACACTGCACAGATGTTTTGAACATGTCCACCAAACCTCACACCCAAAATCACCAATCTGGAGCATTATTTGAACCAATCCTAACCAGTCCTAACAACCAATACTAATGTCAACAAACAGCAAACCACAACTCAAACCTCTAAATTGTTGCGGACTTGAAACCACGATGGTACAATCACAAACCATACATATTGAATCCAAAATTGCAAGCAATCAACTTCTTATGCAGAAGAATGCAAAGCATTCTCTCATAAGGACTTCAAATACTATTTTCTGCATATTTCAGCCTTCCATACTGTTAACTTGTAGAAATACCTCTTATTGACTTTATATCATCACTAGACATCTAAACACCCAATACCAAACCTTTATCAACTTCCATACATTAGACAACACATCACACTAACACCAATGCAGATAAAATGTCGACATCAATGACAACATTGAACTCATATTGCTAACAATCACCCCTTTTGACATTGATGGCAACACCAAAAACAAACATAACTGACATCTTTCTCTTAGTCACCAATATCAATAAGTTTGGCATCAATGAAAATAGAAAGAAAACGGCCAACAATTTCCCTCTAGGTCATTAATTGCAACACTTGTTCAACTCTCTTTTGCATTATGTCTCTGTAGAATGGTTCACAACACAAAATGTACACAACAATATAACATAAATTCAATAACGTAATATTCATTACTAGTACCAGAATACCAATATGGCAAGGAAACGTTATTTCTTTATTGATTACCAAAAGCATGAATACATCATCTATATTCCAAAGTTCTTATATAATGGTCAGTTGGTTGGGAAAACCAACAGACGCATCCCCTCACTTCCTAATTACCCAACCCAACAAAGCTTAACCAATTCTAACTACAACATTATTGTAATGCGTACTACATTCATCACCCCCGAAAAAAGGAAGTTACCCAACAGAACAAAATGAAAATCAGATTTCAAGAAGAAGATTGTAAAGACATCCCTGGACTTGGGGCTCCACAGAGGCGTAGAAGATCTCGTTCAATCGCCCTCTATTTGACACAAACTTCATGTAGAACACACAATGCATCCATCTTTTTTGTCTCTACTGTTGTGAATTTCTCTTCCAAGGCAACTGTCTCTATCTTCCATTTTTCTTCCAAGACAGCTTTTTCTACCTTCTACTTCTCTTCTAGAGCGGCTTTTTCTGCCTCCCATTCCCTTGCCAATCGTCCTGCCAATTCCTTTTCCTACTAAAGTTCCAAATATGTCATCTGATGCTACTTCTATTTCTGCAAGTGCGTGTAGGAGAGGTGGCTATTCCTTGGCTAGAGGTATGGTGTATCGGGTAGTCCACTCTGCAACTATTTCCTCCCACTTGTACCCAGCTTGTTGAAGTAACCCCCAATCTATATGGCAATCCTTCTTCATGAATGCTATTAAGGATTCAGCTGCTCTAGTTATGGCATTAAGGTTCTAACTCTTAGCTTGTTTTATAATCTGCATAGTAGTATGTTCGATAACTGCTAATTCTTGGAGAATTTTTTTGCTTTGTCTTCTAGCAAAAACATCTACGAAGGTCCCCCACTCTCACTCTATATTTTTGTTTTGCCCTCTTCTACCTCTAGGGGGTGGGTGAAGGTGGAGGTACCAACCACTCTTCTTTAAGTAGTTTATCTGCCTCCTCTAATATTGTCTTGAACTGGTATGTCCTTTGTGCCCTCAACTGGTATGTCCTCAACTAGTGCTATTCTAGTTTCTTCCACCTGTTTCTCATTTTGCACATCCATTTTTCCTGCAGGTTGTACCACCAAGGCGATAGGATGTGCTACTTCTGTACCTTGGGGGGGGTGCAATCTTAGCTTATGCCCACACTTTGTTTGAGCTCTAAGATCTATCACTTAGTTCGAGTATGTTGATCTCTAGGAACCAAGTTTTCCTCTCCTAGCAACGAAAGTCTTGTTGCCCCCCATTGAAGAACCATCTGCCTACCTTTCCCTTCAATGCTGCCGTGAATAGGGACATCCTCTGTACGAATGGCTTTCCCTTCGTGCCTGTGGTGGATCTCGGCACCTTCTAAAACCCCTCTTGGCAGTGGCCCTTCCACAGTTGGTAGAAAGGTGACCCCTCCCAATGTGCTCTTGAGATGACTTAAACAAATTTCCTCATCCTACGAGTCTGAAGACGTGTCCATACTATTCTCCTCATACTTTGAACTGTCCTCTTCCACCTCATGACTTGAGGTTTCCATAGATGTATCGTGAGCTACCTGTCTCGATTTCTTTCTACTTGGCTCTCCTCCTCCTGTTCCTATTCCAAAAGTGTCCATGTGAATCCAATAGATCATAGCTAGCTTGTAGGGATCCACCCTATTTGCTAGAACTAATGTCCCTCTATGTTCAATGGCCACCTATGTTTGGAATGTTTCTAACAAGAGGGTTATTGCATGATGTGGCATATAGAATGCTTGTCTTCAATTCCATAAATTCATATAATCTCTATGAGAGGAGCTAAGCCTAGTTATACACCTTCTCTTTACTCAATCCATCTACTATAGGTAGCATCCATAGTGCAATATCTGATGTGTGGGTCCCAGCAAAACGTTCTCTCATAAGGACTTCAAATACTATTTTCTACATATTTCAGCCTTCCATACTGTTACCTTCTAGAAATACCTCTTACTGACTTTATATCGCCACTAGACATCTAAACACCCAATACCAAACCTTTATGGACTTCCATACATTTGACAACACATCACTTCATCACGTTGACACCAATGCAGATAAAAAGTCGACATCAATGACAACACTTAACACATACTACGAATAATCGCCCCTTTTGACATTGATGGCAACACCAAAAACAAACATAACTGGCCTCTTTCTCTTAGTCATCAATATCAATAAGTTTGGCATCAATGCAATAGAAAGAAAACAAACAACAATCTCTCTCTAAGTTAGTAATTGCAACACTTGTTCAACTCTCTTTTGCATTATGTCTTTTTCAATTATATCTTTTGTACCATATCTCTCTTGAATGTATCCCTACCCCCTAGACATTACGGACACAATGTGCAACACTAACAACTCCAAACCATTCCAAATCACTCCTCCAAATAGCTCTCCCCCTTTCGAGAACATTTTTTATAACTGTGAAAACGCCCCCTTTCACGTATATCTCATCTTTGCAACACATTTCCTTCAACCAAGAAATCGCCACCCCCAATAACCGCTTGAAAGCAAGAACCACATCAATCCACGAGACAAAATATAAACATTAGTCTCCCCTAGGAAAGATGCACAACTCTTATGCATCTAACTTGAAGGACAAGAAATAACCCTTAACTTTTGTCAAAGACAATCATAAATATATGTTGCTAATTCCTTGGTGAAAATATCTACAATTTGATCCTTTGTGGACACAATTCAATCTGACTTTCTTTGTAACTTTATCCCTCAAGAAGTGATATCAGATAGAAATGTGTTTAGTCCTTGAATGCATCACTAGGTTCTCTGAAATGTTAATAGCACTTGTGTTATCACACATAATCAAAAATTGCCTCATCAAATATCACCTTGACAATCTCTAAGAGTTTGCTTCGTCCACATTGCTTGAGTGCAAGATGATTATCTTGCAATATATTTTGCCTCTATCATAGATGAAGACATAGAATCCTGCTTCTTAGTTAGAGATTGATTAGTCTTCCAAGAAAATGCACCACCACTTATCGTTCTTTTATCATCAACACATCCAACCCTATCAGATATGTAAAAGCTTTCAAAGTGAACCATTAACACTCATATCACAATCAAAAATCTTGAGTTCTAGTCAAATATTTGAATATCCTCTTCATGGCCTTATCATGAAATTGCAAAGGATTACCTTGATATCTTCCAATCAAACAAATTGTATACATGATAGCTGGTCTTCAAGCAATTAAATACAAGTCCATCTATCCTACATCTGTAAAAAATTTAATCAACTTCTAGAGATTCATCATACTTGCTTAAATAACAACCAATAGCCATAGGGGTTCTAAGAGGTTTAGAATTTTCCATTCCATACTTCAACATTTTCTTAACATGCTTGCTTTGAGAAATGAAAATACTATCTTTCATCTGAGTAACTTGAAGACCAAGAAAGAATGATAATTCACCAATTATAAACATCTCAAATTCTTTTTGCATCTCCTCGACAAACTTGTTCATATCATCACCATATACAACTACTATTAGCAATTTATCGCCTTCAACTTTGAAATATAGATTACTATATGTGGTAACTTTCTTAAAATTTTATTGTGATAAATATTTATCCTACCTTGCATAGAAAGCTCAAGGTGATTGCTTGAGTCCATAAAGCACCTTTTTGATTTTGCAAACCATGTCTGGATCATCTAACAATTGAAAACCATCTACTTGCTCAATAGAGATGCAGACTTGACATTTATCTAATACAACATGAAATTATTATATGCAACAAATGCATGAAACATTCTTATTGCTTCCATCCTAGCTATAGGAGCAAATGTCTCCCTCCTCGAACTCTTGCCTTATTCCTTGTACTTCACCATCTTCATCTTTTTTTTGGAACAATCACCTTGTTCCAATCACATTCTTGCCAATCAATCTAGGTACCAATTGCCATGTCTAATTCTTCTCTTTCCAATGCAATTCATTCATTGGTTTCATCCATCCATCATCTTTGTTTGCTTATGTAAATGTCTTTGATCCCACTTTCTTGACCACTTGGCAAGTCTTCTCCTTGTCTAGACACTTTTGTCTTTATCTCCAATGATCTGATTCTCTTAATGATGTCTCTACACATATTATTTGTCTTCAATGTTGGTTCAAGTTCTTTTCCACTACATCTACTCCTTTGTCTTCCATAGAAATCTTTTATTCAACCTCATGTTATAGCACCAATAGGCCTAGCTCTTGGTGGAATACCCCATAAATATTCCTTCACCTAATCGTGTGCCAAACTGCCCCAAATTTCACTTGCCTC